>JAXCHB010000143.1:8397500-8997500 GCA_036926305.1 Uropetala carovei | reverse complement strand
GGCGCGCTCTGAGCCCTCCTCTTTCTCTCTTTCACGCTGAACTTCTCACCTGGGTCTTTTCCCATTCCTCACTCCCTTCCACGCTCCATCGATCTTGCAGAATGGCGAGGGAATGATTCTCGGGAGTCAAGAGGAAGGCGATCATAAAAAATAAACGGAGCTTCTCTTAGGGAGTTTCATTAATGCACTTTTCCGCGTTCGTGAATTTTCCTCCGTTTCAATTCTCCTCTCCCCTTCGATTAGACTTGCGACTTTTCCACTATCTCATTTCAAGTGCGCAGGCGGCAAAAAAAATCGGATGTCGACATTAACGTCAAAACAAATTTGTTGAAACGACTGCATAAATTTCGACAACTTCCAGATAATGCGATGCAACGCCTCCAGTGCACGTATGTACATAGGTATGTACATATACGTATGTTTGAGAAAAGGAGTCCGCTCAAGTAACGCGCGTGGCATTAAACGCTGTATTCTTCACATCCTTCAATTAATAGAACTTAATCGGTTTGTCGGGTAACACGGTGCTATTAATTCTAGTCCCTTAAATATCAATTATTACGCAGGCGGTGGCTTACCGTGGTCTCTGAGGACTAAGCCCTCTTATGCGTAGCTGTTATTCTGTTTTCCCCTAATTTTGTTTCGAGGACTAAGATATGGCGTCCGTGTAAAAGAAGTAACCGCGCCGTATAATTATTCCTCAGCTAGCGGTTATCGAAGCACGTTATCACTCCCCTTTTCAAAAGTTTCACAGGTAGGAAGGGCAATGTCCTTAGAGCTCTCCAAATCTTAGTTTCCGACGCAGTGAAATAGCCATACAATTAAAAAGTAGATAAATTTTATCAATTTTGCTGGAAGGTTCCAATATGACAGGTGCTGTAAGAGTTGCCGTTTTGAGTGAAATAATGTTTTCAGAAAAATATTATTTAAATAAGGACGAAATAATCATTTGTTTACTGTTTGTTATTTTACTATTATTATCTCCTTTGTTTATTATTGGTCGTATCAATCAACTGACTGCCCTGTTTACGGATTATCCGGGCATATAAAGGAAAAGATTGAAAATTTCCCATTATTGCGAGAAAAAACTTTTCAGTGCTGTCGTTCCATGATGACCTATAAAAGAGTGCCTCAAATATATATAATGAGGAGGACAACTTGAGCTGTATTTTTAAATTAAAGCGCACAACAACAGAACAGCCATCGAAAAATGTTGGGAGTTAGGTGAATAATTTATCAGACCTCTCATGGAATACGAAGTAAGCGGAAGGAAAAATAATTTCCAGATTATGCTATTTATGTTGGTTTCGGAAAATAACTGCCGAGATACGCTGAAAATGTCATATTTTAAAAGCAAATTCTCACTGCACAACTTTATTGAAGCAATTAGAGTTAAAATCGTCCTCGTAGGTTGAATGGACACGTAAAAGCGAAAGACTGAAACTTTTATTGAATCGGATGAGTATTCAGTCAACATTCTGAAGGCCCATATTTTACTACACTTGAGAGAATACCTTTGTCAAATAAAGCTAAAACCTATAATAAAACTCCCTTTGAACAGCGAAGTTTTTACGCACCATGCGTACAAACCGGATCGGATTCAAATTTATTTCGACGATTTCTGTAATTGAAAAACCCTCGATTAGCAATTGCTCTACAATAAAATTATTTGGATTCTAATTTTAAAATAGTTCGAGCTATTCGTACGTTTCTCCATCGATAGTACTCCATCGCAGCCGAAAAGAATACAGCTTTCCCGGCGAGAAAATAAAATTTTGAGAATTTTCCTATTTAATGAAGAACCGCATTATATAGGCATTTAATGGTCTCCATAAACGCAACCTTTGCACTCACCTATTCCGCGTGAGCGACATTTTATCTGTCATAAAAATACAAAACAGGATAAAAAGTTGCATACAACAGGAAATAGCTTAAATTTAAAGATCTGCCAAGAAAATGATTTGACAAATTATTAGATGCTATAGATAATTTGAGACTACTTTTATTTGTTATATTACATTTTTCTGATTGTTCTTACTTTGAAAATTTCAATAATTCCTTGAATATCTCAGTTAAACGAGATTACACGGAAGCTATATTATGCGACTACTAAACTGAGAAGTGAAAACCGCCTTCATTACCATGTTGTCAATTTTTCTTTACGTGAATGTCTGAAAACGTACCAACAAGATGTTTCGAAGGATAATCTTCTTACTCTACCAAATTAAAATCATTGGCTATATTATTCAGAAAGTCTATGAGAAAATGATTATGTTAACATATTTTCTAATAACACAAAGCATGAAATAGTTTAAACTGTTTTTAAACTTGTGAAAGCTTTTATTCAACATGGAATCACTTTAAAAACTCTCCATGTATGTACCTCCATAATATTGTCCGTGTTATTACTCATAAAGTTTATAATTGGTTAAAGATTTATTTGATCCGCCAATCCGTTGGCTATCTTCCATTAGCATTCTTCCTTTGATTAACATAATAACTGCGTTTAATTATGTGTCAGAATAGGCAAGGAAATTTATAAAGTAAACCTTTCACCCACAAATCTTCACGCTAACTATTTACGCTGGCGCCTCATTCTTCGAGGAGAGCTATGTATTTTTTTCAATTAGGTTAGGTTCGTTTTTAGTTAAATGGAAAATTTCAGAAAGTCATCCGTGACATCAAATATGAAGGTTTCGCAACCTTAAGTCGAATTTTAATAATGAAGAATACGATTTTCAGATAAATTCTCTACTTATTTTGAATATTTTATACACACAACAATTTTCTAGGGAAATTGTAACGATTCTCAACATCAAATCATTGCTCAGAATATAATAAACGCTCTAGGAATAGATTTCGTCTAAAAAGTTACCAATGGAAATAATGAAACTAGAAAGGAAAATAAATAAAAAGCATATAAAACCTCCTTAGCTGTCAAAGGAGCAATTTAGAAACCAGCACTGAAAATACGTCACAATGTGAATGCGTCCTAGATACACAGCCTGATAGGGATATATAAAAGACCGTTATGTAGTGTGGCTATTCTATACTTACTAAAAATCTTCGCTACATTCTTATTTCAATTTTAAGGACGTCTTTCAAAATGACATATGTATACTCTATCATCCAACGCAGAGCAGCCAGATTCGTAAAACAAAAATAGGAGCAAAAGATAAGCGTCACATCACTCTTGAAGGAGTTGAATTGGATGTCGCTAGAGGATTGCAGACTTAGCGCTAGGTTAAGGTTTTTAGAGAAATTTAAGTCGGAAGTTCTATTAGAGGTCTTAGAAATATTAGAGACACCTACTTATATGGGCAGGCACGACCACAAGGATAAAATACGAGAGATCGACTGTAGGACAGAGCGATATCAAGGCTTCTTTTCCCTCAAAGACTATACGAGAGCATAACAGGAGAGTGATACCCGAGAGAGAAGTTATTAGGTAGGCTTTGATGCGCTGTACCCCCTGCCACCCACCATTTTGGTGATTTTTCAGGTATTATGTAGATATGTTGTCAGGTGTACTGAAATTGAAGATAAATAATAAAAAATAAGTAAATTTGCTAAAGGACGCCCTGACACCATATCACCCAACTATAAGATGACCTCGAGTATATGACGACCCCGCTTTACGAAAATGATTTGAGGAAAAATATTTCATGAGGCATTCTGAAGTAAACAAATTACACATGATTGTTGGAGTTAATTTTTATTTATACTATCCCTAAAAATTTTCATCGCAATGTGCTTTGCAAATATAAATGTGATTAAACCCATGCTGGACTAGTCACGATCACTGTCACTATTTTTATTTATTTATTTCTTTGTTCGCGAACATAATAAGAGCCAATCTTTTTTTTAAACTCGTCTTATGATTGGGTAAATGCGGTATTTATTGTATTAACTGCTCGGCAATTATTAAAAAGTGAGCAATTATACAAGTTAGGTTATTGTGGAGTACACTATAACGACATTTTAATGTACTTTTGAGACTTTCACACGAAACCAATGTGCTTGCGTACTTGCGACATCTGCCGAACTCATTGGCCTCCGTCACGTATGCCTTTTAGACAGAGAGAAGGCGGAGGTGCAAAAGCGGGAATCGGGAGAGGTGAAGAGAGAGAAAGAGAGAGAGGAAAAGAGAGAGAGAGAGTGGAAGGAGGGCGAATCGGTTTGAATGTAGAGGGGAACAAAGGGGTTGGTGCGATAAATAAGCGTGACAGAGTGAAGGATCGCGGAAGGAGGGAAGGGGAAGTAATGAAGATAGGGGAAGAGGGGGGTGGAGGGGGCTGGGAGAAAGCGGAGGTAGCTAGAAAGAAGGGGAGGATTGGGTGCGAAGGTGCCTAGAGGGCTGCGGTCGAAATGCAGCGTGGAAAAGAGTCTGGAGCACAAAATTTCTGAGCAAGCTGCTTATTATAACAGTCAGATTCCATCTTCGCAATAGATATTAACCCATTAGCTTAAAATGCTGAACATGTTTCCAAAAAAGAGCGGACGAATCATCAGATCGGACTACCAAACACGCTGTTTAAAAAAAAACGCTGCCCTCCCATTACTCTTTTACTCCTGTAAGAAGGCGGAAGATAGTGTGGAGGAGACGAGAATGGAGAGACTATGTGATTCGGGACATTATTAAAGTGTGAAATATTCAGGAATAGTTTAAACATTTGGTTCATATATAGAATATCATGTGTTATTAGTATTTCCTTTATCAACAGAACGATTAATCACATTTTGACATGCGACATGCCAACTGTTTCATATTTTGGAGGTGTTGTTAAAATGAAAACAAAAATTTAAACAACATGCAGTTATATTCCCCTTAACACTATATAACAACGATAGGTTTCAATGAATAATCACCACCATCACGTCTATTAATTTTATTGTTTCAAAATTACTTTTTTCTGTGAAACTTAAGTTTTTGGGCAAACTGTTAATGTGCAATTAACATTCTCATCGAGTCATATTTAGCTTTTAATATTACTAGATAATCTATTCTTCAAAAGATTCCATAACAGGATAATTCCTTCGTCCTATTCCAGGTGCATCTAAATCCAACTGTTTATTTTTAAAACAATACATTGAATTGTGTCACATATATTTCAGTCATTCTTTGTTTATTGAGATCCAACAATAAAAGTCTTGGGCTAACTCCGTTAACGCTTCCGCTACAAGCAAAATATTCGAATCAGTTCCTTTATTGCTTTAATAAATGGTCAAAGATCTGCAACGGAACTAAAATACGAATGCTTTTGTTCCACCATTTTCCGGAAGTTGGGTAATCACTCTCATTAATTTGGAATAAACCATAAGCTTAACTCGATAATTTCGAGTTAATCCATGAAAAAAATAGATATAAATGAACAAAAAGTTGCGGCAGTCTATAAAAGCCGCATAAAATAATGTTTTAAAAATAGTGATATAAAATTCATTTTCGTATAGATCGCGACATATTGTTTGGAATCGCGTTTCAGTATCTGTAAATTTCATTGCGCATATTTCTCAAAAAGATGCGATTAGCGTATTATAGCACTTCCAAATGATAAACTGCTCAAGAGTTGCTGCTGTAACTGCGAAACCGGTTGTGTAATTAAAAACAAGTTGAAAATTTTATATCTTGATTTATTTATGTGTTATTCTCTCTTGAAACAGTTTGTATTTATGGTATGTTTAGACTTCCATATACATTTTATGCTGAGCTTCTCATATCTTTAAATTTCAGGATCGTATTAAGTATGAGAGTGAATTTTTAGAATGTTTAAAATATCTCCTCCATGGGATTGCGAGTTACATACTGTCAAATATATACACACACACACATATATATAGCTCTTCGTACAGTTAAATATTATTAGTAATGCATGTTAATTTTCAGATTTTTTAAAATTATTACAATGATAGCAGGTGTTGATAACCTTTCGTTGTATTAAGTTTGAATACCCAGCTAAGCGTAATATGTCCCGTTGAAATAGAACTCATAAAAATTAAGATAGAGATGTATTATAAATTGTTATAATTTTTTAGCTATGCGGGCCACTTCACTTCTAAACCTGTGAAACTAATTTCCTCTGAGCTGAGAAATATTAATTTCGTTTCTTTTCTTTGGCTCAAAAGGTGTTATTTTGCAATTTTTAATATCGCGAATTCATTAGACTATCAAAATGTACCCTTTCTCGTTTAAAAAAAGACTAAGAAAATACATAAGGGTTGAAGAGAGCTTAGAATATTGCCGGGGATAGACAACGTTTTGGAAAATACCCGGAGAGACAGCATTGGCGACTAGTGACGAAACTCCGACCGTAATTCTGGATGTAAATACGGCCTCTCGACCGCTGACACTTCGGATTATTTAAGGTGACTTGGATAGAAGCGAAATGAAAAGTTCCCTTTGGACATCGGCTGTGGCGTTGCCAAATTAAATGCGCGTAATCTGAAAAGCCGCCTCCTCCGCGGTCTCACTTCGGTGTAACGAAATCGGAGAGCGGAAAAAAGCGAGCAAAAACTGATTGGGAATGAGAAAAAAGTGGCACAGAAAAATGAGTAAAAAGGGTTAAGCTAAAAGTAAAAAAGGATGTTTTCCCCACCAGGAGGAGACAGAGAAAGGGAGAGAAATGTAGAGGGAGAGCAATGAGAGAGAGAGAGAAATAGTGCGTGAGTTGGAGTGAAGATGTGAGGGAGAGAATAAAACAGAGGAAAATGGGGGAGAGAATAGAAAAAGTGAATCTGGGAGTGAATAGTAATGCAAGAATGGAATGACTGGAGATGAAACAAAAAGAAATGCTTAATAGGGAGAGAGAGAGAGACCAGCGGCGAAAATGGTTAGTGTGGAAGGGCGATGAAGGCGAGAGGAAAAATCTTTAAGATTAGAGAAGGAAATACCGATAATGAATTTGACGTTAGCTTCGGGTTGTACATTCCAATTTTTACGACGCGAAATTCGCTCTGAGAATCGGGAAGTGGCGAAGTCATTAAAACAGTTTTAGTCGACCAGTCCAACGCCTCCTTTCACTCTGCCCATTTCCGAGGCAGTTTAAAATAAATAAAAGCTTTTGAGGATAGAAAAACATTTTAACTATATAGGGCTAACTACTCAAGGTGGTTTGGTCGAAAAGAAATTCGACTTGTTGAGAATCTCTCGATAGTATAGCGACTTCTCCTTCGTAAAGATAAAAGGATTGAAGATGGTAGAGAGAGCGAGAGAAATGATGAATAAATTAATTAAAGAAAGGTTTTTTAAAAAATAACTTTTATATTATGCACTAAAAAGGAAAAAATAAATTTTTATTTATTTATCGATCGTGAGTTCGACTGGTAAGGAGGAACAAAATTTACAACAATTTCAGTGGAATAAATTCCGTCTTGCTCAACAATGTTCATTTACTAAACTTTATTTAGAACTTTTGTAAAAGTTATATGGCACAAGATCCTGTAAGGAAGAAGGAATTTATTCCACTGAAATTGTTGTAAATTTTGTTCCTCCTTACCAGTCGAACTCACGATCGATAAATAAATAAAAATTTATTTTTTCCTTTTTAGTGCATAATATAAAAGTTATTTTTTTAAAAATCTATTTTTAATTATTTTATTTTTTCTTTTTAGCCTCAAGCAATGAAATTTCACATTCTTCAATGGTTTCTATAGGTAAGGGTGAAGTAAAAATAATAGTTTTTGATAACATCACAATGGAAATAACAACAAACCGAAACACGACATACTGATCATAAATCCATAAAGTGTAAAACTCAAACAATCTGGGAAAGAATATTTTGCAAATAATATTTCAAGTTATATTTTTTGAGAAATGTACCTAATTACAGTTTGATGTGAAATTCGGCAATTTTCCAAGTCGTTGCAAGTCCTTTTAAGACTTTTAAATTACAAACGTTATCTCTAACTAATACTTGGTGTAACTAGAAATGTTAACATTCACAATTCAAGCCCCCTAAACCAGTATGACGTAGCATAATTAAAAGTGTAAGTAAGTTAAAACTTTTATAACAACCCGAAACAAACGAATGATGACAACCGAGTAATTACATTTACGAGTGTCGGTATACTTAATTATACTACGTAAGAAATCGTTGCCCTATCCCTTACTGGTTCTCAGATATTAATTATATTAGAAAAAGTGTCAAACTACGAAATAGTTTAATTTGTAGAAATATACGATGTAATAAACAAACATTTCTTCAGTTTTCCATAGTTCCAATCTGTGTGTGTACGTCGCCATCTATCATCCATCCGAACAAGCTCTGATTTTTTGATTATCTGATACTGATTTTTAGTAATTAAAATAAAAACCATATCCCAATCTCATTAATTGCGTCGGTGGCGTCACCGGATGTATTTGCACCGTTCCGTGGGCTGCTACCAATCTTGCTAGGGTGATACAAGCCTTCATGAAGGTGGCACAAACCGCTATATATATATATATATACCTATATACATATATATATATATACCTATATACATACATATATATATATACCTATATACATATATATATATATATATATATATATATGCCCAGACATTTTGCCACCTGAGGGGAGATATAATATGGCGCTCCCTGGCGTTATGAATTTATTTTGATAGGTTTTCATTTTTGTCAAATTTTGGCGCCCCCCATCCAGCTATAATAACTACTGAAGAGGATATAAGGGCCTAATGAATAATTCCTGTCAAATGCCAACACAATCTGATATTAAAAAACCTCTTTTGGCGAAAGAGGCAAATTACGGACTACTGATAACATAAAATTGAACTAGATTATGAGTATAGAGGCCATTATACTGCTTTTACAGTTAAAACAAGTTAACGAAAAAATTTTTATATCTTGACCTAGCTTCCTTCTCATCTCGCGAACGATACAAACGACCTATCTCGTAAGCTCAGCAGCCCACGGAGGGTCTCCATCCTGCTCCACCAAGCTATAAAGTGAAAAATTGGGCAATAGAATGAAAATAACATTTGACAACGGTAGTGGTTAAACCGACCGATTGATCGAGAAGTGAAAAGTAAAAGGCATTAACGCGGGCGATGAGGCGTAGGGTAGACAGGGAGGAATGGGGGATTGGCGAAACGGGAAGAAGGTGGAGGTAAAGAGGAGGAGAGAGAGAGAGGAGTGCTGCTACCCAAAGGGAAGGTAGTTTAATGAATGAAAAGAAAGGAGTGAAATATTTAAGAGAGATGAGGAAAGAGAGTCACGGTCGGATGGAGTAGAGGGTTCTCGGCGGTCACCTTGGTTCAACCGCCGCTAAGCGGTGGTGGAGCCAGGAAAAGGGCGGGGGAAGCAAGGTTTAGTTGACCCTCCAGAGCAGTGGGCAGTCCGTCATCTTCTTGCGGAGGACTTGTGAGGTGAGAGGGAGGAGTATGCGGAAAGAGTATTAGATGAGGTTTCGGTTGAGCGGAGGAGTAGTAGGAAGAGAAAATTGGAAGGTTCTGCGTTTCTTACACCCACACACGCTTACATACCCCTCTTCCAGTTACCACATATAAATGCATGTATATGCGTGTGCGTGTAATGCGCGACAGTATTAGTGTTTATAATGGGAGGCAAAAGAGGCGAGGGATTAGCGAGTGAAAGGTTGTCTCATGGAGTGAGGATTTAATACCGTGAATGAAACTAGTGGACAGGACTTAAATTTAAAAAATACGACGGGTTTCGAAATACACCAAGAAATCATTTGGAAATTCTTTTCGTGAAATGTGTGGGCACATTGAGGGAATTGAATTGTCGTTTTTGTGCTCTACATTCCGCGCGTCGAAATTTCCACTTCGCAACCTGCCGAGTGCGCCCCGGCGATCGTCGTTTTTTTCTGCGGATAGCGCCCTTTACGCTAGCCGAGGAACGGAGAAACACATTAACACTGTCGAAGATGTTGAATTTCTTTGTCTTTGCATCTGTAAATGATAAATCCGTAACCTCGAATCCTTAAATGTATTTGTCCTTATAACTACGATAGTTTATTTTGGTTCTTTATAGAAAACAAATTTTAAAAGGGAATATAACAAAAATATATATAACAAATATGAACCGGTAGGACGCACATGTGAATACGCATCGTCGAAGAGGTCCGCTTGAACCATAATAAAACTATTTATGGTGCGTTTCTATCAATCATTCGACTCCATAAACACGATATCTTTTTTGTAATAATAATATTCTAGAATTAACTGAATTTCTATATTTAATGCACTTAAAATACTGCTTCAAAATATTTTTGGTATTATATGTTTCTTCAGCCTGTATATAAAGCTCATGCAAGCTTTGTAACATCGCATCCACCAGGTTGGTGGGTGGCAGGGAGTGCAGCGCACCAAAGCCTACCTAATAACTTCTCTCGCGGGTAACACTATCCTTTGCCTCCTGCTTCGCAGTATTAGATCTAGGGAATGTGAAAGACAATGATTATAACAGTTTTATCTAAAGCTGTGTCATTCATTATGATCTTAAACTTTAAGAAGCATCGTTAGTCACTTTAGCTATGCAATAGTGAGTTTCTATCTGAGTTACCTCTCTTATCAGTAGATAATATTCCAGTTTTAAGACCTTCGCCCTTCTCCGTCAGCAACTAAGGCCGTGTCAAGGGGTCACGTGGAGATAGAATTCGCCGGCAGAGCTGTTCAGTAATTATTTAAAACGAGACACATATATCGGCGAATACCATGATCCCCTTAGACTCATTGCCAACATTTGACCTCCGGCCAAGACATAAAATGTATAAATGCTAAATAAGAAGCCATGGAGATATTCTTAAAAATTCTAAAATTTAGGAGTGCAAAGTGTTAAACTTGTAAGAATGAAGCTGGCTTCAGGTATGTTGTTTTCGATTTTTATACATTTCTGTCGCAGAGTCAATTATATCTCGCAATCCATTATTATCACTTATAGTACGTTTGTCATTTTAACGATCGCTGCTAATGCCTTAGCTGTTGATTGTTGTCTGTTAAATTCTTTCATATTCACCTTCGCGCAATCGTTCTCATAATATTCTCTCGGTAGATTTTTTAAATATTGTTTAATATTTTGAATCAAGCACTGTCTTGATACTATCTCCCCTTTTGTGCATATTGTAAGTTATATAAAAGTCATCCTACGTAATTTTTTAATACGAAGGAGCAAAAAATGTCATCACGAATAGACAAATGAAAAAAGGCGGATGAAACTGCTATGGAAGTAGTGGCGGATTTAATGGGGGTCGTACTTGGCGCGCGCCAGGGACCCCTTGAAATAAGGGGCCCGAAAAAATGTTTTTCTATATAAAGTCAGAAATAGTAAATATCTCATTTTAAAAACGACGAATAAAATTTAATTTGTTTACTCTGCGATATTTTATTTATTAATGCGATCGTTAAGAGGTGTCAAATAAAGTGGTAGTCGTTAGGTGAGGTGTCGTTATATATTTAGATTGCAGGGCCCCCAAATGTTTAGCGCTAGGGGCCTCAGAACGCCTAAATCAGCCACTGTATGGAAGAATGTTCTCATTTATTAGAATATTTTCTAATGAGAGGAGATAAAAGAAAGAAAGAAATAATTTAATATGTTCTGGCAGCCGTTGCCAATAAGAAAGGGAAGGATTGGGTCGAGAGAGTGCAAAAGTTTATCTGGGCGGAAAAGTGAGGAGAAGAAAGCCGAAGACAGGAGTCTGAAGCAGAAGTGTACGTAGAATTTCGTGCAGCGCGTTCATTACAAGCAAGTAGAAGTATTAATTAAAACCTTGGCTCCGATGGATTGCTTTTGTATGACATAGTGTCACCGGTGCACATTATATGCAACTGGATCTACAGCTTTTTTGCAGAATCTGAACCAAGCCCAGCAGTACGTCACTTTCCCTGGGTAGTCGCCGTTCAAGTATTGAATGAATGCTTCAACGGGATTTGTCAGCGTTTTCGTACGTCACTAATGCGAAGTGCAGAAAGAAGAGAGATTAATGAGAGGTAATAGCAGCGGAGGGCATGTCGTTGTAAAGGTGTTTTGCAAGCGAATGAAGTTAAGTTTTCCAAGTGTTGAGTATATAGCGATTTGTTGATAAAATATTCATGCAAGCCTTGATAATCGGTCCAACCCATTTCTTTAATTTTTGGGGATCGAATTATTCGGAAAGCAGAGCCACATAAATAATACCATCACAAGAATCTCGTAGAGGATCGGAATCCATATCAACATCACTCCCCGTTCTCTGAGATTCGATCCCTGATCTTGGCAAAGCAGCATATGTAAATGAAAAAGTTCAATGTGAAAGTGCGGTTTATGAGCTAAATATATAGGTAAGAAAAACCTTAATGGGAAAGAAATATATGAAAGAGTCAAACAAAAATTTCCGAAGCTGCACGTTGCTCGATGGAATCCCACGACGACACTTATACGGCTATAAACAAGTCCCATTCTTCCGAAACTCTCCCATCGAGACTTCAAGGTGACCTATCACGATTCGGACGAGTGATTTATATAGTGCATGAGATACATCAATACTGCGCGAATTATTTAAAAAAAGTACGTCGTCTCTGAGGGGCGCCATCGCGAGACAGGAATCCCTCAAAGGAGTTAGTGTCGCCGCCGCCGGACACCACCCATACACCTGGCTCGCCGTCGAACACATTTTGGTGCGTGGTTCTCTTTCTTTTTTCTCATTGCTCTTCACTTCACCTCCTCTCTCTCCCCCCCTCTCTCCCCCCCTCTCCCCCCTCTCTCCCTCCACATCAATCGATCTCCTTTTGCGGTATGTGCCCTCCCGCCCCTCCGACTCACCTTTGCCCACCGTCTTCTCCTCTCTCTCTCCCCTCCTCCAGGCTCCTCTCCTCCCCTTCCCAATTCTCCCTCCTCCCCCTCACCACCCTCTCCCTCCCTACCCTACCCTCCACACACCTTCTCCCACTTTTTATCGGCTCCCTTTTCCTCTACCAATTCCTCCACCTCCCTCCCACCGCGGGGGCACGCACTCGCCTACTGGCAAACTGGGGCGTTTCCATCCCACGTTTAGCCCCCGCCACGCGTGGGCCTTTTAAGTATTGCAAAAACCAACGCACCGTCACCCACCCTTCGACTGCAAGTGGACATTGGTGTATACGTGAGAAAAAAAAGACGCATGCGTGTTATTCTGAGCTAATCTATTTCATCACTTTGTTCGAATCTATTTAAGGTGACAAAGAATAAAGATGGCGCGTTTCTCCCTATGCTAATAGAATCAGTACTTTCTCTCACATGTCCAATCTTTGATATTCCGATTTCTTATTGATCTACTTGAGTTTCGGACAGTGTTTTCGAGACCGATCGCAGTTTGCTCGTTCCACTAATTTACTTTCCGGGAGCAAATGAGACGCGTTGCGATGAAAGAGAACTACAGACACACTTTCAGCGTTATTGAAAAACAACAGCTAATGAGGGTTCTCTACTCTTTTCTAAATGTTTGCTATTCTAAAGAAAATTATGGTATTCTTTATAAAAAGTAGAATTTTTATTTTCTGTCATCTTTGGATTCAAATACTTTTATTTTTCTAATATTCAAAATGGTACATTTGGATCAATATAACGAACTACTTTAAATCAGTAATTATCTCTACGAAAAATACATCTAAATTTAATGCTACGAGGTGTAATTGTATACTCTTTCGAGTCTGTGATATTTGAAGCATCCTGTCTTATTTTTCCAACAGTGTAATTTCAAAATAAGATACTTTCAAAACTAGAGAGATTCCGAAGATGTTATTTCCACCGAAAATTTTTATGATTGATTTAGTAAAGAATTTGCATGAGATAGTGTAAAACTGTAATCAAATACAAAAATATCTCGAAAGCAAAATGAAAACATGTATGAATTTTAAGGATAATTCAATTATTTTTTCTCGTCCGATTCCGAAGAGAAAATAAGAATTTTACTAATAGTATAGGTGCTAAAATTGTAAACTGCCTCGCCACAGACATCGCATTATAATATATGTATGTACAATCAATGATGTCGTAACTCAAGAGAGTGCCAAACGACGACACTTTTTGGCCATATATAGCATTTTTTACTGGTCAGTTACCGCGGTAAAATCAATTTTTGGACCACGTGCTAAAGTGTCCCGCCTCAGTAGCGCATCAAATGCAAATGCTCTTCAACCATTCCCTCGAGCTCAAGTTTTCATCCATCTTTGCCACAGTTTTTGCGGCTAAAACTGACATTTAGCAATGCTATATCTAATCTTATTCAGGATAGGATGGTCTTTTTTTTAAAGGCAGTCCCAATCTAGACACGCGTGCAAGCTATCCGTGCCGCCATCCTCGCCTTCCCCAGCTCACGCTATCCCACCGATCAGCGGCCATAGGGGGCGACCACGTCTCTTCTCTCTCTCTCCCTCTTCCCTCTCTCCCCCCCCCCCCCCAACATCTCTTCTCTCTCACATTCCCTTTAACCTTCTCCGTCCATTCCTTCCAACGTCCCTGCCTAATACCCACACCACCTTCCCCTTCTCCACCTACCCCTTCCCCTTGCCTCTAGATATATAGTGTGCATGAGAGTAAAAAAGGAAGAAAAAATAACGCAGCAGGGGCAGAGAGAGAGAGATGGAGAAGCGGAGAGATAGGAGAGGATGGGGTTCACGTCTCGGGGAAGGTGGTGGGTGAAGAGGGTTTGGGAGGGGAAGGGGACGAGATTTGGTGAGCGAGGGGCGGGCGGAGGAGAGGGGAGGGGGGAGAGTGAGGGGAGGAAGGGAGAGAGGAGGCTGTGCTGAGCAGCATACGAATGGTAGATAATGAGGAAGCAAAAGATAGTGGAGTGGGGGATTTAGAGAGTTGCGATAGAAGATGTAAGGAGAGAATGGGGGAGAAAGAGTGAGGGAGATAGAGGGAGGGAGGGAGAGGAAGGGAGATAAAGGAAGGAACGGAGATATAGAAAGGGAGGGAAAGGGAAGAAGGAAGGGAGGGAGGGAGAGAGAATAAGGGAGAAAGATAGAGGAAGGAAGGGAGATAGAGAAAGGGAGGGAGAGGAAGGAGATAGATGGAAGGTAAGACAAAGGGGAGGGAGAAAGAGAGGAAGACCGGAGTAAAGGAGGAGGGATTTAAAAAAAGTTGGGCTCCCTCACATGGGCAACCGACGAATTACTTCGCCGCCTCGTCGTCCCGTAACCCTCAGTTTTCCTCTTGATATTCCAGTGAATTAAATTTGTTGAATAGCATTTTATAAAAGAATACCATAGAAACCTATACCGCGATTTTTTCAGTGTTTATTGCAATCACGCAAAACCGTCTGAGCTCGCAAAACTCATTCTAAATCAATGTTTTCAATTTTATGCATAGGTATTTCAAAACTAGAAAATCCAGAATCTACCTGAACGGGTAATTCTCAATCAAACGAAGTATATACACACGAAATAAAAACATTTTATTTGTTCCTTTTAAGAAAACTGCTATTAGAAAATAACCCAATTTACCAATCTTTATCTGATATTCCTTATTTTTCAAGCATTCCACATATTTAACCATGTTTCTCTTTACTGGAAAAATCCAATCGGTTTTTGGAATATTTCTATTATAAATTAACTGGAGCCCTAAGGAAGATCTCAATTTCGAAATTTTTAGCAAATTGTACTCTCGCGTAAATCATAATTTCGCTGTATATTTCACAGCCATAGCTGCATGCGCGGGGATAATTTTATCTAAGGTGAAATGTTTGCTTATCCAGCCACGATGAATTAGTTGCTTTGTAAGCATTCTCGACGATATAGAAATGGATGAAGAAACACGGCTAACCATATATCCACTCTAGAAGCATTGAGCCTTCGTCGGATGAGGCCGTGCGGCCATTTCACAAATGGTTAGAGCTAAAAATGGGGAGAAAATGAGCTCACGACCTCCCGCATAAATGGAAGGGACGGCCGTAGTCTATTTCCTTGACCATCGGAGGCTACGCTCAGAGAAGGCGATAGCCGTACGGCCGAGCAAAGATGGACGTCGCCGTTGGTTACTCTTCGCGACGCGACAAGTGGCGCTGATAAGCGCTCTCGAGAAAAGCACGAACTAGCGAACTACGTAGTCGAGTGTAGAGGGAGCAGAAAGCTGCGAATGCAGGCGGGACGGTTGAAGCGATATAAAGACAAAACGAATGGACGTATTTCATTAAATCCTAGGAAAGCGACGATTGTGTATTACCACTATACGGTTTTACAATAAATAACAAGCATATTTAATCATTACTCCATTAATAAGCCAAACAAAGTTCGTTATTCTCAAAAAGTATTATTCAAATGAAAAATAATTTCACCATTAAGATAATTTAGTATATTAAGATTTAAACGGAGAAAAGCATTAATAATTTTTTCTTATCTTTCGTGCAAAGCATTGTCTCAGTAAACCTGAAAAATAATGGCTCGTAAATGGATTATATTTTTTTATATTTGAATTATCGTTTTCATCGCTCATTCAATACAGCTTAATAACGACAGTTAAAACACTTCGTAAATATATTTATCTCACAAATTATACAAGTAAATTAAAAACTTGTTCCAATGACTTTCCACCATTACTTAGGTTCAAGTTTTCTTCTTTTCTCGATATTCGCATGACCTTAGATTTTTCTGGATCTATTTCCTTTCTGTATTTTCTACCTTTTATTACCAGATTATTTACGATTTCTTGGAATTAGTTTCAATTTTTTGCTAGAATTCGTGTATCATCAGCATACATTTTTATGTAATCCTTCCTCCTGCGCCTTCTAGCGCTTCTTGTATTTACCATTTTCCATATACATACATGATGGCTACAAATGATCTATCCGATTTTAAAAATGCATTACGAAAAACTAACAAAGATACAATAATAAACTTGCAATAAAACTCAAGAAGCTTTGTTCAAGCTATTGATAGTTGCCTATTTTTTTTCACAATGAGGTTACAACATCCCTGAATGAAAAATTGCCCGATCGTTGGGTCGGGTGTGTGTTGAGGGCCCATTCCTCGGGAGGCTCGTTGACTTTTTTCTCTGGAACTACGTCGAAAATGAAGTTTATCTTCCACCAATACCAACAAATTTGGGTAATTTGAAGGAAAGAATACGTGTGGCCAAGTTCAGCATGATGTGCTGCGAAATGTATGGCAGGTAACAAAATAACATTTTGATATCTGCAGAGGCACAAACGGAGCACATACCTACATATTGAACTTTAACAGCTTGACAAATAAACAAACGAGTTTCTCTTTATAGTCATAGCTTACTTTCTCCTGTTAGTGTTTTGATGATAAATTTGAAAAATCGGGAAGAACATTTGTAATCACCATGTATATTGAATAGTACCCAAGATAGACAACAACCTTGTCTTACTCATCTCCCGATGTTTAGTACTCCGCTGGTATCAGCTTTCTCCAATATGACTCTTGTGAGTGTGTGGCATCTAGGTGTTGTGGAAAGTCCATTGGACACTTACGGCCAGAAGAGCCTCTGGGGGTGTCGCAGAGTCAAACATGTAGTGACGTGGATTGGAGCTTTCGAGTGGCGAACATTATCAGCCACAAAGAGAAGACAACTAACCATTTGCCAACAGTGTTGTAATTTACCTTACCTTTCCTCTTCCTTAAGAATTTGTAAAATAAAACTCAAAATATTTTTGGAGCGCCAAAACATACTAGAACATTGGTGTTAACAGTGGTAATTTAGCATCTCTTTCTACGTTTGTGTCAGTGGCGTGCGGTCCATATAAGCGAGTAATGCGCCGCATGCCCACGCGAAAAACGAAGACAAATATTTATAATTATTCAGAATTCATAATTATTTATAATTAATACTTGTACCAATACTATAGAAGGAGAACTCAACAAAAAATAAATATTTGGGATGTGCTTCATCGCCATTGGTGAAATGCGAGAAGAGATAGAGAGAATAGGAAGGCGACGAGAGAGGAGACAAGTTTCTTATCGTAACGCATTCATTGCGAGCATGCAATCGAGAAAATATCGGGGAAGGCGAAGAGAAGATAAATAAATTGGCGAAATATAGTCACTCTATATGTCGATACGGTACGCTTCTCAAGGTTTCGACGAAGAAGCAGATGGAATGCCCATTTGTTGGCTGCCCAGGAGCCCTCAGTAGCTTATAGGCAGCGGATCCCTCTGCTCAGGAAAAAGGGGGATCATCGAAACAAACAAACAAGTTCGCCCATTTGTTCTTTCTTGTCCTGTTTCTCGTTGGAAAGAGGACGGAAGCTGAAAAGTTGGAAAGAGGAGAGGTGGGGAAGGAGACAAGAGCGGAAGTATTAAGTTAGCTAGAATGCGCCAATGATATGCTGCTTTTCTGCAGACATTTGATAGTAAATACCGTGTAAGACTTTCGATGACTAACTATGATTTTTTCATTTTACTGCTTTTAAAAACAGAAAACACGAAAGAAATATTTGGGTACGAGAGGATGAAGTGAGTATTTAAGAATATCAGAAGGGGAACGCGAGACGATGATTATTATAGTTTGAAAATGTTTCCATGATAGTTTTCGAAACATGGTGCAACACATAAGGCACCTCACATTGTTTGCAACAATAAATCGTTTTTTTCTCTTTATTTATTTACTTCTTATTTTCTCGTATACGAATTATATTTTGAAATTGCGAAAAAATTCGATCTAGTATACGTTTTAGGTGTACCCGAGTCCGCAAAAGTGGTTTTCCCAATGCCGTCTGTCTGCCCGTCTCTTCGCGGCTCTAGAGCCTAAACGGTTGAACAAAAATGAATGAAATCTCCTATTTATCATACAGAATAAAAACTTTGAATAAATGGTTCAAATTGCAGAATAATTAAGTGCAGTTTATTCTAGGCAATTTTAACAACAATTTGATTTTCTCAAAAACGTCTCAAACGATTTTAATCAAATTTCGTACAGTTACTTGAGTTTACGTCTTCAATAATACTTCATAGTTTATATTACTCAAAAATGAATATAAGGCTAGATTATTCTTGGACAACTTTAATAAAAATTGAATTATATATAGAAACGGCTCATACGATTTTCATCAAATTTCGTATAGTATTTAAGTTGATGTTTATAATGATTCTACATAGTTCATATTTTTCAAAAGATAAATATGTATACTGTACCGACACACCTTTTCCTTGAATCTGACTTACTAGACGTGCTATTCAGTAAGTCGTAATGGTGTTTCTTTAGATTGTTGTCCTGGCCTCTTTGCTTTTGGTTTACTTTCACTGTATTTTTTCTCCAGGCAGTCACTAGCCTAAAATTTGGCTGACTCATTAACCCCACGTTTTTTGGTAAATTATATTTGTAATAAAAATTGTTATATCTAATAAATGGTGAAACATTTTCACGTAATATTTTTAGTGGCTTCCTGGCAGTAGAGTAGGTAATGATGCACTGGTCTGTAAGTTTGGCTCCTCCCATCCCTTTGCTGTAGTCAACGCCCATTAGAGGTTCAATGTTTTACAATATCAATATCAACCAAATATTTCCGCCTTTTAAACGAAAGCCTTTTACTCGCAAACGCAATATTTCTATGTAATTTAACCTGGTCACGGGGAATACCTAGTATTTTTGCAGGAAAAAGTTCAAGGTAGCGTACATCAGATAATACAACTTGGCCACCAATAGATATCAATGTGTAATTTGGAAGTTTTAACGTAAGCAATTAAGAGTAACCAGCTGAGAGCAAAAGAAATACATTACGAAGAACTTAAAAGCGGGTCAAGGAACCAATGAACAAAGTTAGACGCTTATAAGCGGACGACGCAGTTAAGGGGTAAAGCATGGTTGGGAAACCTCCGGCCCGCGGGCTGCATGCGACCCCCAAGAGCGTTTTGTGTGGCCCGCGAAGCAGTAATGAAAAAGAGATCCGTAAAATTGAACACAAACTCACATTTTTTAATCCAAATAATGATAATAAAGCATTTAATACTGAAATGTTAATCCTAAATGCTCCTATTTAGAATTGATTTCCACTTGTATGATACCTAATAATTTCTTAGTAACTTCAATTTAAACTAATCAGGCCCGCCACCACCATTTGTGTGGCCCGCTAAGTGGAAAAGGGTCCCCACCCTTGGGGTAAAGTGTCTGTCAACCAACTTAAAGAAAATATCACCATACTTCACTGAGTTGGGTTTATTTAATGCAATGCGCGATATTTATGTGCAAAATCAACCTGGTCACGGGGAATTCCCTATAATAAAAACGTTGTTCTGTAAGGAACGCAAGATGGCCGACAGTGAAATGTAGTTCTCATTCTGCCCGATAAGTCGACGCCACATGTACGTCAACAACTCACCTTTCTTTCGGCGAAAACGACGGGAATATACAATAAACACTTATGTTTGTTTATGTAACGGTTTCTACGATAAACAGTTTATTTTTTTGTCAATAAGGATCTCCAATACAATGATCCATTCAATCGTCAAGAGAACAGTTTACAATGTTGAAATAAATTGATTTGTTTTTGTTCAGATAGTATTCAAAGAAATTATTCCGCTGATTGATTAATTAGTTAGTTTTTAATTTAAATATTTTAAAGAATTTTATTTTAAATATGTAATACATAACGACGGAGAACATTATTGAGGGTTCGAGTAAGCTTTCTTTCTTCGTAAGTACAGAGTACAATTTTAAAACAATCATAACGTTAAGTACAGGAAATTTAATTATTTTTCCTACGTTATATATATATATATATATAGATACACACATATAATTATTTCCCTGTCTTTGCACACCGACAATTATATGTAACATTGACGAGAACAAGGGGGGAGAAGAATATCAGAATTTTATAACCGAAAATAAAAACCAAAGGCATTTACTAAACGACAACAGAATATTCACTAGAAATGTAATATATGACGAAATATTTCAAATGTAATAGTGTGCTATTAATTATTTTAAATGCAAATATTAATAATCAATCTATCTATAATTCTTCCGTTGATATTTCAACGGGAATTACACTAGTACCTAATATTTTTGTAGGAAAATATTCAAGGTACCATACATTAAATAATACAACTAGGCCACCAATAGATGTAAATATGTAATAGGGAAGTTTAGCTTTTAGAGTAACCAGCTGAGAGCAAAAGAAATACACTACGAAGAGCTTAAAAGCGGTTCGAGGAACCAATGAACGCAGGTAGACGCGTATAAGCGGTTGACGCAGTTAAGGGGTAAAGTGTCTGTCAACCAACTTACCATAAATAAAATATCACCGCACGCCACTGGTTTGTGTGTATATAATATGTGTGTGTATGCGCGCGCGAGTGTGTATAAATACGACAATTTAAATTTTATGGAAATAAATTTTAATTTGAGATTTTGGAAACGCTGCCGACTACGCTGCGAGAATTACATGGCACATAGTAAGCGATTCTAAAATAAAAACTAAGACAAAAGAAATTTTCTACTTTGCCTACACTATTATCTGCCTTATGAACCACTTTTTAGACATGATGTGTCGAAAACGTTGATTAAAATTTCGTTAAAAACAATTCTACGATTCCTCAATATCAAGCATTAATAAATGGATTCGTAACCCTAAGTAACTCCACGGTCGCATTTTCCACGCTGTACCTTCAATCTTCCCAAAGTAGAATCTAATTAATTTATCTGGAGCTCCGTTGCTTGAGACACCTGAATCGTGTTTTCTCTTTCTAACGATGCCAAGAATCGAAAAAATTAGAATATTTTCATATATTTTCGTCTGGAAGGATACTTTATCTCCCCTTAATACTAAGCTACAGCAATTTTTTCAGATAAATGGAAATAAAATCCCATACAAACGTGCACATACTATAAAATAATATGTGCCAGTGTTTGGCCAAGAGTAATAAAAATTTCTAGGTAGCAAACTATCATAAAATTTCAATCTTTTCGTGTCCTTTTCATATATACTAAATGTTTCCAGTACAATGCAGAATTGAATCGGAGAATAAAGGAAACGAAACGAGAACCGGAAGAGTCCTCCGAAACTCCCTCTGGAGCGGATACAAGAATGAGGCTGTTGTATGTCGATCGTACGAATGTCATTTGAACGAAAAATAAGAGATCAGCTGACTGTTTTGTCAGATGCTTAATGTTGTTGCTGCCGTTTTAAATATAACTTATAGCAGAGTAAACATTTTCTACCTTTTCCCGATTTAGTAGGATTTCCTGAATTGAGAAACATAAATTTTTTTATGCTTGCAAGGTTATGTTGGGTGAGAAACCTGCAAAATTTGATAGGAGAGTATTTGAATAGTTACTTAACCAGCACAGCTATTGATATAAATTAAAATTTCGACGCTGCTAGCGCATTTGCTGAGTTATTGCGATTGCCATCGACAGTTCCACTACCATAGCAAATGTCAACCCTGCACCCCGTTTTATTGGCATCATAAGCTACAAAAATAAGTGCCCCATTAGTTTATATCATTAACGCCATGTTAAAAATATAAAAATTTTCAAATTTCAGTAACATCAATCTATCAACTATTGAGGAGGAAATTAAATCCCAAGTGCAATTGAATATATATTGTAATGAAAATATAATAAGAGAATTCGTATATAGGATAAGCGTCTACCAGATGATTAGACCATCTCCTACAATATTTTTTCGACTTCTCGATGGCAACGATAAGAACTAAACGAATATCTAATTTTCTTTTCGCCCAATGGACTATCACCCACATGTCCTATTCGCTAATATCAAAACTGTTTCGCTCAGTCGAAGAATTATATAGAGAGATAGAGAAACGTGCTCGTAAAACGTCGACTGCTTAACTATGGCCAAACAGCGAACTCTCTCCATTAACACCCTGCCTCGTAAAAATCCTTTCCTCAAAGAAAGTAGAAACGAAGATGCGACGCTCTAAGAAATGAAAAAAAGAGAATCCTTCTTAAGAAGGGCAGTCAATCTCTGGTCTCACGAGCAGAAGAGGGCGTAATTGAGGAGTCGGCGAAGCGGCCAGGGGTGAAAATAACACCCGAGCCAAAGTACTCCATTACAGAAACAACAATCAACAGCGCTCATACACACGCGCTCTTACGTACGCACTCAAAACCCTCGATTCCACGCAGACACAACCCAGCTCGTTCGCCCATCTGGTGCCGCAACGCCATCTACAGGTCCAGTATTTTCTATGTGCCGCTGACAAGAGACTCCCTACCTATCTCCTTCCCCCTCCCTCCCTCCACCCACAACTGTACGAGGTGCCGACACCAAAACGACTCAATCGTGGACGATCTCACCACCATCTTCTTTCTCCCTCCCTCTCCTCACTCTTTCCCCTTTTTTCCCACTCCCTTCGCACTCATCCTCACCCGCGCTATTTGCAACCTTTACGGATGAGGTGAGCTGAAAAGCTCCGACCGCAAGATTGGCGTTTTGGAGATATTTATGCGAAGTGTGTGTGTGCGCGCGCGCGCGCGACGGGGATGAGAGAAAGCGAAGAGGGAGTGTCGGGTTAAAATGGAGAGAGGGTGAAAGAGAGAAAGGGCAACGGAAAAGGGAGAGAGAGATAGAAAGGAAACGCTCTTCGGTGGAGCATTTCGCGAAGGGGTCGATGGGGTGTCCGTTTCCTTCTTCACTGTGTCCAGGAGGGCGGGAGGTGCGGAGAGAAAGGAATGCTTTAATGCCGAGTCTTTTGCCAACGAGAGCAAAGAAGGAAAACCCATCCTCTTTCCGTAAGCCGACTGGCTCATTACGCTCGGACAGATGAACGGAGCGCATAAAAAAAGCGGAGATGCCGTCGTCGTTGGGAAAGAGAGAGAGAGAGAGAGCGCGATCTGTTGATATACGATCGCGGAGGCAGTCTTTTTTCATTTTCGACGGATGCGGATGGCTTCATCTGAAGCATAAGATGAGCGGAATGCAATCGCAACGGAGAAATTTTTTGTTGCGGTGGAAAACTAGAGGGATGACCGACCTCAAACGAATTATTAATCGGGAAAACGTCATCTGGGAAGTTGCAGTTTTGCTTTTAGCGGTTGAGCTATACTTTGAACGGAAATAGAATTACTGGAGCTCGTTTAACATGGTGTTAATTTTTCAAAAGTTATGGCCACCAACAATCAGGGGAAAATCAGAGTCGCAACTGCTTTATTGATTTATATGGTAATTTTTCTGATTTTTTTCGCAATTAATTTCAATTTTCCACTTCAAGTGACACAAAGAAATTTGCGTGGCAATAAAGATAACTTACGGATTTTTTTATATCAATGAAAGGTATTATTTAGTTATAAAAATTCACACTTTGTTAATCCTAGGAAGCATTTATGGAAAACGTTTTTCTTAGAATAAGGAAACATTGACGAAATATTGGCATTCTGAAACTCCTTCACATCAATTAGAGATCGACATCTAATATAATAATGTAGGCTTTCGTCAAAATAAATTATGAAATAATATATTAAGATAGAAAAATTAGAAATATGCACTAATTTTAAAGAGTAACGACAATTCATTAACAAAAATTCTAATTATACACAAAAATTTTTGAAAATAATTCGAATATGTTGCATTCATGTTTATCATAAAATATGTAAAATACCACATTTATACTAAAGCATGACAGAATTTACCTGGCCGTTCATAGCTCACTACCTAACACATTTTTGACATAATAATAGAACTACAAAGACATCGTAATCCAAACTGGGATATTCACTTTAAGTTTATCCCAAACATAAGTATTTTTTTTAACCTTTTGAAGTAACAGGTTTGTACAAGATAACAATGAAATATCACTTCCAATGATAACTGTTTCATTGGAAAAACGAAAACGTGCCTTATCGTCGTATTACTTAAATCCTTAATGAAAGGGAAGTTAATATTTTCCGTTTCTTGTTTTGCCAATTCCTGACTCATTCCGTGTTTCTTTTGTCTTTTCCAAGCACTGATTTCCTAGTTTTTAAATCAACATTTGTCGGATATTCCGTAAAAGCAAAGGACGAACTGAAGTCACTTGCTGGCATGCTATACAGCTTATTATACTTCGATTAGCAAAGGTCGCCCTTGGGTGTATCTAATGCAAATTCAGGTTGATTAAAAATTGGGAGGTTCATGCTCACGTGACTAACCGGTCCCAAGTTTCATACATCAATATCACAGAGCAAGTGGTGTAAGTCGATTGTACAACTGTATTAAGATAATCTTGGTCCACATTAAGTCTAATAAACTTATGTAATAAGTAAATAAATTGATAAATCTGTAACGCTATATAAAATGTTTAATTAATTTACCGAAATAAAAATTTAAAAAATTAAAACCTAATTTCTGTTATTTCATCAATATTTAACTGCTTTTATGCATAGATTAACATAATTTCATCGTTACTGCTGGCTTAAAGGAAAAAACGGTACAACATACATTGTACAAATATACTACTGCGTCGTTTAGTTATCCTTAGAAAACTTTTAACAATGTAGAATCGTTATAAACATCATCTTAAATAACTATAGGAAATTTGATGAAAATCGTATGAGCCGTTTTATAGACAATCCAATTGTTGTTAAAGTTTCCCAAGAATAAACTACCCTTACATTCATTTTTTGAGAAATATGAAGTATGTAGTATTATTGAAGACGTAAACTCAAATAATTGTTTGAAATTTGATCAAAATCGTTATAGCCGTTTTCGAGAAAATCAAATTGTTGTTAAAATTACCCAGAATAAACTGCACTTAATTATTCTGCAATTTGAACCATTTCTTTGTAGCTTTTATTCAATATGATAAGATGATTAAGTACGAGATTTCATTCATTTTCGCTCTACCCTTTAGGCTCTAGAGCCAATAACAGATAGACAGACGGCATTGCGAAAACCACTTTTTCGGACTCGGGTACACATAAAACGTATATTTCCATCAAAATCTCGAGATCGAATTTTTTCGCGATAACAATACGAGAAAGTAAAAAACAAAACCTTTAACATTGCTCTCAGTCATCATAAGCTCCAACTTTTCTACTTTCATGATTTCGTAGATTAATAAAATTTATTTTCTATCTACGATTATGTTAATAAAAGTTATGCCAGTGCATTTTATTGCGCTCGAATTTGGCGATTATTCTTGCGATCGGTTGCTATAATTCCTACTAAAACCATCATAAATTTTATTTATTATAATTTTTATATTTAAAACAAAAACTGCTTTAGAGAAAAATACTAAATTAATAAGAGTATTAGAGTTATCTTCATATCACGATAATGGTAGATTATGCTTGGATATATTTTATGTATTCACGATCGGGTTTCGCTCTCTTGAGTTCCCAAAGCACTTCAAACATTGACCTAGTGAAATAGCATGGGGAGATTTAGTGTAATATATATTAAATTACAGGAATTAAACCTGTAATCTCTTTAAGGACATTTATTTTGGAATTAGAATGCGGTTGAATGATCGATTATCGTATAACGTGGTATTTTTATAATAATGGGATCATTACAATTTTCTATGTGAACACCTAATACCATCTGAAAAGAAGATGGAAAGCCATGTTCGAAAAAAATAACATTAGAGAGGGACAACAAAGTTTTTCTTCCATTCCTCACTTAATGAGAAATTTAATGCCAAAATACTAGAATCATAAAAAAAGCTTGTTTCGTTCGATATCGAGCGATCGTATAATAAAGTAATCGTTTGATAAATCTTCCAAGCCATCTTTATATCAGTAAAATATCCCTTAGCAAACCCTCACATGGCGATAATGTTTCTAATTTTTCAAAAGATTAAACAACTCCGGATATATTATGTCGACTAACTCTATTCTTACTCTCGAACTGTTTCCTGAATTATATTGCAAATGTCAATTTTTGTTTGCGTCGCCATTTTGCTTCCATCTCTTGCAATATCTCCTTTTGCACCCCTTCTCCACCACGCACACCAGCAGCTCCCGCACCACCGTTCGACATTGGCGGCGGCGCCAACTTTTCGCCGCCTGCACATGCGAATGGACCACCCCGGAGGGATCGTGAGAGAGAGAGAGTAAGGGGGTGGGGCGGAGGGGCGAAGGGACTGGCGAGGTGGGAGGAGGAGGGGCAGTCGGGAGCCGCTTATAAAGATTCCCCATGCAGAGAGAGACACCGACGGTCGCTCGGATCTCTTTCTCTCTCTCTGCATTATTCATCCCGGCCACTCCTACGCCACCGACCCACGCCCCCGGTTCCTGCGCGGAGGCATTGGGCATGGCGAGGGGAGGGAGGGGGCGGCCTGCGTTTTCTATGCGCTAATAGCAACGTTCGGGGACGTCCCTTCGTCTTCGTTCCATCCTTCTCCCCATCCCGATACCACCTCCTCAGCCCCCTCCACCCCTCGTCCTTTCTCATCCCCCATTCCCTCCTCCGAAACCCCCTTCCTGTCCCTCCGCATCCCCTCCGCATCCCATTCGCATCCCTCAAACCGCCCGTCCGCAGCGGATCGCGTGCACTGAATCCGTTAGCGAGCCATTTTTACGTCGATTCCCCCTCTCGACCGCAGCCACAGTGGCAGGTGCAGAGAAGCATGAGCTATTGTCCGCTCTTCGACGTGATCTTAAATGCTCTGAATATATTCAATAGACTCGTACACGGGTAGGGTATTAATAATATAGGTGTCCGTTTCTTAGAACGCTTCGCTGATAAATATCTATGTTGGTGGGAAATGATTACAATGGTAATCATTGTGATCCTGTGTCTCGTAGAATGATTTCTAACTGATACAAATTTAATTCTGGAGTAACTCAAATGGAAATCCGATTTATTTCATCGCAGGATACGGTGAAGTTGTGGTAGATTAACGTTAAAAGTATCGCACTCGTGTCTATTCGAATTTAAAATAAAGATACATATACAGCATATAACCACATCAGGATTAGGAGATTAACTGACAAGAATGACAGCAGTGACATTCATTTCGTGATTAGAATCACTGAAATAGTCTTTTGTGTCAGACCGATGAGAGATTAGCAGTCATAGAAATAGCGTCGAAGAATATTTAGCCACACTGTCTTGAATTCCATAAAAATTAATCCTGCTAGATTAAGCTAACAAAAACATTCGCTATAGTTGTGTGTGTGTATTACCATTTTATAACAAATATACAGGACATCTTAAAAGACCCGTAATCTCAGGGGTTAAGTTAGAATAACAAACATTAAAGAAAGACTCCCTTAATGAAAACGAGTGCTGGACATTCGTCCTCACCCTTAACAAGCAAGAATTAAAAAAAACACCAAATCCAATTGTAGCTCAATACATACATAAAGGGACTTAAGGAAATCCATACTAGTATTCCTAATAATTATAAAATATTGTAACGAATAAATAAACCATAAATATAATAATAAATACAAAAATAAATATAGCATTTATTTTAGCTACTCAATCTTAACACCCAGAAGTAAAGAGATACTTGGGACACCTTGTATAACAGTCATTGGATTGTATAACCTTTTCTTTACCTCACCAATGCTCTTTTTAGTTCCATTTTAAGTTCCGTAATCGAAATAGTTTACTTCGCAACCTCTTCGATGAGGAAGTTTTATGGACAAATACATAATTATTTATAAATTAGATCAACTCTTTCAAAACCCTATAATTCAAAAGGATATTTAATAGTCCTCGTCTATAAAGTGGATAAAACGGTAATTGAAATTAGGACATATTTTCTTTAGTCAAACAATTCCGCTCTGTCATGTTTATTCCATTGACTTTCGCCCCCATTCAACCTTCCCATTCATTATTCTCTTACTTTCTCATCTCCAACGCATTAATGCAGATATTAAATGCATGCGGGGCGACATTTTGTTGCCGGGAATCCATTTCTTCGAGAAACGGATAGCATTGAAAAAAAATGGAATCGATAATAAAGGAAGAAGCGCGGAAAACATCGGAAATACCTTATTATTCTTCTTCTTTCGAGCGCTCTCTAGATGCGAAATTGCGACGGAGGAGGGGTTCCCTTGCCTACTCTACTCCGCACATCCTCCCTCCACCTCCATCCCTCCCTACTGCATCCATCCACTGCACTCTTCTTCCACTTCCTCTCCCACTTCCTCCTTGCCCTCTTCCAGCTCATCTTCTTTCTCTCTCTCTCTCTTCACTAAACCCTCTCTTTCTCTTGACTCCTCTTCTCCTTCCTTCACTCCACAACACTATACACTTCCCTATCTCCTTCTCTTCTCTCATTTTCCTTCTCTATTACTTCTTTCTCCCTAGCCGTATTCTTTCCAGCAATTCTGCTCGCCCTCCTCCTCTCTCCTTCTGACCACTCCCTTCCTTTACCCTTCTACTCTACATATTCTCTACGCGCCCTCCCACTCTCATTTCAGTTCATCTTTCTCTCTCTCTCTCTCTCTCCTGAGAGTCTCCGCTTGCGCTCTCTGTTCCCGCCCCTAACCCTAATAACTCCGCCTCTTTCTCTCCGTCTTATAACTCGCCTATGACGCAAACCTATTCCCCTTTCACAAACTTTCTTCTCTTTAGTGAT
Organism: Uropetala carovei; assembly: GCA_036926305.1. Lineage (NCBI taxonomy): Eukaryota > Metazoa > Arthropoda > Insecta > Odonata > Petaluridae > Uropetala > Uropetala carovei. The sequence goes on along the minus strand of JAXCHB010000143.1, from coordinate 8,968,088 downwards.
TTTACTCCCATGCGTGACTGCGAGAGAGAGACTACACCTTCCGATGGAACTGAGTATTGAGAGCAGGCGCGCAACCAGGAGGGGGGACGGGCTTAACCACCCAAAAAAAACGCGAAATTTTCTCGGAATGGGACAACTGGCCCCGGCCGACCGGCCGCGAGACAACTGGTTGCGGGGCCAACTGGCCGCGAGACAACTAGCCGCGAGACAACTGGCCGCGAATAAGTTTCTCGAAAATGGTCTGCGATTACTGAAATACTGTGCAATGGTTGTGAACCCGATAACATTGAAATATATATCCCTTCTCCACAGTCAACTGGTTACTTCAGAAACAACCAAAAAATCACTCTAACAAAAATATTCAACCCGTCTTTTGAACCAATGGCTAAAATGTAATTCGGTGAAGGAATTCATGTGAATATTTCAAGTGCGTTTATGAAAATTATTTCTTTTTACTTTCTCCATATACCGTAGTATAGAGAAAGTATTGTTTTCATGAAAATAATCAACTTCGAGTTTTCAACGGAAATACATGTTTTGAGTAAAATGTGAGAAATTACTCAAGTAATTTAATTTTGAAAAATTTTATAACGCATTTAATTTTTTGCTTTCAAATCTTTCAATTTTCATTCATTTATTTATTATAAAAAGCAATTAATAAGTCAATAATAATGCATTAAAATGTATAATAGTCGCGTGTTTTTAAAGGATCTGCCCCTTAATATCGTCAAACATATGTGATACAATGTAATCCTCCGATCGAAACAACAATGAGAGGTCCTTACATCTGGAAATTTATCAACGGATTACGTAAAATTCAGCGTGGGAGGGATTTTTATTATGAGCAGTTAATTGCAGGACCAAATCCTCCCGTAAAATTGAAAAAGTATAGAGCTGCGGATGCTAGAATTTTAGCAATTGTTGCAGATTACGGAAATAGAGACAAAATCAAATATTTAAGGGGTATTGTTCATAATTTTGAAATGGACGCCTAACTTTTTTTATTATCTGTATTACGATAGTATCTATATTTTATTTTTTCTGTATTATTATTAATTCCTACGTTTTGATATTTTATAATAAATTTCATTGATATGTAAATTTGCCTTTGCTATTTTTATTTTCTGCTGCAGTCTGTTATTCATACTCTTTTCACATGTAATGAACAAAAAACTTATCAAAATGTTACAAATAATTATAATGTTTTATAATCAATTTCTATTCTCATATTTTGTAAAATATTGTTTGTAATTTTAATAATAATTAAATAAACCCATTTCAATGTTATCGGGTTCACAACCATTGCACAGTATTTCAGTAATCGCAGACCATTTTCGAGAAACTTATTCGCGGCCAGTTGTCCTAGACCGAAATTAACTAGATATGTATGTACTCAGGAGAAGCCTCTGCTTCTGCCTTTAGTTGAGGGAACCCCAAATTGTACAAATGCTTGGTGGAATATTTTTTGTTAGCCCTCCCCCCCCCCTCCCCCCCCTCCCCCTCCCCCTCCCCCCCCCAAGAAAAAATCCTGGGTGCGCGCCTGATTGAGAGATATCGTATATCACTTATGCACAGCACGGATTAAGAGATATGATTATTGACGGGTAATGAGCAAAACAAACCTTGGATTATCACTTTAACTTGTGCTGAATCACAGAAGAAGTAGTGATTCCTTGAATACTTTTACATATTTATACATTTTTAAAATTATTTCGAAATAAGTAAACAAGAAGTAATTTAAGAACCTTGAAAAAAAATCGTGAATCGTGAACTATAAAAATGGAGAACATATGAGTCTTCTGTGTTAGGCCGATGACATCACACTGTTTGCAAGATGTTTACAAGATCTACGTAGAAGAGCCGAAGAACTTGAGCGGTCATACCAAGTTGCACAAAATGATTCTTAATAAAAACAAATAAGATACCTTGTTATCGCAAAATGTGGAAGCATTTTTTCTATTTATCGGAGTTTTGGTTAGTGTTCTCCTTTAGGGACAACCCGCACCGTTGGAATGCAGATCCTCACTAGACTTATCCTTCCACAAGTATTTCATCCTATAACTTCAGTAGTTTGGCTACAATACCATTTCAAAATTTTTAATTTGGAGACGAAAAGCGGAAAATTCACGAACTACCGGGGAAATCCAATCAATGGAAAATTCATAGACTAATAATAATAATGAATAATTTTCAAATATCTCTTGCAAAAAAGCACCTTGATAAAGATTATGGCAGTCGGGAGACAAGTTAGTAATTTTAGTTACTTTCTAAAGTGATTAAATTTTTTGTTATTGTTAAAAAGACAATTTTATCTCATCTATTCGTGAATACTGTTTTAAAAATTGTTTTAGTGAATAGATATTTAAATGGTATACCTGTAATTAAACATAAGTTCCTTTCTTCAACGTTAAGGGGCTTCATGTAGCGACATAAATTGACCAAAGGTCCGATTTTTATAATTTTATCGGATCACAGCGTGAGTCAGAAAGAGGGCTCTATGATCGAGGGGGTGGAATAACTTGTACTTCCGCTGAACGACCCTCGAAACCGCACGTGCACCTCCAATTGATCTCTTCTGCCACCACTGGCCTTACATTAATTACAGGCCACCCGCCCCCAACACGACACCCCACCGGATTACGGTTCAATCATCCCACGTGGCCAGCGGGAAGGAAGAGAGAGGAGGATTGTGGGGCGAGTGACCAGCCCATCGACGCCCACGGATGCCAAGGCTCCAAAAGGGCGGGACGGTGATGAATAGCCGGAGACTCCAACGCGCGGATAAGACAGGAAACTGCGTTTCGACTTTGGGGAGAGAGTTAGAGTGAGGAATAGGATTTCATTCATGAAAAATGGAGAACATTTCGACTACACAAAGCTGTGAAAGAAAATTCCGGTGGGTTAACTTTGAAAAGAGAGGGCCAATTAATATCCCAATAAAAAAAGAGAGTCTAAAACGGTCGGAAAGTGTTAGGTTAGTTTTACGTGTATATTAGCAATATTATTAGTGTAAAATACTTTATCCAGATACTTTTATAAAAGTAAAGTATATCTATTTCTCCGAACGCCTTACGTAAACTCAGCAGCAGTTTAATTTTTTTTAATTTCTTTTTCAAATTTAGAATAACTTTTTTCGCAGAAAATATCAGCATCACAAACAATTTGAATAAAAGCAGCATCCTGTTTAATGCCTAAGAAAATTAAATACACCCCAACTATCCAAAAAACTGTCTATCCGGAATGTTTCCTCTCTAATTCTCCAATTTACTTAAAATTAGGCTAACGAAATGTTGTTTTATAATCACGATTTGGGCCCTAATATGACTGCTTAATTGCTCAAATACTATTTATTACTCATTTGTATGATGTGTTTTTACAAACAACTACATGCTCTGAATTATAACATTTTTATTTGCGTCCCGCTGTGAAAAATACACTTTTCATATCTTCAATGGAAGACCAAATCCTTGCAATAACAGAGTGAATGCACTTAGCAGATAATAAAGCGTCAAACTAAGAGCTTAAGAGCCTTAGTAAAAAAAATATCTTAGATTCAATAACATGGTAGAAAAAAATACTTTTCAAACCAGTGTTAGGTAGTGGAGCAATGTAATAGGATGCACATCTGAAAGGCATTAGTAAAATTTGAGTTTAGAAAACAGCAAATCCGAGAGATCTCTCCTAAGCGAATTTCAAAATTCAGCAATCAGCTGCTTTATATTGTTTATTCACTAAAAGAGTCTGACTATGAGATAGCAAGAGTGCGTCACATGTGATCTTTGTTTTTCGTTATAAAAACCCTTTTAAAATTTTTAAAAAACACCCGTTTCAATTCTGTGGTCTAACGTAAGAGGTTGCAACTAGTTGTACGTATTCTATGCGTTAAGAGTATAAATAAAGGTTTATGCCAGCAATGTGGTAAAAAACAAAGCTTGTATGTAGTATGCCATATTTTCATCCGCGACTGCCCCACTAATTAACGTACGAAAGGGAGAAACTAATAAATTAATTGGGCACAATCAGGGGCACCTTAACTATATGGACTAAATGGGCTGCAGCCCTAGGGCGCCGCCGCTCCACAAATAAAATATATATAATTTTAAACTTCGCATCTTTGAAATTTAAGCTCAAAAAGTATAAATTGTCATAGCCTTTTATTTCTCAAGAGGCTCACCATCTATTACATGCTTCAGGTAGTGAATAGGTAGTCCGATGTAAGTCTTTACAACGAAAGGTAGTCTGCAGTATTACTGTATTAAATACGTATTAAATTTATGTGAATGCAATTGCGATGTACATGTACTTACACAGATTGAATCGTGTTGTTATTTTCAATATTCTCCGCAATACACACAGGAGTTTTGTCCTTCTTTAGAATGGATCGTGAAGTAGAAAGAAAGTTCCATTCCAGTGCATCGAAAGAAAAAGAATAGGCGAATTGGAGAAGATGGATTAAGAACTACATAAGTGAGTCTTATATTTTTTATCAAAATCAATTAATTACTCAACCAAACAGTCGTGGTAACCTGTCCTTTTGTACAGAAATATCTAGTTTTGTGGTTTACCTTCGTTAGGCTTAGGCAGCGCTGCCTTAACCATTGGGCTAAATGGGCTATGAGACACTAACTTCCTTACATATAACTTCTGCTTCGTCACATTTTTTCATTGACTGTGTTAGATTAGATACGAACAATAATACAGACATAAACATCCGTGTCATTCGGCGACGGCGCTATTGCAGCGTCGCCTAACGATGATGATGAGGAACGATGAAATTACATCTAAAGCAGAGCTTAGCTTGAGGACAATAATAGATTCAAGTATTGAATCTACATTTCCTAATGTTGCTACTGCTTTGCGCATTTTTTAAGTATTGCTGCTACAAATTGTAATGGTGAAAGATCTTTTTCGACGCTAAGAAGACTTAAAAACTATCTGCTTTCATCTTTGTCGAGATAAGCGTTCTGGGTATTGCTAACTCTAAGGACACGTCGAACGTGATTGGTCGAAAACAAGTGGAGTGATCTAGAGGGTTAGCGGCTGTTCAGCCGCGATTCGGTTTGGATGGTTGCATCCGCCGTTATTAATCGGAAGAATACGCGATTCACTCTGTAATTATATTTTTTCTTCGCTTCCAAGTTAATTAATGACTCGTTTACGTCAATGTTTATTCGTGTGCTAAGCTTAAAATTGAGGAGGGAGTGATACACAGAGCGCGGTTATGCCTAGAGCTGAGTTCGAGTCAGGTCGGGAAGAAGACGCCAGCCGACAAGTTCACAGGTGCCGAGACAAGCGACCCTTCCGCTCCTACAAGAACGAGTCAACGGAATAGCGATGTGAGTACTGTTTTTACGTTTTGATGCATAAGTTAAGGCATGAAACACGCGGAAATTCGTATTTGCAGTGAAAATCGGACGTTCATTAATTCGACGTTCGAGCCGCCATATTAGTTTTTTGTTAGACAGCCATTTCCATAGGTGAATTACGTGGAAAAATATATTTCATGAGAAAATTCGTGACTTTTTCCGACAATATTGTTTAGTTTTTTAAAAGAAACTCGGGTTATTGTGTTAGGTAATTTAGGTTCTCTCGATATACGTATGTTCATAGCAGTGGCGTAGCTATGACTACCAAGGGGGGGAGGGGGGAGGCCTCAGAGGTCCACCATCTAAAATACTATAAGAAGCCACAGTAATGTTTTGAATCAATTTTTATATATTTAGAAACAGCACAGAAATAAAGCTATGTAATTTTAGTAAAGTATTTGGAATTATATATACATTATCTACTATAAAGATAGAAATGTTTGCATAAAAACAATTTTTGTACATTTTTCCTCATTATGTTTTAAAGATCACATTAATTTTGCAGTAAGATTGTATTTACAGAAATAATAACAAATTTATTAGAAAAACAATTTAATGTGCTACATCTGACATAACAATTTAAACAAATAACACGCTTCATACTGTGCTTTCCACACACATGTGAGCACACACTGTGAGCATGTCATGGTGGATTTTCCAATAAAAGTATGGAACATGGAAAACGGCCATCTCTTCGTGCCTCTTTGTAGTATATGTACTTCCTTGTCATCTGATCTATAGTATCGACCCCTCCTTTAATGGAATTATAATAAATATTTATCTAGGATTTTTCGGTATCATATGGCATCTTCTGGCTCGAGACGAATTATTTTGAAATGGAAAAATTACAATGCAGTATGTTATCATGTCGTAAAATGCACTATTTTCACCGTCAAGGTCTGTGCCCTGGCTTGGGCCACTATTCGTTTGGGAAGGGTCATTCCTTTCCTGGCTCCCTGAACCCGAGGTTTTACGAGACCGCGGGTTTGACCGCCCCTTCTTTTTGCTGTCATACTGTCATAGAACGACCACGATGCCATATTGCTTTTGGTATGGACCAAATTAATGTCGCATTCATATTGAAAGAAACAAAACAAAAATCCTCCCACATCCTCGCTTGCATGTAAGGTTTTTCACACCGATACATTGCTCTATGAGAAAACAAAACTACTATTAATAAGGAGGGTCTGGAAATGAATGAAACGCAACATAATATGAATATAAATAACAATACTGGAAGGCGGGAGTTGCAAGAATAAAATTGATCAATCAGAAGGCACTCTATAATTTAGGCCACCCGCTTGTCAAGGCATGCAGCCAATGACGAAATAATTTGTAGAAAAATGAAATATGCATACATTGATGGAAAACTTCAAGTAATTGTTATCTATAAGTCTCTGCATAATGTAATTAAATATCAAGACGTCATCTTTATTTTTAATAGAGATACATACGAAAACAAAATTTGTGGGCCTCGGAGCCCCCCCCTTGGTAGTTCTAGGGTTAAAACTTAGTAGTAATCCCCACCCCACCCCACTATAAGAGGGCGCATCATGTTACTATAGCCCGGGGCGCCCAAATGTCTTAAGACGGCCCCGGGCACAATAGCATGGTTTTGTAAGGTTTATAATAGAGCGAAAAGCACCGGAAACCGAAAACCTCATTTTGTGTCGTAAAACGTGAACGCCGAGCGAGGAAGGAACAATTATGTGGTCGGAAATTTGCGCTGTAGTTTCATGTTCGAATTTTTATTTCTGCTTCCAGTAACATGCAAGCCCCGATGGGGCGACATAATTTAATATCAATATTATATGACTGATTCTAAAAATGTTTCTAAATTCCGAATGTAAAAAAAGCATTAATATAGGTTTAGAGAGATGAAATTTCTTTTATTTTCGGTAATATGACGCCCTCGATTGAATGATATCACTCGAGTCCCCTATTTAAATCCATTTTTTAAAATAAAATATAAAAGTGGCATTCCAAATTGAGTGGTATGGCCCAGATGTGGCAGTTTTATAATGCAGGTCAATAAAACGCCTCAAATATGCAGCGTGAATTGCATCCATATTATTAAGATATGATGCAGAAAATTTTTGTTCGGATTTTCTCCAAAATTATTGATCCTATGGCAAGAATTTTTGCGATGACAAATGTTTATTTTTTTCCCTTCTAAATTTCAGGAAAAATTATATTCTTGGGTGAATATTTACGAATTAGAGGGAAATATTATCTTTATGTTTCCAGTAAGATGGCAGCCCTGATCGGGTTATTGGTTCCGAGGATGACATCTTTTTGTTGTACACTAGCAATAATCCTAAATACCTATTTTAATTGGAATGCGTCGTGCTATTTCTCCGGTGTCCGGAAGTTTCACCCAATCTTTCACCCACGAGACGTTTCACCCATACCATTTCATCTGTAGGTTTTTTGCGCACTAATCAGTTCACCCGTCAGACGTTTCTCCCAACGGGACATTTCACCCATGCTATTTTTAGAATGTTATTTTTACTTAATTTAAAATTAAATATATGGCGTCTATGGAGTAAAGGTTTATTGAATGAATTTTCATTATTGCAATTCTCCGTTGCTTTTCATTTGTAGACCCAGGATTATGAAGTCCTATTTTATAAATAGTAAGATAGGAGGAAATGAATTAGTGAACGGTGGATATACATACATATCACAAACATTCTGAAAAGAATGGAGAAACATAATTGATCTGTACCAAAAAAAAACCCAAATGACGCGCAACTGCAACTACTCGCGATCATCCTCTGGAAGTGCTGAGCACCAAAGAGCATACGCATGCTTCAAATCAGGACAAAATAAGCGCCATTAAGATTGTGAATTGCGAGAAAAGAGAAGCAGAAGATCACACTGAAATGCCGACATCCCCAATTGTACGGAACGCATTGCACTCGGTTCCCGGTGAAGTATTGCCGCATCTTCTCCAAAGAACAGCAATGAAGCGAAGCTTGAACAGACGGAGGTAAGCTCTACTTTCAGTAAATCCAAGAAGCATTGCGAAACTTCAAGAAATTCCCCAAGATTTTCAAGTTGTTCCATCTGGTGAGCAATTCCTCATGTATGATAATTATAACGAAGGTGGAGATGATGCTAGAATTTTGATATAAATCTAATTTAATGAAACTAGGGCAATCAAGGACTTGATTTATAGATGGAACATTTAAGATAACTCCAAACATTTTTTCTCAAGTCTTCGCTATATATGGCCTTTACCGTGGCTCTGCGTTCCCAATTGTGTATGCATTACTTAGGGATAAAGCGGAAGCCTCATACAGGGCAGTGTTGCAGCCAATAAATATAAAGAGTAGGGAGCTAAATGCGAATTTGGTGGAACCAGAAACAATTGTGAGCGATTTAGAAGTAGCAATTATAAATTCCTACCGCTATTCCCCTATTCAAAAACTCGACTCTACTTCTTTCATTTAGAGCAGTACGTGCTTAGGACATTGCAATAATAGAGATTTGAAGGAAGGCGTGCACCAGCTAATCAGCTTAGCGTTTGTTCCACCAAATGAAGTTACTCGGTGTTTTGAAAAAATTTAGATGAATGAATTACTTGATCAGGCGGACTACTTTGAGAGAACTTACATCCAAGGGAGGAGAGCAAGAGGAAGGAGGCAGACCGTTCCTCCCAGATATTCTCCAGAACTTTGGAATGAATTCCACGTAGCTCGACTAGGCGAGCAGAGGACCAACAACTTCACTGAAGGTTGGCATAATAGATTTCAAAGCTTGATCGGGAAGTTTCATCCTTTTTACCATCTGATGAGGAAAATCAGAAAGGAACACACAGATAATGAACAAATGATATCTGAAGTGGAATCTGGAAGAAAGATAAGGGAACCTGTAGGATAAGGTATAAAAATGTTACGGAGAGGTTAGAATTAATATCACTACAGTATGAAGATTGCAACCGAAGCAATCGCATAACTGATTATCTTCGTGTTTGTGGCAAAACTTTTTCTCTCTAAATATTTATAGGAATGTTTGAATATAAATTTTCTGTGAAGACTTGAAATAAAAACTTGCATATTTTGAGTCTCCTCCGTTAAGATAGCAGTTTTCATAATGCACTAACCCTAATTAAGTCTATAAATAATATAATTTGGATTCAATAAATAAGCCATAAATGAAAAGCAACGGAGAATTGCAATAACGAAAATACATTCAATAAACCTTTACTCAATAGTCTTCATTTTAAAATAAGTAAAAATAACTTTCTAATAAAAGTATGGGTGAAATGTCCCGTTGGGGGAAACGTATGACGGGTGAACTGAATAGTGGGCGAAAAACCTATGGGTGAAATGGCATGGGTGAAACGTCTCGTGGGTGAAATGTCTTTGGATGAAACGTCTCGTGGTTGAAAGACTTTGAGTGAAACGTCATGAAACCATTTCTCCTCTTATATATATATACTAAGCAGCTTCAAGAACGTATTATATCTGTATGTGTTATGCACTTCATTTGATTTCGGAGGTGAGACAAAATACCGTGTAATTGTACTTTGCTAAAAGTCGTAGTATTGGGTAAATCTTTGAACACTGATATTGGTGTATAGCCTTCTTTCCGCCAATGCCTTACCAATAGCACATCAGTTATTGCTTCGAGCATTAACGTACGTTGCAGTACTGAAAGTTTTTAATAAACATTGTTATTTTTATCACAACTACTTTTTGTTCTTTGTTTTTCTAGATTTACAGAGGAGGTAAGTGCTTAAGATAGCTCTTATTATTAAGCGAGTTCTCGGACATTTTTCATAAATTTATTTTCTTATGTAGCGCATCTCACCTGGAATTTCGCTGTATATTTAGAAAATTAACTGCAGACAAAAGAGAATGTAAGACTATCCCAATGTATTTCGACAAATCTGGCAAAATCATAATAATTTTACATAATCACGCAGCTCTTTCAAAAACGGGATTTTTGAGCATGAAGAGTCACCTAAACTTATAAATAGCTATCAATGAAACTTACTAACAGAAATCGCCAAGCATAGGATCTATTAACAACATTATAATCGCCAGTCGTTCTCAACCATTGAGGCAATTTTAAAGAGTTTAATAGGTTAGTTATTTTTTATCAGTTAATCTTGCCCATCACTCACGTTATTATGTATGCATTAATACGAAAAAATCATCATAAACTTCCATTCCGTTCCTATGAGGCGCTAACGACGCCGTTCGCCCTGAATGGAGCCGCGGCGATTGGTCATCTGTTGGTCCGCCTGAAGGAGCAAAGCTAAACATAAAGCTATTTCTCAAGTAAATTTCTTTCCGAAGATAATCGGTCGTCCTCTTTAAAAATGGGCGAAGAAGAGTCTCATGGTGCTTTGAAAAATTCGTCGCCGCTTCGAAAGGGATCAAATCGATGAAAATGCAGATTAATGCAACAGAGAGAGAGAGGGGGGCACTTCATTCGATGTTATTCTTGGATATCAATGATGGTTTTATTTGTTCCTATCAAACGAGTGGAATAGGTGTGTTGAGAGAAGACGCAAACGTAAGAAAAGAGGATGAAGGATAAGAAAGGGAAGGAGAGCGCTATGGTCAATTAGTGGGTGAGAGCCACTGGAAAGGAGCGAGCGAAGATTTATCAGGGTTGAAGGCAGAGCATGCGCGCAGCTTGGCAATAAGACAGAAGCTGTTAATACGGATACATTAGGTAATGGGGAAAAGTTCACTTCATTCGGCATAGCTGAGACCCCTAGTAATAAAATAGGGAATGATTGTATCAAACTTCGAACACATTTAGAAAATTAATCGTTTAGACTGTGTATTTTTTTGTCGCATACGTAAATTACATCCTAGCCCGATAGCAGTGAATTAAAATATTAAAAATATACCGAAGAGAAAGTCTGCTAGAAATTGGGAAAGCATATATTGTGCACCAGCAAGCGTTAGAGCGTATAAAATTTAAAATAGCAGAAAAGGCAAGTAATGTGATCAAAAGCAGCGGCTATCAACCTCTGGTTTGCTATGTTTCTTTAATAGGTTCGCGTCATGGATTTTAGAATAAAAAGTAGAAGCAATTGTGATGAAGATACAACTGTTCTCGTGGTCCAAATAGACTAAAAAATAAAAACAGATGACATAATTCATAAATCTGATAGATAGTGTTCTGTGGCTATATCCTGTATTGATATGTGTTTTGTGAATAGGAAAAAGGTTCAGATTTCATGCTCCAAAGAGTTTCTAAAATTATAAACCAAATTAGTAAATCTGGAAGTTCGGAAAAGTCACGTAGGAAATAATAATAATGATCTATTCAACACAAATAGGTTTCCTGGATTGCATATGTTGTAATAGATTTATGAAAAGCACACATGACCATGCTCTCGGCAGGATTTGAAACTGAGACCCTTGCATTGACAACCAGACAAGAATACCTACTGTAAGAATAGCTATATATCAATTTACAATAAATTTCGTTTTATTATATACGAATGCATGAATCTTGATTAATAATCATCCAATAATAGACATTAATGTCACAAACAATAAAACATGAGCCATAATTCTAAAAAAAAGTACATAGCGTCCAGGACCAGTATCATATAATCGTGTTTTGCGTCTAGCTACGGGCATGATTTCACCATTCCAGCAGCTACGCGTCAAAGTGCGTGTAAATACGTAATCTAAGCAGTGGCATTATTGTATGGACTAGAAGCGTACGGATATAAGAAAGTCGGTGCAGTGTATCTCACACGAATTATTTTACTTTAAAGCATCGCACAGATGTAAACAGTCCAATCTCTATAATATAACCTATCTCTTTGGTTATATGGACTAAATAAATGTAGCATTAATCCAGAAAACTTAAAACCTGAGGGCTGAGTATTTTTGAGCCAAAACAAACAATTCGCGGACATCGGATACGAAAAATCTAAAGAAAACCCAGATTGGCGATGGGATGAAAACCGAAGTTGAGTTCTTTTTTTGAGCTTATTTAAGTTGGGTAGTCCAAAGTCATATTCTCTCTATTTTCACTGAATAGTAGACCAAGCCTTTTATTTATAAATGATGAATTGGCGGAGCTGCGTTCAAAGTTTCTAACCAGGACGAAATTGATGAGTTTTAATTGGTCGGGAGGAAATGTTTAGGGCCTTAAGCAATCATCAGATATGGTGCAGAAGTGCGCGCACGGACGCTCTCGTGCACTCCGAGGAGCGGGGGCGGGGGGGGGGAGATCGAGGTCAATAGATAAGGGGAAGGAAGGGTGCGGAATGGGAAAAGGCGTACGTCTGGTCTTCCGTGACCGTCGGAGCATCCGAATCGAGTGCCCGAGGCGCGCCCCGCTGAGCGATCTCTCCGATCAGATACGCACGTTCCTAGGATCGGCTTCTTCCCGTGGTTCAGGAGACGATATATCTAGCGCCTTAGGAGGATCGATAGAAGAGAGGGATGCGCGTATAAAGCAGCCAATGCGAACGGCTGCGCTGAGATCTGCTACCGAGGTGAAGGCTGCAGAGACGCTGGATTGAGACTAGCATGCACTAAGGTTTCATCGATTTGTTCATACTGACTAAAAATTTATTTTATCTAAGGAAAAACCATTTTACTGCCAAGGATTGTACTTTATAAATATATATATAGTGCAACTAGGTGTTGAAGAAAAGGTATTTCTTTTGTGCTGACGAAGGGATCATCCCGAAGGCTCCAACAACGTCTACAAATATGTCTCTCCGACACTCCAGCGGCTCTCCTTCCGGTAAGCGCTCACTGGGTTTCCTTCAACACCTAGTTGCCCTAAATATTCTTATTTACCTTTCCTATTCCGCAAGTGTGTGTGTGCATATATATATATATATTCATATTCATATCCCTTCCAACTGCCTCAGTTCATTGCCTCAAAGTCGGCGGAAGAGTGTAAACTGAGGCTAAAAGGCTGGTAGGTTCAACCATGCTGTGAAATCTTTCTGCAAAGTGAAAGAGGTACTCACCAACCCACTCTGGGCCAGCGTGGTGTTTTAAGGTCCAAAATCCCCCCATGAAATGTACTCCCATAAAAAACGGCCCTCATTCTCCGGAGGCTGGATTGCCTCTGACCGTCGCAGTGGTCTGGAACAAGGTGCTAAGAATTCCCGGAGGTTAAACATCCACTGCCATTCTTTCTCATCCTTACCCAATTCCTTTAACCTCAACCTAACTTTACCTTCAACTGCCAGACTTTGTCCAGCAAAGATAGACTTCAAGAGCTCCAAGAACAACTGGAGAAGATCAAGTGGGACATTTTAGGGCTTAGTGAGGTGAGAAGAAAAGGCGAAGGCCTATTGGAGTTGAAGAGTGGGCATCTTTTTTATTAAAAGGGAACTGACACAGGTAGAACAGGAGGTGTTGGATTCATCGTCAACAAAAATTGAAGAACAATATCGTGGTAATGGAAAGTTCATCCGAGCGGGCAGCTAGATTAGTACTTCGAATAAATAAAAGATATCAACTTTAAATAGTCCAAGTTTATGCGCCAACGACATCATACTCGGATGAGAAAGTGGAAGATTTCTACCAAGAAGTTGTAGAACTGCACGACAAAGGAAAGTGGTCATGGGTGATTTCAATGCCAAGGTAGGAGAACGAAAGGAAGACTACAGTGCAGTTGGAAAATGGGGCTATGGAGACTGAAACGAACGAGGGGATCGACTTGTAGACTTTGCTGAATGTACTAGTCTATATATAATAAACGCTTTCTTCAAAAAGAGTCCCAATAGAACATGGATCTGGAAAGGACCCAATGGTACGAAAAAGAAAATTAACTACATACTAGTCAATAAGCAGCAATTGGCTGAAGACTGTTCCGTCCTCAACCAGTTTAAAACTTGAAGCGACCACCGCTTGGTAAGATGCAGAATAAAGTTCAACTCAAAGTTGGAAAGACAGAAGCTTATAAAGAAGAAGCCTAAGTCTATTTTCAACACACAAGTGCTAAAAGAACGAAAAGAATTTCAGCTCCAACTTCAGTGCGCTGGAAGACCAAGAAGTTCAATCGTATTTACTAGAGATACTCAAGGAAACCGCTCAAGAAATAGCCGGAACAGTTAAAACAAAGTAGGAGAATAAGTTAACAGATAAAACAAGACTGCTTATGGAAAAAGAAGAAAAATTAAAATTACTTATGATCCTAAAGAAATTATCCATTTTGCAGAACTAAACAAAACTATAAGGAAGTTCATCAAGGAATATGTGAAGAAATAGAACTATGAGCTAATCGAGAAAACGATAGAAAACAATACAAGTTGCAAGAAAATGAAGCAGCACCTCTCGATCGGAAAGAGACAGCTGGTAGCCTTGATACAAGAAGACGGCTCCATAACCCATAGTAGGAAATTAATCCTAAAACGGGTACAAGAATTTTACACTATGAGGATCCTCTAGCAAATAATGAAGTAAATGATGATGGAAATATGTCCACCGAAGAGGTCCCAGACATACTTACGGAAGAGACGAGACACGCAATCAGACGTATGAAGAATGGAAAAGCATCTGCGGTGGATGGTATCACAGCGGAAGTGTTCAAAGCAACGGGTAATCACATGGAAACGATTTTCGCTAAGATTTTTACTTCGTGTCTGAGGAAGAAAAAGGTACCAGAAACTTGTAACCACGCATGTATTATCCTTCTGCGCAAGGAAGGTTCCAAAGAAGACTTGAATAACTACAGTCCGATCAACTACTCCAGAGAGTCTAGAAAATATTCACCAAAATGCCCATTATGCGCCTTCAAAACCATCTTGATTCTGCCCAACCCAGACAGCGAGCTGGATTTCGCAGTCCGTATAACACGACGGACCACATCCAAGTCGTGAGAGAGGTAATCAGCCGGACTAACGAGTACGAATTACCTCTATGTATGTGCTTCATCGACTACGAGAAAGCATTCGACTCTGTCCAAACTTCGTCGGTGTTACCTGCGTTAAAGAAACAAGGAGTAGAAGAAACGTACATAACCTTGATCAAGAATATCTACGAAAATGCGACAGCATCTGTCCAGCTGCATGAAGAAACGAGTGCCTTTAAGACCGGAAAGGGAGTCAGACAAGAAGATACAATGTCCACTAAGTTATTTACAGCAGCTCTATAGGAAGTATTCAAAACGCTAGAATGGGAAGAAAAGACATAAACGTAAATGGAGAACATCTAAGTCACCTGCGCTTTGCAGATTACATCGTAATATTCGCAGGAAGCCCAGAAGAGCTCCGTAGAAGAACTGAAGATCTTGAGCAAGCAAGCCGAGAAGCTGGACTTAAGATGAATCTTAATAAAACAAAGGTTATGTACAACTCCTTCAAAAATTCTGAGAAGATACATATCAACGGAGCAGAACTCGGAGAAGTAACCAGCTATGTTTATTTGGGTCAACTCATCACTAGTGATGGTTCGCTTCTTGGAGAAATCAACCGGAGAGTGAAGATGGCATGGAGTGCTTTTGGCAAAAATCTTTAAATCAAATATTCCAGTCTTTCTAAAAAGGAGACTGTATGACCAATGTGTTCTGCCTGTTCTGACATATGGATGTGAAACACGGACCATGGACGCCAGTATGATACAGCGCCTGCAAACAACTCAGAGGAGCATGGAGAGATGTTGTTAGGGATCACCCGCAGAGACCGCAAGAGGAACGACTGGGTAAGAGAGAAGACGGGAATCTGTGACGTGATTAGAAGAGTGAAGGCGCTAAAATGACAATGAGCGGGCCATACTGCTAGAAGAAACGACCAGTTTTCGACGTCCAGTGTCATCGAATGGATCCCAAGAAACATCAAGAGACCGAAAAGAAGACCGAAACTCAGCAGGGAGAGAGAGCTTGTTAAGTTCTTGGGGCAAACTTGGAGGGGGGCAGCTGACAGGGAAAACTGGAAAAGTCTGGGAGAGACCTTCATCCGTCATTGGATTGAAAAAGGTTGAATGATGATGTTATTATAAATACAGATGGAAAAATAGGCGCAGAACCAAAGGATGTAGTACATTTATGGGAAGAATACATTAGGGAACTGCGAGTGCTCCAGCGAGCAGTATAAGATTTCTATAGATTCTGTGATTTCGTATAAGGGAATCTCAACTCTAAATTTCAGCATTAATGACCTTTATCATAATTTCAGTAAAAAAATGAAATTGTTTATTAAATTTTACGGATCACTTTTTCATCATAGATTCGTTGGCTGCATAAATAGTTGTAGAGGTCCGCATGAGGCCAGCGGGCTGCAGTTTGAACATTCCTGATCTACATAAATACTCATTAGTGTCATTAAAATGCATCAAAAATACGACACAAATTATTATTCTTAATAAAAAATACTTATGGCTCTTTTATTGAGTGAGTATCAGAAATCGATTACTGCACTTAATGCCTGAAATTAGCGATAACCCTGTACTCCTGCCATCATCTCCAATTATGGATTTCACTCCAAAACGATTAAATTCGCATATGAAAATGTTACCTCCGAAAAATAAACAACATTTTTAATTTTCTCGGCCTCGATATACGGTCGAGGTTGATCTCGGTTACATCCTGCCGCCCGACATTGTGACGTAAACAAACCCTTCGCACGCCACAGTCTTGGGACAAAAAAAATGACCAAACGAAGCGTAACTAAAGCAATCGACCGTGCAGCGACTGACTATAGAACAGAGAAAAAACACGGATGGGATGAGAGAGAGGGAGAGTGGGAGAGGCATGCCGCCTGTGGAGTAAGCGCAAACAATCCCCAGGAGAGAGTCTATTGTGCGGTGAATAAGGAAAATGAGAGGAGAGAAGAAAGCTCGTGAACTGTGGAGAGGAGGAAATGAGGGGAGGGGGATAAGGAGAAGAGGGGGAGGTGCAGGAGGGGGGAGGGGAGGAAGGAGGAGAAGGAAATGGAGGGGGTAGGAGAAGAGGAAAATGAAGAGAAGAGGGGGAGGGGGAGAAGAGGGGGAGGGGGATGGGGAGAAGAGAGGGAGGGTGATTATGATAAGATGTGGAGGTGAGGGTGGGAGGAGAAGGAAAAGAGAGGAAGTAGGAGAAGAGGAAAATGAAGAGAAGAGGAGGAATAGAAGGAAAAGAGGAGAATAGGGGGAGGAGAGGAAGAAGAGAGGGTAGAAGATAGATATATAAATATCTTTATATTCAGGGCGAAATTGAGTCATAAGGTCCCCTCTTCCATTTAACCATTCGTATCGATTACAAAATAATAACATGAATAAGTATATATATACAAACACAACTAGAACTAAAAAAAGTTTCATCAAATAAATAAAAAGAGAACAGAATAATAAATGTCAAATTACACATTAGAGAAGCTTACAAGAAAGATATAATATTTGTGGTAAAAAAACCAGGTAGAGCCAGGCCTGGCCAACCAAGTAAAAAAACCACGCAGGAGGAGAATAAGAGGTGGAGGAATAGAAGAGGGAGAGGAAGGGAATAGGGGTAGGGGGAGAATAGGGGTGGAGCGAAAGAGAGGAAGGAGGAGAAAACCGAAAGGAGAGGAGGAGAATAAGAGGAGGAGAGAAATGAGAAGAAAAGGTGGATGAGGGGGAGAGGGGTGGGAGGAGAAGATTTGGAAGAGAACAGTTCATATATACGCTGGGTGAAATCATTTTTACAACAGAAAAATGTATAGGAATATTTTCCCAAAATCCGATTAAATTGCAATTTCTTCTTCCGAATAAAGCGTTTCCATGTTCCTTCAGTTATTAAACGTTGAAAATATGTGTTGCAGCCGTACATCACACTGATTTCTATCGACTGATGTACGACTTGTTTCGTGGAAAATAGTGTATACTCCTTTCACTATGCAGTGCAACAACTATGTATTTAAATTTTGCAAATAAACTATTTCGGTGCTAAATAAACAGCAATGACCAATAAAAGAAGGCCTCAACCCCTCGAGAAGAAGAAAAAAGATATTAACTGTAGTTTTGAATTTGAAATAATATTGAAGCTATATTTCTTAAATGATATGTGGATGTTAATTTCTTTACTGACAATGAGACAAAAATTGAGGTATTTGAATAATAGCGACAATGGCAATGTTTATTTGTTAAATAACGAAGAAACGGGAGAGATTGTATGGAATAGAACAGTGTTTCTCAACCGGTGGGACGCGTCCCACTGGTGGGACTTGAAAGCCGTCTAGGCGGGACCAGAGCCGGCTGAAGACATTTTGGCACCCCAATCGGTTAGACTTTCTGCCACCTTCTCCTTTATATAGTTAATTGTTTTTGGCGCAACTTGATGGAATTTCTTCATGTTGTCGAAATAAAAAAGATTTACTTGATAATTTCACAAAAACTAATTTTTACAAATAAACGAATAAATACATTTTTGTGGAATTACCAACTAAATCTTTTTTATTTCGACCTTCTCCTTTGTATCTACCAATTATTAATGTACTACTTATATGCTTATAAACGTAGAAATACATTTATTAAAAAAATTGAGGTTTATTGAAACGGTGAAAGGTGGGGCAAAAGGTTAACTACTGGATTAGAAAGGGCATGACGTTTACCGATTAGAATATTGTGAGATCTAACTTGCTTAAAAAAATAAGTGGATTTAAGAGCAATCAATTTCTAATTGATTCGTCTCTCGGTATTTCAAAGATTTCACAGAAATTACTTAAATAAACTGAACCGTTTTTGATATCATAATGATTTGGTTTTAATCATATCAACGTTCATTGAAAGTCAAGGAGCTATTTTCTTGTAATCTTGGAGTTATGGCCATCACTATATAATGCGGGGCCTAGGGCAAACCGACCATCGAGGTGCCGGTTAGCATTAACCACCAAATTAAATTTAAACTTACCTTGCCGTGATATCGAAGTCTGGGGCTTCGAAAACCGCAAAATCCGGGGCGGAAATCGTAAAATCTGGGGCGGTCGCTCAGTTTCGCCCTTTCTTAGGGAAAGTCATTTTGGTACGACTTTGAGAGCCCCAGGTTTCGATATCACCTCAGGGAAAGAAAAAATTTAATTTGGTTAAAGAGGAAACCCTTAATCTTATTCGCCCGTTAATAATATGAATTTTTAAGATTGAAAATTTAATTGTTGGTAGTAAAATATTGACGACAAAAATCAGCAGTAATTTTTATAAACATACCTATAAATAAATCTCAAATTATTTTAATGACATTTGATAGTATTAATCAATTTTAATATTAGTTAAATTTGTACTTTTTTCCAAAAGCGATTCAAATAACATGGTTATTCCCATAATGCATATAAGCGAAAAATAGTATGGTTCAATCAGATGAGAATATTTCCCGGAAGTCCAAAAAATTTAAATAAGGTGACATTACCCAGGTGATTCCACCTCCTTTTTGATTGATTGCAGTTTAGAATGCTTTAATCAAGATACTTCCTCTCATAAAAAAATCGGAATCCAAGGTCTCGATTTAAAATTTTCTGTTTGGAGAGGTCTACTGACAGTTTCTACAAAACTGTCTCGTTTATTCAAATAAAAATATATTGAAACCCATCCTAATTTTATAAAAAATAGAGAAAAACTATCAAACACAAGCATAATAAAACAGGTTAACAAATGAAAATTAATTTCAACTAGATATTACCGAGATATTTTTCTTTGACGACTTTCAACTAAGGATTTTTAAAAAAATCTTCGGTCGCTTCCATCTGTTGGGTTGGCTGTGACGCGAGTCCGAAGAGACGCAGGAGCAGTCAAGGCAACGGGGGGGAAGGAAGAAGGGGGAGGGGAGAGGGGGAGGAGGTAGGCCAGGAAAGGAAAGGTGGGTGGGGGCAGAGCCGATAAAATGGAGGAGGGGCCAATAAAATGGAGGATTTGGAAAAAGAAAGAGGAGGCAGGAGAGAGAGAGAGAAATAAAAAAACCTTGGGGCAGAATTTACAACGCGGGAATGCGGGAATGTCCGGTCTCCACGGCAACGACGACTGACGAACGCATGGCGCGAGGCCAAAAAGACACGAACAAATGGGCAGGAAGGAAATTTTCAGCGAGTAAAAAACGTTTGTAGACAAAACAAAAGTTGAAGGGTATTTATATTGAGGAGACGGGAGAGGTTAGTCGAAATAACGCAGCACCATCGGAATGCGTAACAGAGAAAAGGAGGAGAGGAAGAAGAGAGACGCGGAGGAATCGGAGGGAGCCTTGAGGAGAAAATGACGGCGCTGCATGTTAAGGCCAAACTACCCTTCGGGAGTCGAAATCACGCTCACTGGCGACGCACTCGCTCCTAAAAATAACGTTTGATTGAGCATCTTGTACAAAGTTGATGGTATGACGCACCCCAACTACGAAATCCTCTCGAATGATAAAATATGACAGGGAGCCATTGAAAAATTGGCAAATTCGCTAATTCATAATTACAACTTTTAAAACCTTTGTGTTTCTATATGAAATTCTCAAAGAACAATTAAAAAAAATGAAATGGTAGCCTTATTTGGTTATATATATATATATATATATATATATATATATATATATATATATATATATATATGTCAATGTTTTAAAACAGTACTAAATGATGTATACAACAACCGATTTTTGATAAAGTTTAGCTTTGCGTCGGTTATGGGTTGATTAAACTCGAGCCACTTCAATATTTTCTTTCTCTTTTGAACTTTTCTTTTCAGCTCGTTTATTTTTAAAATCTGACAAAGTAGTGATTGAAATATTTACGGGAAAATATTCAGCAATGCAAACTCCGGTCTCAGGCGAGAGACTAAATGAAAAACCGACTAAGGAGAAAATTTTTATATCCAAAATATGTAAAGGAAAGAGAGGAGAAATGAGCGAACGGCGGAGCAAAATACCAATTAAAATTGTCGTTTTTTTATTGGAACTCGGAAATTACACAGACAAAGATTAAAGATTAAGCGTCTATTACTTTTCAAGATGATAAAGAGACTAAAAGCGACAAAATTGAATGCAACGGATGGATTTTTTCAATGACCTAGGCAATAATGGCAGTATATTAAACATCCTGCTTGGTTGCCAATACCCGAAGATAGAGAGTAGATAAAAAAAGTAAATGGAATAACTTCACATGAGTCCCTCAGCAACAGAAAGGCGTCTGAGATGAGAACGGTTTATGGCAGCAACTCAAAATCAAAAACATTTAACTTTGGGTAATAAAAATTAATTGTTCCGAGAATGAAAAGTTATAACATAGAATATTAATCTTGGAAACTGAGTGTGAGGATGATGAAAGGTTGTTGAAGGGTACGTTCTGACTGAAATATCTGCACAAAGAGTTGACTAAAACGGATTAAATGAGCTGTATCGAATCTAAAAACATCTGCATTTTATTTTGAAACCTTAAAATGTACGATTAAATTATATTTTAGCAACAATAAAAGGAGACAAATTAGGCATATTACAAAAAATTCAGAGAGGCGATTATCAAATAGGAAAATATTCTTTGAACTGATATAAATTATAGAATGTGTTGGAAAATAAGTAAAATAATCTGCATGCACGCAAGGTCTAATACGATAGAAAGCAGAATGATATTCGATACAAAATAATTTTCACGCACTGAGCTGTTTTAATCTATGCGTCCGTTAAGATTTTGGTTCCAAATAAGTTGAAGATCAAATCGACGCATTCTTCAAATGACATAAATGCATACAACTTTCACGAAAGTGAGGTTAAATTTTTCAGAATGATTTTTCTAGTTGCAAACAATCGTCGATCAACATTTATTCGCAGTAACGTTATTAGGATTACAAAATGTTACAACCAAATAAACTATACCTATGACTGATCTGGAAAAAGCAGCAATGGGTATTTATGGGAAATTATGCATAGAGTGATAGCCGGGAATTATACCTACATACATACTTGTTATTGCAAATTTAGACTTTAATTTAGGATCTTTGAGATTTCTTTATTTTACCGCCGTTCTACTTAGAGCAGTAATGGCAGTAATGTTTTTCAATGCGCTAGTACGTAAAGAAAAATAAAATTCCGCTGGATACATAAAACGAGAGCCAACTGAACTAACGATTGGCAAGCATCCGATAAGACATTTCGAAATTCACAGAGGACACAGTTTTCTCACTCCGACTTTACAGAACGCCCACCAACAATACTCGAAGACATCTCTCGGATAAAATGTCAACCTTCTGCGACTCAGACAACTAGATTGCTTTCTGAGATCGAAGGACCGTATCAGCTCAGCTTGTTAGCACTTGGAAGAGGGAAATTCTGGTCCGAACGATGAGTGTTTCGCCGTTCAGTTGTAGTAAAGGATGGGATATAACTTATAAGATATAATTTTATTTATATCATTTTGTGAAGTTATTTCAGTTAAAAGTTTATGAAAGGAGGAAAGGCGATTCCTTTTTGAGAGCTTACCAGTAAGAGAGAAAGAAATCCATAAATGAAATTGAAATAATAAAGATGTTCCTTATTATATCAAGTTATTAAATGTTTAAGTAAGCATGTATGACATAATATGTAAATATATATATAATGTCAACAACGATTCAATGCGTTTGAAAAATACTCAATTCGCTATTGCGTCCTTATTTATCGAATTTCATTGTCTAAGTTTACTTAAATTGTCGGCATTTCTTACTATACGTATGTATCATTCAACCGCAACCATACCTTGGATTTCATAGGATTCTTTTTTGACAATAATTGTTCTTTATCAAGTGTACTTTTAAAGATAATATCTTTTAGTACGCTGAATAATCTAGGAAAACATGTTTTGCATATACGGATTGAAAAAAGATATGTTAATTGATTTGAACTCGAAAATTTCTCGAGTATCTAACAAATCCATTTATAAATGTTGCATAAACTTTTTTCATATTAAAATCTAAAGAAAATTCATCAAATTCTACTGACAAAGAATACTTCAGAACCTATACGACGATTTTATCGAATGTGTATGTAGAACCTCAAGAGATTGAGAAAGCCACAATTTTCAGACAAATCACTCCATACAGTAGATCCGACACTCATTGCTAGCTATATTCAAACATCACCAGATACAATTGCTAAATTCCAATTTGCCTCTTGCGACTTGAGGATTCGCTAACAAATCAGGAGAGATTCTCTTTGGAAGTCTGTCACACTGCGATTGGTATGATTTTCAGCTATCGAAGATTTGTTAACTTCGATTGCCTATAAAACCCAGCTAAGAATATAATTACGTTTTCATGAGGTTAAAATTTAGATGCGGTATCAAACAGCAGTGTTAATGCAGATGTAGGAGATGAACAATTTGTAATTAACGGGACAACAGTAAATCTTTAAGGATAATATTCACCATTCGGACCAGAGAGAAGTTACGATTCAAATATATTTTAATGTTAGAGATCAAAAAGAGGAAAAAGGTAATTCCCAGTACCAAAAGTTTCAACCTGGTGCTCGCGAGTGTTGTCAAGTTTTAGGGCAGTGTGACTGTGCTTTTATCTAACGCCTAAATCGCTTTTCCTACCATCAGTAATTTAATTTCTTCGGTTGTTTTCTTTCTACGTGGGGGCGCATTCCACTTTAAAGCGAAAGCGGTGGGCACCAGTATTCTTGCCCTGGCAAAAAAACTGCGACTTGAATCTTAAAATATATTATAAATTCTATTAGAAAAGGTTTAAAGCCTTATTACATTGGAACTTCCCAGCATTCTGTGGACGTTCAACACTATTAGTCACAAGAGCTGAAAGTGATAAGCAGGACACCAGAACAAACATCGGCGTGCGCAACGGCGAACCTCGGATGGCACCATGGTACCCGCTGACACCGCGTTGGGAGCCCCTGACCTAGACGAATAGCATTTTCAAAAGTTAAACCTTAAAATAATATTTCTTAATGAAAAACGTTACAAATTGTACCGTTTTGCAATTCTTGCAGTTCCAAAGAAAATTTCACTGAGGATTTCATGTTAAACCTAATACAAAATAGGTTTTAAACACACAATTATTCGAATCGAGAATGTCCAATTCCAATGAATTGGTTATATTATTGTGGAATGGAAAGCCTAAATGTATAATATAATGCTGAAATAATTTTCGATACATATTAAAATCCTGGCGATATTCTTATAATTTTCTAAAAACATAAAAGGGAACAAACTTTTTTCTAAATATTGCTTTAATTCCACTTAAATGTTAATCAAAATGTAATCCAAACGAAACTATACAGTATCTTTATGACAAATATTCAGAGTAAAATATATTTAGGCTGCTGAAGGCTTCAAATTTGGAATTCTTTTCGGATTTTATTCTACTATTTCACCTGAGTAAAATTTTGGATGCAGTAAAAGGAAATTCAGTTTATTCTCCCATGCAAATATTTAAAGTCGGACCTGTTATCTTGTCCGAAATAAAACCAGTGCTTCCTTTAAAAGGTTATATTGTTATTGGTCGTAACTTACAGCCATTTATCGGTGAACAAAATTTCAGATCTAAATTAAATTACAATTATTAATTTATATTCTAATTACTATGATATAATATAGAAAATTAATATGTATGGTGGTTTTATTTAAGATAGTTATATTTATTTATGGTATGTGCAAGAAAATAAAATTTCATCATTATATGTCAGGCATAATAATTTTGAAAATTCTCCTCACCTTACAAAATGCATAATACATAGCCGTACAACAGTTTGATTCTTTCTAAAACTCTTTGATGTTAATATATTGATAGAGGATGGGAGATTTTATCGAACATTGCAGGGGAATCGTGTGCAAAATCTACAATCTCGAAATACACAATCTCGAAGGATATTATTTATAATGGACATAATATCCGAATTCTACAAATAATACGAAGTTGAGTTTGATTTTTGTTGATTAAAATGTTCACAAAGCACTGTGGTAAATTTTTCGTTTCAAGAGAGAGAGAGAGAACACGACCATCCCGCTCGTCCAACTCATATGGAGTCAAGCGTATTGCAAATAAACCCAAAGAACGTAAATCAAATAGACACAACACAAAATCGCCGCACCTGGCATTTGTTCCTGTTAGAGATGGAGAAACTGCGTTTGATGAACTCATGGATTCGCCGTTCTTTAAAGTTGAGAACAAAGGGCACACAATCGCTCCTTTTAACGATTATTTCGAAGGCAACCGGATCGGACGAATTTTTAGGGTTGTGGTTTAGCAGCTATAGCTTAACAATCAGTACGAGTATAAAAACTAAATTTAAGAATGCCACGGAATCTTTACATCACTTATAGTGATTTGGAAGTTATAGATTGCCTAAAAAAAGCAACTTTTAATGAAGTTGAAGATTGCGCAACTCACTGCCGAGATCGAAAACAAAAGAAGAAAGAAGGGAATTAAGTATACTGCGTAGAAATGCGATGAACGAGATTTCAACTCGTACCTATAATGCATTTCACATTGTATGGAGTAACAAATAATATATGTTTCCTTTTACTTTACCAACTGACTCCTGAAGTAGTACTGGCATATTTAATTTATGTACTTCACAAAAATTAGTTTTCGAGTTCAGATTAAGAGGTATCAGAGGTGTATCCCAATATATATCGTATTAATACACTCCTGAAGAAATAGCTTCAATTAATACTAAATTGATTTTTTTTATTTAATTAATTCTTGACACCTGAAGCACCTACATATCTTAAATGTAAATATTTTAATAACCAATATCAGTCACAATTTCGTATTATTTTAAAAATTTTCAGAATTTTCGAGATGGTGGTTTCTCGAGATTATCGGTTTCGAGATTGTGTCTGTCACTACTATAATAGAATTCTAACTTCGGTCTAAGAAGATATATTCAAAGTGAAGTGGGAATGATAAAAAAATGCTCGTAATGAAACCGGAGGAAACGCAGAAGACGCAAGGACAACAATTTTATTTGCCTATGGCACCGCACAATTCGTCATTGTTTTCCAGAAGGAATTGAAAGAATTGGTTCTGCAGATAAACGGCTGGAATTGAGATGGAGTTGAAATTAAACTGAGTCCCTAATAGCAAAACGACAAAACTGACATGTTATCTTTTGTGAGCGTTAGAATTTTGAAACAAAAAATATGAATGCGATCAAATTTTTGCAAGTAATCTTCTATTGCTCAAAAGCGATATATTTTTACGCAAACTGGAAAACCTTGCACTGAACTGTCACCTGATGTCATTACTTTTAACTTCGAAGTTTGAAAATTTTCCTTAGCTTTAAGATCAATAAATTGTGCAAACCGAATAGCCAAAGAGAGTTTAGAAATCCAGATGATCTTGATATTTCATGTTTCATGCATCATGGTAGAGTTAAAGCTTAAAGTTACAATTGTAATGCCGTTTTTCTCGCTCTCAATGACTTGAAAATCCTCGAATGACATTGTTAAAATCGTTTACGACCCATGTCACAAGCAGTTGTTTCTCATTAGCGAGATATGAAGTAGTAGGCGGAGATGGAATGTACGGCACACAGACGAATGGCAGTCGAATCGAGTTGCAGATTATCTACTTCATTCTTAAATTATAATCAAACCAGCGAAAATAGACTCGAAATATTTTGAAATACTTTCGTCCCTTTTCTATTCACTTGAATTTTCAGGTTTCTCTCTTCTGATATTGAAGGTTTCTTTTAGTTACATTTACAGAGTTTCATGCGGATTTGCTTCATATTAGTCTTGCCATTTTAGATTTGATCTTATGTCTTCACACGGGGCTGACTTATTGCAAATTAAAATCTTTTGATTATTTTATCGAAAATAATAATACATTCTTTGCTGTCCTTCTCTGTAATGACCATTATCTCCGTATTTAAGCCGGGAAACTTAGGCAGTGGTTTAGGGCTGTAAAATACATAGGGGCGGAATGATTACAAATTCGCCTCTTGGGATGCAAAATACAGGAATCCATCATTACAACTCATGAAAATCGAATTAAACTATTAAAGACCTACACGGATTTCCTGGGCGATGTGAAAGAGAACGTGTTGGACACTTATAAATGAAACATGTAGAAGTAAGTGCAAGTAAGGAAGTTTTTTTTGTCTGAAATTGTATTGAAATAAATGACAAATTTGGCAAATATTGCCAAAAAAAATCAGGAGTTTAAATGTTCACTCATATAAATTTACGGCGTTAAAATAGAATATTCAAGTCATTTCACTCAAACGAGTCAACTATCTTACCGATAAAAGTTCCCACATTTCGACTCTTTAACCCAAATTTATATCTTCAATAAATTCTTCCTATATTTCAGACGTTTAGCTCAAATAGAAGCAGTGCTTTTTTTCTGCCGGAACGTACCGGAACGCCGTTCCGGAAGCTGTTTTCATACAAAATATAAATCAAGAAATTTGTAAGAATAAAAATTTATAAATTTTGAAAACTTCAAATTGAAAATATTTATTACTAGATTGACGGGCATTTCACATGTGAAACAACCATTTATGATATTACGCTTATGACCTGACGTTTATAATATCCGCATTATCGTCAGCAAATTACTATGCGTTCCGGAAGTTTATTTTTTAAAAAAAGCACTGAATAGAAGTGTCTATCCAAACTATATAAAAGATAGTGTCACTTTGTCAGTAATGCTTTTTGAAGCTTAATATCTCGCAAACGACTCAACCGAATTTGATGAAATTTTAAGGATAGCATTATGATATAATAACAAAACGTTCTAATGTATCGAACTCGAGATCAAAGACCCGAGTTTGACTCCAGGGGATAATTTCCATTTCCAATAAGATAACACATAATTTCACATAAGAATGAACTTTTCGACGCGCAAGCTTTCATTATTTTTTAGATTAAAATTAGAAATTGACCTACGAACTTTGGATGTGAACCATGTTGAAGAAAACATTATAAAGGTTCTTATTCTGTTCGTCTTTTTCCGCCTAGATTTCTAAATCGCTCAATTTAAACGTTTAATTCACACAATGTTAGGAAATCTAGCCATTTTAAGGGGATGTTGCCTTGCCTACCAATTCCATTGTTAGGCCTCGATATCATATTGTTAATTCAATCCTTATGGGTATAAAAGTTCTTTGAGTGCTTTTAATACGAGAGAGAGAGAGGGAGGGGACAAAGGGAGGGGGAGGGAGGGTGAGAGAGAGAAGGAGAGGGAGGTAGAGGAAGGGAGAGGGAAAGGAGAGAGGGGAAGAGTGGGAGAGGGGGAAAGTAGGAGAGGGAAATGGCTTTCAATACAATTTATGTTTCTGATGCCAATTTGATCTCCATAAATAACTTGAAGGATCGAATCTATACTCCCGTCATTTTTGACGGACTATACACTAGTCAATATATATAATATCCTTATGTCAGTGACGCTGGTCTGCAGCGCCGTTTCTAAGGCATGAAAGAAATGCGAACTATAGTCGCTTCACGATCTGAAGGCTCTTGGCCTACTTAGAGCAAGTAGCCAATCACGAACGTTTCCCCTTCCATCGCCCCTCTCAACTTTCGTGCGGGAGAGTAGATATCGGTGCGCGTTGCCAGCTCTTGCGGATTTTCGCCTTCAGCTGATATACTACGCAATTTCTAATGGCAACGGATGTGATCTCTTCGAGAGCAGGAGTGAGACTGGTTTCCTCCCCACTACCTTCCCAAACAAACCGTCTCCTATTGGCTGCTGCTAACTGGCGTACGCCCCGTTTTCAAGGCCAAGAGACTTTAGATGTTGGAGCGACTATAATACACAACCGTTAATAATTGACGACGAAGACTGGTTTAAAGAATCCGTTCAGTTAGGGAAATAACTTTTATTGTATCGAAGTAGTTAGAATTCGGCAAGTACGTTTTTTGGAAATTAATTTATTGTTTCTTACTCTCGTCACCTCTGCGGGTAATTACACTAGTAATTTTAATAACGCAATAAATCAGTGAATGAGTGAGGCAAAGGCAGCTTTATCCCTCTTTTGTTATTCACATTCTTTCAGGGTATTTTTGCGCAAAAGTTATGACCCAGAAAGATATAAAAGTAGGAATCGGCAATTTTAACGATCACAATACTTTCTCTGCATACTTAGTATATAAGAAAGTAAAACACACCAACTACGACATAAAGGTTCCCTTTAAAATTTTACTTTTATTACTTAGAACTTATTGTTAGAGGAAATAAATCCATTCCGAAGTAGTAAAAACTTTATCTTTTAATAATCCGAAAGTCTTTTAAAAATTGCAGAAATATAATTGACATAATTGCTTTGCGCATTATTATCAAATTGTTTAAATTTTAAAATGTCTGCCCGTTGACAGTTATCTAAATATTTATATTAGTTAGAACATTTTAAGGTGATGTCTCTCAGTAGTAATAAATAATATAATAACAACACTGAAAATATATAAAAAAAGTAACCAAGAAAATAGAAAGTGGAGAGAGAAAAAGAAGGAAAAATCAAACCATCCGTAGATAAATCACTATGGTACATACGACGGGAGTCTGAAAGATGAAATCAAATTTTTTAAAGAATGATTGCATAAAACTGAGTAGGAAGGTACGGAGTTGAGAAGAGGAGGGAGAAGGCGTAGAAGAGAACGTTTGACAATATAAAGTCTCAGACAGTTGACTGTAATAAGGCTGGAAATACTCGTTGATATGGCAGCAATACGGAAACTAAAAAGGCGGCCAAGTTCGGGGAAGCCAATTTTAGAATTAAGTTTATTATAAATAAATGTGAGAACATTTTTTACAGGAATAACGGTAAAAGGGAATAAAAAATTTATATGTTTGAGGAATTAAGGAGAGGTGGTACATGGAATCTCAGAAAGAAATTAAAGACCTTGACCAGGGAAAAATACATTGAAGAAAGCAGGCAGCGGGGAACACTGAGAGTCCGTAGGACGGTGTCGTACTATAGTAGGTGCGCAGTGAATGATGGTAATCCTGTAAGACCATGGGTACCCAACCTGCGGCCCGCGGGCTGGATGCGGCCCACTAAGTTATTTTATGCGGCCCACCACTAGTGTTTCATAGTTTCCTAAACTTTCATTTTTTTAATTGCTACCAATTTTTTTAAATCTATTAAAATCTGTTAAAATATCTAGCGTTAAATTGGAGTCCCTTAGTAAGTATTTTTCAATTCAAATAAGTTATTTTTAATGCTAATTTTGATCTTTTTTCAAAGACTGAATTCCAACACAATTTTTAATATTGAAATCTTGATCCTAAAAACCTAGTTTAAGCTATATTTTAACCAATATGGTGGCTAAAAATCTCTTTTAGCTTTAATCCAGTCCACCGAGGCATTGGAAATATCTAATGCGGCCCACTGAAAGATTCACTGCCACTAATGCGACCCACAATGCAGAAAGTTTGTGCACGCCTGCTGTAGAAAATTCCTAAAAGGGACACTACCTTGTATTTTATTTTAGTTCTTTGAAAGTAAAGTTTAACTTACTGTCAATATCAACATCGCAATGATTCTGACTCTCAACCCAAGGTAAATGGCAGCCGATTAATTTGCAATTGTGGAGAAAATGGTTTTTGCGAAGAGAAGGCTAGAGAGACTTACAATTAGTTTGAGATCAAAAGTATCACACCAGTCAGATATTAAGTCCAAGAAATCCTTAAATGAAAAGTAATCCATGATTGAAACTATCTGTTTAAACAAACTCGACGGAAAAAATTCAAGAAAAATAATTTAAAAATAAAAAAATGGGAATGTTACTTATCTCAGACATCTCCAACAGCCACAACAAGGTAATGAATAACTTTATTACGGTTGTTGGAGATAATCGACACAAGTAATTTTGTCGATTTTTTAAATTTTTGAATGCTTATTCTTGAATCATGATCATTGATTATCAATATTTGCATCATCATTTTTATCTCAATATTAAACAATAATATCGAAATTATAAACTTAAAGCGTCTATATAAGTGATCACACAAAAGGTGAGGGGACTAAGCATGAAAGGTGTTGGGGTCAACGTGGAGAAGTTAAGACACAGTTGGGTATGCGGGCCAGGATAGATAACGGCGTACTATGTAGTATGAGGAAAACATGCAATCTTAATAAGACGATTTCAAATATTTTTTACTTTTAATGTTCTCATTTTGAGGCTCAGAAAAATAATTACGGAAAATGCTGCATCATCTAACTTTCATCTAGATTTTGCAATGTCATTCATACATTCAGAATCAACTGAAAATGTATCTAGAACAATGCACCTGAAGATGCGCCTACGAGAATAGATATATAAAAAAAAACAGCGGAAATTTTTTCCTCAAAATGTAAAACACAGCGGTCTACATAATGACTTGCAGACATCTTAAATGCACATCCCTCGAAAACGCGAGCCATTTACAGTCAGCGAAAACTTCCATTTCGGTGTCCGGAATGGAAAGAGATGAGGAGGAGGAGGGTGTGTCCCGGAGGACAAAAGAAGAAGTGAATACCCTTTCGCCCAAGACCTTCCCTTCTCTTCTGTACATTTCCTCTCTCTCTCTCTCGATTTGTGTGTCTCTCTCTTTCCCTCACTCTCTCTCTACTGTAATTTATAGCCGCGGAGAAGCACTAAATAACAGTACTTGAGTGGACACAAAAAATTACGAGAAAAGATAAATCATTGGAATACACGTCAAACGTTTGAGGCGATGGAAAAAAATGCTGTATCATACCATTCATTTCAGCAGATGAAATTAAAGATGTACAATTTTTGAAATTCGATTTGTTATAGAAGAAAACTCATTTCAATCGGAAATACCTCGTCTATAAAGCTGAAAAAAAGGTTTCGTGGATTCGAAATCACCATATTCATTTTTAAAATAGCTCACTTTTTACCTTAGTAAAAATGCCCGCTGTTACTTCATATTCATATTTCATTTTTTAAAATCTCACACATCACTTTAAAGAATAGCTTTAATAAAATCGTAGATGATAGTGGACGATTTTAAAAAGTGTAAAAAGGTATCCTAATAATTAACAAAAATTTAAGCACATTAGGCTAAATATCATTTCAGTCTCGAAATTTAGACTTATAATTCACGTGAGATTAAGAATTTTTGTGTAATGAATTAACAGTGGTTCCTAATAACCATAAATGTTCACATTTATATAACTTTCTAGTGGATATTGTTCGCTCCTACATTTTTATATATTCGTCATCATGGCAAAGTCTAAAAAGAAAGAGAGAGAGAGATAAATCTGGTTACAGGACAAAACCGGTGACACTAGAAAATAAAATTAGAGAAAAAAGATACTTTTGTAACTTTCCAAAGTTGAACTTTTTTTCTATACTACAGATTTCCATCTATTCCAACTTTCCATTTTTTCTCCTATTCTGACGTCATCGCTCTGTCGATTGCCACATCGTTGTTTCTTTCAACATATATCCCGATTTTTATTCCTCTCCTTTCTTATGTCTCTTAAGATCCGGCTTCGTACTCGTTTGAATAGTTCTTTTCGCGTCCTCCTTTCCTATTTTCAGCTTCCTTCCTTATTTTGACTTAACCTCTCAGTTTCTATTTTATCTCCTCGTGAACCGAGTCTTTTTCGCACTTACATATATACTTCTCCTATACACTTTCTTAACTATTTCTCCCCTCCCATCTCTCTCTCTCCTTCTGTACTTATTCCCCATGCTTCAAATCAGCCTTCATCTTCTAACAATGTCCTATCTCTATCCCCCTTCCCAAACGCTCCATCTTGCTTTTCCTCCAATCAATCTCTGCTCAAGCAGCATTAATCCTCGACACTGGCCCATCCTGGGAGGACCTTCCACTTTCCTTCCTCCCCTTAATACATACCATTCTCCGACATCTTTTCTCTCTCTCTCTTCCTCTCAGCTCCCTCCCTTCCTAATCTTCATGTACAGCCTATTTCTTTCCCGCCATGCCAATGTAACCACGACGGCACATGTTCGTCCAGCCTCTCTCTCTCTTTCTATCTTTAGAAGACAAGGTATTAAAAAAATATCGCAACAAATTTCGTCCCGTAAACAACTTCGTAGACATTATCTCGTGCGTTTTTACTTTTCCAAGCAAAGAAGGAAATGGTGATGAAAAACATAGAAGCGACACTGTAAAGTTTTAATCTTCCAGGAAGTTTCAACGGACGAATGCGTTTCCTAAATTTAAAGCGTAAGATGAAAGTCGAGACCAAATAGAGATAAGAGGATTCGGAACATGGTGAAAAGAGAGAGAGAGAGTGATAGAGGATGACGGGAAAGAGTCAGGGATAAGAGGAGGGAAGAGCGCGACGCGGGGAAGGCATTTCAAAGCGATGGCATTTTGACGAACGCAGCGCGCTGTTCCACTGTCAAGAGGAAATGGCCGACGAGACGTGACATGCTCCGTCCATGTAGCGGCTGAAAATGAGATTAGGATTGGGAGTCCTCTAGAAAGCCACGAAATACTTATATCATATATGATAATTTGTAACGTTTGCTTATTACTGACTATCACTGACTTTGATGCACCTTTTTCTATAAAAGATATTCTACACATAACTGATATAACAAAATTCACTTCGTGGCAAGATTCCATAATAGTAACGAAAAATTGTAATTTCCACTGAAATAAAGTTAGAGGAAATTACACTACGTCTTTCTTTACTACAGCTGAGATTGTTGACATGATGCATGAAAATGAATTGAGTGAAGCATACGTATATGAGGGACTATATGAGTTTAACTTCGAACAGACTAAGTCAATAATTAGATAGTTCCATTCCGAGATACGACATTAATAAATGATTACCAAATTTAATCACTCTATGTAATGTTATGAATGTGTCGATGTTTAACATGTTCTTTCTAAAACAATATTATTGTTCAAGAGTATTATGTATGAGACAACAGATGCGCTATACACGCCATGAAGAATCCGATTCTTTATTCTTGAGAGATTAAAGATAAAGGTTTAACAATTGGCAAAGTGTAGACAAAAAATTTTTAAAATACAGACCAACAAAAATAAACGTGTCCTTGTATTTCTGATGTAACATTTTCCTAAGGATTTTAACTCATACCTTCATCCAATGCAGCGAACAGGATAAATGATTATTATCAATACATTTTATTGATTATTAAAAAAAGTGATTGATGATTCGTTTTATATTTGAAACATCATTGTACACTCCTCGACAATCAATTTGACCTAACGTAATTTGCAATGAAACTAAAAAGAAAGAGTTGTGCTCAAAAAGATTAAAAATTTTGTTTGCTATTTTTAAAGCGATAATGGCCATGGCTCGTTCAGAACTTGCCACGCAACTTAAAAGCTTTCCGACCTTGCCCAACAGTGTTCCTCTCAAGGTTAGAGTAAGGAGCTCTTCAACCAAGCTCGTAAGAACTCATTAACGCTGAATTTAAGAGTTAAAATTTATAAACCGTCAAAAAACTGCTTTTAATTAAAGATAGTGGCATTTCAAGTGAAACGGCATGTGAGACCGAATTTTAAGGAATGGAACTAAGAGAAAGCGACATTGCTTGTGATTGTCTCACGATCTAAGAACACTCGTAACTAAATTAATAGTAATAGAATAAGCTGTTTCATGTTGCACACAGGGGCGGATTGGGAGCAAAAATCGGCCCGGGCAAATACTCGGATATCGGCCCACCTAACAACTAAAATAATGCTGCGGCCCCCTAGGAGGCCGCGGCCCATAGTTTGAGAAACTACTGTAGAATACGGAAAAGCAACAGCTCCTGGCCGAGGCAGCAACCACTCAGACAGCCCCGGCCCAGGAGCAGCACCGGCCCACCGGGACTTTGCCCGGTGTCCCTGCGGTCCAATCCGCCCATGGTTGCACATAACGCAAATTATTTCCAATATTCCTCATCTGCCAGTAGATGTGCAATGAATAAGGATGAACCTTGTCGCACCATCTCTTATTCTTAAACAAATGTGACAGCTTTATTTTTTGTAATCCTCTCTTTTTCATGCTGTGATGGATTATTGGTTAGTCGCATTGTCACCTCTATATCTACGGAGGTAATATATTATGGTATTCCATACAACATACATCTTATATTCATTATAAATGCCAGTACTGCATGAAGAACAATTCTAATATTCATTTCTATGTTTACTCACATTCAAATGTTTACAAAAAAGTGCGCGAAAAGTAATTATGAAATGTTCAAATAAATAGCATTACATCAAATGCCCGATTCGTTTCACATTCAAGACAAAGCTATGAAATTAACCTTGCAAATTTTTGTTTCTTTTAGGTTTTAAAAATTAAAAAATCGCCCTCAATAAAATTACCTGTAGAATATGACAACCTTAAACAAGATATTCAGTAAGTACAGATTTGAAAAAGGAAAAGTAAACACCACCAGCAGCATAATTCAATGTTAATTGAAGATATCATTGGGCAGCAGAGGGCCAATATTGAATAGATAAATATCCAATTGGCAATTTAATTAAAGCAAACATATCAGACATGAGTTCACTGAAAATGTTAATTTGATTCAACATTTTTCTTCACTTCATATTACTAAATTTCCTTAAAATTTTCAAATATCGCGAAACAGTTGATGTAAACAGATCCTTTTCTCATATCTACAGCAGCAATGTCCGCATATATAATGATTATAACATTGTTTTTGTATGTGAAATACGAAGATAATGTCACAACCACTAAGATATTAAAGGAGTACGTTATCTCAATCCTGCAAATATTATTACAACATACGTTACCCAAAATGCCGTTGAATTTCAAGTAATTTCAGCGTTTATATTATCATAAATCGTCCTTTGGCACGTAATTTCATGTTGAAATTTTATATCTTACACTCGCAAAATATTCCAAC
This sequence comes from Uropetala carovei, assembly GCA_036926305.1. NCBI lineage: Eukaryota > Metazoa > Arthropoda > Insecta > Odonata > Petaluridae > Uropetala > Uropetala carovei. The sequence goes on along the minus strand of JAXCHB010000143.1, from coordinate 8,932,040 downwards.
TTTAAAGCGTTTTTAGGCAGCTTCACAAGTTTCTTGCAACAACAAAACATAGGGAACACATCGATATTAAAAGAAATTCCACAGTCTCAAAAAGCTGCCACGCTATTTATGGAACTGAACTGAGAGAAGAAAATCCAAACTCGCAACCGTCCTTGCCGTGGTTTATTTCAACGCTTCGACGCATTTAAGTACTTTTATAAACAAAAAATTCTCCATCTCCGTGAAACTTTAAGATATTTTTTGCTCCTTTCCACCCGTAACTCATAATTTAACATGCTTTTATGTTGCCTTCCCAAAACGTTCTCTTTCCTTCTCAAATATTTCCTCTCAATCCGAATCTCTCTCTCCCTTTTTCTTTCTCCGTAGCTTTTCCTTCCTCTCCTTCTCCCATTCCACCCACCTCACGCAGCCTCACACACGTCCGCCACCTTACTCTTTTCATCTAACCTCCCACTTCGTCTCCGTGCTGTTTTTCTTTCGTATTTTCTCCCTTCCATCAATTACTCGACATTTCTCCCCATCCTTCTCATACTCTCAAACGCTTTCCTCTTCCATTAACATGAGCTAGTCTTATTGATTCGATGGCTCTCTCTCTCCCCCCCCCCCCCCCCCCAATCCACTTCACACTCCTCATATCGCCATCTTCCACTAATGCTCTCTTTTTCTACTCATCCTTCTGCTGCTGGCTACCCATCATGAATTCTGCGCACCCATTTCGACATACACAGAAATATATACACGAAGTCATACGTACATATAAATACATTTACCCATCTCCCATACATAAATACATAGAGGATTTAGAAAGAGAGAGAGATTTAGAGAATGAGATGGAGAGAGAGTGAAAGAGAGAAGAGAAAAGCACTCAAGAGCTTGACCTTCGGCGTCGCTCGCTCGCAATTCGGACCACGCCCTTCCTCGGCCCGAGAGATGGAAGGAGGGATGGGCGGAGAAAGGGCGGAGGGCCACCACCTAAGGACGCGCTGCTCGCTAGACCCAAGGGTGCGAAAAGAAATGGGCGAAACAAAACGAGAGGGAGAAAAAGGAAGCAAGAGAAATGTATGCCCTCTCGCTATCTCTCCCCTTCGCGCCCTCACACGCGCCCGCGCGCACATCACCTCGCCCCTTCTCCCACGCCACCTCCTCTCGAATTTTCTATATTTCTTCTCTTAATTCCTAATGTATTGTTGACCGGGTACTGCAATAATAAAATTTTTCCCTTGGAGAGAATCCGCGAATTATTGTAATAATTTTAATACCGATCGATCAATGTTCACAATTTCGCGAAATCGGAAACGATTCAAATTTTCCATGACGACGGCAGATTTTCATATGAAAAAACGTCGAATTTTCACGTTCAAAACAAATTTGAAACAGGATTCCAGACGTATTGGCAATTATTTTCATCCTTTCTGGCATCCTTTACATATTTCAAGACCTAAATACTGAATATCTACGACGTTAGTTCTATCTTATCAATGACTTGCTTGCAAAACTCATCAAAATCACTGATTATATCTGGTGACAAGAGCATTTCCTCTTTTTCTTGACAAATTTAAATCTTCAATTAAAGGATTAATTACAGGCCTGTCTCTTACTCAATAGAGCAGGGGTTCCCAACCTTTTCGATGTGGCGAGTACAAAGTTGTAGTATCATAGAATATCGAAAGAGCACCACTACTCTTCCGCAAGATTAGTAATGATAATAAATAAAATCAAACCTGCAACAAAGTTATTTTTATGATCTTGAATACGTTAAGGAAGAACTCAAATTAAATTATTGCTCCTAAGAAATGGGATATTAATCACCGTAAAAGAGCACAGTCAGGCTATCAAAGAGCACCATCAGGATTCTCTACCCACCAATTTTCCATATATCCTATAACAGACTGTACTAAAGGACCCATATATTCCTTTTCATTATTGGAATGGTATATATTGATACGTTATTCGCATCTTTTCACAGCTATCTCTGCCTGATACGGAGTGTTTTATTCTTTGTCATAGTTCTAAAGACGTCCTTTCTCTCTCTCTCTCTCTCCTTCCCCTTTCCTTCTTTGTCATCTTTCTTCCTCTCTCTATTTCCTTCTACATCCTTCTCCTCTTTCCTTCCATATCCATCGATCACTTCATATATTTATCACTTCTTTCTTACTCTTTGTTATATTTCTCTCTCCATCTTCCTAATATCCTTTCTCGTTTTGCTTCCGTTTTTCCATCATTTTTTCTTTCTTCCGCTTTTATCGTTGTTTTTTCTTTCTTTTCGTATTCCTTTCCTTCCAATTTCTTGTGTTTACTAGAGAGAGGGGGAGAAATTATCTTTCGGTACTGTATTTATCGTTTTTCATGAAAACATGAATGGCACATCTTTCTTTTATATTCAGATCAATAGGCAAAACACAAGCGAAAACCATTTAAGCATTAACAGACCTGTACGTCCTCACCACCTTAATCGTTAATGTTTTCTGTAAGCTTATTAATGCTACTGAGGATGGATCCGTATTTTTTAATTTTTCAGAAAGGAAGTATTCATGTGTGGTTTTAGGTTAGTGTGTATTTGTGCGTGTGAACAAAAAGTTTTCCTGGAGTTGGAGTAAAACCCCATAAACTCGGAGTGTGTGAGATTGCGTGCGTGTTTGGTTCCTGGCGTGGAGTAAATTCCCCGTATGTGAGTACTTTCCTTTTTAAATGATTTTATGGTTATTAACATTCATCATCGTTATTTAACCATAGGGCTCATAATTAATATATTTTCCTTAATCAAGCACTTGTCATATCCTTAAATTAATTTCTCCAAGGGGCACTTATAAATTATATCACGCTAAAAATAGAATTCTTTACCCCCTCCGCCCACCTTACAAAAATGTAAGCTCCCCTTCATTATAAAGAAATAAAGGATTTAGCTTTTACTCACAAAACATAAATAAAATTTTATTTTAGTACAATACATATTAATTATGCTTATTTTTTAATTACTTTTATTTAAATTCATTTAAGTTACATGAATTAAACTATTTCATTTAAAAATATATAAAAGCTGTACATTGGAAAAACTATAGGATGGAACAAAGCATAAGCCTATCTTTCCATACGAAAGTAGGCTAAAAATATTCCAAAATTAAATTTTAGTAAAAAATATGTTTTTAATATTTTTTTATAAAATTAAAGACGTGAAGTAATAAAAAAAAACCTCTCTCCTTCTCGTCATGATCCGTCACAAAATGATAACCCCACCTAAAGCGACACAATTTATGGATGCCCCTTAAGTTTCTAGCCCACCACTGTACACTCCGTACTTTGCTCCCACGTCTTCCATCTGTTTGGCGACACAAAGATACATTTCCTATGCCAGCGCTTCCGGTAGCATGACACGTTAAACAGGTGGTGAAGGTATCGTTTAGGCAGCGGGAAGCAACTTTCTATCGCAGGGGCTTATAGTAACTGATTAAACGAAATGATAAGTTCTTGAATAAAATCGGATATAATGTTGAAAAGTAGTCCACATATGCGGTCATCTATTTATATCATTTACTAATTGCAGAAATGTGCAAGTCGGTGGAAAATAAGATACCCTTCAGTTATCCCGGACTCCTTTTGAAAAATAATATTTTGCGATAGCCCTTTCCTGGAGTAAACATTAAAACAAACTATGAAAATGAGAACTTGTCAAAAACCATTTTATTTACAAGTAACCGAGGATATTGGCGAGCCTTCGGCTCGCTTTCTTTTTAGATTATAATGCCTTTTATATCGGGAGAAGCCGTCTCCGGGCGCTGTCGCGCCCTTCGCCTCTCTGGAACGAAACTATCCCTCCCCATTGTCCGGTGATTGGGTGGGTAAATGTCGCCACAGGCAGATCAGTTATGGGTTTGCAAGCTTTCGTTTTGCGTGAAAGGGTTATCTCAAAAAAATATTTTTCAAAAGGGATCCGGGATAACCGAAGAGATTCGAAAATAATTAGGGATCCTTACTTTTGATATCCCCTCGTACATAGAAACTTGTGGATATCCACTTAAACCGCTTTCGCCATTTTTATAAAGTTAAAAGCGAATCGATGACAAACTTGGCAAATAATAGCCACGATGCACAAGACACCGACAAGAAGACTCGTCCCGAACTTTATTATAACGTTATAAGACTTCGATAAATATAGCTAGAGATTGAATCCAGATCTGTAGCGAGAGAGGAGAAGGCGATGAAGAAGGGGAGACTTCGGTTAAAAAAGCTAGACCCCGAAGAGTAAGGGTCCACAGATAAAAGAGGTTAAATAGCTGGACAGAGAAGGCGAAAAAGCCGGACCAATGCCATATTTATTGTAATAATCTTCCACTGAGCATCATTTTCGGACTCTGATTTTTAGATGTAAAACAAGTTAGGAAGTGAACAAATAGGCGCGTTTCGTGCAATGGAGTATTTGAAAGAAATGGCTATATAGTAAGCGTTTTTGAAATTATTCCTTCGTTACAAATTATTCATTTCTTTTACGTCCACATTTATTCCTTCGTTGAAAATTATTCATTTCTTTTCACTTGCAACACCCTTTGATTGTACATACTTAAGGAAAATAGCCTTTTCAAGTTCTTTAATATGTCATAAATAATCCATTTTCTTTAAAAATATGGCATGCACACGTTAGGAAATTAAACGTATTTTTGTGAGATTGTTTGTTAGCAACAATGATGAAGTAACCATGCAAGAAAATTTCTTTCAAATTCAGACATCCTATTTTGATTTTATTGATAACGGCTACTCCTACAATAAAAACGTATAGGGCAATATATACTCTACATTGCTAGTTCTACAAGTTTTATTTGAAAAATATTTTTATATGACCAATATTTTACGAGATATGATGGAAAGTTCATTTTTGTCACCAGTAATTGGCTTACGTGATTCATTTACGTGAGTTTATTATTGTCTTTGACTGTAAGTCCTTAATATCAAATTTCATGAAAATCCCTTCTGTAGAAGCCGAGAACGAACATAAGGACGGAAGGACAGACCGAAGCAAATAGGCGCTCATGCTGGAAGCGAAACGCGCCTAAAAATTATAAAATTTTAATCCTGGCATAATCCTCGCATCCTATTTTTACTTTCTCCATACATGGTATAAGATAAAGAATTTTATGCATGGAAAAAATCGGATGTGAGATATCAACGGAAATAACACGTTTGGCTATTTTCTCAATGCCTGTGTGTGAATGTGATAGAATTTTGTGGAAGCTCAAACTCAAAAGCTAATAAACAGATCCGTAAAATAGGAGCATTCCTAAGTAAAAATTCGGACAAAATCACTATATTTTAAATTGCAGACCGAACAAAAGCCGAAGATGGGGAAAGCACCACATGTCCGGTTATTGCCGAACGTATGCTAACCCTGCCGATAAGTCTTCCTCGGGTTGTGAAGTGGAGGGTGATTGGTGGAAGAGTGCAGCCCAAACATCCTAGTAAAGAGTGAATTGGAGGTGGGTTGGGCGATGGGGATGAGTGGATAGTTTATTATAACAACTTATTTATTACTTTGAATTTAACAGCGGCAAAATAAAATTAACACTTGTTTTAACCACATTTAAGCAAAATAGTAACTAATATAGGGAACATTCAAATCTAACTCAAAATCCAACTGTTGTTGCTGTTTCAAGTAATTGAGTGAACGTAGCGTAATCGACCAAATACAGTCGTATTCAGAAAACAATTCTATGATCGTGGTAAAAGCGTGAAAAATCTGATGCCTTAGGCGAGAAGGTAATATGCCCGTACAGCGATACAATTTTTACACATTCACTTTTACCCTATTCAGGCAGAATTTCCTAATAAACTGAATCGCTTTCCATTTGAGAATAAATTGATATGTCCAACACATGACTTTCTCCATACGTAAAATTAAATAAATACGGCGATACGAACAGTTCAACTTACATGCTTCAGCACTAGCGATTCAAGTGTTGTCACTACCACGCGCGCGACCTGCACACTAACCGTCAATCTCAAAGAAAACTGAATATCTCTTGAAATATTCCTCATGTGAAAATTTAGTTCAAACAAAAGTTGTAGAAAAAATAATATCTGCAACTTTTATATGCATGTATGTTAACGAAAATTCAGTTTTAAGCGAAATATTTAAGAAAAACTAAATTGTACAACAGTAAACCGCTACTTCCGGTTGATCGAGTGTTATCAAAATGTTTTAAAATCTTAGGAATATATATAAAATCACCAATATGGAATTTCATGTTTATCTGATGAATAGTTTTTGCGTTAGAGCGCACCCAAAATTTCTGTCACAAATACGGGCACACACACACACACAGACATCATCGAGAAAAGGGTCAAAACGTGTTCAGGGGACGTCAAAACGTGTATTTCCGCTGAAATCTCGAATTCGAATTTTTTCATGAAAACAATACTTTCTCTATACTACGTATATGCAGAAAGCAAAAATGGGAGTGACGGGAGAAGAGACAAAAAAGAAGAAACTCTTACGGAACGTTTCTTTACTGACGCAGATTTTATCTATTGAATGAATTGAAAATTGACAAACCGTTAAACAGGTAAATGAAATAGTTCAGTTATGTTCATTACAAAGCCTCAACTTATAAATTTTATTTTATCGTTATCGTTTTTTTCTAACAAACAGCAGCAAGTACATTTATATAGCCGTCTCATTCAACATATTGGAAGTGATAGGGGAAAGACACCGCGCAAATATGGAAATAACGCGATAATTCCTATTTCTAGGGAATATTAAATAAATTGGGTTACGGTAACACAACCAAATCTGGGAGATTTTCTCTTTTAAAGGAAAACGTTTTCTTTTGAAAAATTTATGATACAAAAAAGAAAATTTAGCGCGCCTTGTGGCAAGAATCCGATCGTCCTGATAATGCCCACGAATTGCCCCCGAGGGTTTATACTATATAGCTAAACTTCAACTCTTTCATTCAAACATTTTATAGATAGAGGTGTTGCCTATTTATAGATAGAGGTGTTGCCTATGTCATCCCAAACGTTTGATGATATGTTACCTCTTACAACGCAATATTATTACACTTTGATCATGATCTACACACAAATCCTGCTTATGCACACAGACTCCGAGCGTTCGCACACGATCGTAAATTGTTATCTCAACTTCCACGTGGATGTGATTTACGCCGAAAAGAACCCAAAAGTAGAGAGAGATCATTTTACCATCTACTTTCCCCATTTATGCTATCGCACACGGAATACAACCGACTGAATTTCCAATCATTCGACCAATTATAGCGAGCCGTCAACTACCACTACTAGGCCAAGTAAGCAACTGCCTACGGGCGCCGAATTTTAAGGGGCGCGGAGACGCCAAATTAAAAAAAAAATAGGTGCTTGATTTTTAAAGTTTATGGCAAAAAGAATGAGTTTGAGAGGGCGAAAAAATTTACTCTGCCTACAGGCGTACAATGTCTTAAAGCGACCCTGGTCCCACTTATTCCTTTCAGCAGTCGCCCCATCAATCACACCTTGTAGTCCTCTCTCTCTCTTTTCTTGCCTCCTCATCCCTCCTCTCCCCCATCCCTTTCCCCTCTCCCCCTCTCTTCTCTCCCCATCCCCCTTCCCAATCTAAAGTTCTCCCATTCGCCCAGAATCTCTTCGGTGGCCTTGCGGTCCGAGCCCAAGGGCGAACGGAGCACATCCGAGCGCCAGAGGGAGAGCGACTCGGCGTCTCCTCATGATCCTCATTCCCTCCTTGCCATTTTCCCCAACGATATCATCTCCTCTTGGATTGCTTCGCTAGTCCATTTCGAGATTACATCTTCTTTGCAAACAACTTTTTCTTTACTGGCAATCTGAATGGGCCAAGAGTATTAATTAGATCTAACAAGAAGTGAGATAATATTATTTCTTAATTTAGTCATTTGAATAAGAAACCAATATTGGTTACTTCGGTGATGGTAAGAAACAATGGTAGAGAGAACTAGTTAAAGAAAATGTTAAACCCGACAGTTCATCTAATCTCATAATATATATCGAAAAATTGAAAGCTGTACAGATAATTCCTCTTAACTCCATATGAAACCGATATGTTTCTTATCGTTCTTTCTTTGTTAAAGATTCATTCTCATTTTCAAGTAAGTTATTTGATTAATGAAATATTCTTCCTATAAGTTTAAAGGGACGTTGTAGAAGGTGCTATTTATTAATAAGACTAAATAGAAATAGTCTGCATAAAAACATAGCTGAGTCGAATATAAATTCCAAAATATACGAACAATTATATCATTTCTTTGTTTTACCTAAAGTCTTCCTGCAACAGAAAACAGAAGTAATAACATAACCGAGGAGAAAACGTTTCATTGTATTTTATATTACTTATGACGGAAATTAAATTAAAATGTGGCATTAGTGAAGTCATTCTTTGTTTTTATATAGTGTAAAATGATAGACGAAAGAGTAAGAACGAGAAATTTAGCGAGAAAATTGCCTCTTATATGTTTATCGAATGCAGGGGCGCTAATAGATAGTACACTTTTCGATATTTAACGCCAGAATTTTAATATGATACAATTAGAACGAATGTGTTTAAATGGTTTAATTTAAATTCATTATTTATCTAGTTGAATGTTCTACCGTTGAAGCACGCTTCGTATAATTTAACAGTCCTTCGTTTACATTGTTTGAATAAAAATTTTTCAATTTCTTGTAAAGAAAATTTTACCTGGATTCCATTTTAAATTTAAAATCGTTTTCAAGCAATAGTAAAGGTATATTACGCAAAAACCGTGCCATTTGAACTGAAACATGATCTACTGATTCAAAGGACAAAAAACCTATTCCTATTACCTATTACGAGTTTTTTTATGGCCAGTAGAGTTATAGGCGTCATCCACGGGCACTATAAATTTGAATTTAACAAGTAAATTAGCTTCATCATCGTTCCAGAAAAAATAATTAATTTATTCGCCATCACATACACCTTGGAATAATCATAGTCGAAACATTTAAAAGAACTAGAAAACTTTTTCCTCGCTGCAAATGGTACACTAATTTCTTAAATGATTCGTGAACTCAATGTCATGAATTACGCGGCCATGAACGGAAACGAGAACGAAAATGCTTGCGAGTAGGTACATTTTTAAGATTGCTGTAAGAAAAAAAAGTGAAGTTAGGAAGGTCGATCAGGTCCACATTTTGTAGCTCGCCAGAGCTTGAAACCTGTAGTAAAAGATCGGTTGTATTTTATCGGATAAATGGGATTGAAATGAAAGTGATTCCTAAGAGGATAGGTCAATCAACTCGAGCTCACGTAACCGTTTCTCCCAAAATATCCTCTCCATAGTTCAACGTGACCTAAATTAACCGATCCGAAAAGAATGAACGGGCGCGAATGCGTCTGGAAACTCCGCGTCGAGATATTTTTGTTTCCATTGCCAATACCACGCCTCATTTTAAACGCATTTCGATTTGGTTTTTCAGGTCTTTCATGCATGACTTGAATAGATGGGGCGGCCATTTAGGAGTATTGGAAATTGTGGGTGAAGGAGAAGGGGAGAGAAGAGGGAAAGGGGGATGAAGTTGGGAGAGTAAGAAGAGGGAAGGGGGAGATGGCGATGAAAAGATGTAAGGAGAGATGAGAGAGAAATGTTGCGAGAGGGAGGGGGGGGGGGATGAGCACGGTGTGAGATGGAGACAGAGAAAGCGCATTGCATCTCGGGTGGAGTGATTTACGGGCCATTCGAGCGAACAGACTCAGTACGCCAAGCACCCTCCTTTCCTAATAGGATGGGAGAGTGGAATGGAGGATAAGGGAGCGAAGTCCAAAGGGGTTGGGGTGTGAGAATCGTCAGGATGAAAAAGTGGTGGGGGGAACCTTTCCTTCTCCTTCCATAAATCTGGTGTTTATATTTACTGACGCATGCTTTTAAGAGACCCAGTTAGCTCTTAGCTCACTTGCCTCCCAGTGCCTACGGCAGTTCTATTCCCGGATAGAATTCCCTCTAGAATTGTTAAGTCCTTTGAAGATTTGCTATCCAGTCAGCAGCGAGAACTGGTTTGCTGAATTTAACAACCAAAGGTGCAATTTGGCGAAAAATATTTATTATATTCTTTTAGTTATTCTATCCACAAATATCAAAATTAACTGATCTTTATTAGCGATATTAATTGACGAAGTAATAAAAGTTTGGGAAAACCCCAATGCACGTTTCGATTACAAAGCAGTCGTCACCAGAAGCGCTTCAACGATTGGTTATAAATAAAATCTCTTTTAGAATCTTCTATTTTTGAATTATCACAAGTAACGGCTGCTCTGCTGCTAAAATGCGCAACTCATCACGATCTTACTATGGTTATCGGGTCGAAACACCTTACCAATTAGTTTTAGCTATAATATGAGTTAGACAGTACTATTTAAAATTATTAATTGTCGCAATGCATTAACACGAAAAACGTTTAAGAAAATTGATTACGTTTTATTTTCTAGTGACCTTTGTGTAAAATATCGATGTTGCAAGAAGAGCAGATTAGAATTTGAACAAAAATGTAGAGAAAGTTTGATTCTGATGCAGCATTGCGGCTCCATTTGTAGTTTAAATCAGATAAAAATATTAATAATTAATAAAAATAACTTGGTGAATGTATAATTAGACAAATAAAGGCTGGGAACAGAGTCAAGTTTAAGAATAATATGTACGTTCAGTGTAAAAATTACACTTCATCAGTGGTGATTCAAATGTGAATTTCCACGACCTAGGTGATATGGGTAAAGGAGTCAAATGTTCCTCTAGTTTGTGTTTTTTGTATTTATGCAATAAGCAAAAAGGGAAATTTTGCATTAATGCACGTATTCATATACCCTGATTTGTGCTATCATAGTAGGCCGAGAAGACTGCAGCATTCAAAAATTTTTAACTTGGCTATTTTCTATTTCAAGATGCGTATCGTTGTTCTCCAGGCTACGCGAAGGACTCAAAGAAACCACTCCTTTTTTCTAGACTCTCCATTCCCGCTCATTCTCTCTCCCTACTGACTTTCCGACGAATTGCCACCTACCTCCAACTCGCCACCTTCCCGCTCCACCACCTCCTCGAATATTGTCTTTGAAAGAGTGACCAATGCGCGATTATAACGACCTCCCTCCCTCTAACACGCCCGTGGTGTGTAGTTAGTCGTCCTTCACTCCGTCCAATGCACACTTTCTTTTTACTAATTCCCTCTCCACCCTTTTGCAGTCGAGAAACAAAACCAACCTTTCTACTTTTCCTCTCTCTTCCGCTTCTTTCCCTTGCTCAGGTACACAACACCAAAAATGCTTCCCTATCTCCTCCTCATTTCGGCTCGTCCGAAAACGTAGACTGGCGGTCATATGGGATTGGGAGGGGTGGAATAGAGGGACCCGGAGAGGTAGAGAGGTGGTGGAGGCAGAGACGAGAAAGGGCAAAAGGGAAGGAGAGAGAGGAGGCTTCGAAAGGAAGGATAAATAGGAGCGGATGGGTCCGCAGGTAGATGCGTGGAGAAGCAGACCGCAAAGGGCGCGGAGAGGGGAAGGTAGCGACTAGCGGGGAATGTGTAGGGCGGCCAAAAGGGGGGATAGACGGAATGAGGGAATGGTAGAGGGCCCAGGAGAAGGTAAGGGGCAACGTAGAGGGAAGGTGCAGGGGTCAGGAGGCAGAGGGAAAAGGCCGAGGAGGGAAAGGTTGAGAGGGAGGAATGTGAAGAGTGGGTATGGGAGAAAGGGTTGCGGCGTGGTGGAGGGCGAGGCGGGGACGAAGTGGAGGAGGCGGTGGTGGGCGGGGGCGCTGGCGATGATGGTAGGCGAGGGAGAGAGTGGATAGTGGCTACGGAGCTGACCGATTGACTACCGCTTCATTGGGAAGGCTGGAAAGATCCAGCATTGTTACATGGCGCTGTAAAAATTATATCGCCAATTGAAACGATCCATGGAGGTAGGAGGCAGAAACATAAATAAGAGGCTAAATTGCTTATGACACCGTATATTGAGCAGTAAGATGAACAGTCCATCTTCGATACGCGTGCCCTGAGCAAATTGTAGATAGGATGAGCACGATGATTTGCCCGAGTTTCCAATATATTAAAAGGGCAAATTCACCAATAAGGTTAGAATGTTTTAGCTGACATGTAACATTGTAAATGTTTAAACAGGTTATTCGATGGGCCATTCCCAAATATTGAGCGAGGTCGAATGACTTCCGGTTCATGCAAAATAGCACATTTGGTGACGCAGAAATTTAGACGCTCTAAATACTTAGATCAACCGAGAAAAACAGTTTACATTGGAATCTCGATATAACATGTTTCTGCGGGCTTACTCTGCATAACGAAATAACCTAATACTGAAATTTAGTCAATGCACTTGAAGTTAGCAAAATACCAAAAGTTTAAATATTGCACCGTCATTTCATATTTCTTTCAGATTTGCTTTCTTACTGATTCTCTCAGTTGCTGGAAAATGCTCCATTATACCATAAATCCCTGTTATAAAACATTTATTATGAATACTTCACAACGGTCTATGTTTCAGATATACTTCCTTACTGACCCCAATATGACGTATTTACTAGCAATAAGGTTACATAATATAGTTATTTACTGAGTCTCTGAGGTACTTTGAGCTGTAAGGTATGGTATGATGAAAAACTTTAATTACAATCCAAAACTTAAAAAGACATTTAGAAGCTTTACCTTACAAATAAAACGGGAAAATATCGTAATTTTAAGTTTCTGATTTAATTAAAGTTTTTCATTGTACATACCATGCCTTACAGCTCAACAACCAAATTAATAGGAAAACTAGGAAAGTACGGCATAAACCCTAATATCGTGAGTTGGGTAAAAGACTTCCTCTCAGACAGAAAACAGATAGTAGTTAGTGATGGGAAATCTTCATACCCGGTAAAAGTCGCATCAGGTGTTCCACAGGGAAGTGTCATAGGCCCACTACTATTCCTGATATATATAAACGATATCTGCTCGGTAGTTCGCTGCAAAATAAGACTTTTCGCAGATGACACCGTTTTATATAAGGAGATAACGAGTCAGGATGACCAAAAATCGCTCCAGGAAGATTTAAACGCCCTTTCAGCATGGTGTCAAGATTGTAAAATCGAAGTTAATCACAGCAAATGTTCCCTATTGAGTTTCTGGAAGAGTAAGAACAATGAATTAGACTCGGAGTACAGAATTGATAGACTGGATATCCAATCTGCAGAGTACGTTAAATATTTAGGAGTCACCATTTGTCGTGATCTATAGTGGAATATGCATATTCGAAGGATCGTAGGCGCAGCTAATAAGAAATTGGGCTTCGTAGGCAGAATAGTAAGAAGTAGCACAGAACAGGTACGAGAAACGTGTTATTTATCATTTATCAGATCTCAGGTCGAATACGCTTCCAGCATATGGGATCCGTACGAAAAGGGACAAATACTTGAGTTAGAAAGAATCCAACGCAGAGCAGCCAGATTCGTAAAGCAAAAATATGAGCAAAAATTAAGCGTCACATCACTCTTGAAGGAGTTGAATTGGATATCGCTAGAGGATCGCAGAATTAGCGCTAGGTTAAGGCTTCTGGAGAAATTTAGGTCGGAAGTTCTCTTAGAGGAGGTCTCAGGAATATTAGAGGCACCTACGTACATGGGCAGGCACGATCACGAGAATAAAATACGAGAGATCGACTGTAGGACCGAACGATATCAGAGCTCGTTTTTCCCAAGGACCATACGGGATCATAACAAGAGAGTGATTCTCACGAGGGACGTTATTGGGTAGGTTTTGGTGTGCTGCACCCCCTGCCACCCACCAGTCTGGTGATTTGCAGGGTATCATGTAGATGTAGATGTAGACATCTCAGTGTGCGGCAACCATCAATTATGTAATATTTTGCTAATAAATACGTCATGTTGGAATCGGTAAGAAATTAAATCTGAAACAAATATTAATGTGAAATATTTATAACAAGTATTTTACAACAAGACTGTATGGTATAATGGAGCTTTTCGAGCAAGGGAGAGAATTTTGGCCTTCAGTACCGTCAAATTCCGCCTCTTAGCTTGACAATGGAGTGGAAAGCACGCCGAATGTGATCTCCGGCGAGTCGTGTCGAGGAGGCTGAAATAGCGGCACAATGTGCGAGGAAAAGGGGGGCGGGGAAGTTTTCGACTGGAGGATGTTGCATTCAGTATGTGGGCGGCGGAGAGAATGGAAAGAGGAGGGAGGTTGTGTGGTGGCATATTCGGATTAGAATGGAGTCGTGGGAGGAGGCAGGGGTTGTGGTGGGGGACGAAAAAAAGGAGTGGGGAAGGAGAGAAGGAAGAGAGAGAGAGAGCGGAGGAGGTGGAGGAATGCAAGTAGGGAGGAATGAGAGGGGTTGGTGATGTAGGGAAGGGTTGCGATGGGTTGGTCTTTGCGGCGACGGACTGACATCCGCATCGTTCGTGGTCGCCATTAAGAAATATAGAGAGAGGGATAGATCGGGTTAATACTGAAGTAGTTGAGTCGAAGTCTGTGGGTAGGAATAACTATCATCCTATACTCCATTTTAAACACTCAACTTCATTAAAATTTTGAGAACGTATTTCATAGACTTAATTTGAAAATATAATAACTTTTGGTGTTCGCCAATTATTTCATTAGGCGCATAACAGTCTTGCTATAGTTATATTTAGGAATATTAGTTAACATTTCTATTGATGCTGTAATGCCGAATTTATCATTAGGCACAGCAGACTTGAGGCTATGGACGCATGCTTTCTAGGGACAGGGACGTTATAGGAGTGCGATCATTCATTTATTTAAATAAATTATTACAAAAGTCCGATAAATTATTGGCGAAAAATCAAAGTCATCGCAAATAAATATTTAAATTTCCGTTTATATTTAAGTTCGTTTCGTTTTTTTAAAGAAAACACTAATATCAGTTGTAAGAATGGGTCGCTAAAGATGCTGTCCGTAGGGACGCCTGTCATGTATATCTAGCTCTGTAGGCAGCTCCTAAATCAGAAAATGGTGGGTCAGAAACATTATTCCTTGGTAACATATGGTTAGTAATGTCAGATCGGTCCATAAACTAAGCTCATTTAGTCAATTTTGAAATATAATAACGGTTTATTTACATATAATGGTCACTTTAATTTCATGGTAGGAATTAATTAGTTAATTTTGAATAAACTAATGAAATATTACATTCGCAACAATAAAAGGTTACATTTTTTAGTCGATCCTATGTTTAATATCCATTCAAAGAAAAATACCTTCGCTCGGTACAATCAATATTCCTGCATCTCCTTACTGCAGAAACGAAATGTATCGATGTTTCTCCATCGTCTCATCTTCGCACTCTTACTGATGTTGTCTTCAATTCAAGATCGCTCGCCACAGAAAATCAACCTTTACCATTCCTTCGGAAAGCATTTGTAACAGAAAATCCGCGAATCACAGAGTCAGTGTGTCATACTGCAAAGGAAGCTGGGAACGTGAGGGCGTGATGGTTTAGGGGTGGCGTATAGGGAGAGAGATCGATGGGGTGGCAAGCGAAGAGGGAGAGGGGGTGATCGTGTAGGCGTGGAAAGAATGGGGTGGTGGCTATGCGAGGAAGGGGCGGATGAAACGGAGAAGCGGATGCAGAAGTAGCTAAGGGAGATGAGGTAAGGAGAGAGAGGGGAGGGAGGGAAAAAAGGAGAGAGGAATAAGGGAGGGAGGAAAGGAGAGAGGAATAAGGGAGGGAAAAATGAGAGGAATAAGTGAGAGAGAGAAATGGGTGAGGAAGATGGGCGGGAGAAACAGGAGAAAGGAGGGAGGGAGGAAAGGAGAGGAGGAAGGGAGGGATAAAACGAGAAAGAAAGAAGGGAGAGAGGAGAGGAGTGAGTGGAGGAGGATGAAAGAGCGTTCGAGGGGAGGATAGTAGAGGAGGAGGTTGGTGTCAGAATTAGAGATAGAGAAGCAAGAGGGAGGTGGGCGGGAGTGTAGTTGGTCCGCGAGAGGGAGGCAGCGGCGGAAAAAAGGAAGGAGTGGACCCAGCGAGGCTCTCTATCTCTCGGGCCGTGCGCCTCCCTCCCTCCTCCCCCCTGCCTGCTTGCCTCCGAATCCCTCCTCCACCCACCCCACCGTCCGGGCCGCGCCTCGCGCATCCCCCCACTCCCGCCTCCATTCCCGATGGCCTTACCTTCCTCCTCCGTGCCCTCCATCGCCGTCTGCTGAGACAGCCCGGGGCCTATGTATCCCCTCTACGCAGGGCCCCGACTCTATTTCTTCCACTCCAGACACCAAATCCCCCCCAACCCAACCCTCCCCCAACTCTCATTCTCTGGCGTTTAATCTCTCGGCATCTCTCTCTCCCTCTCTTACCAACAGTCTCTCCTTGGCTTGCGGCCTCCGCATCTTTTCTCTCTTCGCCTTCCTTCCTCCTCTATCTCTCCTCCCCTCTTCATACACCCCCCCCCGCACTCGGGCTTAGAAAGAATAGAAATCGATTGACCCGCTAATGAAACCGCTCTCCTCCGATCCGCTCTCACCCCATCCGCGACTCCTCCGAACTGGCAACAGCGCCCGCCGATCCTAACCCGGTGAGAGGAAAAAGCCATGAAAGACTAAAAGGCCTCTGCTTCACTCCCTCTTATCCGCGTAGGGGAAAGTGAATCTCCCCATTCCTACAGACGCCCCACTCCCTCCGACCTAACTTTCCGCATAAAACCATTCTTAAAAGGCCCATCTTTGAAAATGACCGTTGCATTGTCTCGCCCTCTCTCACTCCTTTCCTCCACTTTCATTCTCTTCTATACAGTTCCCTCCTTCAAATTCCCTATCCTCGCACATCCCCTCCCCATCCTAGCCGCGCCACCACAAAACCCACGATGGTTAGCCAGCCATCTCCACCTCCATTACCATCTCCCGCATGCCATGCAACCCCCTCCCCTCCCCCCAATGCCTTTCTCGCCACTCCATCTTCACATATCTCATTCTCCTCCTCCGCCCCCACCTCCTTCTCTACATCCTCCTTCCCCTCCTGTACTACACAGTCTCAGCTAAATCTCTCTCTCTCTCTCTGACTCCGCGCCACCTTTAGAAACCTCCTTTACTCCCCTTCCCGACCTTCGCCTTCCAGCCGCTGTGATTCCTCTTCGCATTGCCCTCACTTGCCTCTCTCTCACTCTCTCTCTCTTTCTCGCCTCTCCTCTCCCTCCCAACCTCCTCCTCCGTCCCACTCACTTTCTCAGCCTCCTATCCTCCACTCAAACCGTCCCACAAGAACGCCCACTCTGCCCTCCTCCTCGACGCACGCCCTCGAGCCAAAAAGCAAACGAGAAAGAGGCGAGGAGTGAGAGAGGAGGGAGAAAGAGGAGTGGAATGGGGAGGTGTGACGAAGGAGCGTAAGAGTGGAGTGGGCGAGCGCGGTCCGAGGTTGGAGGGAGTGTATGCATATCTTTGAGAGAGTAGATGGAAGAGGTGAAATGGAAGGAAGAGGTCCCAAGGAAAACAGAGGATTGAGTGGAGAGAGGAGTGGTTCTTACGATAAGGAAGAGGAAAGAGGAAGATAAATGGAGGAAAAGGAGAGAAGACAACTGAATGTCGCAAAAAATAATAGGGAAAATAGCGCGGTTGGGATGGAGAGGGAATGGAGGAAGGTGTAGGGGAGGGAAAAGAGCAAGAGGTGAGGAGGAATCTTAGGCGCCGAGCGAGCATTGCATACTCGAAGCGCACGCACGCACCCGCACCTATACATGTACGCAGGCACATTAATTGCGCAAAAAGATATCTAGAGAGGAAAAAATACGGTGGGGATGCATTCCACTCTCATGTATCTCCTCATTTCCCTCCCTCCGCTCTCACTCTATCTTCGTATGTTTTCAGAAGCGATATCCATTTCCTTGGCTCTTGCCGCTCATCGGAGACATCTCATCCTCCCTTGAGGATTTTAATATCCACTTTTCCGTATTTCGCAAGAGAGCCGCGTAGAGAGGTTCGAATAAGACCACGTGCATGATAAGCGTGCGTGGGAGGATGGAATGGGAGGGAAAGAAGAGAGCGAGCGTGCGCCTGACGAGAGGAAGGAATAGTGAGAGAGAGACACGCAGGGGGAGGGAGATGAAAGGGGCAAATGGTGGGGGGTGGCGCTTTCATGCAAGGGACAGCAAGGACGAGGACACCCCGAAGAAAAAATAATAATAACAATAAATAACTGTTTTCTCCTCTCAGTCAGACCTTGCCTCCCTCCCAAACTGACCGCGCACCTCCGCTCGTCCCCCTCCCGCACCGACACGACTTCCCACCAAATCCTCCCCCAAGGGTGCCTCCCATCTCACGAGCCTCTACCACAGAGGGAAAGAGAGAGAGAGAGACCCTCTAAGCTCCTTCCCCTCCTTCGGCCGCCTCTCCGCCTCCCCTCCTTCCCTCCTCTGCCCCCCACCGCCGCCTCTCCTACCGACCCTCCTCCCCCTCGGCCGTCGCGCCGACCATACCCCGGCGATGCGGAGAGCGTAGGAGGCCCCTATCCGGATAGCTGTCGCTGCTCCTCGCCAACGAGAGTTTGGACCTGGATATCGGCGGAGGGAGTCGTGTCGTTTCGCAGAGCATTTCACAGAAGGAGAGAAATAGCACATTTATTTACAAACGGAATCTTCCTCGTCGTCTGTCTGCATTCGTGCCTTTTTTCGAGCGTGTGTTTCGGAGGCTGAGGAGCAAGTGGGGGCGGGGAGGGAGGAGGTCGGAGCCTGCGCAGGAGATAGTTCTCGCAGGTGGTCCCGGGCACGAGAAGGGAGGCCGGCCACGCGAAGGAGCCGATAGTAGTGGTGAGCGGCCGCGGTGTGTGCACGCCGATTTCTCTCTCTATCTGCAAGTCGCTCGTGTTCTGTTATTGTTGTCTGTGGTCCGGATCTATCTCGGGCGAAAAAAACGAGGGAAGCGGATTCGGCGGTGATGTGATTGTGGCCATAAAAAAGTGCGTCCGCCCCCGTCCGCTCGAAGATCGGAATTCCCACGTGAGAGGAGTGAGAGTGGTCGCAGCCGCCGTCGCCGCTCTCCCCCGCCGCGCCTTGTTTCTCCCGAGGCGAACGCGGTGAGTTCGACGAGCGAGTGTGAAAGTAACACCGGATGTCTCTATGTGTGTGCGCGGCTGCTATGGAAAAACGGTCGAACCGTCTATCCGCTATTCTTAAGATCTCGTTCGTTTTTTCGGGACTGATTCAGGCATATGCTCGTGCTTTGGCGTGCGTGTGTGCTCGTGATTACGCGCTTGGTACGGTATAATTTGAGGAAAAATGTGCTCGCATGCGTTTTCCTTGAAAATTTTAAAACGTCGGATGAAAGAGGAAGAATGATTCACGTTCACTCTTCACGGTATCCTTTGCAGAACTCACCGTGCTTTGCATGCTATTTATTTCCTCCCCCGCCTCCGCGGTAACACGCGACCGTGCCTTTCACCCAAGGCAAAAGGCGAGGCTTCTCGAATCCGACTTACATTCCAGTTCGAAGGCAACAAACACGATTTCTTAGGCTTGTGTGTATGTGCGGTGATAGAGCGGTACGCGCACGTATTCGAGCTCGACGCTCTGAAATTTTCACGGGTACATATTTGAGGATCGGTTGCGTGGCGGTGCGTCACCTGACTACATCTAGGCTGCCTGTCACAGCCAGGTTGTTGCGTAAAAAAAGACCTGGGTGTCCGATATGGACGTAAAACCCCTTCTCCCCCCCGACTCGACACCACTCTCGTTTTCATCCCGATAACCTTATTCCAGTGACTTCCAAACCCACACACCCTCTGGGGATGGACCTGATCTACCACTCTCCCGGACCTCTTCGTTCCCTCTCTCCCCCCTCCCTCGCCGCCACATCCGACTCTCCTTCCCCCACCCCCTCCTTCTTCGCAGGTATTCCAGACGGTCCCGTCATCCCTCCTCCGCCGCACTTCCCGCCCACCACCTTACATTAACCTTCCCTCCCTTTTCCTCTCCCCGCACCTCTCTCCCCATCCCGTCCAACCTGCTCCAAACAGTCCCTTGCAACTCCTCCAGAGAATCCCTTCCCTCGCTGCCCGAGCATCCCTGTGTTGTTGTTTTCATCGTGCATGATCACTCATGCTGCCTGTAATTATTTTTTTAATCTTCTCTCGGAATCTTATTACTCCGACATTTTAAACGCATTTTATCAGTTTATTCCAACGACAGTTGTTCTTTCAGTCCGTCTCGATATAACTGAAATATAAACGATTCGTCAAGCTAAGTTTAATATGGAATTAATTTACAGCAGTCGTTATCGCTAGTACTGTAGTAGATTTTTCAATACGGATCCATCTACTTAAGAAAAAATCCGTGAATGATATACAACCTCGGGGTATGATTTAATTTTTGTATTCTGATTAATACACAACAGCCACGGAATTTGTGGATAAGAAAGTCGAAGAGGAACCTTTGTTTATTTATTTGCGTTGATAGAAATAACTCGTGTCAATGCGAGTATTGCGAATCGATGATAACCTACTATTGGTATGTATGTTATGAAAAAGCATTAAGGCTTTTTAAGAAAAACATGCATTGCAAGATTTAATTCATTAGAGAAGTACCGATATCGCCCAATATCCGAAAAAAAAAATCAAGAATAAGCACTCGAATATCAATAAATTGAAAAGTACTTATCTCAGGTATCCCCGATAGCCATAACAATGTTATGAAAAACAAGATGCGCATTTCGGCTACAATTCAGCAGTCTTCAGCGAAAGTATATTTTTGAATATACGTACTTTCAGTGAACAACCACTGAAGACGGTTGCATTATAGCCAAAATGCGCATCCGGTTTTTATATAACATTGTTATGGCTATTGGAAGCAGATCGGATAAGTACATTTTCAATTTTTTTATATGAAGTGCTTATTGTCGAATTTCAAGACTTCTCTAAGTCAAAACACTTATTCTGCAAATCTCATAGTTTTGTAAATATATTTACATTCTTCATAAATATAGTTACAAATACACAATACTTTTCTTAACAACTTAAAGGAAAAAACGTTGCTTCCTTCCATCAAAGGAAAACTATCATACTTGCGAACAATTCACTAGAATATTATCAATAGCAATGCCTCATCAATGGTTTCGACTCAGTTTTTGCATACTTAACGTATCATTTTATTGGTTAACAGGCAAGCGCTAAGGTTCCGCTTTTACTACTGTAGCCAATATTTTGCTAGAAAGAAATAGTTTAGTCCTATTATGGCGGTATTTTCGTTAATCGTTTCGTTAAAAAAATGTCTTTTATGATGTATTCACCGAGATTTATGATGCTCCATTTTGTTTTTATATGGCGCGAAACGCTCCTATAAATTGAGCGGATGAATTTAACTAACTAATTTTATTGATACTGGTCCCATTTAAAACGGACGTCACTTCTTGATTTTCTTCCGCGTCTTTCAAACGAAAGTGAAATAAGCTCACAATCTCCAATAATTACAGCTCATATCGAAAACTTCATTTTCAAATAATCTCAATCACGAGTCAACAACATGAAACTTTGGCGGTTCATTTTTTTATTAATGTGCAGCAGTTATTTTCACATCGTAGCATTTTTCAACAGAATCAGATGAAGATTATCTAACTATAAGAATAATAACTTGCATGATGCCCTTGAGAAATGTAAGGAGAAAACCATGCAATTTTGCGGAATACTCGTTATAGCACAAGATTATCCTGTTATTATGCAGACAAATGTTATCATTGAAGCTAGAAAGAAAAGAGAGTATTTTATATAGAATGGCAAAAACGTAAAATTAATGCCTTATTCCTACTGAATACGACATACTGGAAATTACGAATAATCATGCGCCAAAGTTTCTATATCGTGGAGGATGTGAATTGCAGTATTGTATGTACATATAAGCGGGTAGACAACTCAAAGTATATCCATTGAATTGATCGAACATTTTAAAGCTTAGATCTTGTTCCGCACATTCTCTTTAATTGGACAGCTTCGGTGAAATAAGCCTGAGACTTTAGGAAGAGCTATCAGAGTCAAAATATTAAACAAATACTGAAATAGAACTTCGAAAATGGTTACTGTAGATTAAATATAAGCAACTATCAAAACTTAAAATGAAACTATAATTCTACTAGATACGTCCGTCATGCACATTAAATTTTTGAGTGCTACAAATTACAATCATGCTGGAATACTTCACGCTCTCCTTTAAATTACATCATTATGATTAACCATTTATTTTCTCTCGATTAAACAAGTTCATCTTCTTTATCCTCTACCGCATTAAATTCAAGCAAAATTCCCTTTGCGATCGTTTCCTTCTTAATGCATTAATCAAAACACTACTGAAACATAGTAAATACATAAAGAATGAGAGATTCGTTATCGAGAAAGTTAACTTGAGCAAAGAAAAACGCTATCACTTGGAGAAAATTCTTCCAAACAAAGGGTTAATCTAAAATGAGTAAATATATCTCCTGCATTTGAAACCGTGAATTTTTGCAATATTTCCTAAATAACTGTAAAAAATATCACTACAAATCATAAATACGGTAATCGGTTGAATTGTTTTATGACTATGAAAATTATTATTTTATTATATTACCCTGCTTAATTAACATAGAAAATCGAATATAGTTCGTTAATAAGAAATTAATAAGAAATTTTGTCATAACCGACAGCGAATAATCGAATCAATTTTGAACAAGTTCGAATGAATTTTTTCAGGTTATGACACGCCTTCAATGTCATTTTATATTCAAAGTATTTTAAAACTAATCCAATCAATGAAAGCGTGATCCTGTGGCCATCTTAAAAATGCAGGTCCAATTCCATCCGATATGCATATGCATTAATCATTAAATAAAAATATTCTTCATTTCGAGAAAATGCCAGTTCTTTAGGGGGGGGGGGGGAAACCAGCTTTCTTCGTTATTTCGTTTGTAAAACATGTTTTGGAGCCTTTGTAAACTGTTTTAATGTGCTATCTTTTTGCTTTTCTATTCGCCAAATCCGGTTCATATTTTTCCTAAAAGCGCAATGGAACAGAAAATGTATTAAAATAGACGAATAGCCAAACTTACAAAAAATTTGTTTTAAATTAAAGCTGAAATGAGAATTCACGTAATTCAATTGTAATTTTATAAATTATTGCATTAGTTGTGTCTGTTATTGGCAGGCCAGTGAATATCACAGAACTTATTTAACAAGGATTTTAGCGAGACGCTTCAATGACAAACTTAACTTTCTTGGCTTCATTGTAAAAAATACAGTCGCAAACAGTTCGTTTTATACACTTTAAAGAACTTTTTAAGAAAAATAAAAAAATAAAAATATCTTAGAACTTTTAAAGAGAAGCGTATTTGCAATGTTGATACAATGTTATATTTCATTTTATTTAAAACTTAATAAGCCGGTTATTACTTCCAAACTATTCATTTGTCTTTCGCATGTTAAATTTTCTACGTAATGAAATGTGAAAACCGAGTTCAGCCAGTGCTACTTTCAGTTTCCCTTCGGTTGGTGGCTCTTTTACTCATAAACAGAAAGGAAAACTTAACCTTGTTTCACGTTAGCCTGTTTTGGTTAGACGTTCGTTACTTTCTACATTATCTCCGAATCATCTTCTCATTTGGTTTCCAGTTGCAGTTGAATGCAATTGCATTTGACAACATAGCGAGAAACATTAAATAATTTCTTTCTTTCTCAAGTATACTATGGATCACAAGATAGAAGAAAAGAGTATTTTGAATTCAAAGAATCTATTAAAATTTGTTTTCCATTTCGTATCAGTTAAATTTAATGTGTAGCAGAATACTTTCACTTTTTAATAAATCGATATTAATTTAGCGAGAAACTTTCGACCAATTTTCTATTTATATTATATAATGAAAACGTAATTTTGCTGTCTATGAAACTTCCGATGACGTAAAAAGAGACTATAAGTATCAATTCAGCATTTATAAATACGGAGATTTTTCCGAATTAGGAAACATGGGTCAAAGTGCAATATATCCCCCACCTGCAAAGAAGTTCTTTCAGCAACAATTTTACCACCAACGGTTACTATGCTATTGTTTATGTATTTGGGATTTAAATAACAATAATATTTACCACTCAAATATGCTCCCTACTCTTGGAGAATGTATGGTGATGTTCAGCAATGAATGTGCATGTGATCATTGGCTGGGTAATTCGTTTGCTCAGCAAAACAAAAACAAAAGATCGGAAATGGCATCGGGGAAGTTAGTTGGGTAATCGCAACATCAGGGAGAAAATAGAACTGTCGTATGCGGTCTACTGTTTCTTTTTTCGACGTTTACTCATCCAATCACAGCACACATGGTGAGGGTTTCTTTCGTTCCAGGGTAGCGAAGGGCGCGTTAGCGCCCTGAGTGGCCTACACCCGATTAAAGACCGTGTGGCTGGTCTAATATGCAAGTTGTACCCGTTTTGTTTCCAATGCTTCTTTTTATAGTTGTCATGGTATTTGCAATAAATATATGTCCAATTGTGGCGCCATTTTGAAGGGGCATATTGCACTTCCTCCGCAAAATGTTTTAAAAGTAAATCCTTATGATAAATGAAGAATATATTTTGCATCTTCAAACAAAGAGGCAATACATATTAAAGTATTAATACATTTTTTAATACCAATCACGGTAACAATACATCTTCATGTTGAACTAACAAATAACGAGGATTATCAACCGCTTTATCAAAAAAAAGAAAGGTAATAATTGGACTTTTTCAATATAACGTAAAGAGTTTTTAAAGCTATTCCTCAAATTATTTATGTATTTCAAGTTTACAGACGACTAAACAATAAGTGGTAATTAAATTTACGTAATTTACTGCAATTATTGTTTTTCAATTGTTTACGCGGTACTCTAACAATGTAATGGTAGAACACCGACCACATTACTGTAAGATTGTTTAATTTATAGAAGCGGAAGCAAGTGAAAATACATAGTTCTAGCAATTTATTTTCTGTAATAGTTGATCAAGTATTCCAAAGTAAAACTAGCAAATATTTTTAGACAAAAATTTACACAAGTTAAAGCAGTCATGTCAAACTAGAAAAATCATCAGAGCCGCATTGAAGCGATGTATGTTATAGAGAGGCTGAATTAGGATTACAGTAGTTTAATGAGGGCTATACTTGGCAAAATACACTTTATCTAGAAGACTGGTCACCTGTTTTACTATTAAAAATAAAGATTGAGAAACCACGTTCTACTGTATTTCAAATAGCTACAGAAAAAATCTTGGGTCCTTTTCACAAAAATAAAGTATTTATAAAAAATCTCAAACGATTTAGTTGAGAGAAAATTAACATTCGGGTCGCAGTAAGGCAGAGAAAAGGCCGCCAGTTTGACATGGTTTAAAGAGTACGGGAACTCAATAATAGATAAACATCTGTTTAGTGATGAATTTGTTTATTTTTAGTAATTTTTTATATTTTTCTAGCCCCGTCTCACGTTATAGACTTCCAACTTAACGAAACTCTTCTCAAGTCCTTGGTCCAATAATATTATCCTAATAATATTGGTCGGTAAATTGATATAGTTGATAAAGTTAATTACATAAACGCATCCTCTGCTTTAAGATGTTATTATTGTCATTTTTGTTATAAATTTGTGTACGTGTTACGCTACTTAACGTTTTAGTGGTGAGATATATTGCTTTGAGATTGGCTAATTTATCGAAGCGAAAGTAAGCGATAATACCTACCGCTAAAAGTTTTTTGTGTGTAACAGTTGATAAATTTCTGAAAGTATAATTAGGAAACATTTGCTGTTAGAAAAATGTTTGCGCATTACGCTGCTTAGTGTTTTAATGGCAAAATTTACTATCAACTTTAAAAAGTCTCTACAAAAAGGATTACTAAAACAATTATATGACACGTTACGTAACACATTTTCTCACTTCAAATTAATTGCAAACGCAGCTGCAACTGACATGCTAGTCTAGAAAGATGTTTGGTAAAAATTATAAAACTAATGTTTACTGATTTTTTGGATTGGCTACTTAGCCCTATTGATAAGGAATGAACAATGATATTTTAGGAAACGAAAGCGTTAAAATACATTTACTAAATTATAGTAAATATTACTGCCAATTATGTAGTTATAAGATTTAAAGCATCTTCATGAAATGTTAGCTTTTTGTATAAGTTTCATACTCTATAGACAATTAAGGATTTGGAATCCATAGGATATGCTCAATCTAAGGAGACGACGATGGTATGTCCCTTTGTCCTCCATTTGATACAGTCATAAAACCATTACGCACAAAATTCTTTGATCCGACCCTGCAGATTACGTCCATGGGCCAAGAGAAAAAAGGATTCCGACAGGGGTTAGGATTTTCATAATAAAGGATCGTCAACAGAGGCGGATTCAAGACGAGAGGAGCGATCGCCAACCCTTAGAAAGTTTCTGGTTCCGCTTCTTAATAAGCTCACGAAATTACACATTTGATTAGCACTACAGTTTAAACTGGTGGTTTAGTATATTCATTCTATTGATGAATCGATGAAGTAATGATTATTATTAAAAATAAGTAATGATTGTATCAGATGATTTTAAACGAATAATGAAACAACTTACATTAAATTTTAAATATTTCTATAGAGATTCTGTAAAATTGTAAGGAATTCTGAAAGCAATTGTGTAGCAGGTAGTTCATTTGTTAATCCTTTGTTTCGCTAAATTATTGATATCTGAACTTAGCTTGCCATTAAGAATTTTATAAGATTTACATAGAAAAAGGATCACGTGCTGATGATTAGATGCACGAATAAATAATTTATATCGCGATATGAAGATTAAATGAACATTCAAAATCACATTCTATAGTATTTTCAATATATTAATCTCGCAATGCATCATTAGATGGAATCTATTTAAAATATTCTGTCTACTGGGAGGTAGAGATAATAGTCTATTAGGATCTAATACCACCCCATAACCCATTCATAATTTCAGGTTACATCTTGTTCTGTGACATCGCCGGAGGCAGAAGGATACCAGAAGCAAGGGGAGCCTTTATCTACAGACGTGCATCGCCTCGGACGCAAGCAAAGTGCGTCTCTATCTAGTAGACTCGACCAAAACTTTGAGCCAATTCTTGGAAACAGTCTTTCATAAATTCCGAGAAGCACCGATCTCTCTTTCTCTCCGCTTTCGCCTGTATTTAGTGGATCTAGAAGGGAACGTGCCTCTTTCTCAATCTTTTTCTCGTCTTTCGACCCTAAAAAATTCGGTTCCCCAGGCACGCGATCCCACAGTGTATAATAGCGTCCTTAATTTTCGACCCTTCAGAGGCGCCCATCTTCCTCAACTGCGTCTTCAGTCTCAGGCATCATCCTCTTTGAGATACAACCGTCCCTCGAATACGAAACTAGTACCTGTCCCGTTCCTCCGGATGGTTTGAACGAAGACGAAGGAGCAGAGATGCCCGGAAGGGGCGGGGGAGTCCGCCTCATTCCCCCATCCCCTCTGCCTCAATCCTCCTCGTCCGCCACAACCAACCGCGCTTCCTGTGCCATCGCCATCGAGACCGCGGAGGAATCGAGGAGTCCTCCGGAGTCAGGCGATCACGGCCCGGGTCACGTCGACCACGAGCAGTCGCCCTCGTTGATGGGCGAATCGGAAACGACCAGTCCGGGGGCGCCTAGAGCGCCGCATCAGCGCTCCCCGCCCCCGAACGACTCCCAGGCAAGGATCGCGAGTAACAGAAAATCCGAAACGGACGCGACAAGAGAGGAAGAAGAGGGCGAGGCGCGGACAGCACCAGAAAGGGCTGAAAAGGTAGAGACGGAGGTCAGGAGCGGCGACGCTTCTCCACGCACCCGCGTAGGTTTTTCTGGTTTCCGCGACGGAGAGCAGGAAGGGGAGAGCCAAGAAGAGAGAGGACGAGAGGACGAGGAGAACGGCATGGCCGAGGAGGTCGGAGGCGGCGGGGCGGTCGTCGAGGTGGATGACCCTTGGGGGGAGGGAGGAGACGCCAACCCCGGGGGGGAACACAATCAGCTGACCACCCTCACCGCCGTCGACACGATGGACTGCCCACACGACGTCACTGTTGAGGGCGTGGCGTATGCGGCACGCGGAGGCGATTCTACGACCGACGGTGGTGTCGTGGCCTCGGGCGGGTTCGGAGGCCCCGGCGGCGGCGCCGGGGACCCTCCTTCGGTGCTGGTAGTGGGCGGTGACAGCCGGAAGATCGTGGGGCTCGAGGAGTTCATGGCCGACGACGGAGGAGACGTAATGGAGGACGTTCCGCGCCGCGTGGGTGGTACCTTCCTCTCGGGCAGCGGAGTCATGGGCGTCGGCGGTTCCATGATGGGCGACGGCGCCGACGAATTCATATCGACGGACGATGAGGGAATGGTGATCGTCCTCGGACCCGACGGCCGCTTCGCAGAGTCCATAAGGCTAGGGGATGTGCACAGGATGGGAGGGGATGCTAGGGAAGGCGGCGGGAGGTTCGGTGCCATGACTCTAACGACGGGAGGACGGCAAGGAAGGCTCCCCGGTTTGACGAACGTCAACCTATCTTCGTCTGTGTCGAAGGCTTCGGGCGACAGACAGGCCACCGTACGGCTTCCGCCTTTCGAAAGGACGGTGATCCAGAGGGGTGGTCATCAACAGACAGCAGCGGCCCAACTGTGCGACGCCCTCGCCCTCGGTCAGGTGGACATTGCCATGGCCGAAAGCTTAGGACAGGGCGGGGGCGGCGTGCTGGTTTTGGGAGGCGGTGCAGACGGCTCCGAGGGCGGCGGCGTGCTCGGCGTCATGCACGGAGGAGGAGATCAACAGATCGTCACGACGGTGCTCGTGCTCTCCGAGGAGGAGTTCAACCAGAGCTTGAGGTAAGTGCTTAACACCACGGTTTGATATTTCCCACGATTGCGCAGCGGAGCGAAAATATTGCTATCGGATCTTTATTAACGTAGTAGTCGTTGAAGGGCATTGTAAAATAATGACTATTGGAAAACATTCGAAAACCCGATGTTCCTAACTATTCCGTTCATTTCAACGCTCGTCGGCCTGAAGAGTGAAGTTTTATAAGTTATATCGATTATTTTTACTAACAAGCGAGGATTTCAGTTACACTAAATTATTTACATGCAATATAATTGATCGTCAAACTACGTAATTTTGAATTACACACTATTTATATTGTAGTTATCTAGTTCATGTAATTCATCCGCAAAGATGGATATCCTCGTACAACATATGATTCATGGACATGGTATGCAACTTTATAATTGAATTCGTTTTTATGGAATTACATTTTATATCTTAAATTATTCATATTTTCTTTAAAGGGTAAGCATTTACTTTGTATTCAAATGGATAATAGCTGAAATGCACAATGATACAAAATACTTAGCCTATATAATATTTTAAATAAATGCCCTCAACATACATAATTTTTAATTTAAAAAGTAATTTTCTATCCAAATATCAACAAGCACTTCAATGTTTCGTACTTTCAAATCATACGCATATTTTAGGCGGCAATTCTGAGTCGGGAAAGAACACGCTAAACCGTAACTGAACATAAAAGGCACGAGCGTTATGGGTTTCATGGCTGATTTAAGCTCTTGAAGATAGAGTGCTGAACACATTCCACGTTGCGAAGAGAGGCTCTCTTAGACCGCTCTAGAAGTGAGCGGCTACGCCGTCAATAATCACCTCGAGATCGGAAGCAGTTTGAAATCCTAATAAGAGCCGTACCATTGTCTTTTATGGATGTCTTCTTCACTGAGTTTACCATCTTCGAGAATAAGAGCGCGGCAAAGTTTTTTCGTTAAATCTACGAGAAACGAAGTGAATCACTCCTGGTCAAGGACCGTTACTCAGCACCACATTAAGACCGAGGGTAATCTCGGCACTTCATTACCAGGGCATCATGCTATCCTCGGGATTTTCCGGCGTCGCTCCTTCTCTCTCTCTAACCTCCCTCTCTCCCTCTTTTCTCTCCCTCTTCTCTCTGCCCTCCCTCCCTTTCCACCTCGCCTTCTACTCCGTATCCATGGAGTGATTGCGTACCGACGAACGCTAAATGGGAATGTTACGCGGTGAGGTAGCGTGGCTCTGGCTGCGGTCTATCGAGCTCCTTCCCGCCGTCGAAGCGATCGGCGTCGATTCCAGTAGAATACAAAGCCGTCACATTCGGCCTCTTTCAGGACAACGATTCGGGAAATGCTTACTTGTCGATTATCGCAATCGAGGTTACGGTGGCATCCTTTACTAGGATCATCTATGTCGTCGTCCGACTCTATTCGTATGTGCGCTCAGACGAAGGGGACGATGGCTCTCAGAGGCTGAACTTCTTGAGGCCGAATGGTTGCTGTAGACGGCGGTAGGATATTCGCATCACGTCTTTTAAGAAGAGTTGCAAAAGTAGTAACCTTTGTCGAGAGAAAAAGCTTCAATTCGCGACTCGGTTACCAAAGAAAGGAGTATTTAAAAAAAATTTTTTGGACGGAAGTTATTTGCACTGGACATTAGCGCCGACTCTTTGAAAGCATTGACACAACGGGGATTCCGTTCAAGACATTTGCCAAGTTTACTTCCAAAAATAGAAAATTTCTGACAACAGTTATTTAAGACGGCAGGTTGCGCCGAACCATCCTCATTTACACGTTAAAACTATATGCTTCTATGCCAGTGCTAATGCTATGAATCATTTTCCGCTTCGCCTATTGTTTATTTAGAAAACCTCTCGCGACTGGGTAGCATCTCCGTTGCTACCTATAATGGCCATACCGTTCGATTGAGCATCGTATCGGCATAAAGTTAAATATCTAGACAACACATTTTTTCTACGTTCCATCTCGAAATAGATCACAGTTTTTTCTTCTCGGGTAGTGGCAATGGCTTTCTCTATTGGTGCCTCCGTGGACGCCTGTTTTGCATTTGCTGGAAAAGAAATTAATTGCGGCCAGACGCATTTAAGTCACGAGTGAGGAGAAGGTGGAAAATTAAAAAGTGTGGAGAGGAGGGGATGTGGGGGGTAAGAGAGCAAAAATAAATGGATGATCGACCTTGAGCAGTTCGAATGTAAGCAGTAAATCGAGTGCCATTCTTGCACCATTGCTTTACTTTCGCCCTCCTCACTTCCATTCTGATTCTATCGCTTTGCGCCTATCCTTTCGCCTCCTCAATCTTTCTTCTACTTTCTCACATCGTTTCATACGACCGTTGGTCCATACGAAGCATCGAGAAAATAACGCACGCATGTAATTGCGAGACGGCTCTCCCGCGGTGGAGGCCCGCCTTTGTAGAGCCTTGTCCTTGACGAGAGGCGAGATCTCCGGCTGAAGCCAACCACCTGATGGCTATCTTGATGCCCTGACGCCAACGCACAGACCGACCCCCACCCATAGGTGCGCCAGCGGCGGTGCAATGGAAGTGATTTTAACGCCTGAATGATTGCGTGAGTCCATCTCCCCTTAGGAACTGCGCGTGGCGCCCGAGGGAATAGGAATACTCCGGCCCCACACAAACGTGGCGTTGCGGCGCACATCCGGAAATTTATGCATCTTACCTGGTCATTTATCTGATGCAGATGAATTTGTCCAGAATCGTGCAATCGTTCTACGTGGAACAGCACTTTATGAGATCGGCATCATATTTGTGATTTCTATTATTTTTCCACGAAATCAAACATATCGCTCATTATTTTGTATGAAATCCTAATGTACCTTAGTAAATCTAAAGTTGCGTAAAGATATTTCAAGATAATCTATCGCAGGTAAAACACTAGTAATTCTTATATTGATTAATAACTGGATTGCCTAATATTTCTTACTCATTCTCGGTTTAAGTATTTATTTCTCATGAGAAAAACATGTTTCTGAGTGAATAAATTTACACATCTCTTTATCTCTCGCTTAATTAAAAATTTAACCATCAAAGAAACGAAACGAATTGTGCGACGTAGATCATTAAAATGTGACGCATTATTTATGATTTGTATGTTGTAATACTTTCATGTGCTTTAACACCTTTTTGATAAGAATCGAAACAAATCGTCTGGAGAAAAATCGAAATGAGTATTCATTCTCCTTGTGCATAGCATTTCCGATGCTGCCAATGAACATACATGAATAAAAAGTTATTATAAAAAAAGCTTATTATCTAACTTTGATATAACGCTTCTTCAAACCTTAATTTTGGACATTTCGGAGAATTTTTTATGCAGTAATTTCGGAGTGATTGACTAATTTAACTTAATAGTCTGCAAATTTCTTTCTTTGAGCTCAGTAGATAGATACACTTACCGATTAGAATTATTTATTGAAAATCTCTCTAGAATTGTTTATGTAAGAA
The DNA here is from genome assembly GCA_036926305.1 of Uropetala carovei. Taxonomy (NCBI): domain Eukaryota; kingdom Metazoa; phylum Arthropoda; class Insecta; order Odonata; family Petaluridae; genus Uropetala; species Uropetala carovei. Next base: position 8,899,733 of record JAXCHB010000143.1, on the reverse strand, counting down.
ACTTGAAGGGCTAGGGAAACTATTAAGAAAGAATAATCGCATCCATAATATATAAATTTAGATTTTTGATCGATTTTCATGCCATCTTAAGTATCCGACCTTTCCCATTTACACTGCCTTGAGCATTATTTAACACTTTTTTGTTATTTTTTCCTCTACACCCGCTTTGGAATGTTCTGAGTCTCTTCAATTACATAACGTACTCTCTTGAACATCGCCTAATCAGTCTGGGTGTAGGCAGAAAAATTCTAACAGCTCGATTTATTCGATATAAGTGTGATTAAATAGTACTTCATTCGTTATTTGTAAAATTTTCAACAATTTCAAATCACCCAAATTAAAAAATTCAGTCCGACTCTTCATGTTTCATCAGACTATTCTTCCATCACAATCGATTTCACGCAATTGATATGCTGGCGTGCAAATTACCCGCCTTGCTGCTTTCTTCAAAGATGCAAAGTCATAATTTATCTTTTCTCCCTCTCCTCTCTCTCCATCTTCCTGCCTCTCTCCGCCACTACACCACGCACACGTTCTGTTTTCCTTTATATAATATTCGCTCTTCCTTTTCCACCCTATCACATAAACACACACATTAAGAGAATCGCAACCAGACTCAAGGAAGATGTGAAAGTTAATATCATCTAAATTCCAAGCTAATATATATGACTACATTTGGGAAACTTGTAAGCTACGAGCTAAAGAGTGCACAGTTTTGACTGTAATTCGCATAATATGTAATGCAATATTTTAAATTTCTAAGTACCTATCTCTTGAAGAAAGGGTGCTTTAGAAAAGTAAATTTAATCTTTTAGAGGTCGCGCAGTTTTTGCAAGGTCGTTTAAGTTGCATTGAAATGTCAAAGAGAAAATTTGCGGTAGATAGTCGATATCTGTGGAAGATACGTTTAAGGACACCCTAGTTGACAAAACCAATGGCATTATATATATATATATATATATATATATATATATATATATATATATATATATAATATAAATACTACGGAAGAGGAAAGGTAAGTAAGGATATTTAGGGCAACTAGGTGTTGAAGGAAACCCAGTGTACACTTACCGGAAGTAGAGCCGCTGGGGTGTTGGAGAGACACATTTGTAGAGGTTAGAGCTTTCGGGATGATCCCTTCGTCAGCACAAGAGAGACACAACACCTAGTTTCCCTAAACATATATATATATATATATCATAATACTAATATAAAAGGCAGTGTCACTTTGTCCCTTTGTCATGTAATGCTTTTTGAAGCTTAATATCTCGCAAACGACTGAACCGAATTTGATGAAATTTTAAGGATAGCATTATGATATAATAACAAAACGTTCTAATGTATCGAACTCGAGATCAAAGACCCGAGTTTGACTCCAGGGGATAATTTCCATTTCCAATAAGATAACACATAATTTCACATAAGAATGAACTTTTCGACGCGCAAGCTTTCATTATTTTTTAGATTAAAATTAGAAATTGACCTACGAACTTTGGATGTGAACCATGTTGAAGAAAACATTATAAAGGTTCTTATTCTGTTCGTCTTTTTCCGCCTAGATTTCGAAATCGCTCAATTTAAACGTTTAATTCACACAGTGTTAGGAAATCTAGCCATTTTAAGGCCTACCAATTCCATTGTTAGACCTCGATATCATATTCTTAATTCAATCCTTATGGGTATAAACGTTCTTTGAATGCTTTTAATGCGAGAGAGGGGGGAGTGAGAGAGGTAGAGGGGGGAGCGAGAGGGAGAGCGAGAGAGAGGGGGAGAGAGGGAAGTAGAGGGGGGAGGTGGAAAGAGGGGGAGAGAGGAAAGTAGAGGGGGAGAGAGGGTGTGAGAGGGAGGGAGGGGGAGAGGGAGGGAAAGAGAGGCAAATATTTTGTTTAGCAAAAAACGACAGAATAATCACTAGAAATGTATATGACAAAATATTTCATTCATAAAAGTGTGATATTAATTATTTAAAATGAAAATAATAATAATCTCTCTATCTATAATTCTTCCGTTGGTATTTCAACGGTAATTACACTAGTTAATTCAGATACACTCTCGGGATGAGTTACAAAAGTATATGTAACTCCATAACCATACGGTTAAGGAGTTATATATACTTTTGTAACATCTATCTCATCGTATTCTCCAACCCCTTTTTAATATATCAGAAAGTATACCAGGAAAATGCTAAATGTATATTTACCGATTTATTTTGTAATCTGTCCTAATCAATTAAAAATAAAAAATTATTAAAACATACCTCACTTGAGTTACGTAGTGTTAATATTTACGTTAACGTCTTTTCTTCGTCATAGATAATTCATTTCCTTCCGCAGCATGCACATGTAATGTTGTTAGACCTATTTCCGTAATTATAGCATATTTACTTCCGTAATTATATCTTATTTACTTCAATTACTGCGAAGATAGTTTACGTTGACAGCAATTAGGTATCTATGCATGATATTTTCTAAGTTGAAAGCGAATCACGACATTCTTAGCGTTAAGTTTTATGAAAAACCGTTCGGTAGAAGCCGAGGACGAACATGCATACGGACGGACGGATAGACCGAAGCTAATATTTATTATCAAATTGTATTATTAAATAGTAAGCAACTTTAAAAATTCGATATCCACCTAGAAGCTCCCTTCCTCCCCTTTCTCCAGAAAGAGAGCTACGCCTTTATCTCTCCCTCACACCAGCCGTTCATTTCCCACTCCTTAAAAACCTTTTCTCTCATTCCCTTTGCTCTCATCCCTTCCTTGGCCCATTTCGGGCCCCGCCTCCCTTCATTTTCATATTTATGTCCCGGAGCCAATCTCTCGTATCCCGACGCCCCTCTGCAAGCCTACCTAGCGCCCCTACCCTCGCCACACCTCGCGGTCCTCCTTCGACTCCAGATAGCTCCAAACGCCTCCGAGGACTTTTAGAGGACTTTTGCTGCCGTCGTCAGAGAGGAGCAGCGTCATGGAGGCCGCGACCTCCATGCCGTGCAAAGGGCAATCCTCCATCTCCCCTCTCTCTCTCCCCCCCTCCCCCACACCCTCCTCCCTCTGTCTTCGAGGAGAGTCCCCCCTTCTTTGCTGCAACCAGCCTCCCACTCCACTACAGCCTCCGCCGCAGCATCCCCTCCTTCCCGCATGCCTCCGTAGCGGCTCATGACTTCCATCTCCCTCTTTTCCTCCGCCTCCCACCCTCCGCCTCCCCCTCCGCATCCTTCTCGCTCATATTTTAACCCCATCCCACTCACTCGCCCACCCCATCCCATCCCTCCGCAGACCCAATGTCGTGACTTTCACTTTCAGCCCCCCCTGCCTTCTCCCTCTACTACTCCTCCTCCCTCCGCAGGGCGCCTGCGGGTAATCGCTCTCCGAAAGGAGTAAAGGGATGGGGAAGGTCTGCGGCGCGATCTTATAAGACCGTCCCTCCTCTCTCTCAAGATGGCCGGCGAGCGCAGCGAACGCGACGGCGTCTTCTGCGTAGTCGTGTCTCGTCGTCTCCGTGTCCGTCCCGTTAGCCGTGTCAGACGGCGAGGATTCTCTGGAGGACCGCGATTGAATCACCTCGTCGGTGGTCACGGGCTCCGGTCGAGAGAAACTGGTATATAGGAGCGCGAGAGAGGGAGAGAGAGAGAGAGGAAAAACAACGCGAGTGGCGGTGCTCCTTGCGAAGGACTCACGCGAGGAAACCAGTTTTGTTGGCTTTGAAATCGAATAGTAACCGAAAGGAGCTGAGAGTGTCTTCATCTCGTTTTGGAGATCCTGGGGTCGATGGATAATGCACCGGTCGACGATAGACCGCTTTTTAAATCGAATTATATTAAGACTGCGGTCTTCTCGTGCAAGCAATTGACGCTCGAACTCTATCGAATCGGCCGCCGAAACTCTTTCGTCCTTCTGTCCGCTCCAACTTCCCTCCCTCCGCCTGCCTCTCACTGTAGCAACCTCCTTCGTTACGCCGTCGAGGTCGAGCGACTTCATTTTTAAAGTTTGACCGCTAAGACTGTTCTTGTTTACGTTTTTACTAGAAATCGTGTCCTTCCCTTTGAGACCTAATGCCATACCTCTGACCTATATAATAGCAGGGACCATTCTCGAATTTTCGACCATCTGTAAGCATTAAGACTTAATAAAAAAGCAGCTGTTCGTTTTTAATATGCGCTCGCCCATGTTGTGTAGGTAATCGTAGATAAATCTAAAATTAAAAGTTTGTGTTGGAAACTAAAATATAATTTTAATTTGGTCATAACCCATTCAGGAAGTAGCCGCTGTATATAATTATGCTTATAATACTCTGATTACTACCTTTAATGTATTCATTTTATTCAGCCTAATAAGACCAACGTTGGCGATGAGATGTGTTTTTATCTTTGATGAATTTCCTCACCGAGTGTAGTTGCTTGGCAAGCAATCGAGTGAAAACATTTTATTCCACGTTTTCTTTTTAACCGATTTTGATTCGTTTTATATGCAATTAATTAAGACATACGTGAAACTCCAATGAAGGACATTATCGCTGCTACTTCAGTTAACATTCGTAAAAACATTTGAATTTAATGTAACTTTCATCGCAGTGTGGCTCAGAGTAAAGAGCCATTGTCTTTTATGTTCCAAAAGTTGGAATATATTATCTCGTTATGTTTCAATTACTGGAAATAACACAAGTTTTGGAATGTTTTCCTCTGTTATTTACGATCGGCGGATTCACTGGTGCTAGAGTCACTTGGTAAGGAACGCGCAATTGGTGTGACACCTACGCTTATTTATTTCTCATCCAACGAACAGAATCGAAATAAGAGACGTCTCCGAAGGCTCTCCGGTGAGACAGACTAAATTAATAGGCAACCAATCCACTCTCTCTCTCTCTATCCCATTCTCTCGCCTCCTCGTCGCTGTGTGTCAAGGCCACTGTGATGGTATTTTGGTCCCACGTGGTTCGAAACATAATTTAGACGAGAAGTAAATATGAGATTTTAATGATAGCGTTAGATTAATAATAATAATGAAACGTGCACGTGCCACTTTCAAAGGACGAACTATACACGCTTCTGATAAGAACCTTCCCTAAGTGTAAAGCAGATCCGGTCACAATAAAGTTTACCATTAGTATATCCATAGCTGTGGTGATAAACACGTCACAAATACAATTGACTTGATATTTTATAATCCTACTTACATTTAAATTATTAAATGCATATTTATGTATACTAGCTGAACCAGCGCAATGTTTGCGTGTTTTTTTCAATTAATTTATCAAAAATTAAGGTTTGTGTAAAAGAGTTGATCTCAACAATTCATATTTAACTATATTAATGCATTTTCCAGATATTAGTAAGGTTCGCGGGTTCAAATCTCGCTGTGTGTGCGTATTGACAATTTATTATGCAAAGTCAGTCAGAAATCTGCATTTAAAATTTCATATTAGAGAGGAAATTATTGCTACGCAGTAATTTATTGCAAACTTTTCCATTTCCCATAAAATAACACGTAAAAATGGAATTCTCGACCTGCAGGCTTTCATTCTTTATGAGATAAAAACAATAAAGTATTGACTTACAATCTTCGGTTATTAACCATTTTGAATAAAACATTATAAAGTTTCTTATTCTGTTCATCATTTTCCGCCTACAGTTCGAAATAGCTCAATTTAAACGTTTATTGCATGTAATACTGGAATTCAAGTAGAAAATAAAAGGGTAACTGAAATGGTAAGATCAGTTTATAAAGCAATGTAAACAATGGATAAGACAACTCCACAGATGTATATTTTTCCACTTCCATTATCTCAATGAAGAGAAGATAACCATGTAATGGGTCAAAAACATAACGTATGTCCCTATTATCATCTAACCTGAAATTTATACATGAGACTATTTGCGTTAATAAGCATTATAGATGTATAATATAGTGGTTCTACATAATAAAATGTAAGATTCAAACGATGAAATGAAGATTCACCTGCTTTGAATATATCGTTAGAAACACTTCTCATACGCAGTTTACTGAATAATTACCCGTAAATATTTACGTTTCTATGTATACCAATGTTCCCTCTAAGCTGCGCGGCCGCGCACCAATTTCTAAACACCTGCGCACCACAGACTAGAAGCAGTGACGTAGGGGTCACGCCCGCAGCCCCGCGCAGCGGGGGTGGGCAGGGACGAATGGGGCACAAAGCAAACCAGGCTAAATGGTCTCACAAGCAAAGGAGGCCAAGAAAGAGTAATAATCTTAAGAGGGAGAAGAAAGAAAAGAGTATGATTTGTTTTTACTCCTTACTGTAGGAGCCGTTTGCTAACTAAAATTCTAACAAACGTATTTCCTCAATTTCAGTCCTTGCCTAAGATGTCAAAAAGAAAGACAAATGGTTCTTTCTTAAGAAAAATAAGGCCTATGTGCTTTTTAAACACGAATGGCTTTCTCAGTCGATTGAAACCTAAATGCCATTTTCGTCACAGAAGGTGAAGGTGAAAATAGGAGAAATTTTTGTTTATCGTCGTGATACAGAAGTGATTTGCACAATCTGCCCTCAAGCAAATGCTGAAGGAGAGTTTATTTCTGGGAAAAATGGATCGAATGAAAATTGGATTACTTGAAGCGATATATCAACCAAAAAGTGCACACGGATTCCGTTAATACTTTACGTAGCAGAAACAAAGGTGGAATTTTACGAGTTTTAACCGAAAAACCAAGAAGATCGTGAGAGGAGAATAGAACTCTCCGGGCGTAAGAAGGCCGATGCTAATATGATAAAAATTTTAATTGATAATGTTATACTTGCTATAACCATTAATTCATCCATGGTTTCCGTGCAGGATATTCATGATCATGTGGCTAAATATGTAACCATTCCGGAATCCTGGCGCAGTAAGAATTATGCCTTTGAATTTGTAGAGTGTATTAACTTGGTCATACAAAAGGAGTTCATGGATGAACTGCGTGAATCTTCTTTCCATTCTCTGGTAGTAGACGAAAGTACAGACATTTCTGTACATAAAATGCTGATTTTCTACATCAAGTATCGACCGAAATCTGAACTTCTTGACAAGAATAGGTTTTCAGGCATCTTGAAACTGTGCTTGCGACAGCATTTCTATTCTTAAAGCAATTAAGTAATTTATGTTGATAATAATCTAGATATACAGAAAATGGTAATGTTTACATCAGATGGAGCTTCAGTTATGTTAGGAAAAAATAATGGCGTCGCAGCAGTACTTCGACGAGAAATTAAGCATTTAACGGAGCAGCATTGCGTAGCTCACAGAGAAGATCTAGGAACAGATGATGTTAACTTAAATTCAAAAATAAAATTATTGTATTTAACATTATTATTTTTGTGTATGTATGATTGTATGGCACGATAGAAGAGTACGAGTTTTATATAATTAATAAATTAAAGTTACTATTCTGTTCCATTTTTAATACATATTTCCTTATCGCGACTGCCTTATACAGTCCCCGTTGACGCAAGGTAACCAGTGAGGTCGCTAAAGGCGACACCCCCTTTGTACTACTTGTTTTTATTACAATTTTCATAAAATGGCTAATACAAAGTAAAAAAAGTATCTTAGAATAATCTTATAGTAAATTTTATAGATGAAATTAAATGTTAGATTTTTTATTTCTACCTTATTTTCATATAAAAATTAAAAAGTTCTTGCATAAAAGGCCTCTCAGTTCATGGTGTGAGTTTACAAAGACCGCTCAGACTCCTCCGTTTCCGCTCAGATAGTCAGCCTCATTAGAGTGAACATTTATGTATACTAAAGTTTAAAGTATTCTTTTTAGTAACTAATTTTATCGGGCTATACACTCAAGTCGTATGATCATATAGTTCAATTCAATTCCTTCCGCTAGAGGTTTTTTTAAGTAAAGGGGCTCTGCCCCTGACCGCTGTCCGGTTTAAACCCGTGAGATTGGTGGCAAAAAAGGAGCATATCTTTCTAGCTCTGTTTAAACTCCTGTGTGCTAAGTCTCCCATCTCTTTTCCACATCCATTCGGGAGAATAACCCACAAATCAGTCAGAAATCTGCCTTTTAAGTCATAATGGAGAGGATATTAATACTACACAGTACTTGATCACGAACATTTATGTTTATAATTTTCTTTGTTTCTTATTATTAAATAATATATCCTTTCTTTTTTGTATAGCAATCAATGCAACCGTTTATTTAGATTAGCTACGAAGAGAAGATTACCGTGTAACTTTCAATATGTTTAAAAAATATCGGACGTCCCTATTCTCATCTAATTTTAAATTTATGCGTGAGCCTATTTGCGTTAATAAGCATTACAGCAGTATAACATAATAAAAGAAAAGGTTGATTCCAGCATTCAAATGATGAAATGAAGACTCAATTGCTTCGATTAAATCGTTAGAAACGTTTCCCACATGCAGTCAACAGAATAATTATCCGTAAATATTTATGTTGCCATGCATCATTAATTTCGATGCTTAAACAAAAGTGCGAAGCGAATAACGCTTTCTTTCACCTATTTGAAGGTTTAATTGGCATTGATTGAATCGGAGGCAACAATGACGGCCGCCTTGGCAACGCCCGGATAGAGTACGAAATATCCGCTAAATTTCGAAAACTATAGCGTATTTCTGAAAATCTCGACCGTTTAACATGTAAACATCGAAAGAATAAGATAATATAGAGTTTTAGCCGTCGAATAAAGTAAAAACGAAGAAAATCGGTCCATATTTACGTGTTTTAATGCATGAAGGAAAAAAACCTTGCACTCTGAAAAATTGAAAATCCCGTGTAAACTTATGGGAACATATTATTGTCTCCTGGATTCGAACCCGGGACTTTATGAAAATGAGAAATGTTTTCTAGGGACCTCCTAGCTTGTAGAAACAAAACGCAGTTTACCGCATATCTCTACGACAAACGGCTTTCGAGATAGAGGGGGGGACGGACGGACGGACACTTCCAAAATTATATATAGGATAAGATATCAATAATAAGATTAAGACAAATGCTGTTCGTCATATGGTATATATCAAACGTAAAAATATTTTCCGTTGAAAGTACATACACATGCAAACAATTAAATCTGTAATTTACATGTGATATCATTCTGCCATTCATACTCCGATTCATTGTAAATTCCGAATAAGCGTCATCGATTTAGCAACTAAAATTTTTCTGAGTTTTGTTTTGTTTATCTAGTGTTTGTTATAACTAACCGCAAAGCCTTCACCACCTGAGCGAGTAGCGCTCTCAAAACGAGTACCACAGAAAAACCAATTCCCTTTCAAAATCCATTGATTTTTCCCATTCACACGAAATGAACTGCGTATATCGCTTACTTTAAGATATAAATACATTCGTAAGCATTCAATGCCTTCTCTTTCTCACGCCGTCTCTCATTCGGTCCGCTTCTATCCCATTTCCCTCCTGCCAGCCTCTCTCTTCTCTCGCCCCTCTCTTCTTCCTCACAATCGAAAAGTTTTAGAAGAGTAAAAAAGAGAGAGGCGGTTATCTCCTTCGGAGAGAGACGTTGAGGAAGTCTCAAGGTGCTCGATACGTGTGAAGGCCGTCGCGCAGAGGTAGAGAAATGCAGGGAAGAGGATAGGAGGCAAGGAAGCGACGAGATAGAGAGAGAGAGAAGAGGATATGTGAGGAAGGAGAGAATGAAAACGGGAGGAATGTGAGGTGAAAGATATGGGGTCGAAACGAGAGACGGAGAGAGAGAGGGAGTGGAGAGAAAGAGATGCGGTCAGTTGGCAGGAGGGAGAGAAGAGGGAGTGGTCTCCAAGAGAGAGAGGGAACCACGAGGGACGATAAGAGAGGGAGATGAGAAGAGAGTGAGGATCGGATTGAAAAGGGGGTAGAGGCAGAAAAGAGATCCTAGAAAGCGTTCATGGGAAGACGACAAGGACCGCACGCGCACTACCATTCCCCTCTTTCACTCATTTTCATATTCACAACAACTCCACTAAATGTATATGTACTTGGCAGGAGAAGAAACTTAAGATGCGTCAATTTTTCCCCTTCGGTCAACTCCCTCTCAGCTCTCCCTATCTCTCTCACTCTCTCTCTCTCTCTCCCTCTCTCTCTCTCTCTCTCCCTCTCTCCCTCCCTGCTTCCTTCCCCCGCCCCTCTATCCTCTTCATCTTCTCCGTCACTCAAACGCCAAGTTAGCCGTGGGCAGGCAGAACGAAAGGATGAGAAACAGCGACCGGAATCAGTTTTCGTCCCTTATTCAAGCGTGTTTATTCCAAAGTGGAGAGAGGGCTCATCATGCGTTCGGCACCTTAACCAATGGTAGCTACAGTTTTTTTAATAAATAAATTTAAAAAATGATTCTAACTCGATAAAAAAATAAGATCATTTTTGTTATTGATTTAGGCATCGTGTGATTCGAATCATCTGAGCTTAACGCATAACGTACGGGGCATTTAAACACGAATTCCCACTCGGTCCATGCACATTTTCAACTTCATCCATTTGAAAGATATTCAACACTAGTAAAATCATAAGTTTAATGAAGTAAAATATAGAAAATTAAAGAATGAGGTGTATAAATACAGTAATACCCCGCTATACGTCGGAGATGCGTTCCTGAAAAATGCAACTAATAACGAAACAACGTATAGCGAAACAAAGATTACCATAAGAACTATGATAAAAGTCCTGGCAGATATTGTGTGACGCATTTGTTTCCCAAATAATACATATCAATACAGTACATTGGACATACTATGTTACCACTATGGGTGTAATATACATTTATTCGTAACAACGAGTAACCAATTGCAATAATAAATTCAGAAATCACCGAAAATAATTGTCTATAGCAGTGATGGCGAACCTATGGCACGCGTGCCATAAGTGGCACGCAAGACGATTTTGTTTGGCACGCCAACGAAAGGCGAAAACCAATCAAAGCATATATCGTACTGATTTAGTGCCGCAAAAACATTTGCGCTCTTTAGTTAGCTATTGTAAGCATTAGTTTTGTGGTTACAAACTTCAATCTATTATGTCTTGATCACGAATTTAATTAAGTTGGCACGCAAAAAAAATCAAGGACTTTTTTTGTGGCACGCGAGGCGGAAAAGATTCGACAATTTCAGTAATAGACAATAGAAGGTTCGCCATCACTGGTCTATAGTGTGATGGAGCACAAAAATCGTTTCTTTACTTACAGGTACACTGACACGCACTTTAGAATACTTTTCAAGCAGATTTCGCAATCCAAAGTATATCCAATATCTCATGAGATATCAACGCAAACGTAAATACACACAATGTTAGACACAACTGTTCACAAAGCTCTCTTATAGCTGAATGTTGGTCAGAAATAGGTATTTACACATCGTCATTAAAATTGGGACAGTCCCTTTTATCCCCTGTGTATCTTGTGAACCATGTAATACATCGTGATCTCTCAAACACATGGCCAGCGAATGTTTATTCTGAGTATGATTTTACACGAATTGATAAACACGAAATTAAATTAATTCATATAAATAATAATAAACATGAAATTAAAAGCCGAATAGAGGATTTTTATTGTTATAGTTATAATTTATGCACCGCAATTGGAATTTCTGAAATTTTACTTTTAGTATTTCACAAACGACGTATATGCGAAGCGACACAACTTATAACGAAACATGTTCCTTAATTGATTGGCGACGTATATGCGAAACAACGTATAGCGGGGCAACGTATAGCGGGGTTTTACTGTACATACATTGCAAAGACTTTTTCATATACTACGTATGCATCTAGTCTCGCTACATTCTTTCCTGAATGGAAAGAAATACTGAAAATAAAATCACTAAACAGCGGAAAATGTCTTCTGCACATAATTTGTATTAATAATGATTACCTCTTACATTTTAAATACAAATTGATGAACAATTATATCACACATAAAATATCAAGTCTTATGTAAATTGGCGAAGACAAATGTCGCTGGGTGCTATATAGTTACTTTTTGAAATATATGGCTTATGCAGTTTTGTTTATGACTTCAAGCTCTATTACTGTCTGTGAGTGAAATCGGATCAAAATCTTTGCAGCCTTTCGTCTAAATTTATGCTGTGTTGCTAAATACTAATACTGCTTCCGTTGCTATGATGACATTTTCTAATAGTTGATAGCGATGCGTACACTGCAAAGGATAAGTTTAATTTCCCATCGAAATTTAGTTATCTCTAGCAGCAGCTAATAATTTTCTTTACTTATTGTTTTTTTCAATTTAAAGATTATTGAAAGTGCTTAAAATTATTCACAAGTGTAATTGCCAGTAAATAATTATTCCTGAGGACGCTTACGTCGAGAGTAATCATATTTGTTACTCTGTGTGGAGAAAGTCATGTGCTGGACACAAATATCTTCTTTAAAACTCAATTTACGTTAATATTTTTCATTATCAAAGTTGTAACTAATATAATTTTCTACAAGTTTTGTTTGAAACATTTTTTCAAAATGGTGTGTTTAAGAGATATTTTGATTTTTCTTCTGAATTTGTTAAATAGGTCGCTAAGTGATAGCATTGCTACCGTTGTTATGATAAAAATTTCTAATTGTTGATAGCAACGCGTAAGCTTCCGAGGGTAATTTTCATATCGTAACTGCTAAAAAATTTACTTATTGTTGTTTTTCAATTTGAAAAGTCATTCAAATTATTTGTCATTGTAAAAATCATTCAAAAACATTTTTTAAACTATTCACGACTGCAGTTTCCGATATTTATTCTTGAGATGCTGATGTCGGGAGCAATCATATTCATTACTCTGTATGGGGAAAGTCACGTGATGGACACTTCAGATTTTTTATTTCGTTGAACCGTTTACGTCAGGATTCGGCAACCTATTGCACACGTGCCAATAGTAGCACGCGAGGTGATTTTGAATGGAACTCGAAAGAAGAAATGATGAAGGAGATAAAGAATTCATATTTTATATAGTTATTCAAAGTATGTAGTACAATAAAAGATTTATGGAAATTTAGTAAACTAACGTTATATTTTATAATAAGAGTAAGTATTCACCTCTAAATTCTGTTTATTCTAATTCTGTAACACTGTTCTCATATAATGCATGTGCCTGCCGTCTTGTGACTAATGAACACAGCATGCGGAAATTCAGATCGATAGGTACATACAAATGCACACCGTTTACAATGTGAGTCTTCTTTAAGTAAATCGGGGTGATCAAATAATAGAAATTATCATTTAATTAAATTAAAATTTATTAGTGGCACATTGACGTGAATTTGGTACTCAACTTGTGAAAGGTTGCCGATCCCCGGTTTAGGCTCTGGAGCAGGAGTTTTCAACCTTTTTTTTTGCTCGCGTACCCCTTAGAGCTTCTTTTTAATGGTTGCGTACCTCTTAGTTCAGTTTTTTATGGTCGCGTATCCCCAACTACATCTTAAGTGATAATGAAATGAATGACACTTGTAATATTGAGATAGATAACTCGTGTTTATAACGTTTTGGCGTATTTTTCTGTTTTATGACGTTATTCTTAGTCGTCACATTGCAACTTTTGATTTCGAAGTCATACACGAAAGACAAGATATGAAGAAAAATTACAATCTTTAAACTCTTTCGCGTACCCCTTCAAAACTCTTGACGTACCCCTAGGGGCACGCGTACCACTGGTCGAAACCCCCTGCTGCTCTACAGCCGCGCACGGGCAGACAGAAAACCACCTTTTTGCACTCAGGGATATCTAAAACATACATTTCAGTCAAAATTACGAAAATGGTTCTTGTTTACGATGACAATACTTTATATCCTACGTATATGAGTAAGCAATAAACGTATTTGCGTCAGTTTCTTCGTTAAAGATAATCCATTTCCTTTCCATTGCCGAATGCTGCGTGGGAACGAAAGGAAATCAAACGTATTCACGTAATTATAGCCAAGAACGAACATGCGTACGCACGGATCGACAGACCGAAGCTAATAGGCTCTCACGCTGGAAGGGAAAATCGCCGTAATCTGTACAAAACGCGTAAAATTAGTCGGTTAAAAAAAACTCATCCTTTTTTAAAAATAATTGTCGCATAAATTTATAACTGCGAAATAACGAACAATAAGAGAAAATTTAAAAAAATTCATGTTAATATATATCTAATTATAAATAAATATTAGACAGTTTCTTTCTGCAATACTTTCCTCCTTTGCTACTAATGACATTAATGTATTTATTTTTACATCGCAATACGAAAATACATACAATATTTTATTGGATATGTTGTCTTACAAAAAGAATATCAAATCGATTGGGCAAATACCTACTCGACAAAACATATGGGTTTAAGGAGATTACCACTAACGTAAAATATTCTAAATTTTAGGACTATAAAATCCAGTATTTACAAATAATTACGTAGTTATGGAAGCGAGAATGATTAAAACCCTTGAAAACGATGGGAAATTACTGTTTCTCTATAGACATCGGAGTCTGAACGAGAGGAATAAAGCAATTAATTAATTAGGAAACTGAGTACTAACAGTACTAACAGTAATGACGGTTTCAGTATTGGCTACTTAAATGAATATAAGAAATTTAGCAGCTTATGCAAGATGGTAAGCACCTCATCGTTTGGAAATGAATCAGCGATCTAAGTTCTTGGTTAGTATTAAATTGGTTTTATCTCCTATGACAAAATGCGAGCATGTACATTACATTCACAAAACAAGTATCCTCACCAAGTCGACTATAGTCATTGAGAATTGGAAAATTCCTCTTTATACTCAGTGCAATGAACGTCGCCGTGCACTCAACAAATTTTAAGATAGCTTCAAAAATACTTCATTACAATTACGATCGAGAATGTACATTTTACAAGCATTATTACGAATGATGTAAAAGTGAAGTACATCGTAAAAAAATATCTCCGACTTGTGAAAAATACTTTTACTCCCTCCGCGATTCCCACGTTTACGAAATTCTTCTCTGACGATCAGCGAGGTCTTCCATCGCTACATCCAAAGAGCCTCCCCCCTCCGCGCGCGCCGCCTCAATCGCCTGGATTATTAGCGAAGCGCAGGAGAAAGGATGAAATGGGCTAAATGCAAGTTACAGATTCGATCGAGGACGTCGTAATCGTGACGTAAGAAAAGGCGCCGGTGATGGAAGCCCATGAATAATTCATTTGCTCAAATGAATTCTGAGAAAAAAACTCGTCAAAAGAGCAAATAAGCACCGCAGGTTTTCCTTCTTTTTCTCTCTTTGTCCCCTCTGGGTGTTATTAAACACTGGCTACTTTCTTCAGCGCAGGATAATCTATCAGCAATTTCTCTGTAATGTAAAAATAATGAATGCCGACTCGATGAAGAGTGGCCCTAAAAATAAAGTTCCCCTTGTTGATATACCAAATATTTTTTTCTCGAGTGCAAAAGAAGTAAAACCGATTATATCTGAACTTATGCAATTTTCCAAGGAAATCTAAATTCATGAAAGAGCCATATCGTTCAAAAAAATTCTGTTTCCTCAAAGGACTACACTGACATTTGTGACGCCAACAACCATTCCGTTCTCCTCTGCAATGCGGGCAATAAATCTTTGAGGGATTTAGGTTAGGAACCGAACGTTTAGTGTTGCGATGAGAGTTTTCCCATAAATATAAATGAAAGTAAATCGGCTGGATGTAGAAGAGCAGTAGTTACTCATGATGATCCCAGCTAGCAAGCCATTTCCTAGAGAGGTTTTGCCAATATATATTTTCAATCAAGAGGATCTCACCTCGTCCTTAACGGTAAAAAAATCTTCAACAAAAAATTTCCACCAGCTAAACCAGAGCTTAAAATGGAATCCCATTCAATTTTAGTTATCTTCACTCAATATAACGAGGAACATATGGTGGGCAGGCGGAAGAACGAACCCTCTCATGGCCAGAATTACTGTTGTAGATAAAACATTAACAAGTTAGGAAAGTGTACAACGTATCACAAATGGGCGCGTTTCGTGTAATGGAGTATTAGAAAGAAATTATATACCTGTACGTAAGGGAAATAGCGTTTTAAAATTCTTTTCCTCATCATAAATAATCCATTTTCTTCCTATTTAAAAATAGTGCATGCACACGTAAGTAAATTAAACGTTTGTTTGTGAGATGGTTTATGTTAGCAACAATGAAGAAGTAACAATGCAAGAAATTTTCCAAGATCAACTCGATGTAAGACTTTCTTGATCGATTTTATGGATAACGGCTACTCCTACGATAAAAATGTATAGAAAAATAAATACTCTAATTTATTAGTTCTACAAGTCTTATTTGAAAAATATTTTGATATGAGCAATACTTTACGAGATATGACGGAAAGTTGATTTTTTTATCACCAGTAAAGTGGTACCCCTGATTGGCATACGTGATTCATTTTTGTGATTTTCTTATTATCTTTGATTGTAAGTCCTTAATATCAAATTTCATAAAAATCCATTCGGTAGAAGCCGAGAACGAACATGCGGACGGACGGACGGACAGACCCACGATAATAGGCGCTCACGCTGTGAGCGAAACGCGCCTAAAAATGTTTTATTTAGTTCAGATATTCTGGCACTTAAGAAAGAATTATACACACACACACACATATATCGAGTGATACTAACCGATGGAAGAATTGAGTCAGCGAATTAGACTGTGAGCATTTTATTTTAAACTAATATTAGTAGCTCGATGATGACCAGCAATTTTTAAATCAGTCGGAAGAAGAATAACTTCACTCGAGAAGGTGGAATGAATGATAGAAGATATTGGCTTTACGAGCGGTCGTTGGATACAATTCAGTTTTACATCCTATATATATATATATATATATATATATATATATATATATATATATATATATATATATATATATATACACATACATACATATACATACACACACACACACACATATACAGGTAACTCTCATTAAAGCGAGCATTCGTTGAGCGAGAGTTACCTGTATATGTGTATAGTATATATGGGTATGTGTGTGTGTGTACACACGATATGTTTACTTTTCATGTCACTTGTGAATTTACGTCATTTATCCACTTATTTAATTATATGTCACAAAATGAAAACGATCAACTCGCTTTGGAGCGTATAACAACATAAATTAATACAACGAAACAATAAGAATGAAAAGAGTTTTCTTAGGATGTCAAGAGATAGAGGATTTGAAGTAGAAAGCGATGTTGCTGTTTGTTTGCGGACTGAGGCGAGAAGGTAAGGAGATTCCGAGATAAGAGATACGTTCAATGAAGAGTTTTATGCAGCAAGGAGGCAGTGAGAAAGCGGTTTGAAGTGGGAAGAGGAAGCGTTGGCAAATGAAAAAGATTCTGAGGGCAAAATGCGTGAGACGGAACGGAAAGTAATAAAATAGGGAGAAGAGTGATAAAAATCATCGATCGGAGATAGACTGTAAGATCTCTTGTACGGAAAAGAGAGCGAACGCTTAAATAGTGACTCGTATCTTGCTTGCGATGGCAAACAGGCGGAGAAAATGTTTCAGGAATAAATCAAGGCACTTGGTATCTGTTTTCTCGCCCATCTCCATAATCTTTTCGTTTTCCTCTTCTTACCATACGATGGTGAATAATTCCCGAACGAAGAACTGAGAAATAGGCTAAAAACTTATGCATCAATTCTGATCTTGGGAAACAGACGGAATTGGAGAACTTCGTGAGTGAAGTAATTATATGATTTTTTCGAGCTTCTCTCGTATCGCGCGCCGCACTAACAATAAGTGAAAGCAATATAAACTAAGTGTCGCAATATAAAGATAGAATACACACATAGACATAGGCCAAGTGCTATACTGCGTCAGGTTAGCAATTTCGTGATCTCCTAAGATAAGATTCCTCGCCCTTCGTTTATTTTAAGTGATCTCTCCCTCTCTCTCTTCGTCTTTCCCTCTTCGCATTCCTCCTGCTTCTTCTTCATCTTTATCTCTTCCGAGAAGGTAACTCGATGAGAACTCGCCACTGCGAGAATAATCCTCTTAATCGAAATTTGACTGTTTATTTTAATATGGCAAGAACGGCACACGTACATACTATAATTTTTATACCGTATTGCTGGAGTTCAACGGCAAGGAAATATGTAGAATTTTCCTTAACCCTTTAACTGGTAATTTTTTATTTTTTTACCAAAAGTTGAATTTCAACTGATATTGTTCATTTAAAATAATGATAAAAGCAGCGATTACTTTTTCTGTTAAAATAGTATCGTATATTCAACGCAAAACAGCAGAAAACCCAGGAGAAAACAATCTGGGAAAGGCGCTGGCAAAGCAAACTATAGATAACACGTGGAGCAGTGTCCGTACGTGATACAAGCAAATCAGACAAAGGGTTTTAACGGATCGCAATTAGTAGGTTGAACTGCAGGACTTATTCTTAGCTTTAGAACATTGTAGCAAGCAATTTTGAATTTTAAATAGAGTAGTCTTTCATTTTTAATAAGTGCGGTAACGACGAAGTTATTCTCTACACATGAAACTTAATGGCAATTTCAAAAAGATGTTTTTTCTTTTCTTTGCAGAAAAATAGACTTTTGTTATTAATAAAATACTGTGCAGATTATTGATAACTTTTCCCCTTATTTTACCTCTCCCTATAATATTCCAAATATATTCCCTGCTTATAAATTTTATAATTTTTTATAATATTAAAATTTTCATGATATTATTCTTAATATTATGTACATAACGTAGAAAAGAAAATTGACTTTTCAAAATGAAGCTAATCCATGACTTATACCCATTGATACACTCAGGTCAGATGCCGAATTCACTCATTAATTCGTCCAATGCATTAATTTTTGGATAGATTAAAACATAATATTCCAATCCTATAGTAATGAAACTCCCAAAATTCCGAAGTTATAATGAGAGTTGTATTAAATTCCACCCATATTAAAAATTATCTCTTTAGTCAATGATTTTGAATAACATACTCACTTGCCGCGTGCATCATAGTCTTACGTGACCCGTACTCTGTTAGTAGCAAGTGTTTCAAGGAACCATTACTTTCGAAAGGAATGCCTGCGTTATCTCCATCCAAATCATTTGCGTAGATCTTGTTTTCCATTGTTTTCTTGGCCGCCCTTTACATTTCTAGTTAGGGAATGGGGAAGTTGGCCATCTGGCAGCCGCCAGAGATATCCCCGCACGCCTCTTTTGCCTTCCGCATCCAGAAACACCCACATTCCTTCATTCACCATCAGACTAGACTACTGCTTAGCATTCATTCAAGAAATCAATCGTCTCACTCGTAAAACGCCCCAATCCCTAAGTCAATTACATCTTCGAAACATGGAACTAGCTTGTTTTATGGAGAGGGATCTTTGAATCATTACCGGCGTAATTTGTAGCTATCATTTGGCCTCTGGTGAAATGCCACCTAGAGGGAAAGCTGAATAATAATGACAACGCCGAAATTGCGCTCACGCACATCACTCCACTTTCTTTATTTTGGAAAACCTCAATACATTTTGCGACAATCAAGAAATAAAAGTTCCATGTATCTGTGTTGAAAATCGGAATTAATATTAACGCTTTCTAATAGAAAATGGAATGTTTTCACACGATCATTTATGGCAACCTACTCCAGATGCGGCGAAGATCGATCATAAATCTTTATGTGAACGGAGCACAACGTTTTATTCTATTTATGTGATTTTCTTGCGGCCGTTGATAGATGTGCGTATTCATCTCACGATCTTAATGAAACGCAGTAAAAAAATCGGTACAATAAACGTTGTACAAACTGTCTCATATACTAATGCGTCGTTAATTATCTTTTGAAAATATAAACTATGAATAATCGTTATAAACATCAACTTAAATAACTATGCAAAATTTTATGAAAATCGTATGAGCCGTTTTTTAAAAATCGAATTGTTATTAAAGTTTCCCAAGGATAAACTAGCCTTAAATTCATTATTTGAGAAAAATGAAATACGTAGCATTATTTCAGACGTAAACTAACTGTACGAAATTTGATCTAAATCGTTTGAGCCGTTTTTTAAGAAAATCACTTTGTTGCTAAAGATGTCTAGAATAAACTAGACATTAATTTTTTGAGAAATATGAAGTATGTAGTATTATTGAAGACGTAAGCTGAATTAACTGTACGAAATTTAATCAAAATCGTTAAGGCCATTTTTGAGAAAATCAAATTGTTGTTAAAATGCATAGAATAAACTTCCCTTAATTATTGAGCAATGTCAAACATTTATTCATAGCTTCTACTCTATATGATAAAATGCCTAAGTACGAGATTTTTTTCATTTTCGCTCTACCGTTTAGGCTCTAGAGTCAGCAAGAGTCAGACAGACGGCATTGCGAAAACCACTTTTTCTGACTTAGCTACACCTAAAACGTATATTTCAGTCAAAATCTCGAGGTCGAATTTTTTCGCGATAACAGTGCTTTCTCAATATACTTCGTATATGAGAAAGAAAAACGTTGAGAGAAATAATCAATAAGTTTCGTTTCCTCTAATTCAACACGGGAGTGTTTATGACAACGCGATGCTACATATTTAACAGCGCTTCGCGAAAGAAAAAGGCACCGAAAACACCTACTCGGTCCAGTTGTAAAACCTTTTGTTAACTTATACTTAATACGTTTTGTCTCAAGTGGACGAAATACACCCATTCCCCATACCTCTCCTAAAAACAGATTCCTACTGCTAGCGTTTTCACAAAACAAGAAATTCCTTCCCTATTGGTGAATGAAGAATGTATTGCAGTGTTATGTTGACGCCAAGTTGTCATTCCTCACGAAATTGGATGAACGTGTGAATTTCTCGTGTACGTATCTATCGACAAGAAATGAGGTTCCTTCATGGTGTTGTCTCTTAAGGTGTAGAGAAAGAGAACAAGGGACCTTCTTTCACACCAGCAGAATGTCACCCTCTCTCTAACTCCGTATTTATGTCGGAGCCTTACTGAATAAAAGCTGTAAGAAGTTAATAGGGAGAAACATAAGAAAATATCTATTAATGTGTGAGCATGTGACTTCTGACCCTAAAGAAGTTCGACATTTCGAACTGTTTTTAAATTAATAACAGGCTTTTTTAATCCTAACATAAATCAACTCTTTAAAATGATTTTTCATTGGCAGCGTGTGCTACAAAACGTTTTATACTGTCGCAAGACTCATCAAATGTTGCATTTATGCGTAAAGAAACACCGAAAGTTTGACAACAAAACTTCGGAATACATTTGACTTCTACATCGTGCAATCCAATTAAACAGCCATATCTATGAATTAAATTGGCGATATCGCAGCCTACAACCAAGCCGACGCACAGTGGTCAATTTCAGTGTTTTGGAGGGACAAAACCTCATTTTCCAAATGCATGATACTTGACAAAACAAAGCGTAAATAGGTAGTCATATAGGTAATACATCCAAATGTGTTAATGAAACCATGGCAACGTCGTAAATAAACATACGGCAACCCTGTGAGTCATTACCAAATTTGCAGAGCGGGCATCGACTCGTCAGTCTCGAATGAGAGAGCGCACATTTCCGTTGTTTCCTGTAACGAACATTGCAGAAAAACTCAAGTGTCTGGAGTTAGAAATATTACTGGATGTATGTATTTTTCATTAAATCAAGCGTTTTGCATTAAATTTGACATTTAATGATATTAAATTCATAATTTCTATGACAGTAAAAATACACTTTTTTTAAAGTAAAGAGTAAATTTAAGAAGCCCTATAAAAAAGGTTTTACGAGGTTTTAATGTTAATCCTGACAAATTCCCTTACTCGGTACTTTATCTAAGTAGCTGTGTATATTTCAGCTGACCATTCTTGCCCTATGAACAGTTTACTCAAATTTTACAGAGGCATTGACCGTAGCTTCAGCCGCAGGGAGTGTCCCCACATGT
Source organism: Uropetala carovei (assembly GCA_036926305.1). Lineage (NCBI taxonomy): Eukaryota > Metazoa > Arthropoda > Insecta > Odonata > Petaluridae > Uropetala > Uropetala carovei. The sequence continues at coordinate 8,877,856 of JAXCHB010000143.1, read as the reverse complement.
GGGTCTGGTTCTAGGGTGGCTCGCTGTGGTTGGCGTTTACGGGCATCGATGTAAATCTAATTGCACGATTTTAATTTATTCTGACTGCTTTGTCGAGTGGATACGACATAAATGTGGAAAAGTTTCGGCAATATGCTAGAGAGACCGCGGAACTTTACGTGAGACTGTATGGGTGGTTTTATATGCCAGCCAGAGTACATAAAGTACTAATCCACGGAGCAGACATAATTGACTCTATGTTATTACCTATTGGACAGTTATCCGAGGATGCACAAGAGGCAAGACACAAAGACCGCAGAAATTTTAGGGAGGTCCATTCTCGAAAAATGTCAAGAAGAAATACAAATGAAGATCTCATGAATCTTCTACTAATTTTATCAGACCCAATAATCAGTAGCAAAAGGAAACTTCCCACCAAAAAAAGAACTGCACTTCCTGAAGAAGTATTAAACTTGATAAAAGTCCTCTAATCTCCCTCAGAAAATGTTGGCCATAGTGTGTTTGATAACTCAGAAGAAAGTGACTCAGGCTCAGAAACGGCCACCGACACATAATGTTTGAAGATTTCATATTTAACGTCATATGAGCTGAATGCTGTACTCCTGTGTACATAGAATTACTTACATTTTGTAATTTTCTGCTGCGTTACGATGATATTAATGAGTAAATTATCATTTAATTACATGAAAAGGTTAAATATGTCGATATTTTTACTTTAATTTAATTTTTAGAATGAGCGCAGGTTTTGTCCCTCCAAAATGCTGAAATTGACAACTGTGCGACGTAACGAAAAGAAATCCATGAGCATTTCGCGTTTTGGCGCCAAAAAATGGAACCTTGGCATCACGTGGCCGTCGGTCGAGAGAAAGAAGCGCCACGGAATGAATGAGCACAAATCACACGAGTCGTGCCGCTGCGGAGGGAGTGTGGGCTTCGTCATTCCGGGAGGATGCAAAGAGTGGAGTGAGAGTGGGGCGGGAAGCGAGAAATAGGAGATGGAGGGGAGAAAGAGAGAGGATGGGAGGGAGGCCTTCGCCATCGACTTCGCGTCTGCATAGCTACCTCTGCGGGTCCTTAGCTGCCCACGCAGCGTAAGAGAGGGAGAGAGAGAGACTTCAACGGCTGATCCTCACTCTCCTCTCTAGATGCTTTCGTGAGAACCGACGCTACGCAAACAAGAAAACCAAGAGCCTCCTCCTCCTCCTCTCGACTCTCTGGCCTTCATTTACTTTAACCCTAGCCGTCACTCCTCCTCCCCTTCCCGCTTCCCTTTTCTCTTCGACGCCGCGAAAAACCGCGCTAACCGATACTCAGTTCTGCGACAAAGAAAATTGCGTCCGTGAAATAATTATCGCCCGCGAAAATCCGTTCCCGTTAAGGCGTCGGCGAACTCTTCGGACGGACAGAAACGGAGGAGAAAAACGCCCGGAAGTTTTGCTCAAGGAGCACCCAACCGAGTCACGTTTCTCTCTTTGTTTGCGTTCACTCTTTCGAGCACATTGATGACTGCGTACACATTACATACACGTTTGCAATGTGTGATGCAACCCTTAAAGCGGAGGGGGAAGGAATCCAAGGGAGTCAGGCATCCCACGTGTCTATTGCATAGAAAGATTGTTTTTAGGGAGTTTAGCACCTTAAAAACATAAAAAAATAAAAACTTTGTTCCTCCTGTTCATTACGCAAGTATACCGATAATTTTTACTTGGAATTTCCACTTCCAAACACAAAAATCGTTAAAAATTATATGAATAATTCTCGAGCAAATCCAACGAAAATTGTAACAGTTTGTGTTTGTGTCAATTTAAACCCTTGTTTTTGCTTGATAGACCGAACTCAGATGAGGTCATCTCCGAGACGCCTCGCGGAGACTCTAAACTCACTTCGACGAATCTGATATCATATTTACTTTACTAATAATCCTTTTAGTGAGCTAATATATGGGACAATATTTATACCGACGCTAGTTACAATATTTTTGTCGTCGTATCATCGATTTCTTTATCTAAAACTAATGATAGCGCTTTCCATGATTTAAACAGTAAACGTGCACTTCAAATATAAGTTTAAACCACTTTGTTCACCCTTGATTATGAGGAGAGGCGAACTCAAATTTATGACTGCAATCGCTTCTTATGCTGGTGAAATGTTTCCATAAATGTTAGCATCTCTGTTAACTTGGAATGGATTTATTCTCGAGAACGCACTTAATAGGTTAAGACGACGTGGAGCGCCCTCGGACTAACTCGATTTTAAGTGCCACCTTGAAAATGATAATCCAACGAACATCCTTGCTTTGTATGTACGGTAGGTGAGAAGGCGCCTGATTATTTTTTTGAGGATATGGTATCCCCGTGAAATCACTTCCTCGTCAAGGTGCAATTTTCGCCCATCGCTCATTTGTCGCATTCAAAAGCGAATCTTGGTTCGCATTCTAGCTGGAGCTTCGATAGCTCATTCGATTCACCTATTATTTGGTCCATTGATGGCTGATTCTCAAGGTTCTTTCTCGTTACGCATGGCGTGCGTTGTGAATTAATTAATTATTAAAATGGATTAATGCGAGAGAATAATCGAAGATGTAACGCTTGAGAAGTGCAAGTCATAAACGCTAATGACTACTCAAGCCACCAAGCCTACCGACCGCGGGGTTCTAAAAAATGGACGTTTTGATAATGATATTTAGCGGCAATGAATTTTAGAATTCATACATTAATCATCCATCTATTCCACTGTATCTAACAATGATTCCTTCCGTGTCAGAAGTTAAACAAAGATATTAATGTTAGCTTTCTCATATACGAAGTATATTGAGAAAGCACTGTTATCGCGAAAAAATTCGACCTCGAGATTTTGACTGAGATATACGTTTTAGGTGTAGCTAAGTCAGAAAAAGTGGTTTTCGCAATGCCGTCTGTCTGACTCTTGCTGACTCTAGAGCCTAAACGGTAGAGCGAAAATGAAAAAAATCTCGTACTTAGGTATTTTATCATATAGAGTAGAAGCTGTGAATAAATGTTTGACATTGCTCAATAATTAAGGGAAGTTTATTCTATGCATTTTAACAACAATTTGATTTTCTCAAAAATGGCCTTAACGATTTTGATTAAATTTCGTACAGTTAATTCAGCTTACGTCTTCAATAATACTACATACTTCATATTTCTCAAAAAATGAATATAAGGCTAGTTTATTCTAAGCAACTTTAACAAAAATTGGATTTTATAAAAACCGGCTGATACACTTCATTTTATAAAGATAACTAAACGACGCATTAGTATATGAGAAAGTCTGTACAATGTATGTTGTACCGATTATTTTTGTTTCCGAAAAATCGTGTATGATGAATTTAGGGAACGTGTATAAGGATAATTTGTTTACCCGAACAAATTAATATCAAATTAATATCATCTTAATAAACGGCAACATTTATGTTTTGTTAGTGATTTTTTCTAGTCGCTTATGTATTCACTTTGTCTGTTCGTCCGTCCGTCCGTCCGGTTTTGCAGACGATATCGCTGAAACGGTTCAACCTAGAGAAACCAAATTTTCAGGATAAGTTACTACCTATGAGAGCTACATGGGGCAAGAATTTGGTTGACCGAGATCAGCTGCTTGGGGCTAATTTGCCCCCATTATTGCCCCATAAGAAAAGCAAGTAAATCGGCGATGAGGTTTATATTTTGCTTTTTGAAATTATTTTCCGTCAAGATTCGAACTCAAGATTTGAACTGTCGGAAAACTTAGAAATTGTAGTTTCTTATTTTTGAAGACGGAATTCAAATTCCTGTAGATTTAGCGTAAATGCTTTTATATTGATAAGCTTTCAATGAGGGTCAGAGGGCTATATATATTGCCGTTAAAATAAAACTACGACCAATGGAAGAAATTAATCTTTTCTAAAAAAATCGCCTTAATATTTGCTTTCGCAGTACTTTCCTAACTTGTTTTGCTTCTATTTGCGCATATAAACGTTACCGTATTAATTTGGGAGGAAGTTTCCCATCACCGTTGTCCTGAATCTTTATGAAGACGGCCTTTGTTACATAACAGAGTAATACGATTACTGCGAAGACGCGATTCCACGAAATCGGCAATTTCATTCACTCGTTAGAGCGGATTAGGAAGAGGGCGTCTTATGTCATTAGCTGGGATGATGAGGTGGTGGTTATCGTGGCGATTTCGGGATCAGGAAATCAAAGGTATGAACGTTAGAAGTGTTCGTTTCGAATAAGGTCTCGAGCGAATCGCCACTTGAAGGAGAAGATATTTCTATTCTAAATAAAGCCAGCTAATTACCCGCGTAGAGCCATAAAAAAATCCAAGTTTTCAAACGTTGATTAGTGGCCTGCGCTGTAAAAACTCTGGAGGAAGCCACGAGTAGTAGATTGTTTTCTGAATTAATCTGCTCGTATGAAAAAATTCTCCAGAAATAATTGATTGCCTTAACGGATTTCTTAATGAGTTCATATGTCAAACACTAGGGAGGTAATTAGAGCTAATTTAAGCTTCTGGTGACAAAGTAGTTCTTGAAAGAGCCCCGAATCGTTGTGGTTGATGATGCGATGTTAGGTTTAGTGATGAAATAGGTCGGAGGCGTAATTTTAAGAAGAGGATCAATTTTGATCATTACGCTCAACAGGAGGAAAGCTCATCCATTCTTCAGATGCTCGAGAATTCCGGTTAAATAGTTATGGAGTTCCATAAAGAAGAAACCGCGGCCTCAGGATTACTTTGGAATACTACAAGAGCAAACTATTGTACAAATCTGGATATGGGTCATTTTTGGCAAATAACAGACAAAAGAGGATCGTGAGAGAAGCACAAGGCAAAAAGTTGCATAGAATCTTTTTTATTGCGCTTCTGGCAAGCAGCCAAGCGCCTGGTAAAGTATTAAATTGTAAAGTATTAGTGTAAACATAAGCGCAGAATGAAGTCTAAAAATCGATTATGATTAAATTTACTCTGAAAAGTATTATTTTTAATATTTTCGTTTTACTAGACTTCCTTAGTGGCATTTAAAACCATTTCACGCCGCACCGCGCAATCAAATGCTGCGTTTCGGAAACTTCAGAATAAAATGTCAGCCAAGGCCGTGAAGTAAATTATCTTCGTCTATGGAAGTGACCACACTCTGGGACAGACTCGCAGGGTTTCCCATAAGCCTGATTTCACGAGAGGTCAGTTAATTGGTTAGATAATTAAAGGTCCATTTGTTATCGCAAAGTCAATTTAGTCTGGCCTCATGCAGTTTCATCGCATTATGCGCACTGATACATTCCACACCCCCCCCCCCCTCCTCCCTCCTCCCTCTCTCTCTATCTCTATCTCTCTATCATTTAAGCATTGTAAGCCCTAATGGACCGTGCATGACTCGACCGTGGAGAGCAACGGCGGAAGTGGCGCCTTCAAGCGGCATACGTGGGAACAAAGGAGGCATCACGACGAGCAAAAACAGATCTGATTATAGGAGGATGGAGCATGCATAGAAACCGAAGCCAACTATGATTCAAAGCGTTTGATGCAGCCAAGACCGCTTACAAAAAAGTGTTTTAATATTGAACGACGAGATAACGGAAAAGAAGCGAAAGCTCCGACGCAAAAAAAGATCGAATATGAAAAACTTTCAATCCATCACTCGAAGTAATGAAATATAATCGCCAATATTTTCATCTTCTTCTACGCCGCCGTGACCGCAATGATTAACTTCCACTCCTTTTGAATGTGTTGTCTTATTATTTACCCTAGCAAGTTCCACAAAAATGTCTGAAAAGAAAAATATGAGTTTTAATCAAAATATATTATAGCTGCAAAATTTATGGAATCAGAATTTTAAGAAACATATCTCAAAAGACGCATTCATAAAAATATCACGTACTGTAAAATATTTTACATTTGTCACGTATGATATTATATTGGTTTAAGTTAAGAAACAAATAATGAGCATAAAACATTTTACGAACATATAACAAACAAACGAAGATAAAGTCTTGAAAAACTCTCTCATCCATTAAATTCTGTTTAAAGTAATTTAATATGAAATATTTATTCTAATTTAGAATAAACAACTTGTACTCAAATTGTTAAGACACTTTTAAAGCGGAGGAAGCGTAATTGCCATCAAACTGTCGAAGCCTATATATGAGAAAAGCAACCGAATTGCCACAAAACTTATACTTTATCATACCTACTTTCTGACGTCAGTAGAGGTGTGATAGACGATAAAATAAAAAAACAAAGGCGGTCATATTTGCTAGTGATTGGATTTATTCAGAGACAACTTGGGATGTTCATTCCTCGAAAAGGATGTTCATTCGAATATTCATTGCAGTAACTTTAGTTATTGAAGGATCGACCTTCAGTTAAGAGTCGAGTAAACCTTATCTTACGCTGTATTAGCAGTGTCGTAAAAAACCATGTTTCAGTATTATTATTATTATTCTAAATTTAATTTTCTACAGGAGTGGCTGGAGAAGGTTTTAAGGGGGATCCCGTCAAGGACTATAAAGGGAAAGAAAGGGGAGATAGAGGGCATGAGGTAGAGAGGATGAAAATCTTTCTGAAGGTTCTGAGGTCATGAAATGGCGATGCATGAGGAGGAGATGGGGTCATGAGAGGAAGGAGGCGGGGAGGGGAAGGGGTGATATGCAGTTTTGAAAAGATGGAGAGTGGAGGGGAGGAATTAAGTCGCTTTAGGAAGAGGCGCGCAATGGAGGAGCAGCGGCTGTGATGGGAATGGGTTCGGAATAACGGCCATGTGTTCATCTATCATCACTCACCGCCGCTGACACAAGACCATGAATTCAAAAGTTCTCTGCAAGTGCAAAGGAAGTTTAGTAGCTGCTGAGGCAAGTTTTCGCAATGCTTTCCGTTGAGGTGGTTTCTCCGTCTCCCTCTTTCTTTCTAATAAAGTGTTTCTCAAACTTCATTCTGCAGCTTTGATAGGAGTGCCACGATAAAATTTGCTAAGTAAATAAATAAACGATTTGTAAACATTGATAAGTCAATAAGACAATAATATTTCCTCTAATAAACTGCTTATGATGTAGAACCAACAAATGGATGCCTCCAAATGCTGTGATGTACGTATGTATTGGTATAAAACTTAATTCCAAGATGGATGCCACGAAATTCTGTTTATCTTTTAGGGGGTGCCGCGCTTACAAAATGTCTGGGAACCACTGCTCAAACGCGGTCAATTGTAAACAGTAGTTGTAGGTTGTAGACGACACAGTGGTTTATAGAACAATTCGTAACGAAGAAGAGTTTCAGATCCTCCAACGTGATTTACATTCCATTTCAGAATGGTGCAAAAAAAGGCAGTTAGAATTAAACAGTGATAAATGTTTCTTAGTTATCTTTTGGCAGGGTAGACAGAATCAAGATATCAATAGTGAGTATTTTCTCGGCACTGGCCTCATAAAAACCGTGAAAACGCAGATATATCTTGGTATCTTAGTAACAAGCGATTTATCTTGGAAGGATTTTTCCGTAGAATATTAGGGGTATGCGATGAAGAGGCCCGTGAAGTTTGTTATTTTTTCCTAGTTAGACCACTAATTGAGTATGCGAGTAGCATATGGGACCCTTATGAGATAGGCCTTATCCAGGAGTTAGAGAAAACGTAGATATGGTAGACAAGTGTCACGAGTCTAATAGAAGAGCCTGGATGGAGTCTGTGGAGGAACGGCAAAGAAAGTCTATGCATCGGCAATTGCAGAAATTTAGGTCAGAAGATGAATTATCAGGAGAAATTAAGAGCCCAACCTGCGTAGGACGGACGCCACGACCTCACCGACAAGATTCGATAAATTGATTGTAGGACTGATTGCTACAAGGGACCCTTTTTCCCTAAGAGAGCATAATAGGAAAATAACATGAGATAATATTCCTCTGCCACACATCAGGGCATTTATTCAAATTCAGAATAATGAAAAGGTCCTAACACGTTTACTTTGAACTAAATCTGCACATTTTCAAAATCGCGCGAATATGACGTTTGTCAGTCTGTCTGATTATCTCTCTTATCCTGTTTTTCCAACTAAAAGCATAGAGAAATTTTTCTGGAATCTATCAATTTAGCTTCTGAGCCTCTTCACTTTTCTGAATTAACGTATCAAATCCACACGCATCCTGAAGACCAGGATTTGTATCTTGGATTTTATAACCACTACCCTTTAAAAAATGCAGCACTCATAAAATAAGCTTGTCGGCATTCGTGTTTTCAGTTAGAATCCGAATATGTTCATTCCAAAGGGAACGTGAGCGCATCAAAGGCTGCAAAATTGTATCTTTTTTCCCTTATGACATTTCATCAAACCTTTCTCAGGATTAATCCTTTCGGCTGTTTTTAAAAAGTTAATCGTGTAAGTCACGTACTGCCCTCATTTCACCCGCATGTGCCCATTAAAAAATTATTAGTGGTGAGTTACAAACCTTTTCTAATCGCATCAATTTCCCTCGCCATCCCTCTCAAATAGATTGAGCTTCGTTCGTAGGCATCTCACATAACTTTGGTTTAGATCGCAATTCCTCTCTCGCTATTCTCCCCGCACGCTTATCAATCGCCTTCCATTCCTATGGCCTCTCCTCGTGCACTCACACGCACAGTGACCCCGCGACGCACCTCTTCCAACTGCACATCCATTGGACTCTTCTCTTCTCCCTCTCCCTTCCCTCCACTCCCACAATCTCCAACTCCTCCCGATCCCTCTTCCTCTCTGGCCCATTTCTGTTGCGGTGAAATAAATACTAGGGCCAGCTCAATTATTTTTTTAATAGTTCCCAAAATGTGTAAACCGTAACCATTTCTTCCTGTCACAGTCTTTCTCTCCTATTCTTCTTTTAGAAATGATTCTGCATTTTATAAAATCTTTTATATGCGTTCGTCCGATATTTATTTATTTATTTTGGGGTAGACCAGTTTTTATTCCCTCATATCTCTTGAACGAATGATCGGATCGTAAAGAATTTTACATTGTTAGAAAGCTTATGGCTTGAAGATGGTTTTTAGTCCATAAACAATTTCGTATCTCATCTAGAAGTTAAACTGCGAATGTTCAAACTTTGCAAAAGTTTATTGGGTTGCGGTGGCTCTGCCGGTAAGAAATTGAACTACTACATATTCACAGCATTCTGTGCCCCATCGTTATAAATGATAGCGGGAAATACGGATTTCAACGTGAGTTGTCATTTTGACCAATATATGGTGAGAGAAGTCATAACGCTTACTTGTACGAAAATTGTAGCTTATTTCTACTATGTCATTTTATACCTCAGCACTGTTCACTATTGGTTTAAAAATTTTGAACTTTTTCATAAAACAATTAACAACTCGTAATCAGTAGATGGTTCCTGTGTGAATATATTTTTATTCCTCACGCTGCGGTAGATGGCTTCTGGGTAGAAAAGTATCTTCGAAATTTCAAAACTTGCGAAATGGGGTGCCGTGGCGTAGTGGCGAGTGCGTTGTCCTGCTACGCTGAGCATACCCGTTGAAAACCTGCGAAAGTTGCATTTTTTCAATAGATCTTGCGACCCCCTATTTGGGTGTTTATAGAAGAGCACGCGAATCAACGCTTCATCCTTCGGAAGGGAGAGAAAACAGTTGGTCCTCCTTGGAGCTTTTCGAAAAGAGTAGGCTAATTCCGGTACCGGGTTTCTCATCTTATTTGCTTTGTGATTTAAACTGACGAGCCTACAAGCGCTAGAGTCGCTTGAAGTCAAAAAGATCCACAAATCACAAACTTTGACATCAATCATTGAAAGAAAGCGGTTGATGTAAATTATTTAACTTCGAAATTTAGAATTTCTAGCTAATTAATAATAATATGAATATAGAGGGGATAATTATTAGTACATATTAAGGAAGCCTTGAGTTACAGCATTTAAATATATTGGAAATCACTATGATATAGCGCAGAGGTTTTCAATCTTTTTCAACCTGCGGACCTCTATCGGAACATTTGAAATCTCACGGACCCCTTGACTCGGTGGTTTTGACATTCGACAACACATTGAGAAGTTAAGTTCACGCGTTATTTGCTTTAAAAACCTGACACTTGATTGTTTCCATGACAATAGGTTCCTTTTAAATTATTATTAATTAATTAATTAATTATAATTTCTCTAAATTAATACAAAAGTATTTTTTCTGGTGCCGCGGACCCCTGCAAGCTTTCGCGGTCCCCATTTGGGAAACCCTCCTATAGAGGAAGAATTTCGCAATTAAAGTTAATTTACATCGAATTAAAGAAAACTGTAGTCATATACGCCCGCGACATTGGGATTTATAAATACAAATGCTTATATTGCCTCGTGTTGAAAAATATTTTAGATGTAATACGTCTTAAATAACGTGTTCATGATATTAACGGGCTAAAATTATTACTGTATAACCTCATATTCTTCTCTAACACTATGCAATAATTCACAAATAATAGTACATTCTTAACTAACACACTTTAAAACGTCATCAGATTGTGTGGCCAAAAAAACCGCATCGATTATCCTTGAATTAAGGCGCACTAGATTCTTCAGTGCTTGCGTAAGCGCGCGCGTGCTTATGTGTGCGCGTGCATGTTTGTAAGAGAGAGAGGAGGTGGAAGTAAGAGAGCGACAGAGATAGACAGAAGATATATTTGGGTAGAATTCCACTCTGCAACGAGTCAATCTCCTGAAACACACCATTCCTAATCTCTCGCACTTGCCAAGCACAAAGAACGACTCACCTTCCTAACTCCAGTCCGTTCTTCCATCACAGCCTTTATTTTCCCTCAGATTTTCTCTCTCTCTCATTCGAACTCGTGATTGAGGACGCGCTCGCTTTTTACGGAGACCATATCTAAATGAAGTGCCAATCGGTAGTACAGAATTGATTCGCACGGAAGCAACAGAGGGCATAGGCTTCCCCACTCTCTCATCCTCTCTCCGTCTCCTCTTCCTAATCTCTCCCATCTTCCATATTCTCCATTTCCATATACTTAAGAGGTGAATTCAACATAGGCGGCATCCTTCCGCTCTTTCTCCTCTGGGGTCCATCCTCCTCACCTTTGTGAACCCTCCCACCGTCGAATTCCCTCACAGTTGACACCACCCGGCCAGAAGCTTCTTCGTCCACGCAGAGAAACAAAAGAGGGAAAAGGCAGATTGGTTGTTCATCGCCGACCGACACGTTCGTCCATTAAACTCCTCCGAAAAAAACTTCCGCCGAAGCCATTAAAATGCTTTTGAATCCGCTCGATATTCCCACACGACCACCGCAGCCATCGAACGCGCTACCTCCGCTCCCTCTCCCCCATTTTCTGCCTCGCTTGGCTTTCGCCCCCTTCTCCTTCCATCCTCACGATCGTTCAACCGGCATTCGCCTCGATCCATCTCCGTGCTCTTTAGTGCGCCATTCAGGGAGCAGTCCGCGATCCGGTGGCCTCCGCATCCGAGGCATCTCGTCCCCCCTCTGCCTCCTTCTTCCCATCCCTCCCTCCCCCCCCCCCTGCTTCCATCGCCTCCCTCTCCAATGAGAGGCGGCCCTCCGCTACCCCTCCTCCTCCTGCCTCCTCTCCATTAGTGATTAATCATCTCGTTGTGCGTGTGCAGGAGTGCAGCGAAGGTGGGGTGAAAAGGAGTAGGAAGGAGGAAATGGGATGGGGGGGATTCGAGCGAAGGGGCACAGTGAAATCGATGGGGAGGAAAAAAGGAAAGATTGAGCATTAAGTGGTGGATGTCTTCAAACTTTAGACAGTTGATGGAGGCGCTCGATGAGCGGATTCCTTCGGATTCCTCGCCGCGGCTTCGGGCGCCACAAAAGGCGTTCGTGTTGGCTTACGGTTGACTCGACTTAAACTGTATCGGCGAGGATGAGTCATCGATCGGTTCATTAACTGAATTGCATCGGGACGGCAGTTACCGCACTAAGTATTACTTCGGTACAACCTCATTTTTACTTTGGACGTTGGTGACACCTAAACATTTTAGCTACGCGTGTATATTATGGGTTGGCCGATTTAATAGTTAAATTAAAATACGCTTATCGAAATTTAGCCTCCAAGTATTTGCAATGACATTAGTAACGAGGTCGAAGAGTTGAACGCACAATTACACGTGATTCATTCACATTTTTTCAAAGCTATTTTTAAAAAATTTTGCCATTACAATAAAATATTAACCCTGAGACATAAAATATAAAATAATTTGTATTATTTTAATTATACATAAATAGTTTTTCGAACTAAGAACTTGGAGTAAAACGAATAAAAGGATCACGCTGAAAAGAGAAATGGAACACGGCATAACTACTCCGACTATAAATCTGCGAAGCAAGATCAACACCCGTCGCCTTTCACGCATCATGGAATGGCGCGTAAAGATTTCCGACCGTTTCTCGTTTGAAGGAGCCTCAATGGAAAAACGTAATACTCTCGATTGAGAGATTACTTTTGATCGAAAGACGTTCTGGACGCTATAGTCTGATACGGCTGTCCACTGGATGGAAGCGCATGGGAAGATTTGCGATCGCTTCGAGATAGTCGCGTAGCCAAAGGCGAAGAAACGAATGGAAAAATATCACGCGGAGATGGCGTCAGTTGGAAGCGCAGGAAGGAGAGAAAGATGTGAAAGGAACGAGAGAAGAGGAGAGGGAGAAGGAAAAAGGGGAAGGATGTCCAGAGAAAGGAGGGAGGAGGATAGCGGAAATGGAATTAGAGAGCGAAGGAGATGCTATTCGATAGCTAGAGAGTTGGAAGGAGGGCAAGGGAGTAGAGGTAGAAGGAGAAGGGGAAAAGGAGGGAGGAAGAGAGGGGGAAGCGGGAGCAGAGAAGGGGAAGGAGGAAGAAATAGAGGGAGAAGGAGGGAGAAAGCGGAGTGAGGGAGGGAGAAACAATTACTCCGCATAGACATTAGTTTCCTAATGTAAGGAGGGGAAAGGCCTCTCCTGTGTGCGATGTGAACGGATTGCGCGATACGTGACTGCGATCCCGATGAATGCAAGTCCTCCGAAAGTTGCCCCAGTTGCAATGAAGTACATTCTTGTTATTTGTTTTGGATTCATTTATCGAGAAAGTTCGCATAATGCCAGTAATTTAAGCGAGTCTCCCTAAGCCACGTCGTGATTTTCTCTTTTCCACCCTGTGCAATCGTTAGTCAACGCGAAATTAAATGTGAAGTAATTCTCCGAATTTTTATTAATTCTCCATGAAATTGTAATGCTATATTCATTAATTGATCTCTTCCTAAAAATCGCGTCTCTCGGGCATCTCAAGTTATGATTTACTCTTTGACTCTTAAGGTCAGAATCCCAGTTAGCAATACCTTCAATATAAAAAACGGATCAACGTTGTTTACACCTTCGATTTTGAATATCGCACATTTCTAGAGTGAGTGATTCCAAAGGCTTTTATCGACGAGGACTGTGAAATTTGGTCTCTGGACCGTACTCAAAGATCTCTGGTTTAACCTCACGGATGACTCATTTCCAATTTCTTGATTGAGATTAGAACAAATTTCCGCCCATTGCAATATAACTTTTGGAAAACATTTTACTATGTATAAAATATCTGACAGAGCACAAATCAGATATACCACATAGTTCTGTCCCCATACAATATCAATAACAAAGAGTTGTACAAAAGTTTTCCAGTGCCGACAAGTACACATTCTTTCTAACAAGTCCAAAAAAATCAGTTTGGAAACTTTATAACCAAACCTTGTATCTCGTCACGAATTCATGAGAACTATTGTTTTCAACACAACCATTCTAAACATTTTTACTCAAATAATGTCCATTTTCTGTGAAATTAAGAAACTGATACCGCATGTGAAATAAACCCCAAACGACATAAAGATATGGCTACCTTTTGTGTCGCTAGTCCTCGGTTTCCTTCAATATATTGAAAGGAAATTTATGATGAGACAGTTCGAAATTCTTCGGCGTGGCAAATCATTGCCTATCCATACTTTCACATCGTGCTCTTGCATTTCTCGGGAACAAAAAACTTTCAATAATCTTAATCACGCTGAAGTAACGCCAGGAGCAATAAAAGAGTGAAGACATTGCAAAAAAAAGTTTCCGTTTCCCCATGCTTTGAAAATGAAAATGCGTCGCCTTCGAGTTAAAATCAATTTTTGAAAGAGCTTGGGATCTTATCGAAGATTTTAACGAGGAATTAAGGGATTTGGAAAAGAAGGTAAAGCAAGAGAAGGCCAATTGGAGGAAATAGGAATAAGAGCGATGGAAGGAGAGAATGGGAAAGGAGAGAAAAAGGAGTGAGAGAGAAGGAGAGAAAATGTTTTGTACGCGTAGGGAAGGGAGAGAAAGAGATAGAAGGCCGAGATAAGTCCGCTGGAGTGTGATGGGAGGAAAGGGGCCCTTGATTGATGGAGGCAATGCGGAAAGGGGTGGAGGGGGGAAAGGTGGGGAGGGGGGAAAGGGGAGGGAGGTGGGGAGGGGGAGGGAGATGGCAGGGAAAGGGTAGGAATAAAAAAAGCAGTAAAAGGCAGAAAGAACACTGGACGGAAGGGAAGATGGTATTAGTGGGACAGTCAGGCGTAGGATGGAACTTTGGATGGGAGAGGCTGAACCTTAAGGAGTTTGTTCGGAATGGAGGCGAAGAAAAAAACGAACTCTTAAAATAGATGATGATCGAAGTGGTTTCGGGTTTGTGTTCTTTCTCCTTCTACTCCAACGGGATCACAAAAATTATTTTAATGGGCGAAACACCGAAGATATCTCATGTAACGTTTCATTTGGAATTGTCTGAGAATTCGGATATAAATAAATCCGTGACTCATTCTAGTACCGCACGAAGAAATTGTTAAATTGTCGCTGTCATTCATATTCGGCGTTTAATGAGCGAAACACGGAAGATATCTCATGTAACGTTTCATTTGGAATTGTCTGAGAATTCGGATAAATAAATCCGTGACTCATCCTAGTACCGCACGAAATTAAATGGTCGCTGTCATTCATATTCGGCGTCTAAGTACTTATAAGTGAAGAAGTGTCATTTTGGTTTACTATGGTTTAAACGGAAATCGATGTCAACGTGTTCGATTCCAAGAAAAGCGCGAGAAAACCTATTCGTGATGAAATGTCGATTGATCGATAAATATGTCAAATATAAAATGAAGAAGACTGCGGAAAATAGGAGTATATAGAGAACCAAGTTTAACCATGAATAATCACGCACCTTTCTACGGACAGATTAACTATGATGATGATGATGATAAAATTTATGTTAATAAAGGCAGGAGCATAAAACTTGAAAATATATAACATTAAGAAATCCCAAACAAATTTATTGACAAACTTAATTACTAATCAAAATATTCACCGATGAGCTATAAATTAAGGTAAACTCGTAGCAACGAACTGCCTGCAAAAAGAAATCGAGTTTTCTATGATATTTTCACGACTCCACCTTGAAACGTTTTTTATATAAATTTTATGTTATAGAACTCACGTTTGCCATACCAGCACCTTTCATATTTGAGAACTTTATATCATGAAAAAGAAACAATGGCGCTCGATTGACAGCACGAGCAAAGCGGTAATTTGGTAAGAGGAAGCGAGAACGACCGCCGTTTCCCGAGGGGCCAGCGGTGCCTCGGGGGCAGATCTCCGCGATACGCGTCGAATGGCACCGAATTAATGACAGCTTTTTAAGGAAGACCATGCTGACTAACGGTTGTACCAATCATAAACTAATTAGCCGACGGAAGGCTGAAACTGATTTTTCGCTGATAAATTGTTCGTAATATTTTGCGGGAACCGAAAAGGTCGAGTTTTATTGAACAAGACAACATTTATTTTTTTAAGGAAGCGTTTATGCATTTTAAGCCAAAACATTTAGCCATTATTGAGAGAAAGAGAAGATAAGCGAGGGCTTAGCCGAAACGGGATTAATTTCGTTATTTTCATTTGAAAATATAGGAATACTAGCTGAAACGCCCGGCTTCGCTCGGAAAAGTTTTCTTTTAAGTAGCAAACGATTTTTATTGCTCGGGGCAAACGTTCCCCATTCCTTAATTACGCAAGTGATGCTTACATTAACATTTATTATTTTATGTATTGTATTGTAAAGTTTTACCAATAATATAATTACGCATTAACGTCTTACTTAATATTCACATGGATAGATGGACCGAAGCCTTTAAAGCAGCAATAAAATTATGTGGATTAGTATGTCAATACTATTAGCCAAAACGTAAACAATAAACAACATCTTGGTTACCGAACAAATTTAAGTAGATGTATCGATTTATGTTGCGATAAATCTTTCAATGTTACTGGTAAAAGATAACAATGTTCTAATATTCCTTAAAAATCAT
The DNA here is from genome assembly GCA_036926305.1 of Uropetala carovei. Lineage (NCBI taxonomy): Eukaryota > Metazoa > Arthropoda > Insecta > Odonata > Petaluridae > Uropetala > Uropetala carovei. The sequence continues at coordinate 8,861,533 of JAXCHB010000143.1, read as the reverse complement.
TTGACTCACTTTAAAAGTATTCATAGACTATATTTAGGCATGAATCCATTTGTACCATTTATCTTGGTGTTAGCTATTCTTCCTCTACGGCGCGCATGACGTGGATTTTCCTTGCATTAATCTTTACGTGGCTATCTCCCTTTGAAGAGGACAACAATTAAGAAATTTAGCTTTGTTGCCACCTGGAAAATTGTCATCTAAACCGATAAATTTTGCGCTTAAAGGAAGATTTCGAGCGATTTAGCATGTAATACGACAAAGCATGAAAAAATAAAAATATTCAGTCTTTCGTGCGTAAAATAAGCCATATCGCGTGATCGTAAGTTAATATTTAGGTATATTTATATCCAAATCAGTGAAGGGCTGCATGGCATTTTGGGGTTTATCCACACCATTTTCCATGCATTCTTATGGAAATACTATTTTGTTGACCCCATGGGGTATAAGAGACCCCATGGTCTGCAAACCTAGACGAAGTTCTTCCTTTGGTCCATAGGATGGCCCATGAAACTTTCGAATTGAATAGCTTCAACGGTGCAAAAACGTATAAAGAACATACACAAACACATACTCTAAAATATTTAAAAGATTTTCCGAAATTCCACCAAGATGCTTCAATCACCCATCTCTTAACTGAATCAGTAGTTTTACGTCTTGTTTGTCTTTACGGCTGACGCATCGTACTGTCGCTGTATTTCTGACAATATTCAATGTCTCGATCTCAGGGTTACCGAACAACCCTGACTCCGCCGTCAGATTCTCATCTGCTCCGCCGACTCGAGAGACATCTTTTGGCGATCGCTTTCCCCCGACGTTGAGCGATTGCTGCTAAAGAGCGTCGGTTAGATCGCTATGGCATCGCAAATCCAGTCGTGAAATGGTAGAAATATGCAAAGAAGTGTACGAGAAGATGATTAGTGCCTAGTGCTTGCATACGAATTATGGCACGCCTATGTTTCTGTTTCAGTAAACTATCTCCAGCTTCTCAAGAGAAAAAAATTCGAAGTATCACTTCTCAGAATGACCTATTCATTTTTTTTCGTTAAGAGGCAGTGATAAAAATTAACTCCGAGTGCAATGCAAGAAAGCTTAAGAGCGGAAAATGGCACTAGTCACTTGGAAAGAGTCGAATGGTTTTCCTTTGAACACAGCACAACGGGATCGGCGTGACAGAGCTGAAAATTAATTGAATTTCAAAACCGTAAATATTGTGAATGGAGTGAATTCGGTTGATCCTGGTATCCTGGAAATACTGAATGAGCATTATGCAACATCACGAAGACTTCAGCGTAATTTAAAAGAGTTAACACAATATGATGTAGCGCTCTCCATAACGAGTTTTTAATCTATGAGAGAAATCATATTTAAGCTTGCAGGGTTATCTTTAGGCCATTACATCTTTGTTTGAAAAAAATTCATGCAATACAAAAGTTACTCTTCAGTCAAATGAAATGGATTAATTTTTTGATGCGCTTCATATGTATTATTTTTTCGTCTTACGAAATATTCGCTATTTGTTAATTTGTATTTTAGGAAACGCTTTTGTGAAAATATACACCCCAGTTTTGTTCGACCCAACGGGAATTATGACCGGAATTTACCCGTCATTTCAAATAACAAGGGTTATTATACTACGTATCGTGGTCGATTTCTACGTTTCAAATAGAAACGCACACCAGATTCCCAGATTCGATCTTAAATCCAATTCTGTAAACTTCTGGAAATCATTCTATCTCTCACACAGACTCCTTGAGATTGACTTGCAACGCCTATGACCTGTTTAACTTATTTTCAGTATATTTCACTTTGCATACACCTCATACATCCATCTGTGCCCATGTATGTTTTTAGATAGCGTTATAGCGTTTTTACATATTTTTGAAATTGTTGGTGATGGCGAAGTTTTAACGAATGAGTCAGATATTCTTTATTTCGCTAATTTTAATTTATGTTTTAGTGAAAGAAAACGCAGAACGCGAGCGCTTCTGCCGCATCCATCATACTATTATGTAATAAGAACGCTATCAGATTGGGAAATATCCTCTCATTCTCTCTTTTGTTTTCCAACAGAGCAGTATGGAACCACTGCAGTTGATAATAGAGTATTGGCCCGGGTAGAAAAATAACCGAAGAGCGAATAGGAAGTGAAATGTGCGTCACAGCAAAATTATTATACGAACTACGAAGTGGAAGAGAATGCGGTGAACATAGACCAAACTCCCTCTAATTCTCTCTCTCTCTCTCTGCTGACCTCTTCTACCCTTCCCCCTCCCCATTCACTGGCGTCCTCTTTCTTTTTCAACTCTCTCAAAATCATTATTTTGTTTCTCTCCTGACCTTCCCTCCTTCCAATTATTTTTTCTGTCACACGCCACCGCCGAACCTGTATCCTGGAAGGAATGATACACCGCAAAGTGTGCTCTCAGGATGAGAGAGAGAAAGATACTGAAAACCGAAAAAATACCGTAAAAACACGCATAGAACAATAGGAAATCGACGCCAAAGCAAAGAGAGGATAGCAGAAAAAATTCATCCCAATTTCCGCGTCTCGCGTTTGAGCCCGCGGCTATATTTCTTCCGTCTCACCTCCTCCCTCCCTTCCTCCCTCCCTTCCTCCCTCCCTCCCTTCCGCCCTCCCTCCCTTCCTCCCTCACTACCTCTCTCCCTCACTTCCTTCCTCCTTCACTCCCTCCCTCCTTTCCTCCCTCCTTCACTCCCTCCCTCAATCCCTCCCTCCATTCCTCCGTTACTTCCTCTCTCCCTTCTCCCAGCATCTCTTGGCTCTCTATTACCGAGGAACACGTGCTCTCAGTAGGGTTTTTTTCCCATTTACACGATGACGACGGAGAAGAAAAAAATCTGGGGTCGAGTAATTTCTATTTTCGAGAAATACTGCCATCATTCGCTCCAGAATTATTTTTTCCATGAAAACTTGTTGCGCAATCGATGGAAGCTGGGTTTTTTTTAAAGAGAAATTCGGTCCGCTTTCTCCTCTCTATAGTTAGAGCTTCCCGTGACATAACACCATCTTGAAAAAATAGTTAGGTGAGTTTCCAGATCGGCGAGCAAGAAGGTACATATTACTCACGAAGGCTGAACAAAAACTAGGACTGAATTCAGCGAGTGGTCCTTTGGATTGAAGGATGTCTTCTCTTAATAGGGCTCAATAACATCGGTCTCTCAAAATAATTTTTTTACAAACTTTTTTCAATTAAAACTTTTTCTAACAGTTTGTTAGATGCTTACTTAGAAAGTTTTCTTTTCTGTTGATGTTGAGTTTCAAGTATTTCCCCATGTTAAATATTGCAGTTTTACCTTTAGCGTGCTTTTTAATGCGCTTATACTTTCACTTTGGCGTAAATAAAGTCGTTTGTCTGTCTGTCTGCCTGCCAGTGCACTTGTTTAAATTGAAACCGTGTCGGAACAGAAAACGATAGTGATCTGAAACTTGGAAGGTTGATTTCTACGCTGCTACCATTTGCTTTACATTAGATTTGAGTTTTGAAAAATACTTATATACAGACCCGGATAGGGGCCCTTTTAGTTTTTTAAATATCTTCGAAAGTGTAAAAGAAGTAATGAAATTTTGATTGTACTTTTCCACATTGATGCCACTTATTCTTGGAAAGTTTGACTTTCTGACTTTTTACAGATCCGAATAGGCTATGTTTAAAAAATTGGCTCCAATGACCGAATGTGTATAACCACATAAAAAATTTTAAAAACGCGCTAATTTTATCCTTATTCATGGATGACATTCTACTTGTTGTTGGTATATCATTTCTAAAAGGCTTTAAAACTTTCAATAACTTCATGAATATCAGATTTTGAGGTAAAAAGGACAAAATATTTAATTTAAATAAATTGATATGTCCAACACATGACTTTCTCCATACTTAAGATGTCAACTAAAATCAAATAAATACGGCGATAGGAACAGTTCAACTTACATGCTTCAGCGCTAGCGATTAAATTGTATTGTAAATTCACCTTTGCCGTCACTACCACGCGCGCGAGCTGCCCACTAAAGGTCAATTTCGAAGAAAATTGAATATCTCTTGACATATTGCTCATATAAAAATTTAGTTCAAATAAAAGTTGTAGAAAAAAATAATATCTACAACTTTATATATGTGTGTGTGTGTTTTTATGCTGGCTTTCACTTCCTCCCCTTCTGTATCCACGATCTTCGGTTTGTTTTCCAAATTTCTAAGGCGATCTTCCAACTTCGTGCTGAAGGCATCTTTCTTTTCTTTCAGTTTTTCTAGGTCCCAAGTCTATCTCTTCTCGCTTTCCTTATAGCTTTGTATGGGACAGAAACATGGACGCTAAGGAATAATGATATAAAATACTTGGAAAGCTTCGAAATGTGGACATGGAGAAGAATGCTGAAGATAAAATGGACAGATAGGGTGAAAAATGAAGAAGTACTACGAAGAATAGGAGAGAAGCGAACGATTATACAGATTATCAGAAAGAGGAAGGCGAACTGGGTTGGGCATTACCTGAGGAGAGAGTGCATGATTAAAGAAGTGCTAGAAGGAAAACCGGATGGAAAAAGAGAAAGAGGCAGGAAAAGTTCAGCTGATAGACGACTTGAAAGGGAAAGAGAGCTATCAAGACATGAAGAAAACTGCGAAAATAGGAGTATATGGAGAACCAAGTTTAACCTAGAATAATCACGGACCTGTCAACGGACAGACTACCTATGATGATGATGTGTGTGTGTTAAGGAAAATTCAGTTTTAAGCGAAATATTTAAGAAAAACTAAAATTTTACAAGAGTAAACCACTACTTTCGTTTCATCGATTGTTATCAAAATCTTCACAAATCTTAAGAATATATATAAAATTATAAATATAGAATTTCATGCCGATCTGATGAATAGTTTTTGAGTTAGAGCGCACGCAAAATTTCTGTCACACACATACGGACACACACACACAGATATCATCAAGAAAACGGTCAAAACGTGTTCAGGGGACCTGAAAACGTGTATTTCCGCTGAAATATCGAATTCGAATTTTTTCATGAAAACAATACATTCTCTATACTACGTATATGGAGAAAGTAAAACTGTTAGTCGGCATTCGCAGCGATTGTTTAAAAAATATTCATATATCTATATATAATTTCAATCCGATGTAGATTTGGGTGATTTAAACCTCACATTTCGATAACTGATGTAGAAAGTGATGTGAGGCGATGTACGCAACGCCTTTGGGCACGGAGAAGGTCTCGGCGGTTGAGACCACAGGGATGTAGAGGCGGTAACAAAAAGAGGTTAAGGCAGAAGAAAGCAATATTGGAGTATGTCGGCGGCGACATAGCACCGTCGAAAGCAAGAATTGAAGAGGAAAGAGAGGGCAAAGAGAAGACACTTGATCAAACGTTTCAGTTCACTTAAACCCCCAAACAAGCAAAACGACACTTATTATCTTAGGATTTGCGGTAATTTTAAAATAATATTCCAATTTTCGTGGTAACTGTAGCCTTTAAGGGAGTAGATTGGTAGCTTTAAATTGAGCAGTATGGACAAATAAAGTTGGGTAAATTATCGTTCAAAGTTTGTGAAAGTTTCAGGAATGATTAGTGAAAAAATGCTCTTTTTTTTTGAATAATTTATTTTGGGTACGTTTGGGAAGCGAATTGGCAAAAAATGAGAATGAATGCAATGCTATCGAAGGAAAAATGTTTTGCTGAAGTTATTTCGACGCTTGGGGAATTTACCATGCGGGTATATTTTTTAAATCTTAGTATGTTTAAAAATTGTACAAGTAAAAATTATTTTTACAAATATCTTTTATTTATCAATTATATTATATCATTAACATAAGCATGTATTTCATAATTCTATGTAACAAAAATTAAAATACATCGAAAATTATGGAAGAATTCTACATAGCATTAAGATTGAGTTTGAATATTCCGATCACAATTTATATTTCCAAAGGAAAGTAAGACCTAATTCATTAGTCTAAGGTAGTTAATGCAAAGGATTATATTTAATTATAACTCAATAAAATCCGAGATAGAAAAACAAATGCCTCGGTAGCCATTCTTCATTCTGTCATGTTTCAGGGAGCGAACATCTGCTTGAAGAGTAGCGTTTGGAGGCCATGGGAACTGTTCTCTTTGAGACAAAGCTCCGAGACAGAAATTCTGCCTCTCCCCAACTATCTCCTCGATCCCACTCCATCCCTTTAACTTACGGCGTCTTAGGTATTCCACCCGCGCGAAAAAAATTCATGCCGCAAAAAGAGGCAGGTGTGTAAACGAGAAAGAGAGGAGAGTGTGAGAGAGAGAGAGAGAGAGAGGGGAGAGCGGAAGGAGAGATTGTTACAAGAGACGACAGAGAGAGAGAGAGGGTAGTGGATGCGCACTTGCGCGAGTCTCCGGGCGAACCTTTGTAACTTCTTTTATTCAGCTCTCTCATTTCCTCTCCCTCTCACCTTCCGAATCGAACCGCTAAGATTCGTACCAGAATGGAGGAGGGATGAGGGAGGGAGGGAGAAGGGTCCCATTTTCGTTCCATCTTCTCCCCCTTCTTTATACTCCTCCCCCTCTCGCCACGGCGCAACCGGTTTTTCGGGGAAAGAGCATTCATTCTGTCGAGGAGATAAGGAGCGCGAATTGGAATGGAAGGGAAAAAACGCGCACGCCCATCCTCATCTCATCTTTATGCAACGGAACACTAATGCCACCGCAATACGCATTTCCTTTGTCACATTTCAAGCACGTCCCTCCAACTCCTCGAATCTTCCTCATATCATCTCTCTCTCTCTCTCTCTCTCTCTCTCTCTCTCTCTCTCTCTCTCTCTCTCTCTCTCTCTCTCTCTCTCTCTCTCTCTCTCTCTCTCTCTCTCTCTCTCTCTCTCTCTCTCTCTCTCTCTCTCTCTCTCTCTCTCTCTCTCTCTCTCTCTCTCTCTCTCTCTATATATATATATATATATATATCCATCCCTCCCTCTCTCCTCTTTCCATCCGTCTCACGGGTTGCCGAATACATTGCAGTTAACTTATATTCCTTCATGCATCCGTATGACTTTTTCCTCTTATCTTATCGAACGATAACCCTTTCTACTCTCGTAAATTTTCTGTAACAAATCAAGAAGGATGCTTATACTCGCGTCTTGGTCGAATCGACGCGGAAGAACTTTAAATGTCCATATCTTTTTTATTGTGAATTTCAGCTAACTTAATTCACCTATTAGCTGGATTTGGCAAGCTTTTAAACGTATCACGTGTATCCTCGGGTCTGGAACTGAAAATTTAAGGATGATTAGGAACAAATAGCTTAGATAAGAGGCTCCAGGCACAATAGAAACTCGCGCGTAAAATGGAAAATATGAACCTGACAACTCAAAACAGCGCAGATCAATGAAAGGGTAGATAAACACAGAGAATATCCCCAACCACCTAGCCACCCACCCAACTCAAGGTAACACAAAACTTCAACTTACAATTAGACAAATTTTTCCTGCGACTTTTTTCCTGTGATTTTTTAAAATAAAAAATCCTCAGTAAAATAAATTATTTAAATTGTTTATATTGCCTACATTGATATATTTTTTACGTTTCTAATAAGTTTTTTTTTATATTCTGAAAGTGTAATTATCCTTTTTGAGCTTGAAAATATATTTGGTCGTTTCCACCCAGCGCGAGTACTTACGTGATAATTTTTAATCGTACATTTTCTACTAAATAAAAGCTTTTCTGAGGCTTGAATTAATCTTCTTCGACGAACAGCATTATAATAAGGCGTTTTAGTCTATTGAACACATTGAACTTATTTCTAGCATTTGATTTATCAAAACACAAAAATAGAATGCTCTGATTTCGCATTGTTCACTGAAATATGGTGATGATGATAAGTATGTTTTTAATACAGTAAATACAAACTTTTTCTATTTTCTCGGATTCCGTTATTGCTTATAAATTCTTTCGCTACCCAGAAAAATATCCGTATTGGGACATTATTGTAGCACAACGCGGAAGGTAGATTAATACCACTCTCCTCTTCCTAACGGTATTCATTTTTATTTCTAATTCTATGACTTCCAATCTTATTAATTTTAAAGTAATTTTATCACATCCTCTTTTGAAGACGAATATCACTTCTATACCAATTTAAAAACAAATTTAATTACCAATAGTGCACGGATGGAATGGGTTGTTATTGGCATCAATTGGATGGTAAACTAGTTTTATTGCCGAAATTTCGATGTTTTCCAGTTCTGAATAAGAAAATTTTATTATTTCAGCAGCATATGTTTTCATTTTATCTTTTGTAAAACCGAACGTTTTATCATTGAGGAATTATTTACAGGTTCTAGAAATTAACGATTTTTTTCTATTATCAATAAAACAAGGGAACTGTCTTTTCTTTCTTTAATGTAAATGAAATATTCGCATTGTACCTTTATCCTTGATATTTGATAAAACAAAAACTCGTTTTGAAAACGTTAATACTAAAACGACGTCATCTCGGCAGTGTTTTACTTTTTTTTATTTCAGATAATAATTCTTACTGAATCAGAGATTTCTAAAACTTATTACAGACTAAAATAAAACGGTTAAATGACATTTTTATCGCCATGTGTTGAGTCGAAACCGAGGAAAATTCTTCAAAATGGAACACGCAAACCCACATCTGCTGCCACAGCCCACAGTTTGTCGATGCCGCTATCTCAATTAGCACAAGTTTTTTTTAAATCACTCTCCGAAGTAGCGGCGAATTTCAAACGCTATGCCGTGAGATTTACCCTTCTGCCGCCATCGCTCCCTCCGCCTCCCTCTTTCTACCTCCCTCCCACCTCCCCCCTCTCTATCTCTCTCTCTCTACCTCGCCTCAACTCCCTATCGTGCGATTCCTATCTCAGTCCATCTCTCGCACTCCGTCGCAACTTCTCTCATTCCCTGGCTACCCTTTCATTTTCCCATACGTGCATATATTGTTTGTTTTTTGCGACTCGAGATGATGGAAAAAAATTAACACAAAGCAAACACGTCTTGTAGTGGCTTCTCAGGTGACAAGCAACGCGCAGTCATCGCTCAGGGGATCCCCTTGCTGCGTAGCGGTGGCGGCCTTTTGAATGTCAACGCGAGGCTGATGGGTTCGGAGGGCGGGAAAAGGGGTTAGAGGGGAGAGAATGGGGTTGGAGAGAGAAAATGGCGAACGGGTTAATGATGAGAAGGGTGGGTATACGTTTTCATCGCTAAGCTCTTGCCATTCGTGATTGAAAGGAGTGAGAAAGAAAGACATGAAATTCACGGACACGAAATCACGGACAGTGTCCACGGATTGCAAACCTTTTATTTATATTTGTCATGAATTTATAAATTTGGAAGGTAATATGCATTTATCTTTAATCTTTTTCAGCTCTTTAACTTCCCAATTTTTAAAATCGCTCCCAAAGTCGCTCATTAGAATAGACGGAAAGAATTAGATCAATGCCTGCAGAATGTGGTAACCTTGTGAAGCGGTTAGACCTTTTGAAATGTTGATTTTCATAAAAAAAAATAGGGCTACTTCGAAAAGAGAAGTATTCAGGTATAATGGGAGAGTAAAATACTGAAGAAGTGAAATTTTCGCATGATCAATAAAAATAGCTGTGTATATTTCATTGGGGCCCCAGTGAAAAATCTTTTTGTTGCGTCAAGTTATATATTTTTTATCTAAAAAATTACAACAATTCAACGAGAAATGAGTTTACTATCCAATGAGATGATGCAACTTTCAATATGATACGGTGGTGGCAAATTATTTTCAATTAAAGTGAAGTCTCGCCAGAAAAATTACGATAATTGAAAACAATTACCTGTTTCGCTCTCACGAAATATCGAAAACTTATGTTGACCTCGGAGATACCCCAAAATAAGAGTTGGAAAGGTTAAAAATAATTTACAGAAAATAACGAGTTAAAAAAATTAGAAAATACAAATATTTTCATGAACCCGGGCACCTTTCACTGGGAGCCCCAGTTCACTCTTAGTGCGCTTCGCCACTGGAATATTTACTTAACTGCAATTATCAATTCATATTCATGGTAGCAAAAGTTACTAAAATCGATCTAAGTATCGCAAAAACCGCACTCCAAGTTCATTTGCGCATCAGCAGCATTTTCACGCAAAGTTATCCCAAAAATATTTTAGCGTTAATTTCTGCCGTCGATGAGAGCTTGCAATCTGCGGCTTACGTTGCAAAACACGCCGTCGTCTATTTACCCAAACCATTATGTCCCGCGCTCTCAAGTAACCTTTCGTGACAGATGTGAAAGATGTACTCCTCGATTCGCGTCCCTGATGTAATCTCGGCCATGAGGGTCTATCCACGACTCCCCTCAATAGCACTCACTAATCGGTATTCCAGCGAACCCTAAGGAGGAGAGGTGCGCGGAAGAGAGAGAGAAATTGCAAGGGAACGAAAAGGAATCTGAGACAGGAAGAGAAGAGGAGGAAACGGCTTTCACCGCATAAAAGAGAAGCCCTGTGACGGCGATGAGAAATAAGGTGTCCAATTGCATTAGCATTATAATCGGACGATAATTTCCTCTCGGCGAAGTACGTTGGAATAGGGAGGAGGGGAAAAGGTTGTTCGGGGTTACCCCGCGGCGAGGAGTGGGCAGGGAAGCGGGAGGAGGAGCAAAGGGGTCGGAATGGAACGCATGGAAATGGGGATGCCAACAGACCTTGGAATGTCAGTGCGAGAGATGGTGTGCGTAAGAGGATAAGACGGTGCACGACACAGCGGAAGACCCAGGGAAATCATGAAATGAGAGGTGAGATTGTGCGCCCGTCGAATGATACAGGGGTGTAGGCGGGAAAGTACGCGGATGCGGCCAACGGAGATTTAATGAAGCGTTCGCTTGATGGTTGGGAGGGGAATTGGGGAAGGGGCGGAGAGGGGGGAAATAGGGGAAGTGGGAGTGAGGAAGGGGGGGATTGAGGGAGAGGGGAAGTGGGGTGAGGAAGAGGGGAAGTGGGGTGAGGAAGATGAGAAGTGGGGGTGAGGAAGAGGGGAAGGGAGGGGTAGGTAGGAGAATGCAGCGAGAGGGAGCTAGTGTAAAGACGGAGGGAGAAAGAGAAATGTAGAGAGGGATTGGGTGAAAATTGCGGGCGAGAAAGCTGAGAACGAAATGAAATGCTGATTACGGCCTCGACACGAGGCGATGCCTGATACGCTTTATTAGCGGTGAAAGCGGATTCGAAGTGAATTTCCGCCGTAAAAAAGACAACCAGAAGTTATTTAATGCGGGAAGAATTTTCGTGGGCTATAACGTCGAAGGGTTTAATTTGTGATCGCTTGGAAAATAATCCTAAATTACTTTACCGCTTAAATATTATAATGTTAGGCATCGCAGGACGGTAGAGGACTCATCTTTTCTTAAATTCATTTGACGTGGAACGACTGCTCTCGAGAAATCATTTCTTATATTTATGCATAACGCGTCGGTGTGGGGTTTCGAGAGGAGAGTAAGAGAAAGCGAACAAATTGTTTACAATCAGGACCTTTGCCCGACGTTTGGAAGGCGACTGCCTAATGCGGCACTTTTCTAGATGCCGCAATATATGCTTGTCGCTGCCGATATGCATTTCTATGTAGCGATCTGGAGTAGCATTTTGTCTCGTAGCATCATGCGACAGATTCTCGTGCCGTGGACCTGTTAGCAAAAGTGTGCGAACTGGGTGAATTTTGTATTTTAACCGCAGGTTAAAGATTTTTATTTTTTAAATATAATCATTAAGTAGACGTAAATAATTGATCGCTGTCGCAGTTACTTCGGAAAATGGAGGGAATTTGAATTAACGACTGGAATCTTTATCGCTTGAATGCCGCCAATGAGTAACAAATCTCTTTTACATCAATCACATTCGTTAATGAGTAATATATGCCTTATTTATCAAGCCTTCTAAGTGACAACCAAAACTGGTTACCAAAGTTTATGCAAATGAATTCCGAAGCAATGCCTACTTAATTGGAATTCTAAAAATCCTCTCCTTAATTCCTTGTACGATGAAAATTAATCAATGTCACGCAGAGAGGAGAACAATTGCATTTCAGCCCATCATTACTTATGTATACGACAAGAATGACATGTAAGCGTGGTGCTCTTTTTCTACGTTACGAAAACAAAAAACGTCATAACAAAAAAATACAATAAATATTATAAATTGAGGCAAAGAAATACGAAGAGAAATCATAAATGTAGTTCCGTTTGGAAAATGTTTGGATCAGATTTATTGCTGAAGAGAATGTATAAATTGGGAAGACGGAAGAAAAGAGGACGTCGAACTATGGAGAGACGAGATGTGCGCAAGTGAAAAAGTGAAGATAGCCTAGTGCAGCGGTTTCCAACCTGTGGGTCGCGACTCCCTGGGTGTTCGCGAAAGGTTGGTAAGAGGGTCGCGAAATCGAAGGAATGGATATGGGACAGCATAAATATTTTATTCTTTGTTTCTTAAAGGTATTTAGTATTTTACTGACGTTATCAGCTTCTTACAAAATGTTCTATACGAATTATTCAGGATTACAGTGTAACCAGTGTAATAGGGTTTATAGTATTTTGAAATGAATGTTACATTTTATATCTATTGACCGAAAGATGGAAATATGTCGCGACAAGGTCGGTTGCACAAAGGTTGGGAACCGCTGTTCTAGTGGCTTTTGAGAGAATTCTTAAAGAAAAAGATGAGGGGAGATTATATTACCATTCATAATGTTGTAAAGGAGAAGGAAATAGGATTTGATTCTGCAGGAGGAGAAATTTGGAATCTTTGGGTAAATGTCGAAGATGAGGGAAGCGGTAACGAACTATATTCAAAGAGATAGACAATATGCGTTCAAATTGAACCGAAAGCTGACGACTTCATGTTTCAGCAGATCTGTTTCTACAGAGACGTACCTTGGCGATATGGCCCTATGGTTATGCAGGATATCATTTTTTCTTCGTTTCAATAAAGAATAATAGCGTTTTTATTTTATATAAATTAACATTTGAGTATTGAAATAATACATTTATGGGAAAATTAACTTTTCGCACTTTTTGCGGGAACGTTTGACGCATTGTGGAAGCGGCGCCTATGGCAAATGCCACCTTCACCATGCCCTAGTTGCGGCACTGGGTTTCTATGCTCAAATATTGCAATAATTTAAACATTCACACTGCCATTTAAAGCGAGGTGATAAAAAACATGAGTTACATATTATTTATCCAATCAAAGACCGAGTAAAGCTTTCGCCGATTTATGGTAACCTTCGCAAAAAAAAAGGCTATCCAAAGAACAGAAGATTCCGTGCGTGATTAGGCAACGAAAGAACGGCGCACGAATGGGTACATAGAAGGCGCCTTAAAAAAATTGAATCATCGCCGCTGCAGGCATATAGGGTGAAGGTTGGGGAGAACTGCGTTGTTCGTGGTGGGATAGAGGGTCAGGGGGAGGGTTTAGGGTTACCGAAAAGGTGTTGGGCATGATTAGAAGACTCGGCAGAGATGGTGGAGTGGGGACGAAGGGAGAGGGGCAAAAAAAACGAAAGGGAGGGAAGTTGGAAGTCTTGGCGAAAGGGGAAGGCGGTCCGGGATAAAAGAGGACGAGAAGGGCTCTGAGGAGAAAGGAGGTGAGAGAGGGAAAAGGCAGAGCGTGTTGCAAGAGGCATTTCCTGCTAGAAAAGCCCAAGGGGTTTGGCCGAGATTGGTACTCGCTCATAAGTGCCTGAAAGAAAAACGGCGAGGAAAATCCATTTATCCCTCTCTCTCTCCCTCTCCCTCTCTCTCTCTCTCCCTCTCTCTCCCTCTCTCTCTCTCTTTATCTCCGCACTCATCGGCCAGTTCATTTTTTCGAAGATATGAGACACATTCTGAGAAAACACCATTTTCTCTGGCCGTTCATAGAGGTGTTTGTGGCAGAATAAAAGAGCGCGGTCTCTTTAGTAAGTTAGACTTAAACAATGGGTATGGCGATAGAGAAATATCAAGCGGAGGGAGAGATAGGGGAAGGGGGTGAGAATGGGTTAGAAGGGCAGGTCACATTTCAAGGCACGGCAGGAAGCGGTCGGTTGCTAATTTTCGGGCGCGTTGAGGGGCGAAGGGGTGAAAAGGGAAAATGATGATGGGGGAGTGTACGTTATAGTGCAAGAGAGAGGGTTGAGGCGAGAGGCAGTAGGAGAGGGTATGGAATGGAGGTGAGGGATGAGAAGGAGGGATGGATTGAGAGGGAGGGAGGAGAGGAAAGAGGAGGGGGAGAAGCGGAGTGAAAGGGGAGAAATGTGACGGGAGATTAGCGATTGCAAGGGAAGAAGATAGCCCAAGTAATCATTACTGATTCTCCAATTAGGAAGCGATAATCCAAAATCACTCCCCGCGGATATTGTGTTTAACTACTTTAAAATATTTGGACTTATTTTTTTAATAACCATTTGTGCCGTTGTGCTTTGTTCTCGCCAGAATTTCGAGCGATGAATGAACCGCGAAGGTATTTTATAGAAACAAAATGACGTCCAAAGGTCTTACTATGAGTAAAACAATTACGAATCGAGTTCCAAAGATGGAGATGTAGATTCGCCACGAGTTTTGCATTATAATTTCAAATAATTATCAAGTGATAAATGTTCTTTTTCCATTTAAATCGTCAAGGTTAAAGAAGAAATGAATTAAGCGCGTGGTGAGATGAATTAGAGCTCCAATTTTCTTTAAAAGCGGGACAGTCTTTATAGTTAGCGATTCTGTGTGTTCGTACATTGTGTTCACGCGCGTGTAATGTGCGGATACGGCGGAATGGGATTGGGGGAAGGGGAAGTGAGTGGGTAGAGCGTTTCCTAGGTAGGCAGTCGCTCGTATGCGAAGCCTCGCTATAAATCTCACGGGGACCGAGGGCAAGGGTTTGCCACTACATACTTCGGTTGACAATTATAGAGTTCCGGCGGGTGGATTTCTTTTCGCAGTAAATGAGTCGGAATAGGGAAAACAAACGTTCTTTGGTGAAATTGCGGGTAGCTATTCGTCATCCGGAAAGGAAGGCCTTGGGGTGGCCAAAGCCTCAGGAAACACCGTGAACAATGTCAAATTTAAACGACAGTGACTCGAGTTTACCTTCATCGAAATGAAAACATTTTGGAACACCGATCTTAATCTCTTGAGCTCTGGTTTTCTGGAAGAACCATCTCTCGATTTTCACTTATTTGATAGTACATTAGTATTTTTAAATTCATTCAATTTCAAGTTATTCTGTCAAAAGTTAAAGAATAGAAAATTGAAGTAAAATTAATTTTCAAAGCTGATGTGACGCGATTGGTTATTTTTTAATTTTTTATTTAAAATACAATAACGATTCCCTGGTGTTTGAAATATCATGACTGGGATTAAATCTCTGGCCAATAACACTTTAGTTTTCTTCAGGCACATAAATCTCGAATGTACTGAATTATTCTCCATCATTTTTCATTGTACTTCATATAACATTTTTACGAAATAATTTATTCAAATGATTTTTTTTCTATCGTTTCTTATTTTGGTACGAGCAACAAAAGTTGAGCCGTGATTCGATTTTTCCAAATAATACATGGATAATTTAAGGCCGTTTTATACTGCGCACATGGCATGTTTCTATAAATACTGTCAACCATAGAATAGGTCACCATGTGTTATATCTCAAGAAGTCCCACGATCGCCGTATCGCATCAACCGGTGCTAAGGCCTACGACGCAAGCAGAGGAAAAAACTGCCATCGAAAGATTCTCACCCAAGATAAGTCTCGCAACAAGCCTCAACTACTCTCAAAACCCATAGAGGCATCAGGAGGCCCGCCTCCGTCACCTGGCTGCCGCGCTCGCCCCCCTCCTAACCCCGCTAACCCTACCGCTCTCGCTGCAACTTTGTTATCAGGTGCAACCATCGTCCCAAAACAGAGCAAAGGAGTTCGCCTGCACGCCTCCCGCACACGGAGGCGAAAAGGGGTCAACGCGAAAGGCTCTGATCTCTTTTCTTTTTAAAAATATCACGTTATTCGCGCATTACAGCGGACATTCAGTTATTCAGAAATTATCCCCGAGATGGAAAGACAAATGAAGGGGAGGGAAAGATGAGCCTGGTTACTTATAACAGAGAGGTATAATAATATCATAATTTTCTTTTAAAATATTTTTACCAAAGTTTAGTACCACTTAATTGTTACCTTTACAGTTTAATTGATTATGTAAAACTCATTGTAAACAATCATTTCCATCTCATCCAGCAGCTCATTCTTCAACTTCTTTATGTTTCAAATTTTCACCCAAAGAAATTTTGTTTATAAGCTCAGTTAGTGGCAGTAAATCATCACCTTCCTTAAAACATTCGTCTGATTTATTAATATTTGTATTATCAATAAAATGATTTTCTATACTTTTCCCCAAGACTTTTGGAAGAGACTTGAGCTCACTGATTACCATGCTTCCGCTAGAGAGGTTTAAAACTTTAAGTACTGTTACAATACTAATTCCTCGGCTACAATATGTAATAAAAGTTTCTTGCGATAACGTAATTTAACATTTAATAACATAAATGACAGTTTGGTCTAATGGTTAAAGCAGCAGTTTGCAGCTTGGGGAGAGAAACATGGCTGTAAGTTGACCATAGTCACTTAGGGTGACTTGGTAAATTAAACGAGAAAAGCTTTTTGATCCATGTTCAAGTCTAACATTTTTCTCCTCACAGATTGCACAAAGTTGTTATGAAACCATTCATAGAATAATTATCTGGTGGCCCTTATAGATAATAGGAACTGAGTATTTTTTTAATGATCGTGGATTTTGATATTTCCCTACAACCAGCTCGTGTTGTTCGCACCTTCAAGCGGCACAAATCATGATTTTGTAACCTTCACTAAATATTAAATAAATGATTTAGAAATCTAATTGATTTCTAACAATTTGAACCGCAAATAAAAATTGTTTTCAATTCAAATCTCACCTTTCTTTTTAATTACAAATGCATATAAACTGTTCATCTCAGAACTATTATGTTTGGCATTAACTGCAGAAATCGTTTATTACTACGTTAACATTTTTATGTTGTTTATTTCTATATGTGAAAAGAATGAAGAAGTAGCATTTATTCGCATTCGAATCCAATTGATTGGCAACTTCGGAAGATAAATGAATCTTCACAACCGGATCCTTCGATGTAACCCACCTTTGTACCTTGACTTATTATTTTTTAAATTCAGTTTTATAATGTTCTCTGCCGAATACCGTCCTGCACGACACTCCACCAACTACCCAACCAGCCATTATTATCGTTGTGTAGGAAATTTTAGGGCACAATTTTAACATCTTGCGCTAAAATATTTTAAATATCGTTTTAATAAAATTTGCATGGCATGTTTTCAAACTTCATATACAATAGATGCCGCTATTTATTATCACTGGTTATCGTAATCAGCCAGTAAAAGTAATCAAACGGGTTATTCTAAAACAATAAGTAAATTGAGAAATTACACCGATTGTTGTTATCAGCCGCCTAATATAATCATTTAAATGTAAGCCAATGTGATCACATTAAGCGCTATTTGTAATAAAAGGTATTGGTAAATAATGCATAAATTATGTAATGATACGCAACTTTCGGTAAAACATACAAAAACCTTCCATTTTTTAGATATACTATCTATTAGTGAAAAATTAAAAAGTTGAACCGTAAAAATATTTTAATTGTTTTTGTTTCTTCCTATTCCCCTCTCATTACCTCCACATTTTATCTAAAAGAGGTCAGAATCAAGAGATCAGTATCTAAGAAAAGCGTGACGAAAGTCGAAGAATGGGTGCGGAAACGAAAGAGGCAATTGGATGGAGGAGTGGCAGACAGAGATTGGGAGAAAGATAGAGGGGGAGAGAGAGAGAATGAGAAAGATATAGGAGATATAGAGGGAGGGAGAGATATATAGAGGAAAGGGGAGAGAGAATCAAGGAGAGAGATGGACGGCGTAGCGAATCAGGTCACGAATCTTTCAATGAACTCAAGGACCGCACTTGCTTTCGGCGGCGGAATTTTTTCCAACCGCTCCCGTTTCCTCTCCCTTCCCTCCTCTCAATCTTTCCCCTTCCTCGTCTCTCCCACGTCGCCAATCCACAAGCACTCGCACGGGCGTGCAGTAGGTTCACGGGCCGTGCGCGGGTGCGTGCGTTTTGTGTTGATGCTTCGGATGAGAAAGAGGAGAATAAAGAGCCGAATGTGAGCGAATATAGTGTTAATAACCCTATGTCAGTTGAAATTTTCTTTAAGTCCCGACTCCTCCAAATCTTTTTCGCATCGGCATTATTCTTCTTGTGTTCATTTATACTTCATTTCATTTTGAGAGTAGCGAAATATTAGAGTTCTAAATCTGATACATCGTATCAAATTTTGTTTGTCATTCTGTCTAATTGGTGAGTCGTCACTTTTGATTCTCAAATTTTACTCAAGGACAAATACACAAGGTTTCCCTCGGCGATATATATATATATATGTATGTATGTATGTATGTATGTATGTATCTGTGTGTGTGTGTGTGTATTAATGACTAGGTGTTGAGTTAGGGAAGACTATTCGGAGCCGGCTTGATTGAGGTGCGACTGCACCGGGCCTCTCACTTAAAGAGGCCCCGCGCTCTCTAAGAAATATTTGTCGTACTTATAAAGCACACGCATTTTTGAAAAAATATCGATGTGTCATAGTGAGAGAGATAGCTTTAGTTATTATAATTGACTATTAAAAATTTTTGAGCGTAAGAGGCACCGCACGCACACTTTGCATCGGACCCAGCGATTTTCCTAGCTGTCTCTGAGCCTAGTGAACACCTGCCAATAGGAGAGCCGCTGGATTGTTGGAGAGACACATCTACACACGTAAATAGAAGCTTTCGGGATGAGTCGTTCGTCTGCACAAAAGAGAGACAACACAGCGGCTCTCCTATTGCTAAGTGTTCGCTGGGATTCCCTCACTCGACACCTAGTTGCCTTCGATATCGCTATTTACTATTCCTCTTCCATAAGCATTTATATATATATATATATATATATATATATATGTATGAGATAATGCGATTTTTTTGGTGAACTTCACATTAAACTTTGTTAAAACTAGTCGACACATTTCTTCGGTGATTATTATGAATTGAAGCGTGGAGAATTTACTTACTCTATTGAGTCAAATCCACGAAGCTCTCTACCACTCTTGACATTTAACGCAAACTCACCTCCTCTCCTAGAATACTCCTATACGAATTTCCCCTCCCACGCCGCGGACGGCGCCGCTGCAATTTCTCTATCCTTCGCCACCCTGTCACTCCTTTCCCCTTCCCTTAATCTTTTCTCTCTCTCTATTTTTCCGCCTCCATTTCTATCCGGGTTTTCGGGGACTCATACCCTCGGCCATTTACCCGCAAAGTATTCCAGCCTGTCACTGTTGACCCTAATACGACTCCAGGACAGCAACAGGTCCTATATGGCTGCTAGCAGAGTACTCAGGCGGGGAAAGAGCGAAAAGGGGAGGAGAGAGCGAAAGGGGGAAGAGAGAGCTAAAGAGGGGAAGAAGGAGGGAGGGGAAAAAGCGGTTCCTACGGTAACCCTCCCTCAACCTCTATATCATTTCTCTCCATCCTCCTCTTTCTCTCTACATCTCGGCGTATCCCAAGAGTCGTGTCAGTTTCAGACGCGCACGGCAGTAGAAGAGGAGGAATGGAAGAAGAATAAAGAGGAGGATAAGGAAGAAGGAGGAGGAATGGAGGAAGGGGGAGTGGGATGAGTTTAAAAGGTTTCGTCACGTAGCTAATGTTCCGGCGGCATCCTCTGTAACCTTCATCGGCACTCCAATCAATAAAAAGGTCTTACGATCCCGAAACACGTCTCCATCTATCAATACGAGTAGCACCGGCCTCCCGGTAGCTTTGCAACATCTGACGACGCCTTCGTAACATCCAAGAAAATTAATCTTCCAATTCGATTTAATACTTTATATTATTGAATTAGTTTTTGATAACGCGCGCTAAATGCAATCATGTTTTCGAAAAATCATCTTTAAGTAAGCCCATCCGATACGTAAGGTTTTCTGAAAATCGAATATATCAACTTATCTTCCAAGCTAATGTTGCTATCTGGCGATTACAGTTTAATAAAACTAAAGATCGGCCAAAAATTTTTCAAGTGTCTCGTTCTGTGGGTTAGATGGAAAGTCTGGTCTCATTCACAGATGAACACCAATATTTATATTAGCTGAAATAAAATTAGCGCTCCATTTTTTTAAGTGGAGTTGATAGTTTCTCATTTTCCGACGACTCATTTGTAGTTTGATCAGTATGTATTTAATAAGTTCTTCGTCAATATAGATTACATTATTCCGAATGACTTTTCACGTTAACCTCAAAAGGTCATTTTAGAATACAACAACCTGCTTAACGTAGCTAGTATTTCCAATAGACAGTTTAAAATGTTTTAAGCGTCGTCCCGTCTTGAATGGAACATCCTGTATCATACATATCATGTGAGGAGTAAGAAACTGTTTTTATGTCCAAAACCGAAACATTCAAAACGAATAAATGTGATTGACCTGGCCACTGACAGAGAGAATTCAAAAATCAATATTTCTCATTCGAATCAGCCATCCATGAAACACTCCCGAGGAATTTCCACTTTAAGTATCTTTGCGGTTTACTCCGAAGGTTTTTCTTATTTATTTCTCAGTGAATGAATACAAACTGTTTTTACAGCCTGAAATGTTGTCTCATTAAATGTATCGTATGAAAATAAATCAATTTCATTTGCAACGTTCTGCACATGTGATTGTCACGTGTAAACGCAAAAAGTACATATTGTTTTAATAGTTATTTACAAAACGTTTACTTTATTTATTCAAACAGTAAAAACCATGCGGCAGTAAAAACCGTAAAAACTTTAAAACATTTAAAAGTTTTTACGGCTTTTACTGTCTTATGGCTTTTACTATCTTATGGCTTTTACTATTTGAATAAATATGACGCAGTTCCACCAAATGAAAGCTTCATCTATTGAGTATTTACTTTATTTATTTGTTTTTTTGTACTAAGTATTATAGCCGAGAATCATTGGAGAAATCAAGACTGCTTTTACGTTTTCAGTCGACATAGAATATTCCGCCGTGATGGTGGAAACTTTTAGGATATTTTTCATGAATAGTTAACATTTGTCAATGAAATTAACGTCGTTTATTGATTTTCGAATGCTATTATTAAAGTTGGATTAGCCAATCATATTATAAGTCTCACATCTGAGAAAAATGATCACCATTCTGCTGCGCATCCTCCACTGATTGTTTCGCGAATAATCGTTGGACCTCTGCCCATTCTCAGAAAATCACTTGTTTCCTCCAACATTTCATGCAGATCCTAGATAAAGGCTTTGTAGGGCATCGGAATTATGTCCAAAGGCGTATTAATGTAATAGGGTTTGCCAGTATTACAGGAAAACGAATTGAGTGCGAATGATGATCTTATAACATAATATTTATATTTTTCATCTCATTATCAACACCATATATCATGAAAGGCTAAACAGGACAGCGATAGAACAGTCCGTTTAGAAAATGTGTAATTTTGCTGCCAAACGTCAGTCGCAGATTTGATAATCAAATCATGTATTATGTTTCACTTAATTATTTACATTTAAAGTGAGACACCTTTTTCATAGACCAGAGGCACAGTCCATCCTGTGCAAAATCCATGATAAGGCGTACATTTTAACCAATATTATTATTGGAAATTGATGTATTAACGTGATCAACTAAGAAAACATATCGGTATGAAAAGGGAAAATTGCTTGCTACGATGGTTCAGTAGAAGTGGAAAACCCGGTTCCATTTCCGGTCATGGCTGAACCTTTCTCCCCTATAAAAATATTCCCATATAATTATTATTTATGCATCGTCCAGAACAGTTTTATTATAGGAGGCGAACAGAATTTTTTAGATTGTCTTTGTATTGATTTTATAGGAATGCTTAATTCTTTTTGTGAAAACATTCTTTTAAAGTTAAGAATGAAGCACATTAATTATTCTGAATTCACAGAATTCGTCATTTATGTACTTGATGATATAAACGTATCTACTGACAACAAACAGTATCTTCAGTGCCGAAAATTTGAAATTTGAATGATGGCAGCCAACTGACAAATGTTGCACTCACGTGTGGGAAATTTTTTTAACCGTCCCAATCAGGAGTTGAATATATACGCCCATGGCAACCCATTCGGAAGAAGGGGCGTGAGATTTTTGAAAGCTAACATTTTTACCATCTCTGCCTTTCCTTTTAAAGCGAATCGATTTTCAGTGAAGGATTTCACAAAGTCGGAAAATGAGCAACTTTTGCCTTTTTGGGTCGATGGCCTATCGGGCACCACTCGAGGGGACTCACATCAGGGGAAGAGTCGTTAAACCTGGGATTGACTCAAACGTCGACGCTTTTCGCTATTCCTTCTCGCCAACCGGCGTTGACTCAGAGAGGAGAGGTGGATTCGCTCGCCCGGCAAAAAACTGCGGAGGAGGAAAAGGGAGAGAGAGAGAAAAAGGAGAGAGAGAGGTGAGACTAACGCGCCCTCCCTACCAATACGAAGCTCTCTCTTTTCGGAAAAACCCTTTATTTTTTAAGTAGGAGAGAGGTCGGCAGAAGCGGGTCGAGGAGCGGATATAATTCAGCGGCCATCATTCGACTGCAACCTTCCGCCTCTGCTACCTTATGCACCAACCTGCGACCCAGATAGACGAGAACGCTAAAAGATTGGTTTGAAGAATACTTCTCTCGAAATAATGGAGGGTTTTCTTCTCTCTCTCTCCCTCTCTTCGCTTTTCCTCTCCCTCTACCCTTCTCGCCTACTTTCTCTCCCTTTCTCCCTTCCGAGAAGCGATCACCACCGCCGCCGACTGCCCTCTTTTCCGAATAAATTTTTGAGTGAAGCATCTTTTTTTCCCTAAGTGATAAAAAATAGCACATCGTTTACGGTTTTTTAGTTTTTGAAAATTGGGTCTCGGAAAAATAATTCTCGTTTTCTTTTGCTTTTCTTCGCGCGCTGGACGAGCTAAAAATAGTGAGACGCCTTGTCGCTCGATCATTCGCCCATGAATCAAAATCCGAGAGCGGCCCATACGTTACCTCAAATGACAAGTTAACCCACGCAAAAGGGCTCGTGATCTCTCACCGCTCTCTCTCTCTCTCTCTCTCTCTCTCTCTCTCTCTTTCCCCCTTCTCTTTCTCGAATGCGGCGATAGCCCAATAATAAATATTGACTCGGGATCCTCGCACAGCATTTTTTATGTGCTTGAAACGCAAAGGTATTGTTTTCAGTTCAAGTGAACTCTTGAGGACTTATATTCGAACATTTCCTCGAATCTGGCGATTTTCGTTTGCGTTATCTTCTAAAAAAAACTTCTTACTCTTGGACGATAGTCGCCCGGATACCAAATCCAACCGTTGCCCCGAGGGCATAGAATCGGTGGTCAACGAAAAGAGTTTATAATTTTGAGCAAACAAATTTTGGTCGTCGTCGCTTTACTTTTTGGGCGTTTCAAACGTAACTCGTTACTTGCTCTAATTTCGCGTTTTTATAACAATGTGTTGCATATTGAAAACTTACACAATGCAATATATAACATGATACTTTCTCATTAGATCTTATGTTGTCGAAGAGAAACTTATCTCACCCACTCTTTTCTGGGTCTTTATGCATGGCAATTCTCGCCATTAACGCTGAAACAACAATAACATCAAGCAAACATTTCATACTTGAGATAGAATTGAAGGTGAGGAAAATAGAGATAAGAGAAAGTAAAGGGGAAGATAGAAAAAGTAGTAAGAAAGAGAGATAGAAATCTAGATGAAATTCGCAGTGAAACAGTGTCCAACAACAGTATTTTTTTAAATTTCACTTCTAATGTAACGAAGCTTATTTGTAAATACTAAAGCAAGCATCAGGTGCGAGCAAGAAAAAAGGAAAACTCACGAACTCTTGTGGTGTGTCCTATTTTTTCTATCAAATCTGCGATTGGATTCCGCCGCCACACTGATGATGGACCTGAATATTGAAAAGAAATACAAAAAATAAATATTTTGCTCGACCTTTAGGAAATACCACGTTTTCGAGTGAATTAGTGTTACAGTCAACAATAATCCAGACATTTTATAAATAAGAAATACTCGCAAATGATTCTTATTACTAAACAGAGCTACTTATATTCCATTTTTAGAAATAGATAAGATATTTTAATATATGTTACATGAAATTACAATATTTTATTTTCAATCGTTTTGAATTTTTTTCTACTGTTTCCATTTGGTTAATTAAATTTCCGGCAACATACAAAGAAAGCATGCCATATGTACACATGAGAGGTTATAAGAATCTGGTATGACACAGCATTTTATAGAAGGCAAAGCCTCGAATTAAGCGCCGTGGGCAGAGTCGTATTCTGTTAGAGAATTCCTCTCCTTTTTTTCATTTATTTATACAATTATTTTGAGAAGCAAAGAGAGGAAATCACAAGTTAAAGATTTAATCGAATGATCGCAAAATAATCAGCGTCTAGTTAGATAACCGGAACACTATATCTAAATCTACAATTTGGGAAATCTCAAGAATTCCATCAGTAAATTCAGGTCATGTTCATGTAATTTAACAATGGATCGCTTGCATCACGTATCATGCGCATAATTTTACGAGTCTCTCCGTTGCGTATGTGGTCTCATCCTCTCGATCCCCAACAATTAAACTTGGGTCCCCTATCGCCCACGCCGCGCCACCCCTCAGCCAGCGGTGAAATTTAAGCCGTGGAGAAGCGTTATATCTATGGAGGAGAATACGTAGGGTTTCGAAGGCGGTCATTTTGCTAAGAAGCACGGCAGTAACTCAGGGAAACGAATCCCCCATTCCCCCCCCCCCCCCCCCCCCACGCCCTTCCGACCTCCACGACTCCGTTCAGCCCTCTTCCCACGGACCCCTCCTCCACCTCCCGCTCTCTTCCTATCTATCTTTCTCTCTCCTGCGCTTGTTCGGCCGTCTTTTTATTTTCTCCTTAACCTCTTCCCTCTCGGGCGTCCACGCATTTTAACCTCTTCCTCCCCCCCTCCCCCTCCCCCTCTCCGCCCTTCTCCTATCCTCTCATACACCCCTCCTCTCCTCTCTTATCCCATCCTCTTCCTGCAGATTCCTCTCTTCCTTGGACCGCTCTGAGAAAATGCCGAGGGACAGCTGAGAGGAATAGAAGGCCGTAGGGTAGGATTGGAGAAAGAAAGGTGCCGCCGCACTGAAGAATAAATCCCTCGCCGTGACCACATAACGCGAGTGACGGGAGGACGTGTCTTGCGTAACGGGAAAGATTCGAAAAACTCGCACGCGAGGCAAATGATTTTCGATTTGCTGTCCAAGACGTCGTCGCTCCTATAAGTGAGGTTTATACGTCCTGGGAACTGTGAGAGGCGCCGGAGGCGGAGGAATGGGAGGAAGAGGATGGCAAGTGGCAGGAGGTGAGGGTGGATGCCGGAGAGAAGAGAAAGAAGGAGGCACTAGGAGAAAAATTACCAAACACGAACCGAGAGATTCTTTAAAGAATGTGAGTCTACCTGTGCAAGAAATTAGCTTTCAAGTTTCCCGTCTTCTGGACTACGCTCTCTGGTGTTCACTGCTCCGTTTACGTGGCGCTGGCCTTCAGGACGGTCATTCCTTGGCCATTTCCCTAACCATTACTTAACTTGATCCGTTCTTAAGCATTTAAAGCTTTCACGTTCTACGTAAAAATAATATTAATTTAGAAAATAATTAAGTTTCATTAATGCAATTCCTTGATAACTCCGTAGCTGCGAGAATACTGATTCCTGAAACTTTTAAATAATTTATTAATCTGTTTTTAAGTCGTCGGAAATTGATTTGATTCTACTCTTAAGATTTCCGGTATATTATTATTTAACTCAATCGTCTAGCCGTTTCACTTCCGGATCTCGTGATCACCATTTGCTTTGAGAAGCTTTTGAATTCCCAAAAATCTGTTCGACTGATAACGAAGATAATTCCGTTACTTAGAAAATCCATTTCCATTGCTAGTCCACTCCTTATAGAAATAAAGCGTTTTTTTTTGCAAACGCGTCTTTGAGTGGCTTTTGTAGATACCTTTCACTCGAAGGAGAATCAATCTGCAAATCGATGAAAAACCAAAAGAGGACCTAGCAAATTTCCATCATAATTCCAGTAGTTATCAAAGAAGGATGCTAACAGTGTTCGCCCGTCTATTCCTGGCAATGTCCCTTTGGCCGCGAGTCAGTTTACTCAGCGGAAGAGAAAAATGTCTTCCTCCGAGGGCTCAGCTGCTGGTGTTCTCGATGGGCGGCGCAGACAAGTATCGACATAACGTCGAATCGCTAAATTCTAAGCGATCGCGACAGAGAGGCGTGCGGTAATCGGTGCGGAGACTCGACTTACGAGTTTTTCTTCAAAAGACTCTTCGGAGAATTCCAACAGAATCCCTCTGACCGTTTGAAATAACGTGGAAATATTTTCAATGCGGAGGAGAGTTTGACATGGAAGAGAAATGTTATACGGGGTTTCAATAACTTTCGAGCTCGAATTTTTGCTGCCATCAGCGTTTTTAAGTTAGCTCAGAGGAATAAACGGTGACAAAAGGGGATAAATTCGCTCTCGAAGAAAAGATACGGATCGCAAGAAAATAAAATAAACAGTCGCTTCTTTTCCGCATGGGAAAACCATCTCGGGAGAAGATATAGTTTCGCTGGTTCTCTTTCATGTGGTTATTCCGTTATGGCGACGAGAACCATCGCTCGAAATTCTCGCATTAGTCCCTTTATTCGTTCGCTTCACTTCACGCTTATTCCTTCTGCCCAACCAATCTCCACTCGCTTCATCCCACTCACCCTTCCGGCCATCATTTCTTGGATGGTTGAAAGGAGACTAGCCTCGCTAATATACTATTGCTTTCTATACTTTCCGACCTAAATCACCACTCATCTCTCTCTCTCTCTGCTTCCCTCATCGTAGACACCCTCCTTCACACTAGCAATCCTTCACTCCCCCTTTACTCCATCCAGCATCCACACCTTTTCGTAACTCTCTCCTTTACCCTTTCTCTCTCTCATATTATCCTTTTACCTCTCTCTTCCTCTCCTACCTCTCTCTCTTTATCCCGTACCTCCTTTACGCAAGCTCTCCGCAGAATACTCGTGTTTTGATTTACGACAGGTGTTTTGAGGTAGTCGTTGGACAGAATGAGCAAGGAGGCGGTGTCTCTCCTCCTCCTTCCGCCTCGTCTCCTCCGCGTGCCCCACACCCTCCACATCCCCTCCTAGCCTCATATTGTCCATCCACCACGCCTCCGCACTGGCGTCCGGCTCCGTAAATCACCGCTCATTACGGCCGCTCGAGCAGAGAGGAGACGCGAACGAAGAATCGAGTCTCCTTCCACTTGCAGTCGTAACTTTTCGGCATTCGCTAATTGGAGTCGCATGCGCAGGGTCCTGCTCTGCCGTATGTCCTCACTCTCTATTCTTACTCCCTCCCCCCCTCTCTCCCTCTCTCTCCCCCCCTCTCTCCCCCCTCTCTCCCCCTCTCTCCCCCTCTCTCTCCCTCTTCTCGAACGAGCACAGCAAAGCGAAGCACCACGCATCCATATCTATCTTTATTCTCCGACTCTGCTGAATGTTTTCTCCTTAGATCACGACGTGGAATTATCTTTCTTTCGCACTAAACTGCTTTATATTTTCAAGAATATTCGTACACACAAATGCGCGCACGCACGCTCATGCGATATGCAGCCTTTACTTTCAGCGAGAGATTAAATTAAAATAGAAGGTTTCTGGTTTCAGTGAAGAAGAAGTAGATAAAATCCCATCGATTTGCATAGCGGGGACCTTTTCTTTAGTGGAAAGACAAGCGGATTGAGATTCACTGTTATCTGGTGCATTACGGAATGTGCAAACTGATACCTCATTGTACAATGAAAGCAATCTTTTAAGTTTTTCAAAGAGAATTACAAGATACAAATCATTCTGTCATGTGCATAGCCCACGTGGATAATTTTCCAGAAAAATTGCAGTAAAGAATATCATAAAGCAAAGAATTGGTTTTCCAGTTACATATATGTAATTAACTTTATCAATGTGTATTCAGTCGCTTTTCCTTCTTATGAGCTTCGATATTTTTCATGATAACGGAAAAATTATTAATCGTATCTTTCTCAACGGGAGAATCCCTGTGCCATCGTGGTATACTGATAGATATCGTACAAGGGGTGATCCAAGAGTTCTCAGACCTGTGCTATAATTCAGAAACGTGAGAGACAGGATCATGAAACTATAGGTTCATTTTATTAATCATCCTCATTTTACACACTTGTTGCTATCCGCCTGCAATGAGTGAGTCATGTATTGGCATTTCTTTTGTCTACTTGTATTTATTTCTGCCCCTGCGTTTAACATGTATACTTTAGAGGAGCAACATGTGTGCATTAAATTTTGTGTGAAACTTGGTCAAATAGGCTCGAAGACTTATGAAATGCTTAAAACAATGTTTGAAGATGAATTTTTGTGTCAGTCATAAGTGTTTTCATGGGTTTCAAGGTTTCAAATTAGCCAAAAATGTGGTAAAGACAAGCTTCGATCCGATCGACCATCCACATCGCGCAAGGGCGAATCTAGAAACTTCCCAAGGGGAGGGGGGGGCGATTACTGACTATTTTTCCGTGGGGGTGAGGGTTAATTTGTACACTAAATCCTTGTCAAAATTATTTTTATTACTTATTTCCAAGTAAACTCACAGATGAGCAGAAAGAAAATCACCTGCAGTGGATTCGGAAAATTTTTCAACGGGCAGAAGATGATCCACACTTCATGTTCTCTATTATAACAGGTCGCAAAACTTGGGGTGTATGATTATGTCCCGAAAACTAAGCAACAATCGTCGCAGTGGAAATCAAAAGGCTCCCCGAGACCAAACAAGCCAGACAAGTCCGCTCGAAGATCAAGGTCATGTTGACTGTTTTTTCAATCAAGAAGGGCATGAATATGTTCCAACTGGACAGACAGTCAATCAGCAGAATTATAATGAGGTGCTGGAACATTTGTGAAATTCAATAAGAGGAAAACGTCCGGAGAAGTGGCGACATGGCAATATGCTTCTCCGGCATGGCAGTGGCCCGGTTCATTCTGACTTGTCTGTCCAGCATTTTCCCCCAAAGCATGGTGTTGCAAGCATTCCACACCCACCATGTTCTCCAGATATGGTACCCTGCGATTTCTTCCTGTTCTCAAATTTAAAGAATTTTAAGATATCGATTCAATTAAAGAAAGTGCGATGCGAGAATTGAA
This sequence comes from Uropetala carovei, assembly GCA_036926305.1. Taxonomy (NCBI): domain Eukaryota; kingdom Metazoa; phylum Arthropoda; class Insecta; order Odonata; family Petaluridae; genus Uropetala; species Uropetala carovei. Next base: position 8,832,189 of record JAXCHB010000143.1, on the reverse strand, counting down.
TGCCATCCCAAAAGAAGGCTGCGCAGATTGCTTCAGGAGGTGGAAAGACCGCTGAAACAAGTGTAAACATGCTCAATGGAACTACTTCGAAGGTGATGACAAACAAACTCCGTTTTATCGCCACAGTTTGTGAGAACTTTTGTATCACCCCTCGTATTCTCAAAAAAATAGCTCGAAAGAGATATGGAATTCTGCCAAAGCGCTATTTCCTCGCATAAATTTCTCCGCAACTGCTTCAATAATACCCAATCCAAGTTATTGAATCCATCTCAGTCACTTCACTCTCTTCTCCTATACGTCATTTTCTTTCTCTATCTTGGAGAGGATATTGGTTCACCTCGCCTTGGACCCATCGCTTAACAAAAAGAGAGAAAGCCGAACTTCGTCCCTCGAGTATCCATTTCCAGATGAAATTAATCTTTCTAATTTCTGGCCAACAAAATTCACCATGTAAATGGCAGTTAGACAAAATTCATCGTCATTTACCAATTACCTCGTCCGTTTCTCCTTGCTTCATAAAAATTTCCCCGAGGGAGTGGAAAGTTTGGAAAGGACGGTTCACGCGTGTAAACGCAAATCAGAGTCGGAGGCGAGCGGCTGTCTGAGAGGATTTATATCTCACTCTCAGAGAGTCCACAACGATACCTCCGTCCGGAGGAGGCCGCGTCTCGCCAGGGACTTTCACTTCGGCCCCACCGCCCCCCCTCCCCACCACTTTCCCCGTTCCGAAAGGGTGGGGGTTGCGTCGGCGGACGACGGCCACCTCCCTCGATCCGCTTCGACCCTACGGGGGTCTGCAGTCGGCCGTCTCTTTCTCACTGCCCCTCGCCCTCTTAACGCGGAGGGTAGGAATCCGAGGAGATGGCGGGAGGAGGAGAAGAGGGGGATAAGGCAACACGCCTTCTCCCGGCCGACACCCTACGACAGGTGGGCGTGAGGGGTCCGAATCTGGGACGTAGAAAGCGTAAGGCTTAGATAGTGTGGCGGCGGTGGTGGCAGGAGGAGGGCGAGGAAGGTCGAAAGGGCGAGCGAAGGAAGAGCGGCGTGGTGGGTGGGGGTCGATAAAAGAGGAGAGATAAAACGGTGGCTGAGGGGACGATGTTTAGAAAGCAACGCACGCGCTTCGGGAGATTTAAATTTTAATACCACGCCGTTTGAGCTGATGAATGGGTGTGTGCTATGAAAAGACATTTTTTTTCGCTAGATCGGTTGAACAAAAGCAAAGACCAATTTTTATTGCATTCTCTCCAATAACTGTTGGTTTTTATCGCTCGGGAGATTGTGCTCAACGACAAATAATCTCAAATAAATGTAATGTATATATCTGGTGGAATTATTTCCCACTTTGCAAACTTTTCACTGCCCGAATCTGGACATTTTAGTCAATTTAATTGGATTTCATACATGACTGATTTCGATTAAAATTTGTGTGATTGCCATAATAATTCTCCATCAATCGCTAAGCTATTCTACATGAATATATGCATGAAAAATCCACACCTTTACGAGTTTTTAATGTTATTCTTTTGCTTGACTTCGTTTATTGACTCTTAAAATTCATCATCAAACGTATTCTCCAAATTGTCTTAATTGCTGCATCTTCTATGAAATAAGTTACGAATTAAATAGCTGGCAAAGTAAAAAATACACCCTCATAATTCTTTCTCAGCTAATAAGATTGTAGATAAAGCCTCGTTAAGATGGGTAATTACGTTGTAGGAGATAGTACATGCAAGGAGAGGAGGGAAAGGATATTGAGTAAACTTTATTGAGTAAACTTTGATAAAAAAAAGGCCAAGTAATTGAGAAAGGATACAAGCCAATTAAAAAAGCTTCGTTAAAAAGAGGTTTCAGAGTTTCAGAGAATAGAATATGCTAAGTTATCACGTTGGATTACACTCATCAAAGTAAATTTAGTCTCAGAAACGAGAAAGGAATCTCTACGTAGGGTAGGGGCCTAAAAATTGTTTTGCGAGTGATTTTCAACAAAACCCATTAGTTAATGGCTACAAAAAACGTCCCACACTAGCAAAGCAGAATCTGGAGCCGAATCTCCGGAACTAAATTTTCTGAAGAGTCACGTGGTACAACGTATTTTCGAGCTAATGGACGACGCTCCAAACGATCGCAAAAAATAGCATGAATGGTCGGAAATGGAGATTTAATTCGATTAAATCAACGAAAAAAATCCTTCGTGGGCTAGACGCGAGACACGGAGAACCGTAAAGCGCGTTAATGGGTGTTGTAACGGTAAACAAGGAAGAGGGTTCAGGAAAAAAAAACCGACTAATGGGCGCAGAGGCCGCATAAGGACGCGATTTTGTGAGCGACCCGACTTGAGCTAGTTCTCATGAGAAAAATTCCAAAATTCGGTCGAATCATGGTGATATCAACGCGGGTATAAAATTGAAATGCGATAATATTAATGTGGGAAAGAGGGTGATGCGAGAAATGCCCGCGGATGGGACGAGATTTTGTTATGGGGCAAAGGCTCAGCGGACGACGACCCGAAAGGTAATTTTCTCCTGGGCTCTGCATCTTCGATGGGCGAAAGGGGGAATAGAAGTACCAGCGGCGCTTTCATTTTAAAAGGGGTTTGAGAGGGGGGAAGGAGAGCGATTAATCGATCGGCAAAGCGGGTTCTTGGAGGGATGCTTAATTGGAAGAGGGTGGGATGGGGGAGAGGAGGAATGGGAGTGGAGGGGGCAGGAGGAGGAAGGCTTCCTGAGGGCGAGAGAGGACCTTCTTGGGAGACGGAAGGGAAGGAGAAAAATTTAGGGTGAGAGATAAAAAAAGAGAAGAGAGACGTAAGCACACCGATGGACACCGAGATCGATGGCATCCTCTATGTTCCCCTGTCGTGCCTCCCCTACGCCCTATTCCTCTCTCTCTCTCTCTATAAATTCCTTACAAGTCTGCAGGCGGAGTAATGATGATCGCGGATTCGGACGCTCGAGAAATCATGAGTCGCCGCTTTCAGGTTTCGAAGGAATGAATTTTTTTCTCGGATAGCCTCCGGCTGACGCGCTTTGGATTCTCATTTCCTTTTGCCTTGTCACGCCGATGTCAACTCTTTACATAAGAAAGAATTAATTTTCTGTATAAAGGATTGATTTGTTTTTACATGCGGGGTATTTTGAACGACAGGTAATTCGATTTTACTCGAGTAAGTTGGTTTCCTGTACAACAGGATTAGGTTACCGCATGCATATTTTTCCTACTCCTAGTACTGGAACATTGGACAAATATAAAAATTCTATATTCTGCATTTTCGAGACGTTAAAATAAAAATAAGTTATTAGCTTTAAAGAAATGAATTGATTATCTAAGAGAAAATCAGCAAGCCATTCTTGACTGCGCCAAGTGCATTCAATATACAGGTGTACAGGGCTTAAAGGACTAATTTAAGCATGTATACGAGGTGCACTTAGCACCACAAAAGTAATTAAGAGTTTCGCCTTCAGAACAAGCAGAGGTAGCAGTAATTCTTGGAATTGGTAAAGTAAGACTATTTTTCACTACTTTACCGCCATCAGTAATTAAATTATTCCATAAGCTGTTACGCAAGAAATAACTACAGTGGTTAAAAATTTCACAGGCGAACTTATATTTAGGAAAATGCAAATATTTTCGGAATTTTTGCGACTGTGGTTCGTAATCAAAATTTACGAATTAATGTCGACCGCAGTATAATAAAATGATGTGACAGCCAAAGAAGCATCTATTTCCAGAAGATCCACAGCTTAATTCTGAATAACAGTCATCGCCTTCTTAATGTTCAGAAAGTCGAACGGTATGTACAAAATCCAATCACTGTTAGCAAAGTAATTCCATCATCCCTAAGAGAGAACATTAAATTGCGGTGTTTAAGGGGCGGGAGGACAATAATAAGGGCAATTTGCCTTAAGTTCGCTCGTCATACGCTTGTGTGCGTGTGTGCGCGAACGGCGTCACAAAAAAACGCTCCTTTTTCCTCGGGGCCCATCAAAAGAACGGCTCTAAAAAGGAAAAAAAGGTGTGTCCGAAAGGTTTGAGCGGAGAGAGCTGGCCAAAAAACTTAGTCGCACAGACCTAAATTTAGATTTGTTGTTTTGTCGGCGTACTTTTTCCACCGCCAATGCCTGCCAGGATTGCGACGGGATTTCGCAACGGTCCGCTCTCCGGAGCAGCAAAAGGTGGCCGGGTCGTCAAACCCATTACCCCTTTCGGACACCTCGCTAGATAAACGCGAAGCGATTTATCATCGCTAGGATGTCGCTTCCATCGCGACGGCGGAGTACCGAATGCTCGAATAGGTGGCTAAGATTCACGGTAGAGAAGATGTCGTAGGGTACGACAATCGCCTTCCAATATAACTCTTTCGCTCCTGTGTTCGCGTCCCCTAAAAAACGATCGATATTTTAAGGGGAAAATAAACCCAAAACCTTGCATATATGAGTAAGAGCGTCCATCGAACGCATACATGATACTTCCTAATTTTTAGATAAATGGAGAAACTTTACGAATAATCGATCGATCGTCGTTTTCTTTCTATCTTTGCGTTGTTTGTGTATTTTCCAGACTCATCGAGTAACTGCTCTCAAAACGTTTCCATTCCCTTCAAAAGCTTTTAATTTCCCAAGCAAGAAAGATTTTTTTAATTCGCGACAGAGAGAGAGAAAAACTAGGTTTAAACCAAGATTTGCGCTGCACTAGTTTTGCAACATTCTCTCTCTCTCTATTTCTTTCGCGATTTCGTTTTGCTTCGGTTGCGACGTCACTTGTCTCGAGAGTGGGAATGCGTGTGAATGCACAGAGGGAGAGAGATGGATGCGTGGGGAGGAGGATGAAAGGTGGGCGGCGGCGGGGCGGAGGTGGATAACGGCCCGAAAAGAGCGGGGGTGTGGGTCGGGGGTGGCAGGAGATCGGAAGAGCGAGAGGAGGGAGTAATGAGAGGGGAGGGGGAGGAGGGGAGGGGGGCGAGATGAGGCGAAACCGGGTCCGGAGCTTAAAGTGGGCCACCTCCTTCCCCTCTCCGAAAATGACCGCCTCTTAAAATAAAGTGGGATGGGAGAATGAGGGGTGGAGCCGGGGGAAGAGGAGTTTTGCGGAATGGAAAAGAGAGAAGAGAGGAGAGATAGAAAAGGAGTGACCACCAACAGATGGGACGCTGGATGGATAAACCCTTAGGGAGGAATCATATTAAATTCCAGAGCAATATAATCTCCACGGGAAATCGAAATGGTACGAAGTGTGGGAGATGGAGAATGGACTGGTTGGAGTCTGGTGGACGGAAACAATAGAATAGGACGAGAGTATCGTGGTGAAGGATCCGGAGGAGGAGACCGGTGGGTAGAACGTGGGGAGGGGAGGGGGGGGGCGGTTAAGTTGGGTGTGGGAGGAGTCCCCATGCGCAGGGGAGGAGTTATGGCGCAGCGGACAGTTTGGGAATAAGGTTGGAAGAAAGGGGAGTTGCGTGGAAGAGGCGGGGGCGGAGAGAAAGAAAGGAGTGGCGTACGCCACTGCAGGAAATGGTGCGATTCAGATAAAGGAGGATATTCTTATAATGATTTAGAATTATCACATCTATCGAGCATTTTGTCAGCAATAGCGATAATTGCAGTTTTTTTAGTATTTCATGGTCATAATTACTCCAAAATAAGCAGTTGTCAAAATAAATAGAAATTATGCGCAGATGTATTCATCACTGCGTAACTTTGGTTTGGGGTGTTAACGCGTGGTTAAATGAAGCTGTTTGGGATGAAAATATTGTAAATTAACACCATTCATCATGAACGAGCACTTTTTTAAAAATGTATTTGTTTCAGGTATCTCAAACAGCCACATCGAGGTTATAAAAAACCAGATATGCACTTCGGCCACGATGTAACCCTCTTCAATGGTAAATCACCAAGACATTTACTTTTTTAAGCGCCTGTTCTTGAATTTTTTCAGTCATAAGACGAGCTCGATGATTCTTGGTTGAATTGAAACCATTCTGATATTAATATACGTACCAGTTGCCACTATTTGATTGCACTGAACAAACCGTCATTTTCATACGCGAGTGGTGCGTATGTGTGATCGTGTGTGTGTGTGTCCACGTTTTAAAAGCAAGCACTTTCCACAAGTTCAAAAAATCCCATCTATAAATGAAACAAAAGGTAAACCTTGTAAAATTCACGCAAGACACACTTTATCGTCTTTTCCAAAACAATAACCTAATGATTGAAAAAACAAACATTCATGTTTTGGATAGAAACTTATAGATAGAATCGTAAAATTCGATTTTTTCCTATCTTACGCCTCAAGAGGGTTGGGCAGAAGGACGTTAAACTTTCATGGAGACATAATTTTCCTCTTCGCCTGTAACTTAAACCAACTTCATGTTCTTTGGGTTCATGTTTTTTAAACTGCGCATTCCCAAAAGGAGAAAGTTTTTACGACCAAAGAGACTGAAAAAGCGTAAATCGCAACGGTACAGAGCCAGCAATAAGAATCTATTACTGAGATTGGCAGTAGAGAAAAACGACCGAATGGAATATATTCTAGCATTATAATTTAGCGACGTGTATTGAAAACATCTAGTCAGATAGAATGCCAATTTCACCCACAGGTCAGTTCTGCTCTTGTGAAAGTCGTCCTTTTTCTGGTTTATGCAATACTTCGGGATCTTAGAATTTACGTTCATACTATGTCCCCTTAAAAATGTATGTATGTATATATGTATGCGTATGTATGGATATGTGTGTGTATATACATACATACATACATACATATATATATACACACACACACACACACAAATACCTCCGAAAGGTATTTTCCTTAGGTCTTTCTTCATTGTAGCCAACAAATATAACTTAAATCTGGATGTTTGGTGGCAAAATTCCAAAAGTATATTCCATCGCCTACTATTCTTTAAAACTGTATCACTGAAGAATATCGCATAAGCGTCACAAATTTTCTTAAAATATTTTAACAAATTATACACGCACCTGTTATTTCGTGTTGGAAATTTATTAGTGTACTGTATTTCGAATCAATATTGCCTTGACCATGCCCATCGCATAAGTTCCGGATTTGGTCAAATTCCATCCATCACGTGCTTCAGCCATTTTACATTGCTGAACTAACATCAGTGATCCTTTCTATTCAATTTTCGGTCGTAGTAAAATGTCCCACTCCGTATTATTTTCATCTTGGATAAATCGTTTGCTCTGCCGTCATTGTAGAGTTCTTACGTTTCACTTGACACCCACGATGGAAACATTTCGAACAAAATTGAATCTCGCATCACGCCAAGAATGTTTCGCCTCTCATTCATCGATGGACGCGTCGCGTGGGTGGTGAAGAGAAGAACGAGCCACGCGTCACCCCTTTCTGCCTGCTTTTCCTTTCCTCTATAAACCCTTCCTCTCAGAGAGTCGTCGCTTCGGCTCCAGCTACGACTCCTCCTTCCAATAGGGCAACATCGAATGCGTTTCAGAGGCGATCTCGTTGGCGGCGAACGGGAGAAGAGACGGAGGGAGGGGAGGAGGGCAGAGGGGGCAGATGGGGAGTCCTTGAGACGTCGAAAGACTAAAGAATGGCGCTAAAAGGCAGAGAAGCGGGAAGAGGAGATGGAGATGTCGTCGGGGCGAGAGGAGAGAGACGCGGAGAAGGGACCAATCTGCAGGGCCTATCTCGCGAAAGTCCTTCGGGGATCACTCGGACCTTGCGTCGACTGAGATGTCGCCTTTTCACCCGGAATGCAGCGGTGCTTCGTGGCGACGATGGAAAGCCTTCGGAAATTTTCTCATCGCATCATTTAAATACACACGCATTCGATTTATCGTCCTCGGAAAAGATTATAGAAAAACCTCTTTCGGCAATTGTTTATTTTTATTTAACGATGTTATATCGTGATGCAGCTCAGATGAGGCAATGTATGGCCATCGCAATGAATTGGAAGACAATTCGAGAAGTGCGGTGTATATTGCCATTGTTAGAAACATCTCATCCGCGAACATCTATGTATAAATAGTGGAGTACCTATTTCAAAAGTTATTATGCGTCATTAATAGGATTATTAACCATTTCAGATCCGATGTTTTTGGCATATATTTTCTGTGCGATGTAGAAGATTTCCCGCAAATTTATATATCAAAACAAATAATATAGCAGCATGCATTGAGGAAATGTCTGGAAATCTAATTTCAGTAATTATGCACGTCATTGTTCAGAATTTTGGATATCAAATCTCAGAGTTTTATCGTTCAAGTGTTACAGTAAATAAAAATAAAAATTTTATAATATCAATTATTCTTATAAAAATATGATCACCAACTTTCATTATTAAAGCCGTAGTAACGAAAGATAAAAATAGGGATTAGATTTGAAAAGAACTATTTGCCGTTCTAGATACTTCTAAGGAAATGCTCTACTACAGAAAATTTATTTTTTAGGCCAAATATACATGGGATCTATGAGAGGGTTGGGACTAATTTTTAATGTAAAATGCTTTTTAAATGTGAATTACAAGGCATTTTATAACGAACAATATTTATACCACCTTCAACAGGAAGATTGGTATTAGCAGCATCCATCGTGTTTTCGTAAATGACGTATTAAATTCTTATGCAAATTATTTATGTAATTATGTATATGTAAATGAACTCGCTCGCCATTACGGGATTTTTATTGCGTTCATTTACATTTCTCTAAAATTGCCTTAACTACTGAAGGTGTTAACAAAGTAAACAGTGTTGTGAGAGTACACACGGTCATCGTTTCAATGACATTACTCGTCAATACGATCGTATCGTATTTACTTTACGTACGAATTACGAGTTCGTTTCTCATTATCACCGAGATATAGATACACCTACACATTTTTTTGCGTTGAAATTTAACGTGCATTTATATTTATCCCCAACGCAAAGCAACGCTAATGTAAAAAATTATTTCTTTCAAAAGTTCTATTCTTAAATTACAAGGTATCTGGTTATAAGGGATGAGCGGGAACTTTCGGCCGTGAGACTGTGGTCGGTAGGTCGCATGAGAAGGAAAGGGCAGGACGGAAAGGCTGACGGGATGGAGAAGGAGAAGGTGGAGAGAAGAAGAGGTAGAGGGAGGAAGAGGTTGAGTGAAGAGAAGGAGGAAATAGGAGGAGGAAGTGGGAGGGAGTTCGGGAGACGGCCAATATTTCGTGGATTTTACGGCCTCAGGTGTGCGTTTCGTTCGTCGGCCGGACACCCGCGGCGCGGTGGCCCCACCACGCGAGGGAGATTTACGTCGCGGCGAGAGAGAGAGAGTTGGACACAGGAAGGGGTGGGGGAGGGAGGGGAGGAAGAATGGTGGGGGAGGGAGGGAGAGGAGGGGGGGTTATGGAGAGATGGGATTTTCTCTGAAGCACTCACTGCGCACGTTTGTTTCATCTTTCACAGCAAAGGTGTGTTTGCGATTGGATTTTAGTGGATGCGTTCGTTTTGCGAAGACACGGATTGAAGAGAAGGTGTGGGGGAGGAGGGTGGGGGGGGGGGGCGAAGAGCGCGCGCACGAGGGCTTTGTCCATAATACAGTGAGAGGGTAAGAGGAGGGAGACGCAGTGAAGGTAGTAATGGAGGGGAGGGTGAATTGAGGAGGTTAGGGGAGGAGGAAGGCAGTGATGGATGAGCGTGAGAGGACGGCGAAATATGTGATACAAACGCGAGACATGACAAATCGATTAAGGCTATTACTATATTTTCTATGAGAAATCCACATAATTCGGAGATTTCATCTTTGTTTCCTATAAAATTCAATATTATAGTATTTCACATAGTTTGTTAGTCTAAAGAGATTGCAATGCCTATTCATATGTATTCCGCAATGCAATCTCCTAATTTACTTGAGTCCAATGACATTTTTCCCAAGAAAATATTCTAAGGGAATTTTTTACCCAAATAATATTTATATTTTTTATTAATTGCAAAGATTCTCTACGAAATCAAAGTATGGGGATAGTGAAAAATTTCTAAATACATTTAAAATAGGTTTTCTGTGAGCGACTTTCCTGATTTCCACCCGGGATCATCCGAATCCGTGTCTACGGAACGGATAACGGGTTAACTCGTAAGAAATTCTTATAGTTTAACGAGATAACTCCTGAGGCTATAGAAAGCTGGGTTAAACCATATGAAATAAGAGCTATAAAGGTAACCACTTTGAATTCAAGCCAAAAGGTGATTTGAAATTAAAACCACAAGCTAATATAGATTGTAAAAACGTTCCTTATTTTAATGCTGAGTAGCGCGACGAAGTGCAAAATCCATCTAAGGTGAGATTGAGTTTTTGATATTTTAGGAAAAGATGAAACAAGCGAGATGCATATGTTTGCTTTAAACGCCATCAATTACTCGCATGAGTGCACTATAAACTCACGCATATCGTTTTGCTATCCATTATAAACGAACGGTGAGACTGACCCTGAGCGCTTCTACAATACTTAGGTCGATCGTCTTTCTGATTATACAGCAGTTTCTTAATTAATTTTAAATGGGTAGATTCGGGGAATAATAATATACGCTAAACCTATGCGACTACTTCCGATAATATACATACTCATTTCATCTAGAGTACCTCAGGGTTCAATAAGCCCCAGGCGCAATACTGGAACCCTCTTCAGAAAGGAGCTTTTAGCCACCTTAGAGGTCACCTTGGGTCCGAATGCGCTCCAGTGTCCTCTCTAGCGCCGAGGAGAGCAAAATTAAACCCTTCGAGGGAATGGGCAAGAGGTTGGAGGTGATCACCATGAGTTCGGATGACAGAAGGGTGGTGGGGAAGAAGAGAGCAGAAAAAATAAATTATAATCCCGATTCTAAAGATATCTCGTATTCGTCCATCATTTTAAGGGCACGCTTTTTTTATAAAGAATATGTTATGGGTTATGCGAGATATTTACAAAGGCGGAAGGTTGGCGATATATTACCGACACTTACAGTTCCCAAAGGATCGAGTGTACCGTTGTTTCGGACCTCCTTTTTGGATGTCTACCACGGTGGTGGAGGGAACACGCCTACTAAATCCAAAAATCGATGCCGCTCTGAGGTCAACCAGTTATGCAAATCGCGCGAGCGTTTGGATCCTCCAACATTAGTCACGGACATCACGAGGGTCTGAAGTCCATTTTCACGAGCTGGCCCCGGTCTCGTATAAAATTAATTTGAAAATTTTGTATTCTGATTTTCTGCCGTAATTGGTCTAAAATATTTATTTTCACGGCTACCGTCTCGCATGATTACGTTACTTATTTGAATTCCAATGATAACTATACACGGAACACGAGGGAGAATTTGGAAGAAATATTGATAGCTTAAATCGCATCTTTGTAATATCAAAAGAGATATTGCGTGTCTTCTTTTTAAACAATTTCAATTAAAGTAATTATAAAGTTTCTTCGTGAGTTTCAGCCGGTGTTTCGATACCTATTTGTATCTATACAAAATCCTAATGAGAGACAAGAATTACTGAAAAATATTTTGTTTGTGGAATAATTAGAACACATTATCACAGGCAATTAATCATTTTTGATTACCGAGATCGATACAGTCTATGAGAATCGGGACATAAGATATAAGATTTATAGTCATTTAGCGTCGCAAAGAGTTGCTCTAAGTTCTGATGAACACGTATTCATTATTTTAATAGATCAGTCAATGTATTAAATAAGTAGAAAAATAAATATTGGATTATTCGAATCCATCGTTTTTAATGTGAGCCAGGCTACGCTTAATGGAAAAATATAAAAATATATATATATATATATATATATATATATATAAATAAGTATATATAAAAATAATGAACGTTGGTTGAAAATCTCCGTCCATATTTTGCATTTTTATAAGAGAAATAATCTGGATGACGAACATACTGAAAGGTCTCCATCAATCACGACGTAGATAATGTTTCTACCTTTAGATATCAAAATATAAATGGAAATGCCACTAGGATTCCTGGAATGTAAGCTTCTGGTAGGGTGAATGTGAAGGCAGAGAAAGTGGGAGTGGTCGAAAGAGTAAAGCGAGAGATAAAGAGTGGAGGGGGAGAAGGAAACATCATTAAGCTTCACTCTCAGATGCGAGTCTCCTAATTTGCAGGCAAATAATTGTGCTCGCCCACTCACCGTAACTACGTGTGGGTGTGATCGTGAAGATGATCCCATACGATTTGAAAGAGAGAGAGAGGGATTGCCTTTCCCACTCCTCTACCTTCCTCTCTCTCTCTCTTTATCTCTCGCTCTCTCACACACCTCAAAGTATTCGAAGCAGTGCCGGACACTCAAGTTTTGGGGTCCTGGGTTAATAATTTTTAGTATTGGATTGTCATCGACAATTTTCTATAGGTAAGCCTTGGTATTTTCATCATTAATATCACTAAAAATATCAATCTTTGCACTAGACGCAGACGTACAGAGTAATTACTGAATCCAGTGACGTTTGAGCAAGCATGCAATCAACGTAAACGCACAACGGACCGTCAAAAGAAAATTCTGACGCAACAGCATTTAAAAAGATGAAGCGAATCACAAAAACGTTTTTTCTTTAATGAGCGGGGCTTTGAGACTTTCAGGGCCCTAAGAAGCGGAATCTAAGGAATTGTCGAGACCGAAGAATTATTGGGCCCTAAGCATTGTGGGACCCTGATTCGAAGTGACGATTAACGGACCCTCCTTATGTCGCCCCTCCCCCCCTCTCTCTCTCTCATTCTCTCGATTTGATCGCAAGTGCGTACATAACCGCGTCAGAACGGTGTGTTTCCACCTCCGATAATCTCCTCCTCCTCGCCTTCTTCGTACCCGCCCTCCGCCTCCCTCTTCGCCTTCAACCTTCTCCTACTCGCACTCAACATTCCTCCTCGCCTTCCAGCTTCTTTCCTCCACTCGCCCTCCCACTCCATTCCTCCTCGCCCTCCGCATTCCCTCCTCGCTCTCCACCTTCCCTCTTCACTCTCGCCCTCCACCTTCCTCCTCGTCCACTTTCCTTCCTCCTCTCCATCCACTTTCACTCCTCCTCGTCCTCCACTTTCCTTCCTCCTCGCCCTCCACTTTCCTCCGCCACCGCCTTCTTCCGCATTCAGCACTTCTGAACCCGAACGACATTCCCATCGAAGCTTGTCTCTTTCTCCGTTCAACTCATCGCTCCCAATTATTTTTCCGCTAGAGGGAATTTTGGATGGCATAGTTAAGTTTTATGCCGAGTAATTAAGAAACTTCTACTGAAGTTATGTATATAAACGAATGAAATTCGAATGTAAGTAGACAAGAAAATATGCCCGTGAATGAATATATTAATTCCATCGCAATAATTTATCCAAAGTCATCATTTTCTTAACCCTAATGATTTCGTTTCAAATTAATGTTTTCGTCCACCGTAAATCCCAACACATGTACGAAGTAGAACTGCTCCCAAACATTTTTATGACAACGAGAGAGCAAAGTACTTCGATTTCCCGATTCCCTACATGGGCATTCGACTATCAACATGGCCGCCTAGAGTGGCGAGCGCACGTTCGCCACCGCTTTTTGCGATGTTCGAATGCGTTGCTTTTGCGATGGAAAGATATATATATTTGCGGGAACGGAGGAGAATGGAGCAGCGCTTAAGAAACCGTGCGAGGAAGCTGCTCCCTATCTCTGTTCCTTTGTTGACTACATCGGCGATAATCTGCTTGATGCCCCGGAGAAGCATCCTCTCCATCGTCTGCAATAGAGGAAACGAAATAACCTCGCGGGTTATCTCGCGCTCATCCTGATCCATTACTCGCATCGGACAAAATACAGCGAGCGCTGCACAATGGGAGAAAATAATAAATCCGGGAACGCGGTGGTTTTTAATTTAGCGCGAGACGCAGCAGAGGCGAGAGGGAGAGGGGGGGGTGGTGCGCGCGCGTTCTTCATGGGAAAATACAGGCCATTTGCAACTGTCATAAAATAAGGGATTTAAACGATGGCGGGCGAAAAATCGAGTTCCTCTCGCATGACTCTTGTCATTTTTATACTAATCCTCGCTTCGGAATACAAACCGTCGCATGCAGCGCAATTCAGGAGAGCTGAAATTTATGTGTCGCGTTTCAAAGGGTTTTCGGTGAGGCGCGTGGGAACGCGTGAAGAAGAGGAAGCGATTAGGGTCGTGACTTCATTCGTGATCCACGTAACGAATCGAAGGGGGGAGCTACTTCGACCCATCGCAACCCACTATTCCTTAATTTCGGAAAAATGAACTAAAAAAAGAAAACGAATTTCATTTCGGAAGGTCGCGTATTTTTTATAGTAGTAGTAGTAATTAGGTTTTTAGGTGCGTCAACAGCTAAAGTTATTTCGCACCGTCAAATTCTCTTAGAGAAAATCAACATACATCGCAACATCCATGCCCGAAGCGGGATTACGAACCCGCGACCTTTGGGTTAGAAGGCAGGCCTACCAGTCTAACCCGGCCGGCGCGTATTTTTTATATTGATAAATAATGCCGTCCAACAGAAAACACTGTTGAAACCTTGCCTAAAGGCTATCAATCGGTCGTAAGTTATTCAAACAAAGACTTTCATTAGTGCATTCTACGTTGATAACTTCTATGGAAATTAGCCTCACTAACGGTGTTATAGATTGACTTTTGACTCTCCTGTTAATCGCCTGGGAAATATAGACAACTCCTACAAACACATATAGTGGATTATATAATGATTGCTACTGGATAAAAGCCATTACGAGAGTTCCATTGTTCGCTTAGTGAAATATTTCAGTTTTATAAAAAAGAATTTCCATGGGAATCAATGAAACTCTAATTTTAAACATAGTTGCAAAGACGTGCTTCTTTTGTGAATATCGTCTAGGCATGGAAAATAACATAATTATGTATATTTTAATTTTAGAAACGTTATTTTTCCAAATATTCTTATCACGACACGGGTCACGGAGACGCAATCGTTCCCTTCCATTGTTATTCCTCCTCCATTTCACCTTTATTACACGCACGGTTCTCTTTTATCTTCGCGTCAGCCAGTTTGCCTTCCCTCGTTCCAAATTTACTTGAAATAATTCGAGCATATTTTCCTCCACCTTCGTTCCCCCCACTCCCCTTCCCTTTCAAAACTTTTCATGCTTCGTTTCCTTTTTCGTATCATATTATCTTTCCCTTCACTCAATCTTCCTTTTCTCTCCACTAACTTACACTCTGCCATCCGCGCATTCACTTCGCTGAAATTTGCATATCTCTTCTGCCCTTTCCCCATCCTCGCACTTCCTTCGCCTTTTGTCTTCGGATGAGAGGAGCATAAAGCGATGGCGTGCCTCGTAGTGCTTTCGGGATTCCCCGCCAGGTGCCACCTTTGCTGGACCACCTTTTATCCCTCGGCCAAGCCGTCCTTACCCCATCTCTCTTACCGAACGATCCTTCCCGTCTCCCACCGCCCTCTCTCTCTCTCTCTCTCACCTCCTCCCTCCCCTTTCGACCAACACCCGCCCGGACGAAACAACTGCACAACACTATATATACGCCGACATGACCCTCTCAAACTCCGAAGAAGATAAACTGAGAGTGACGTCATCCCAACGAATCCTGAAGGCGAAGGAGTTGCTGCGGTGGGAACGAGGAAAAAATGGCTCCGGCCTATCGCGGGGGAAACGATGGCCTTCGGAAATCGCCGTATTTCAAACTGGCAGTGACGCAATGAGCGTTCGATCCGCAGTACTTTTTTCGTCTTTAAGGAGCCTCCTTCCTTCTCTTTCGCTCCGTGCGCCGATGAAAACTTTTATGCTAATGAGGAAATTCCTTTCTAATGGGAATCGTTTTCATTCGTACTCAGGCGCCGTGGCTCGACTCACAGTTTTCAAGTTGTATAAAAAAAGACTCGCGCTTATTCTTTTTTATGAGTGACCCGAAGCGATCCAATTTTTACGATCGTCTTCAAAAATCCACTCTCGGAAAAGTGGAAAGCATAATGACGGTGCGTTTATCTGCACTTCCTTATGGTCGCACACACGCACGCACACACGCGCGCGCCTTTTGATGTTTTCTCATTTCTCAGGCTGTAAAAGTCTCCTTTTTTATTTCCTCCTGTCTTCCTTTTTACCGCAATTAAAAATCAAAAGTTTTCGGTCCCGTACTTTTTGATTGCGCGTTGTAAAGGAAACTGGATGTAATTTCATCTTCTGGACCGCTATATGGGAACTGAACGGCGATGAAAAAAAAATAGATTTCGAGATTGTTTACCGCTTTACGACACACTTTCTTGCGCGCAAACGAAAATCTGATTCTTTGGGAAAATGGAGATTTATTGTCCAATGTACCATAAATTTGTTTTTGCACGACGTATTTTCCAAAAACTACGTTGACGTAGCGGATCAACAGAACCACAATAAAATTATCAATTTCTGGTTATTTGTGATTTAAAAGGGCGACTATTTTCAAATTTAATCCCTGTTAAAATCGCGTAACGTCATTTTTAATGATCACATTTGGTCATGAATAAATTCCCAATCTCACAACGACCTCATCTTCACCTCTCTAGTTTCAACGTTTGCTGTGCAACTCGCTCGGCACGGAGATTTCACCGAGCTCCCCACTCTCCACTTCATCAGAGGGAAAAGCTGTAGATGGTCCGCCATCCCGAGGCTCAAATCCCCGCCTAAAAAAAGTAAAAAGAAACCAATCTCTTATCTCTGAAACGTAGAAAGCCAAGGAATGTTAAATTCTGTTTACGGCGCAAGGCTTTCCGCCTCACCCTTTCGCACCTCTTCCTATCGCGGCCGTCCTCCTTCTCCCCTCCCTCCTCCTCTCATTCCTCCTCCTCCTCCTCTTCATCTTACTCCTCTTCTACCTCACATTCTCCATTCTCGCGTTCTCTCTTGTGTCCTCCTCGCCCTTCCTCTCCTTTTTAATTCGAACTTCTTTTGTTCTCCTCTTTTCTCGGTTTCTCTCCTCTTTAACCCATTATCGCCAAATCCCGTTTTATCCTTCTGCTTCTCTTCGGCTAATAATACGCACCAGTTATAAACTGATGTTGCCTTAGCTATTTCTTCTACTGGCTTTTGGAAAATACTTTTTTATCTTCTCGTTATTCCGCCGTTTCTTCCTGACCTCTCTCTCTTTCTCCCCGTCTCTCTTTCCTTCTCTTCTTAACATCGCCGCGTTCTCTTTTCGCCATTTCGGATAAGAGTGAAGGGAGGGGAGGAGGAGAGAAGAGAAAGGCGATGTTGGTAAGGAAAGGATGGGGAGCGGAGGGAGGATGGAGGGAATAGCAGGTAGATGGTGCTATAAATCCAAGATAACATCTATGACCTCCAGAGGCTCTCCTCCCCTTCTCTCTCCTTTTCCTCATCTTCTCACTTTGACCACTCCCACTCTTCCCTCACACCCTTTTCTCTGAAAACATCCACCAGCCTCCCTCCCTCCATCTACCTCTCCTCTCACGAACGCTTTCTCCACTGGCTCGCCTTTTCCTCTATAATCACCTCCGTTTCCACACAAGCTACCTTTGGATGGAGAAGAACATCGCTAGTTCGTCTTTATAAAAGCACATCATTCGAGGAGACTGTTGCAACGGTGAAACCGACGTTTGTTATTTTTCAAATTGAATTGGCTAATTGTGTTTTTATGCTCGGTAAAGTGAGCGCATCCCTTTTTTATGTTGAATTCCAAGTATATTGTGCCTAATTAATGTTGAAGTCTGTTTAATATTAAAGTGCGTATTAAGTTCTTAGTTCTTCTGATAGTGCAAAGTAACACGGAAATCTGAAAATTTTCATTGCTCTATTATATGAAGAAAACTCTTTTTTAAATATAACATAAAAATATATACGAAGGTTGTTAATGTCGGCATTTGCGATGTGAAATATTCCGAATGCGTTGAAAGTACACACATACGTACTCGTCTTTCGTACACTCTGATGAAAATGTCTGCACTTCTTATTTTGAATAATTTCCTAATTGCTAGAGCAAAGATAAGTGCGGATTATATTATGAACTGCGGAATATTTTCGTAAGGTATATAAAAATGTATTTCGGGTTGTTTGCATTAATGCTTTTTCGGAAGTGATTATCAGCCAGCATACAATCTGGTTTAATTATGGTTTTATACGAAGATATTTTCGAAAACAATCCATCTATTAACTGATTTTACTTTGACTACATTTGTCATAATCTGGAAAGCTGATTCACTCACGACCTAGCAAATAAATCATAAAGCCTTGATGCTGGCGATGTATTATTACCATAATTAAGACGGGGACTTCCTTACACACCTACAAATTATGGTAATAACGGGTCTATAGGTCTCTACACTCGCGCTGCCGCTACACTCAGTTGTGTGGAGAAAACGGTTCTCATAAGAACTGATGCAAAACCTTAACACTGAGCGGTTGTTGCGGCGACAGAATGTTATTGAACCGAGTCTTATTTTTGTGCAAATTAAGTAATTTCAGCTATAAAATTGTCTCTTCATTGCGCATCTTATCGAAGCGTATTTTATAATGAAACAATTACATTCTGGACCTTTTTTCCGCCAACCTATTATGAATGTGCCGGCAAAATTATCTTTCGGGCGTACATAAAACATGTTCTGTGAACATAAAAATTCTTGCAAGCTTATCAAGCCATTCTTTTCTAAGAACAATGTAACACTTAATGGGATGCATTAAAAGTAAACAGAAAAGAATTCTTAAATGGACTTTAGCCGGTGAAGTGAAATAAAATTAGGAACATTCTATGAATGGACTTTGTTATAATCCCCGAAGGACACCTCTCTTGAGTGAACCAACTCATTTCGTGTATCAGCTATGGAGAAAAACAGCCAAGGTTAGACCAAATAGGAAGTTAGAAAATAATCGATGGAGAAATATTTTGATCAAGTCGAACTATAAGAAGACAAAGAAATATTGGAATAACTCACGAGTGAGAAGGAAAAAAGATAGATAGATAGGTAAAGCTCTTTATTCGGGTGAAATCGAGACTATGAAGTCCCTTCTTCCATTTACCCAGGATGGATCGAAGGAGAATTAAGAGGAATGAAGCAATTGTCAACGTATTTAGCAAGGATCTTATTAAAGATAAGTTTACATGATATAGAAGCCGGGAGAAATATAGAAGTATAATCGAGAATTGAGGAAAGGAAATAAAATTTAGGGCACAATTTAACGATGACGTATTATGGGCGATTTACGCATGCGTACCAAGGGGCGCTCCCATTTCCCGTGCCCTCCCCTCCTAGCCATCCCATCCACTCTTAACTCTTTGGACGGCCTTTCCGGCGTCCTTGGGCCTCTAGGCCCAAACGCCCTGGCCTCGCCCAAAGCGACGCCACAGCTGCGCGTAATTCACTCTTGAGGCGTCTGGGCGTGGTGCAGATAAGGCACGTCACTTTACGCGGCAGGGGCGAAGTCTTCATCTGGGGAAGGCGGAGGTGGGGGGGAGGGGGGGGGAGGCAGTTCGTGTCACGGATATACGCTTTATTCGATCGAGAAATTAAAATAGAAAGTGTTTCTTTCGAAATTGATAATGAAATATAACCCCTGGATACGTTTCGGACGATGGTTAAATTAAATAATTAATTATTTAGCTGTGGTCTGGCATTCGTATGGTAAAAGCTAAGCGTACTTTTCTATTCTTCGTCCACAACCTCAAACATCCGGATTTTCGAGGCCGTAGTAAATACTAGTTTAAAGATTGTGTATGTATTTAACAAAAAGGCTGCCCATATTTCATCGCCGTTTGATGGAGATTTCAATAAGCAGTTAAGATCGTGCTCGATGTTTTAATTTTAAAGTTTAAACTAAGAAAATTTTTTATTAATGCAGCACGATTTTCCGGTTCCGCCTATATATAGATATAAGTGTGTCTATAAAAGTTTATTTTACTAATTTAATTTATTTCTCTTTTTTAGGTGAGTGTCTCGTTGCGGAGTAGTTGAAGAGCTTAAAGCGAAAATTGTAAGTAGAACCAGAACGTAAAGTTTTTTTTTAGCCCTCTTTTAGAAAGTCGAATGTATTTGGAACACGTTTTAAGAATGTTAAAAGTGTGTAAAAAGAAAGCTCCGTTATACAGTCCCTTTAATCCAACATTCCCTTCCTACGGATCTGCTACAGCGATCTCTTATCACCCGTAGCGGGCGACATTCCACAGTTACGAGTCCCAACGCGCTCAAGAGTTTCATTCAGGATCGCAGCGCGTGCCGTATGAATCCACGGCAACCGGGAGAACCGGATGAGCAAATTGCCCTCTCCCTCCGGGCCCACGCCCAGTCGCTAATTATCCACTCATGACCCAGAGAATGAGCCGAGTCCGGTGCGCTCCTCACCTGCCCGACTGGTCCCGTCAGCTTCCCTCAGGGTCACCAAGGGGCCCAGTGACCCCCCCCCCCGTCCGGCTCCGCCCACACATACCCAACAAACCCCTTCCCCTCTTTCTCCTCCCCCTCCCACTCCTTGCCCCTTTTAAAGGAAGCGGCGGCGGGTGGAGGGGTGCCGCCACCGCTTCACCCACCACGCCGGTTTCCTCGATCCAGACTCGAGTCGTCGTTGTTGTTGTTGTTGCCGCCGACGTTGGTTGCGGTCGGTTCGCCTAGGTCGCCTTGGATACCGGTGCAGCACCTGTCTGTCCCTGTGCGTTGCCCTCGTCCTTCCGCGCCCACCGCTCACTCTGCTGACTCACTCGCGCCGCCGCTTTCATTCATGGATCACGTGAGGATTCCTTCGGTTGTCGTAGTTAATGGATCACGAGCTTCCGTGTACATCCGGGAAATTTTATATATCATCTCGAGATGTTTAGTATTCGTGAAATGGATGAGTAATCGCAATGTTTATAATTATACGCATATCGTTTTATGGGAGTAAAAATGATGAAACTGACTCCCCGCGAGTTCTTATGGGGACACCGCTTTTTTCTCTTCTTGTACTATCGCGTTCGAGATGTGAAAGTTGACCGAAGGCAGTGCAATTATCTTTTTTATTTATCTTAATTATCAGAGCAACATCTTAGCCACTCTGAATATCAGCTCTCTTTTAATCTCCTCCCTAATTGTATGTAAAGATAGTTCCAATAGCTACAAAAATACTTTTTTTATCGGCAATTATTTTCGAGTATATAACATTAAAATGTTTATGTATCCGTGTTTAATTGTGATTATCTGTGTGACTCATTAAAATGCCATCACTTAGCTTTTAATTTTAATATAATTTTACATTATTACAATTTAACCAGAGTAAAAGCGAGTGTTACATCTTAATTCATAATCGAATCAAAAAGTTGTTCTTTATGCAAAATCACAAGATGGAGCATTTTCACGAGCCCTGTAAAATTTTGCGCTCTTCAATTTAATTTTCCGTTCACAAGAAAATCGCATGGCCATAGAATTATTTTGCTCTGTGATTCCTTTGAATTGCACTTATTTACTCGATCTATCTCTCCTCTAAGAGTCATACCGTCTCTCGTCCTCGAATAGCCTTAAATGGGTTCTCCCTCCCACATAGAACTCGCGCCCTCTCTCACCGGCGGCTCTATAGCACTGCCCTGAAGACTAGTCCAACCTCTTCCGTTTCTCTCTCCACCCCCTCTCTACCCCAACCCCCTCCATCTCCCAACCCCTTCTCTCTATCTCTCTCCAGCCTCTTCTCGCTCCCCTTCCTCGAATCCTTTACTGCCCCTTCAGTAGCGCATGGACTTGACCTCTCAATTCATTCATGAGACCGCTTCCGTGGCACTGGCACAATGCGGGGGTTTGCGTCTAAGTCACTGACTTCCTAGACCCCTCCTCCTCTGCCTCCTTACCTTCTCTCCCTGACCCTCCTAACAAGAAAGTGCCACCCACGCCATGCTTCTCCCCCCCTCTCTCTCTCTCCCTCTCTCTCTCTCTCTCTCTCTCGCACCTACTTACATAAAGACAACTTACCCCTCACTCTGTTCCATTCCGCTCTGACAGCATTCTTTTACGCCGCGGACTTAAATGCACAATTTATTCGGTTCGCTTAGGACAGACCTCTAAACCACGCGACCGGTCGGCACATTGAATGAGTTCATTTCATTGCAATGATTATGTTGTGAATGAGTTGATGAGGGCATGGACGAGGAGATAAGTGGCGACTAAGGAATGAGAAAATTACAGGCACCCAAAGCATCGACAATTCATTTTCGTCGAAATTTTGTTTTTTCGCATTCGATGCTTATCTGAATTTATCATTCTTGTTATATGTTAACCCTTGGACGTCATATTTAATTCTTCCGGGGACAAGGTAGATATTTATGTATGTAGATATTTCGAAATGCATATCTAGGCACTTGAAAGCTAAGCAATAATTACAGTGAAACTATAGGTCAATGAGAAAGTTGCTTAGTTTTATTGAAAAACTATCATGCTGTCATTAAATGTTGAACATTTTACACATAGCTATAGAATTTCTAGGAAATTATCAGCAGCATTTTCTCCTATAACACTAGATGTTGATGTAAAACCAAAACTTAGGTTATTGAACAATACCTATACCAGAAGATTAATTACGTAGATTTGAGATGAGACAACAGTTTAAAGCATTTACAATCTTTTTTCCTAAGACTCGAAAAGTTAACATTTAGTTATTTGCGCTGATAACAATATACCACTACGTTGAAATTCTGTGGTATGTTCGTTAACGTACACGAAGAATCTGAACACCTTCGAAATGTCTGCTTACCGCAGTGATTTCCAAACTTTTTGTAAGCGCACCATTCTTTCAAAGATAAACAGAATTTTGCGGCATCCCCAAATTGAAAATTCTTGCACCAAGCGTTAAATAGTTTCCTCTACCGTAGAGTTGCTATGCTCTTTTATAATATATTTATACTCCTACGATGAATTTCTAGAGATAACCAATCCTGACTTTAATTCACTTAAGTGAATACTCAGAAGTTTTATTTGAATTATTCAGCAAATTTGCAATTCCAATTTTGGTCGTCGAAGTTTCATTCTCTAGAGAGCTTTCACTTTATTAAACAGATTCTCAGCAACGCTGTGCGTCATAAAAGAAATGAATTGAGGGAACATGGATGATAAATAGTCATACATACATGAGTACATACTTCTAACGATATCGAACAAAAAATATATATTACATCTTAATTGTGAAATTGTTCCTTCAATGAAAAACGCAACTTTTCTTTCGGATGAATGAACTAGGTTTCATGAAGTGGATTTCATAAGGTTGATAGCAGAGATGTCCATTTCATGGAATGGGGGAAATGAAATTAAGTGTAACAGGTATAGCATACCTCGCCATTTAAGAGTTTATATTGGGGTCTATCTACCATGTAGCTACAAAAATTTCGCAAATTTCGAAATACATAATACAAATAATGGATGTTATATAAAGTGGCTTAGATCAAGTCCCTCACACCTCGTCTTCTTTCCTAGTCACGAAGCCGGTGACTGACAGGAGAGGAATAAGAAATTACCTCGCGTCCACTTCCTCTACGGCCTCCTAGTTGTTTCATATATTTATTTTGTCCGTCTTACGTTTATTTCCTTGAGGCACATCTTTTCATGGGTAGCGATGAGGCACATCTTTTCATGGATAGCGATGACTGGCAAGGTTCGTTTGAATTAGCTTCCTTTCCAAACGGCACTCAAAATGTTAACAAAACACGACCGACGCTCTCGCTTTTCCTCGCCTTCCAGCTTCCGTTCTCTGCGTTGCAAAGCTCTCCTTTAAAAGCTTCTGGAATAGCAGCTTTCCTGCCGCGAATGGAAAAATAAAAAGGATGTGAGAGAACGAGGCGAGAATATCATCGTTTCTTTTGCATTCAAGACGAAAAGGAACTCCTTCCGCCAGGCGTGATTACATTTTGATCGCACAGCGAGCGCTTCTTCGTGATTGCGTAAAACGGCGGTTTAATTATGCTTAAATGCATAATTAAGAGATTATTAACCCATAAGAACAAACTAATCGATCGATTGTTCCCCTATATGAAGTGGTCCCTCGGTTGAGGTTAACTCAGAACCAACAAAAGAGCTCGGGTTCGCACATCCAGGGAAAGCACAGACCACGATATCTAGATCAGGGGTGGGCAAATCGTGGCCCGCGGACCATATGTGGCCCTCGAGAGCATTTAACGTGGCCCGCGAAGCTTTGGTGAAAAAGCAATCTGTAAAATTTAACACAATTTTATATCACTTTTGGTAAAATTATGACAATAAAACCTTTAGTTTTGAAAATTTAGCCCTATAATCCTTGTTTGTGCTTGTTTTTCACTTATGTATGATGCCTAAGAATCTAAGCAATTTCCTATTTAAACTCTAATATGGCCCGCCTAAGCATTGCCATCTTTCAATGTGGCCCGCTGAAGAATTCGCAAACACCGATGCGGCCCGCCATGCAGAAAAGTTTGCCCACCCCTGATCTAGATTCTCGGTATCCGCACGCAGCATTAAAGATGGCAGCCTCTTTCAACGGAGTTTATTAAAGGTTTAGTCGTTCCCATTACCGCCACACGCATTGTAATCTTTCCACTTAGGATTAGTTCTTGTGTGAGTGAGTGAGTGTATGAGCGTTTGACAACAGGTCCCTGGCGAGGATTAATACCCGGTAAACCTGTAAGGTTATCTACCTACTTTTTGTACTTTTTATTCCTCTCTTGCCCACTTTTTAACCTTTACTGTTTGTTTGGTCTCTAAATATTCGCCTTGTACGGTTAAGGATTTTTTCCATCGCGCCGTAGTCTCCAAACCCCTTTTTTAATTTCCACTGGAAGTAATATGTACACTTGGGCAGTTTGCTCAAGAATGAGTTGACAATCGCTTTGGCATCGGCTGTTAATTTATAAAATATTTCGTTGTCGTTTCAAATTATTTTTAAGTAAAGCGACAGAAGAGAAGTTACCTAAATGGGAAAAGTGTATTTTGTTCGACTTTTCTGATTCTATGTAGATGCGCTGTTGTTGAGAAAATGACATTCAAATATTTTCTAGCGCTTAATTGCATCGAATGAATGCATCCGTTATACTTGAGAATTTTATTGAAATTTAAGGCAGAAACTGCGTATCTCGGTCATACCACTCAATCAGGTTTCATAATTTTCAATTAAGTATATTAAAAATTTCCATTAAAATCAGGTTCGCCAAAATTATTGGTGTAAAACTTAAATTTCTGCTCATAAATTTCTTAATGGAAGGTATTTTAATTTGGTTTTCGAAAACAAAAAAATATCATTTTCATAATAGCACATCTGTATTGGGTCGGTATAACAAATACATACAATCTTACTTTGGTTGCCTAAACTACTAAGGCGAACTCGACGGATAATATAAGCCCAGGTCCAATTCCCGGAAAATTTTAAATTTTATGAATACACAGAGGACGCCACAGTAGGTATTCAGGTTCCTCTTCGGCATATAAAGCTAACAATTCCAACTTCTATTCATTGAAATATTTTTTAATTTGCGAAAGTATCTCATTTTAAATCATAACTCCTGCCACATCACGCTTTACGGGAAGTTACAACATATAACATCCTAACTACACAAAGAGATTCGTAATTTCGCAGAGCCTTCCATCTCTCCAAATAGCACCTTGAGTCCATCCTTGCCATCCATACCTTTCTCATCCCACGGCAATACTTCATCGGAACCAAACGCACCCACATATAAGATCGCCCACCCCTCTCTAAATAATGGCCAATTATCTGTGAGAAAGCGACGCCGACGCCTAATGGCAACGACCGCCGTTAGAACTCGGTGCGGTAACGAGACACAAAGGCTACTTTTACAAATTGCCATCGTCCGCCTCCTCGAGGCTCGCGTAGTCTGTTATTCATCTTACACGCCTCACGCATTTATCCGGCTCGCATCCTGGAGTTTCGCGGGGTGGCCGATGACGATGAGGAGGGCGTCTCGATTGCACGGAGTAAATAGGAGCGCGGAAAGTTAATGAGACCGTTCGTCGTCTCCTCCTACAACGAATGTATTTAAACAAATACTAGAGCTCCCTCTAACGGCACGATTAAAGTTTTGTTTCCCTCACTATTTTTGCCAAACTTCGAAGTATTTCTGCTTTCAGTGTACGATATCTCGTGGGGGAAATGCTGCTTTTGCTCGCGTCCTTGTCCATCCTGAAGCCTACCGCTTATTATACTTTCTTCTCTTCCTTTCTCTCTCACACTCGCTCACCATTTCCCTCCTCCCTCTCATTTTCGTTCATCAACGCCTTTTGCCTCGCTCTTTCGCGTTACAGACGAAAAATTGTATAATTACGTTGCAAGAGGCTTCCTTCAAAAATCATAGCTGATAATTTTACTAGGAAAGTCGTGAACTTGTTTTCCGACAGAAATACAACTTTCTAGATATTTAACATTATAAGAACATTGTTACCGCGAAACAAAGTGCATTCCATAGTTCGACGTCAATTAAATATAAGACATGTTTTAGTGTTTAAAATTTCAAATAAAATTGGGTATCCGTATGCGTTTCTCCAATAATATTCCAATATCTCCGATTATCATAAACAGATCTCTTTATTTATTCGGGATCTAACAGTAATTGCATCTATAATTGGCTCATCCGCGCTAATTTGTTGCCAACACTTGGATAAGCAATTCTTCGGTCACTGGAGGAAGCACATGTTAAGGTCTGCTCCCACAACCACGTGACAAATGATTTGGGTAGCGATCGCCCGGAGAATAATAATCGTCTCCTTGTCGAACGTGAAAAATGTAAGGGTTGTTACCCCTGCTGCCGACGCTTCCTGTCTCTTCTTCACTGCGAGAAATAACCATCGGCCGTATACGAAGGCATTCTGTTCCAAGGGGCGAGAACAGCAAGGTTTCTACAGCCATGTGCTAAATCCACCGAATGATTTTTTTCAGACCGTGCATTGGGTCGTTATGTGTTCACGATCCGCGAGCGCTGTAATTGAGCGGTGAAAGGATTTTCCGGTAGTTAGTATAATTCATAGTAAAGGGTTTCTATTGGTGCCTTTTATGGTCATTTGCGGCAGCGTTGAAAAAAAAACAAGAGAGAAAGCGCCGATTGATGGGAAAGGAGTTTTAATTGGCGCTTTTGATCGCAATAACGAGCTAAGAGTCTAATTACCGCCATTTCTCGCCGGCGCAGAGCTCGGCTCGAGTTATAGATAAATGTTACTACGATCCGTAATTTACATTTTAATGCAGCTTTTTGAAAGCGTGATGTAATTATACGTTTCGTAACATTGACATGAATGCAGCAGTCGTTAGCATCGGTTTGATTTGGTGATTACGTTTCAACATTGCAAGGTAAGCTTTTGTACATGATTTATAAAATTGAAATATATAAACCTCGGCAATATTTAACAACGTTCATTCACACATTTTAAATAAATTAATTAGTCCAAATGTCTAATTATTAGTATTCCGAAAATCGAATCACATTTTGTAATTTAAGATCGTAGAAATAGGAACATTTTTAAAACACTCATTTCATGCTAAGATTTAAAAGTAAACATTTACTGGATCAGGTGAGATTAAAAATTTATGCGTAAACAAACACCAACTGTATTAATTTTTGATATTTTAAACGATTAATTTCACTAATAATCAAGGTTCGACTTTCAAATTTGCATATTGGAAGGGATTGCGCTTCTACTGTACCACTCTATTTCAACCCATCGGTTAACGTAATCAAGCGAAGTTCGTCCATCCCACTCTCCCTCTTCCTTCGAGCAATCAGACGCGGTCGATGATCCGCTCGCAATGAGCCTCCGGATAATCCAGTTCCCTCATTCCCAAGCCTTCAGGGGACCTTCCCGCGAAAGGAACACTCTCAATGATGTGAATTCCAACCACGAGATCTTTCTTCCTGATAGACGAGAGTTGTTGACAGGCAGTACAAATTAATATATTAAAAAGAGGTTGGTGAAAACTTTGATATGGTTTGTAACATTATATTGGTGCGAGACATGGAGTATGAGAAAAGAATTGAGCAGACTGGAGACGTTTTACATTTGGCTGGATTGAGCAAAAAGCGAATGAAGAAGTTTTTAAACACAGTATTGGGAGACAGGAGCATAATTTGAATGGCAAAGGTAAGGCAGAAGGAATAGGTGGATTAAATTTGGAGAGGCGACTCTCTGGGATGCATAGAGACTATTCGACCATTATATCCCAGCTTTCTCACTCGCACTTAAATCATCTCTGCCTTCGTGAGGATCTTGAATGCATACTTATGTTCAAATTTGAGAGCGTAGTACATATCCCTCCCTTTTTCCCATTCCGTTGGATCTAGATATTGTTTTTTCGTGTTGCGCACTTTGCATAATTGAAGGCATTGCTTCGCGAAAAGCGAAGGAAGAGTTGCTAGTTAGAAAAAAACGTCATCACAGTAAGATATTTTACGGCTAAGGAGTTTCCTTTTTAACGTCCATCTCGCCGTAGTCTTTTAATACCTTCTTAATTAACAGTAAGATATATTTTGAAATATTCTTATAATTTCATTTTATATTATAATTTAACAAGGTTCACGTTTTTTTTTCGGTGTTTACCCTATTAAACTCAGTGCCTCGAATTGAGTCACTGAATATCAGTTTTCATCAACTTACGCTATAAGATATTGTAGCTGTAAGAACCTCCCTCCCTCTCTCACAGGCAGTTGAGAAACGGCATTATCGGATACATTTTTATGAATTAATGAAATCCGATGCGCCAGCAAACAAAAAAATCTGAATAAGTGGTAAGGCTTGAAAAATCATAGTAAAGCTATTTTTCAGCACATTGACTCCGAAAAAGTCTGAATATCCAAATATTATTTTAGTGTATCCGAGAGACGGTAAGGGTGCGAGGGAGATTAACACACACGTGCGGGGAGGGAGGGAGGCGGGAGAGAGGGAGGGAGGTGGGAGGGCCGCAGGAATTGTATAGGGATGGGACGAGAGAGGACGGAGAGGGGGCGTGGGGCGAGGAAGACGTCCGATTGCGCGGCTGTGCTTATGGAATGGGCGAAAGGTGAGGCGGAGTAAGAGATTCGGCGCGTAATACCCCGAGGGCATGTGGAAGTAGACAGCAGGTTGAATTATAGAGAAGTGGATAGGGGTTGAGGGAGTGTCCGAAGAAGGCTGCACGGCGCAGTCGCATGTGTAGCCCAGTTATTTCCCTGACCCCAAACCTACTCCGCCCACTTGCTCCACCCCCCAGACTTCTGCTCTCCCCCTTTCTTCCACAATAATAGGATCGCGGGAGAAGTTCCGGTTCACGTGTTCCAGGTTCTTTAATGGCGAAGAAATGCTATATTTTACGGTAAAGCGGCCAATTGCATGTTAATGCCTTTCGTCCGTACGAAAAAGTAGGCGGATTCATATTTTCCATTTCTCTGCCCCTCTCTCTCTCTCGAACCAACGTGCTTGCTTCCCTCGCCTCTTTTTCTTTTCTTCCACTGCGATCAAATGTATACAAAAATTATCTCCATAGAATCCTCGGAAAGCGATTACATCTGGAGTCTAAAGAGCCGCGGCCTTTGGCTTTCTTGAGCAGAAAGATCTAACCTAAGATACTGCATTTTCGGCGCTGGCATTAACTTGTATATATATTTTAAGTGGTCGCTGTATGTGTATTCCATATGTATAGTCATGATTACGGTGTTATATCTCTCTTAAGCAATGTTTTATTGCTGGTTGTTGGCTCATAAAGGTGCATAATTCATGTATTCCACTAAAGCGAAAAATTATATATTACGTCCCGTTAAACACTGAATGCAGCAAAATGATCCAAGTGCTTGATATAACCACGAATGGAGCAAATTTCAACGAAAAAAATAAACAGTTCTGTTGAATAAAAATTATGATCCTGAGAATAAAACAATTTAGCTGAAACTAATAATATACTATCTAAGATAACGTCTTGATACTTCCTGATTTACTTTCTACGTTTGGCTTAAGAATATATCGTATTTGTTCAACTTTGATTTGATGTTAAGCTTTTCACAATTCCATCGAGCAATCTTGTTTATGCTTCGCTATTTCGAGCCAGAACGGAATATCGTCATTCTTGCAGTCACGTATTACAGGTATTAGAGTAATAGACGTGATACGAAAGATTGGGAGAGGTGAGGGGCGAAAGAGACGATTCTCAGCATCATCTTTGCCAGAACGTGATCCTGCACTAATGCACATGAGGTCTTTTGTTTAAAGTGTAGCTCATAGTCCAACATTTAAAACGCAGAAAGCATAACAATTTATTTGCTAATTAACACAATGACTTATCTAAAGATTGTTATATTTACAACATTTAAAAGAAAACATTAATTTTATGCATACCCTAATAATCCCGTGGAATCATTTTAGACTTATTGTTAGCCTCAAAAGATTTTCTAGATTTGGTTGTTCGTCAGACTAATGTTAAAAAAGAAAAGTTCAAATCTTGAACTAATATAGTTCATGTAACTTAACCTAGAATTGCGCAATATAAGCCTCAAACATTGAGATTAAAGATTGATATAATCTGTAGATTCATTGAGAGTCGATAAGTTTTATGAGATCAGAGGGTATTTCAATCACGCATATGTTAATGAAATACTTGTTAGCAAAGAAAAATCTATCAGAATGTGACCTAAGGGAGAGACGGAGAGCTATTGTGATCTTCAATGGAACTCGAACCTCTTTCACTTTCCAGGTGGAAACTGTAGCAAGAGAGCCATTTGGAAAAATTATTCTCCGCTCTCAAATAAGAGGATCTATACTGAGAAACTTTGCCTCCATCAATTTTGAAATGGTTATCATAATACGTTCATTCACGGATAAATGACGGAATTTGTTAAGAGGGAGAGAGGCGTTTTAAATGATAGGGACATTACGGAAATGTCAATAAATTTTAATGTAAAATATCTAAAAGACAGCCAATATTTACATCTGAAAACGTAATATTTAAGTCAATCCTGATACTATAGAAGGCTTCCATTAGAATCATAAAAAAATTTACTAACTTCGTAATCACGTAAACAAATATTTTATGCCCCATGATTAAAATCATAATGCTCACGCATGAGTAACCATAAAAAAGTTATTTTTAATTGAAAATATGTATATAAATTATTTTATTAATGCTAATGAATTATTTTTTCCCATAAAGCTATTATATTTAAATACTTTTGAAATTCTTTCAACCCTTGCATCTCTCTCTCCCTATCTCCCTCTCACACACACACAATGCCTCCACTTTCCACGGTTATAATCTTCGCTTGTCATTCTTAACTTCATCTACGGCATTTCCTCACTCTCCTGCATCTCTCCATTCACTTCCTCTCCTCGTTTCTCCACAAACCTCTCTCTCTCTCCCTCCCTCCCTCCCTCTCCCCAATCTCCACCGAGGCCTTTTTCCATTATAGTACGAATCCCCACCCCCTGTCAACTCCCCTTATTCCATCCATCACTGTTCTCGTTCACCAACCTTCTTCGCCCATCCTCATTTTACACACCCCAATTCTCTCTCTCCCTCCCACCTATGTGCCACCGTTTTATCCCTTTCCTTACTACCCCTCTCTCTCTCTCTCTCTCTAGCCTATTCTCGCTACTCTTTCCCTCTTCATCCCTCCTCGATGGAACCGCAGAGGCCAACGATTGAGATTTAGCGAGAGAAAGAGAGCGAGGGAGAGATAGAAGCGGAAATGGTGATATCCTTCTCTCAGTCTTCCTCCTCTTCTCATCTCGACGAGAAACGCTCATCAATCTTGGAGATGAATGACGTTCATTACCGCATCACTGAGCCTGGTGCCGTTTTCCCCGCCGCGCGCTTCGCAGTCCTAAGCAAACACGCCTCGGAGGGGTGGAAACCCCTTCTTGATGGCTATGATGCTGGAAGCAGGGAGGGGCGGGCACCCGAGCTCCAGTTTGGAGAGAAGAGCGAGAGGGAAGGGAAGGAGACGGTGCGGAGGAGGATTGTGAGCGAGGGGAGTAAGTCACCCGTGAGACGTGCAGAAGGAGGCGGGAACAGGCGGATCTTAGGAGGGGACTTCAGAGCACGCACGAACCCAGATCTGCGTCCTTAGCATCGGAAGAACACCGATGATATTCAACAAGTAGAGTTCCCAAATATTTAATCGGGTAATTTTGAAGTCGTTAAAAGTGGGGAGGGTATTCTAAGCTATCAGACGTATAGAGAGAGAAATTGAGAAACGAAAAGAGGACATGAGAAAACTAAATTTTTCGAGTAAGTAACCGAAAATTCGAGTTGTTGATAGTGAGTTACGGAAATTCCGCTTATGGATAACAAACTGCGAACCAAAGGGCGGTGAATGTTCAATGCTTTTGTTTAGGCCAAAGGTGGACAGGTTAAGGTTTTGTGGGAGAGGATTGGCGTGAGCGACGGACGCTGTGAGAGAGGTCTAAAAACAATGGAGGGCGATTGCAATCTCAGATCGGATGAAAGGATGGACGGAATAGGCGTCCCGGTAAGACAGTTGGCTCGGTATTGCTCCGAATTGTTCCCGAGTGATTTATAGGCGGTTAAATAATTCCAAAGGAAACTAATTCTTCATTGATGTTCATCATGTGCACTTATAATTATTTATTTGCACGTAAATACATAATTCGTCCGAGTATTGCATAAAACATTTTATTCTACCCATCATTTTCTTTTTTTTATTAGCTTAGCAGTGCATAGTATACGAGATCTGCCTCGGACGGTGTTTTCCTTTTATAATGGACGGTTATATATTTATTTTTTCGGCAATTATTGCTTCAGTCAAATATGCTGCAGGTATCATGGGGTTAATTCGTGAGATTTCAGAAGTACTTAAAACGATATGTCGATTTCAATATTTTGTGAGACTTTGAGTTGAAATAAATTTAAAAATCACACATTATGCATCCAATTACTTTTACACTAGGTAAATTCGGTAGTTACTTCAATAAAACTTTATTACTATAGTTTGTTATAAAATTATGTGAGCGTTCGGCGAGATGCTATTGCTGTTATTATGCAAGGACTTAATAACAAGTGATACTTATTAGGCACTTTCTGTAGGATTTCTAAGTAAATAGTCAATAAAAAAATTATCCTCATAATTCAACGGTTCCTCCAAAATGTATGAAGACGACTAAACTTTTAAGGCAAAAGTTTCTTCGCCAAAAAGTATTTCTTTAAATTTTATATTTGAATCCTAATCAGGAGCGCTTCTTTATTTTCATGTTTGTTACATAGGTTGATATTCGAATGTTTAAAAGGTTTTTGGAGAGCATAGTTGCCTTACCTGATAATTCTCTGGTTGATATTATTTGATCATTAATGTAAAAAATTCACTAAATGTGCAAAGAATCGAAATTTACAACAAAAATTTATACTTAACACATACATGCATGACATTTTTAAATTTTCAAAATAATCACTTTTCCATGGCTTCCCTGTTCTGGATATATATGAGCCAGCCTAATAATATGCATAGAATATGTAAAAGTCCATTTCCTCGTTATATTTATGCTGATAGTGCATATGCCCCTTACATCTCTTTTGCATCCACAGCCCCAAAGATTGTCCAATCGTCCTTCGGGGACGGCAGCGCTCACGTTATAGACTAATTGTCAGAAAGATAAACACATTTTAAAATCTTCCATAACGTCGACTACTTTAAAATAACCTTTTAAGTCATAAATTAAAAGTGGTCAAAACATGTTTGTTTCTGTCGGTTTATTGCTCTTGCTCCAAAACCTTTACTATCTAAAAGCGATATTCGGGACTCAACACTGGTAGAGCGGTTTCCTGAAAGGCAGCGAGGTATGGAAGTGACGTAGGCCGAGGAAGTCGAGGGATAGAATTGAGATAGGAGAGAGGAGGAGGGCAAAAGGGAGAGGGGAGTAAGCAAAGGGGGCAAAGTGAAGAGGGGGAGGGAAGTGGACGAAGAAGGGGAGGCGAAAGACACGTGAAGTCGCCCTACTTTGCATGCGCTAAGCTGCATGACACATGGATGAGCCGAAAAAAGGGCGAGGGGCAAATAGGACAGGGGAGGCGGAGGTGAGATTCCGATGGAAGGAGACGTCCTCTAATGTAAGGGACGAAATGGACGGGCCAAAAAAGAGGGGGGAGTTTGTAAAGAGTGGGAGAGAGCCAAACGAATGTGCTATGTGGGGAGAGAGAGGAGGAGAGAGAGATAGAGAGAGGGGGGGAACAGAAATTGGGAGAGAGGGGAATAAACTAAACGCGCCAGTGAGCGGGTTGCTCCTTCCATTGTTGGTCGTGGAACAGATAAGACAATGCAATCGCTAGCGTTTTAAACTGCGGAATCGAGACCGTTATTTCTAAAAATTACGGCAGTTAGGGGAACGGGTTTCTTAAAACTATCGATGGTTTGAATAATAACCGTAAATTTTCTTTTTAATGAACCAGGCAAATTTATTTTCTTCTAATTTTATACAATATATAAAATTAATGGTCCAAGCTCATTACAAATATTTTTAGTTGATGTTTTCTACCCTTGTGTGTACCATTCTATGAAATTTGAATTTTGTATAAAGGGACGCCATTTGCAATTCTTTAAATATTTATATATATGTGCGTGTGTGCGTGCATGCGTGCGTGCATGTGTATATGTGTATATATATATATATGTATATATATATAAATGCTTAAAGAAAAGGAAAGGTAATAATAAAGGTGGCAACAAGGTGTTGGAGAAAGCCCAGTGGACACTTACCTAGATTGAAGAGCCGCTGGGGGTGCTGAGGACACGAAAAAAAAAATATATATATATATATATGAGACAGGATATTTTTAAATGCGTTGTGAGGTATTGTGTGTTTTTAGAAACTGTGTGTATATAACAATTTTAATCATGAAAACCGCTATAATGAAAGAAGGTATTCGTCAGATTCCAGATTCCTCGACGATCTCCTAAATACACTTCATGCATATTAATAATGCTTCATAGTGGAAGAAGCCAATAAATTTTCAAGCGTTCCTTAAAAACTGTAAGAATTTTTCCCTCTGCCAATCAGTTATTTTCAAAGCTCAATTCTTTCATCTGCGTAACCGATTATGATCAATTTAAAATTAGCAAAAAAGGAAAAATGCATATCCTTATTTTTAATTCGGTCACTCATTGCTGAAGCATTCGTTTAAATAATCCTTAGGCCCTTTCAACGAGAATACCTAAAGTAGTTGCTCTCCCATATCCCCTCTCCGTCCACAGACACTCCAACGCTCTTCGTTTGTCCCTCGAAAACCCTTCCTTCCCCTAATCCAAGCGGCGCTTCTTTCATATGCTAATTCCTGTGAGACATTCTCCCCCATGTCCTCTCTCTCTCTCCCTCCCTACCAACCTTCAAATCTCCCTGCTTCCCCTTCCCCTATTACTACCTTAGCCATTGAAGGGGTTTGCACGGGTGGATGCAAGGGTTACGCCAAAAGCAAGAGTCCAGGATAATGGGCTGGAGTGCACAGAGGGAGAGGAGGAGAGAGAGAGAGTAGGAAGAGTGTAGACAAAAGGAGAGGGATGGAGGAGAGGATGGTCAGATGGAAGAAAAGGAGAGAAAACAGCATCTTTGAACAGAAGAAGATTAGGAGGAGGATTAGGAATAGGTGACGTACTGAGGGACTTCCAGAAGTGGATTTTGAGCAATAATGAAAAAATTGGCTTATTTTCGTCCAAATCAGAAAATTGAGACTTAAGCTTATTAGCCTTTTTTTTAAACCAACAAACACGATGTTTTCAGGAGTTGGATATTTTATAAATGAAGAGGATTTTCACATGTAAACCAATTATATGCATTCTAAGTTCAGGCAGCAGCCTGCTCATTAGCTTTGAATTTTTTAAAGCTAGAGGCACTAATTTGACGGATGCCGTCACTCAACCGTTTAAATATTTGACCTATTCAGCCATTTTTATTATAATATATTAGACACCTGAGACCATTAAGTACAGTTATTATATTATTAATTCCGGTTCATTATTAATATCTTCTGTTATGGCGGGGCATTATGGAGAGTTGTTCCTCATTTGAAAATTAATTTTGAAGCATTTATGCAAAAAGACGTTTCATGCCTTGCATTTAAAACGGTGGGTGAAATTTCAAATGTTCATCCCGAGTTCTGAAAAGTCATACTACAAGCAATCACTCCCTAAAGAAGGCGGCTGCTCGAGTTTACCTCTTCAGTGAAAGACACGAAGTCCGCAGTGATTCGAAATGCTTAGAAACATTTTCCTTCGCTTTACAGAGACTTGCCAGGATCAAATCTTTTGTCCCGCTATCATAGAAGTAAATCCTTACTATTGAAATTATCCTGAGATTGATGCGTCGCTTCATTTTCCACGGGAAACTATGCTCGGCGCGCGGGGACTCGCCACTGACAGACACAGACGCAAAGACAGGCAAAGGGCAGGAGAGGACATAGAAATAGAGAGAGAGACAACGGCTACGCGAAACCCTTTTCAACAGCGACGACCAAAAATCATCTCTCGGGCCTCCACATCGTCTCTCCCCTCAGCGAAGAGGGATGTGGGCCCAGATACTGCGAGATACATAGGTGACGCAAGGTGAAGGGAGGGAAGGAGAGCGAGTCGGTGGACAGATGCGCCCGTAGCGAGGAGAATCGTAAGGTACGGAATGGAGAAAAGGGGGAGTAGGATAGGAGAATAAGAGAGGGAGAGAGAAGGACGTAAAAAAAAGTCGCCTCGGAAGACAGGGAATGCCGGGACTGAGCCGGCCGGTCGTTGAGAGGGGTCGGAAGAGGACAGAAATGGGGGAGAGGAGGGGTGCGTTGCTGACCGAGGGTTGACCCGCGCGAGTAACGATAGAGGTGGTAGGGAATGGAGCGGAGAGAGGGGCAACTCAGGCCAGGAAAGGCAGCATGCGAACAGAGGGTACCGTAAAAACGCCTCCCTTGTGCAGAGCCGGCGAGGTCTTTTCCCACAGTAGCTTCGTTGCGAGGCGTGGAATGGCCGTCAGGGAAATAAGCTGGGCGGTGGGGTGGCGACGAGGGGAACACGTGCAGGGCGAGGGGCGTGGCGCGAAGGAGGAGGGGGTGTGGTGATGGTGACGGCAACCGCCGCTGTCTCTATTTACACCTGAGTGGATGCGCATCGCCCCGAGGCGGTCGAATCGCCACAGAGTGGACATCCGGAGGGGAGGACGTGTCTCTGACCACCCCTTAGGAGGCTAACATCCCCCTCTGGAGGTGCTCCATGGACCCAAGTGTGAAACTGCGAGCATAGATTGTCTAAACGATTTTACCGACACTTTTTAGCGCCAAAACTGATTTTAGCAAAGAGTTTTATACTCCGATGGATGGCCGTTTCAGCCGTCATAGCCCCAAAATAAAGATCCTAGTTGTGTAATAAAAAAAATTTTTAAGATTTACGAATCATGATATGGGGTATTCGAATTTTAAACTAAAATGTCGAGTATATAAACGCACGAAATAACCGCTAGAATAGCGCTTAAACCGAAGTCGAAAAGAGGAACTTATTCTACAGGTCTCGTTCAAATCGATCAATTTCTTATTTAAGGTATATATCGAATATTTTTATCAATACAAATGCGGGAAACTGCATTTCGGAAATCGTAATGAAATTATAATATCTATTAATAAACATAAAGGCATAATATAAATATACGTATGCCAAATTAATTTTCTCGTCTGCGATTCATTATGTATATCCCTCACAAGGTTTTATTTTATTCCCAACGATTTTTTTGTCGTTACTATTGATGGATGCTGATGTTTCGACACATCGCATAATTTAACAGATTCGAATAAAATCACAGTATATATTATAGATAACATTAAGGAAATATTATTAAGATAAGATAGTCGAGAACCCGCATGATAAACAGGACTGAAAACTGTGCGTCTCATGGGGTAGCTTTGTATTTTTTATGTATCTCACCGAGTTTTTTTTATTAATGCTATCCGATGAAATGTAACCTTGAAATGGTTTTATGACGAGCAGCCATATATATCAGCTAGTTTTCTCATCGGTAAACCGACGAAACCACAATCTAAAATATCCACAACAACCGAAAAGGCGGACTTAACGTTAAATATTTTCGAAGATAGCACTAACCAAGAGAGAGAGAGAGAGAGTGGACGCTGTTTGCATTGGTGCTTTTTGTAGTGGGCAGAGTGTTAACAGTGCCGGGATGGGAATAGCCCTGAGGGGTGCAGAAAGAAAGGACGCATACGAATCATAGAAGGAATTCATGGGAAGAACTCTCTTTCCCCCTAAACATAGGTTTCGTTTTAAAACGCTGTGCTTCAGCTCCGACAGTCTTCTAACCCCCCCTCCCCCTTCCCCTCCCCCTCCCTCCTCTCTTACCCCACCTGCGTTAGCACGGCAGGGCCTTTCTCAGCTCAGGGTCTAGATCTCATCCCCATTATCCCACTTCCTCTCTAGAAACCCACCCCACAATCGGGTACACCCCACTGACCACTGCCCTACCGCCGCCCATTCCAGCACCTACCCGAAAAAGCGAGTGTAATCATCGCGCTATGGAAGAGGTATCTGAGGGCGAAGAGGGACAGCGTTTTAGTTAGTGGGGTGAGGATTAAGAGTTGGATACTGATAGCAGGGGAGTTTGGAGTTCCGGGTCACGAAAGGGAGATGAGGGAGTGAGAGAGGTGCGACGTCGGTGGCAGAAAAGATGAAAATGTGAGTGGCGGAGAGAAGGGAGGGAGAGAGAAAAAGAAAGAGAGAGAGAGGAAGAGAGAGAGACGAAGAGAAAGGGGTTGAGTTGGGGAGTGAGATTATCTGTGAGAAGTAAATATGGCAATAGATGCAAAGAAGTTCGATTTCCCATAAAGTAAAATTATGGTTGATGAAAGCATAACCTTATAAAAAATCGGTACAACATACACTGTACAAACTTTCTCATATATAGGTACTAATGCGTCGTTTAGTTATCTTTAGAAAATGAAAAACGAACCAGCCGGTTTTTAGAAAAGCCAATTTTTGTTAAAGTTGTCCAAGAATAAACTAACCTTATACTCATTCATTGAGAAAAATGAAATACGTAGTAATATTGCAGACGTATACTCAAGTAACTGTACGAAATTTGATCAAAATCGTTATAGCCGTTTTTGAGAAAATCGAATTGTAGTTAAAAATGCGTAGAATAAACTACTCTTAATTCTTGAGCAATGTCAACCATTTCTACATATAGTATGATAAAATACCTAAGTACGAGATTTCATTCATTTTCGGTTTACCGTTTAGGCTCCACAGCCAGTAACAAACAGACAGACGGCATTGCAGAAACCACTTTTTCGGATTCAGCGACACCTAAAACGTATATTTCCGTAAAAATCTCGAGGTAAAATTTTTTCGCGATAACAATACTTTCTCGATACTTCGTATGAGAAAGTAAAAATGACATTCAGGCACAAATACTTCAAAGACAAATATTTGGGAAAAGAATAATTAATTACGAATCTCAATGCTGGTTGGTCACTAAGTAAGGCTTTATACACACACACATACACACACATATTCACACACACACACGTCTCTCCGTCGCTGACGAAGGGCGTTAGCCCGAAAGCTCCATATTTGTGTTGTTTTTGTTTTTTTATGCTTTTCGTGTGTCCCAGCACCCCCAGCGGCTCTCCAGTCTTGGTAAGTGTCCACTGGACTTCCTCCAACTCCATGTTGCCACCTTTATTATTACCTTTCCTTTTCTTTAAGCTTTTATATATATTATATACTTATATATATATATATATATATATATATATATATATATATATATATATATCTAAAAGGACTAATTGTGTATTTAAGCAAGAACTGGATGGGGATTGCCTTTATTTTCTGGCATTCGATCAAAGTTAATTGTTTTTTATGCTAAGGATCGAAACTTTCGTCCAAAATTATGATTCATAAACTTTGATATTCATAAGAATAGGCTACACACACAGTTGTCACTGGGCACCTATTTACATGTAATTTGTTGTTAAATAGGCAACTAAACTAATGAGTTATAATTATTAGAAAGTCCTTAAAATACATTCAACAGAGAATTATCGAGTTCGCAGTATGGCTGAAAAAATATTCAAGAACGAGCACTTAAAAAATAATTGCCTCAGGTATCTCCAATTATCGAGCTCGTCGTATGGCTGAAAAAATATTCAAGAACAAGCACTTAAAAAATAATTGCCTCAGGTATCTCCATTAACTACAACAAGGGTATAAAAAACCAGATGCGCATTTCGGCTGCAAAGTGGTAATTCACCGAAAATAAATTGAAAAACCTTCTTGTGGTTATTGGAAATATACGAGACAAGAATTTTAAAGTGTTTGTTCTTGAATACTTAAAATGCATATTTACCACGATTATTGTTTTTCGGGATGCAATTCCATATTAATTGTCAGATGTCTCAGTTTCACTTAAAAATATTTTATAATTATTTGGTCTCTAGCCTCTCAAACCAACTATAAGGCCTAATTATATAATTTGTGGATGCCCTTTTTCATTTAGGCTGTTTTATCAACGGGAAGTCAAAAAATAACCGACGAATACATCAAGACATCGGGAAAACGAGCGGTCTTAGATTGAAAGAGACTATGTTTTGTAGAATGCGCCATTTCTATGCAACAATTGTAGAAGATTAAATTCCTCTCTCTCTATTTATCTATTTATCTCTCTATCTATCTATCTCTCTCTCCCTTCTCTCTCTCTCTCTCTTTCTCTCTCTCTCTCTCTCTCTCTCTCTCTCTCTCTCTCTCTCTCTCTCTCGTGCATTGATAAGTTGAGGTTTCGGCCATGAGTGGATTTCAAAAAGAAAGGTAGATCGTAAAGAAAACCTTTAAAATAAGTGTGAGATCGGACTCGTAGGAGAACGGGCGGTCTTCAAAAGAGACAGGAAGTTAATGGAAAAAGAAGACAGAGCAGGGGAGGAAATAGGAATGGGGGAAAGGACAGAGAGAGAGAGAACAGAACGGGAATACGAAGAGACTGGGGGAGAAAACGCGAGAAACGCGAAAGACAGAATGGAAGAGAGATAAAGAGATACCAATTATGAAAATAGAGATGAAAGAGGGCCGAAGAGAGGAGAAAGTTGAGTAAAATAGATGAGCGCGCATTAGAGCGGATGAGGATGACACTGAGACGTAGAAATAGAGATCCAGATGCAAAAAGAGCGGAGAGAGGAAGGGAAAGGAGAGGAAAGCCAGATTATAACGAAAGGTACCAAAGGAAAAAGCAATTGTATTTACGCTTCGCTCTCTTCATCTTTCGAGGAGCGGAGATGGCAGTGTGTGAGGAAATTTCTTTTCGCCCCTGAGCATGGTCATTGTATCCGTATGCAGAGGGACGGGGAGTACTGGAGGTTGTGCGTAGGGATGAGGCGGAGAGGAGGGAGGAGGCGGAGCGGCACAATGCGAGGCGGAGGCGAAAAGAGGGGCGGGCGGATAGGCGACAGCAGTGGAAGTTTCCCTTTGAACTGTCTCGCTTCGGCCGGGAGTGCGCGTTAGGAAAGGAACGAGGTGCAGAGAGATCTGCGGACGCCAAAAGGTGCAGTATTGCTGCTGGTCCTCCACTCTTTGCCATCGTCTCTTCTCACAATTCTCTCTTCTCTGAAAAAACGTCCTCCCTCCCTCTCTCTCCCCCTCCATTCTATTTCCCTCTGTTTCGTCGCATAATACTTGCCATTGTTCCCTCTATTTCTCCATCCAGCCTCTATTGCTCTCATCTACTGGGATATTCCCCGGAGACAAGAAGCACACCATTCCATTCTCTTTCTAAACTCTATCCTCTTTCTTTTCCTTCTCTCTCTCTCTCCTTCTCTCATATAATCTCCTTTCCTTTAGTCCTTGGGTGGAAAAGCCCGACGGGTAATTTTAAGCAGTCGTTGCGCATGGAAAAATGCTATCGATAAATCACTTCCTCGATTCGTTTCGCTGCTTCAGAAAGATGATCTACTGAGCCCTTTTCATACGCCGCCGGATTCGGATTACGCGCCCGACTGCGGCGGAGGCGATGAATGCTCCTTCGGACGCTGTTCTTTCGAGATACACGTTCGCACGCTGAAGTAGCGCTCGTCATAGAAACAGATATTCTTTATTGTTAAACAAACGAGGTATTACGAAAAGTTCGTTTCTTGTTTCTAGTAATGTGGCATACATACAGAGTAATTAATATGATTGTCCTATCCTATCCGAAAGCAACAACAACGCATATCACCTTGACGACTATTAAACTGCAACAGCAGACGTTAGGGTAATACTATTGTTATTTTGCCAAGGTTGTTACCCCCTAACATTATAATAGCGATACACTTCCTCAACAATCTTAAATTTGGTTCGTCATTAATCCATTCTCGCGATAAACTTTTTCTCGTTTATATTTACAAAATTTATTTAGCGAAATTTGTTGCCAATAATAGCTGGGTAAAATGTAGCCATATTTTTAGATAAATTTCGGAATAAAAGATAATGATCGAGGCTTCAATGAAATCTCTTGAAAATGAAGCTTTTTCAAAATTCTTCCTATAATTAT
Source organism: Uropetala carovei (assembly GCA_036926305.1). NCBI lineage: Eukaryota > Metazoa > Arthropoda > Insecta > Odonata > Petaluridae > Uropetala > Uropetala carovei. The sequence continues at coordinate 8,789,784 of JAXCHB010000143.1, read as the reverse complement.
ATCTTCAAAGCAAATACGTTCCAATAGTTCAACCGTTGAGTAATTGTTAACACTCCTCGTACATTATAATCTTTATTTCTGCACCAAAAAGTTTTTTTATTGTATTTAATCTGTCATGATCTAATGTTTTATTTGATTGGCCATCACAAAGAATTGCGCCACTGAAAGGCTATTTTCCCTCATTTATCGTCCCAGCAATATGCTCGACTTAAATATTCCACAACTTTCAGCATGTAAGAAACGACGTGATTAAATCCAATATAATAAGTATAATTTTCACTGAACTTGATCTTATATTTTTTAAATGTGTTTAAAGTCTCCACAAATTCTGGGAAATTCTTTAATTTTATTTCAAGAAGTGTCAGGATTTGGTTTTACGAATCGTTAAGACTTCTCTCCTCAGTTCAGCGGAATTCGTTTTTTTTAATATGTTATTAAGATTCCAGCGTTCAAATGTGCTAAATTAGAAATTTTAAGGACCGGGGAAGAAGGGAATGACGTAAAATTGGACTATAAAACTGTGATCCATTAAACGATGTTGGAAATTAGTTGGAAACAGTTCCTTTTTCAGCTATATCTGTGGAATGAAGCTAGTTAAGACGTTTAAGAAATATTTTCACTACCTATGAGCACTCTTCTCAATCAGTATTGGAGTATTTGAAAGAATAACGGAGAGATTGCGAATGTGTCTCCATATGTTTCAACTAACAAATCACTGGAAAGATTTTTTTGAGGTTTGGCGTAGAAGATCAATAATACACTTATCTAAAGAATTTCCGTTTGGCCAATGATTAGATCCGGAATACATTAGGGCCTAAATCAAATTAACATGTACCTAGTTAGTGATAAGCCATTGACTGGTATCTAAGGAGATATTTTCATTTATTTGTGAGAGTTTCTGAGTTTTCACCATAAAATATACACCCGTGCAAAAATTGCAGAATCTATCAAATATTTCAGTAGTAAAGCATTTAATTTCATTTTGAATGAATATCATCCGCAAAAATTCCTAATATTAATAAAAACGTGAACTTAATGGAAATAACACATACCATCCCATGATACGCTTCTATATGACGATATCGATTACGAAGAATTTATGAAAGATTATAAATAGCGTAGGAGACATTAGGAATTTCTAAAATAAAGTACATCTTTTCATTATTGTTATAAAATAGATTGTTATGAAATTGAGCGAGAGGATGTAAATTAAAAAAATAGTTTTGTATAGTCCCACTTAATATTTTACATTCAATAATTAAACTCAACTGTTTTAACTTTTTCCCTTGTCAAATTCTCATAATGAACGCTGAAACATAAAGCAAAATGAATTGTAACCAAAGGTGGGAACAACCGCTCTATCTTTCGCAGTTTGAACTCCACTTCTGCAAGGCATACGTGTTGGTGGGAAATATATTACTTTAGTCTGTACTTGTCATAGCTAAATTTAGCGATAGGATTCATTAAAATTTACTAATCTTTCACTCTCTATCGTCGTTTTTCTCCTCTGGCTTGTCCCTTGGAAGAGGCAAAGTACGTCAGGGGCCTTTCTCGGTTAGGGGTGCACTCCATTATTTTCGCGACCGCAGGGACCGCCTCTCCCGCATCCATCCCGCCTCAAACAAAAGAGGGAATAGGACCCGAGATTCTATCTCGGGAGAAAATAGGGCCAAGTTTCATTCGAAATGAAAATGCGCTCTGTAACGGAATATAGGCTCTTCATTTGTTTTTTCTTTGGTTCTCACCACTTGCATTGCAGATGCTGTTTAACTTCCGAGATTTAGGTTCAACAGAAAAACGACGCTGTAAGAAGGAAAAGCTTAAGATATTTCCTCTGATAAGGCGTTTCGTTTCGAGTGATTTTCAGTTTAGCTTTAGGAAATCGTTGAGGCAAAAAGTATTCTGAAGGATACATCCGTTTGAAGCATTTACCTAAGAAATCCTTTAAAAGGATCGCTTATGTATTACGTGTTACTGCCACGATTACTTCAATCGGTCAAATTTGAATTTGTTCGTTAAAAACGCAACTGTTACAACGAAAAACTTAATGTAAATTTTTTTGTTATAAAAATTTCGTATTTATATAAAAATAAACTTATAACGGAGTTCCACCAAGTATTGTTTTTCAACATCGATTATAGATCAAATTGGGAAAAGAAATAAGAAAATGGTGAAAGCATGAACGAAATTTTAACTGAAACGTAAAACAATGAATGAGAGTTAGTTCATTTAATAAAAAGTGGCAAGAAAATTTTAATAAAAAATTCACATTTTATTATGTCATTGGAAGCAAATTAAATGAACCACTAGTTGAGAACATCTAATCTAGTTCATTCATCCAACTATAAATTGTTGTGTAAAGGTGATTCGCATTACATATACGAGTACATACGTCCTCACTGGTAATTTATCCATTATATATATATATATATATATATATATATATATATATATATATATATATATATATATATAATTTAATTATAATTGGAAATAAATATGGGTTAATTCATTCGATTTTGTAAAAATGCTGTTCTGGTTTACTCGAACATTTTATGGACACTGAACTCATTCAGAACATAGGCCTACGGTAAAGAACAGAAAATGTTTTTCGGTCCTATAAAACGGTCAGTACCAACTAAGGATTATCGAAGCATTTTATTTTTCAGAAAGTGTTTTGCACAACTTCATAACTGTTTAGTAACTTCATCTAATAAATATTAAAGCCAGTTTCTTGTTTGCTTGCGTCAGTGTATGTCATTTTATAACTCAACAACTACAGAACGTAGAAACAAGTAGAAGCTGTCATTTTAACCGCAATAAAGAGTTGTGTGATAATGTTTTAAAACCGTTTTGATTGACCAGTTTAATTTTTAAAAAGTTTGTCTCTTTTAGATTTTCCCATTGGAATAACGTATTAACGAGTGTGTCATATTTTTTATTTGCATTTTAAAATTAGTTGCAATCAAGGTTCAAACTCGGGGTTTAGTCGATTGTACGTCTGAAAGTACAGTTTATTTTGATTAAAGAGAGAATTTGAATTCATGCAGATATATCGCGAAAATACATTTTGAAACTTAAAATTGCCCATTTTTCATGGCATTAACAATGAAAAATTATAAATTATATGACAACGTAATCGCATTTTTTCGCCAATGGGAGTCCAATGTTTATAAATAGAAAGCAAATATCCTTGCGAGGTTTAATTTCGTTTTTGATTTGTTTACATATTAACAGATATATTAATTTACTGGAAGTTTTTCAGATGATGATATTCGTTGCAATCATTTCACCAAAGCCTGATTACTCTCTGGAAAACTAGACAGGCGACTTAAATCAACATTTAATATAATACAAGTATAATGATAACGATAAAATTAGCACATATTTTGTAAATATTATTATTAAATACTAGTGTAATGCCCGTTCAAATATCAACGGAAGAATTATAGATGGATAGATAGATTATTATTATTTTCATTTAAAATAATTAATATCACACTTTTACATATGAAATATTTTGTCATATACAACATTTCTAATGAATATTCTGTTGTTGACGGGCTATCTTTAGTTAAACTTAAAATAGTTGTCTCTCTTTCCCTCCCTCCCTCTCACACCCTCTCTCCTCCTCCCCCCTCTCTCCCCCTCTACTTCCCTCTCTCCCCCTCCCTCTCCCCCACTCTCTCTCCCTCTATCTCGTATTAAAAGCATTCAAAGCACGTTTATACCCATAAGGATTGAAATAAAAATATGATATCGAGGTCTAACAATGGAATAGGGAGGCATGATATCATCCCGTTAAAAATGGCAAGATTTCCTCAAACTGTCTAAATTAAACGTTTAAATTGAGTGATTCCGAACTGTATGCGGAAAAAAGATGAAAAGAATAAGAAACTTTATAATGTTTTCTTCAAATTGGTTTATATCCGAAGATTGTAGGTCAATTCTTTCTAATTTTAATCTAAAAAAGAATGAAAGCCTGCCCGTCGAAATGTCCATTTTTACGTGTTACCTTATGGGAAATGGAAATTATCCCCTGGAGTCGCACTCGGGTCTTTGATCACGAGTTCGATAGGTTAAAACGTTTTTTATAATATCATAATGCTATCCTTAAAATTTCATCAAATTCGGTTCAGTCGTTTGCGAGATATTAAACTTCAAAAAGCATTACATGAAAAAGGGACAAAGTGACACTGTCTTTTATATATGTTTTATGATTAATATATATTAAATAATTTGTTAAATATTGATATTGTGTCATTCATATTTTTAAAATTATCTATTATTTAATGGCTCCCCTCCATTTGGTGCCGAGCATTTTTGCCAAAACTAATTGTAAGTGTTGCGTAAATGATATAATACGCTTGGAAACGGATTGTTTACAAACAAATTTGGTTAATTGATGGGAAAAAGTATTCTTTATATGTTATTTTCAGTTTTTCGTTTGCTAAGAAGTTTTTGTATATCTCCCATACGCCATAGCATTGGCAACAGAAGTTGATTCACTAACTCTGTTGAAATTCAACATTTAAAATAACGATTTATCCTCTATCAATTAGGGATAAGTTATATTCAGTAATTTCTTTGTGCATATGGTGAAAGACGTAAACCTCTAGCTAGTATTTGCTCGGCCATGATAAAACAAGTTTAAGTAATCTACTTGTCTATTTTTAAGCCTCTTTTCAATATTCACCCGCCGTATCTCTTTGCTATTTCAATAAAAGCTATATTATTCACATGATTCGAGTTTTTAAATTTTTATAACGAATTAATAAAATACTTTTGACATTTCTGTCCTTAAAAAGATACTGAGGGGTTCGAGATTTCTATAAAGTAGGCAATTCTGATCTTTAAATGAGGCGATGTGTATTTAAGATTCAATATTGGGGCACGTCGGTATTTTTTACAATATCTCTCGTTAATACAAAGAATATGTCAGACATATTACAAGGCATCGAGTTGATTAAATATCTCTCTATTTAATTCAATTCATTATTTATGAACGAAGCTTAATTCATGATAATCGTCTTTTGTTTTTGCAGCATTGAATAGCAGCGCTCCCCCTATATTCTGCCACTCTTCCCCGCCTCTTATGTTGCCATTTCCTTTCATTAGCGAGCAGTAATTTCTTTTGCCTCTAACTACCTCTTTTCCGCTTAAGAGGTCCGGCACCTGGTTTCTTCTCACCCTCATCCCCTCGTTATAATCTTCCGTATCGAATTCAATAACGCAAATGTCTTCGTTCTCGCGCATTATACCCTCCAAGAAGTCCCGCGACTAAGACGAGGAAGGAGAAGCTTCCGCACGTATTTCTTAGCTTCCAGATGGCACCTCCATTTATCCGACTGATTCCAATGCCGTCGTCATTGGAGTTCCTACTTACTTACTACTTCCACCCAAACCCAATCGCTCCTTCACCTGTCAGTTCTCAAACTACTTCCGCTTTGAATTACCGATAGTTTTCAAAACAGTTCCCTTTCCAACCTGCCGATGCTGGTTTACATTATTGTCATTAACTACGGTATATCATTCTCTTTTCAAGTGCTTGAATAGTATAGAATGGAAAATCAAGAGAGACATAGCGTAACTTCCATGTATAAATATAGAATAAAATTTCGTTCGATTCGATATTTTTTTAACAAAAAACTGGCGGAAGTTTAGCATAGGAAATAAGTATATATATAAATTAAATCAATATAAGAGAGCCGTTGTCTAATGGATTGGAGCATTTTTAATGTATGGAAAATGTATAGCAATATAGCGGTTATATCACGTTTAATTTAGGAGTCTACGTGTCAAAGAATTGCCGTTTCTCACAGAAAATATACCTGATCTTTTAAAGTTTAGATTGGAATTAGGGATCATTTTCGCAGATAGATTTAAGAGTCGTCAGATTTGGCGTGAGATATCAAGAAGAATTATACAAATTTAAGAATAAAACTTTAGGAGATGACGTATGTTCCCTTCCTCGCGATGTAGCAGACAAGGTAACGCAAGGATCATTGAAATTTTCAATATGCTACTTGTGAATCAAGGAAGGAGGAGATTTGAATACGCCTAAGGATAAAATGCCCGTCATTCCTTAAAAGAAATGTCATCATATATTAGCAGGCATCCATTTAAACGCCTCGGGATGAGAAAAAACAATTCCGGCAGACAATGGACAGTCTTCTCTCCGCCTATTCATTTCAAGAAGAGTTTGATCTAAATTGAAAGCATGCCCAGCAACAATGGCCGACCCAAGAGACAGCGCTACCTAAGTGACGGTTACGAAACGAAAAAAAGAGAGAGTTGAGAGGTATATGATAAAAAGTAATGGACTTATCTCGCTCCGAGATCGAACCGTTCTGTCGGGTGCACTAACTTCTTTGCTTACTAGACTATTTTTTCTTTTTGTGCGCTTTCTAACTAATGCTATACTTACGCTTCGAAAGAGCTTTCTAGAAGACGACGTAGCAAAATAGAACGAGAGGAGATGAGAGAGGAAGTGCGAGAGAAATGGAAGGGAAGAGAGGAGAAAGACGTGAGGAGGGGTAGGGGAGGTGAGGTGTGGCCACATCGCTCGGAGGCGAGCGGACATTTTGGCTGGCCCCATGGAGGCTGGGAGATTCTTATCGGGTTAAAAGGGTGGGGTCGGGAGAGATTGAGAGAGGAAGAGATGGAGTGGAGTGAGGCTCCAGGGAAGGGTGGGAGAGGAAGAAGAATGAGGAAGAAGCGAGACTACGCGAAAAAAATTCTCCTTACGACGAATTTAAATCAGACGTTGAGACTACTTCGTAAGAGTTAACTTATGAATTTGCAAGCTTACATCCACAAGGTTCAAATTTTCACTAAGTTCGTTGTTGAAAACAGATCATTTATGTTCGTTGTCATTTTGGTGAATGAAGTGATCTGAGGTAATGTACTACTTAGGATTAAAATAATTTTTCCTATTTTATTCCCGAAGAGATTTCATTGAATGACACCTTTCTTTTCTCTTTATTATAAAAAATTCATGCGCATATCATAACCCGTATATTTCTTTGTTATAAAAAGTGCGAAGGCGGATATAGTCGTAAATGTATTATTGGAACAGTAAATTTACCTTTGAAATTCGCTTATGAAAGAAAGTCATTATGTGGTACAGGCATCGCAAGTGGTGCCAAACGATCCTCAAAAGGTAGCAACGAAACTGATTTTGTGTTTCAAGGCAAGTTAATTAGGCGTTGAAAAAGAGTTGGGTACCAAGAAGTTAAAAAAACCATCCAAAGAGTACATGGAAAAAAGTTAGTGGGGAACTGACCTATAGTGTGAATAGCGAGGTAATTATAGTAACCAAATCTAAATGTGCTGCTGCAATTTTTCCGATAACGGGAAGATAAGGTAAAGTATCAATCAAATGTTAATAATCTGACTCAATAGTGGAGACTTCAACGCCTGAATGTAGACCGTTACTAGCTTACGTATTTTATCGATGGATATCACTCAAACCTCCAGACAAGCGACAATACCACATCATAAACAAATATCAGAGAAATAAAGGATGAACCTTAATTCTATAAAATTTGACGAATGATTTTCCGGCCTGTTGATCAAGACAGTTATAAAGAACTCTTCGAGGATGAGGATCTTGTATTGAAAGAAACGGTCCCCGTCAGAGGGTGTGGCTCAGTTTAGATGAGTCGGAGAAGGGGAAGGAAGAAGGGAAGCAGAGAGAGAGAGCAGTGGGTGGGTTGACGGGAGGATATACGGCCGAACGTGGGTGGTGGGATGGGATTCACGAAAGAAGAAAGCGAAGAAGGAGAGCGTCGAGGTTTGTCAGTCCCATGGACATTTCTCGACCGCCCTTCCAAATCATCTTTCCGTTCTACTCTTTAACGACTCATCTTCCCTCGTCTGAAAAATCTTCCGCCTCTCACTCCAGCAACATTCGCTCCCATCCTTTTTACGGCCAAAATACAGCGGCCCAAAGGTGTCCAACAGCGGTCTAAGGAAAGCACTGAACCATGTCGGGACATCCATCAACCAACGTGAAGTTTAAGGAAATCGGATTAAAAAAAGATAGCGAGTGGGGAAGGAGAGGATAGCTTGGGGTGAGTTGAGTGAGGGGGACGAATGGCAGCACGTGGGGGGATGCCGAAGATTGAAAACTTTTACTAGGAGCACTTGTAAACTAACAGCCAGAATTATCGGATGTAGCATAAATAACGATACGAAATAACACCAAAATCCTTTTCTTTCTAAAGTATCGTAAAATATTTTGAATCGATGTTTTTATTAGGGAATATATCAGATTAAGGTTGGAAATGTACTCATTTTTTCGGCATGTCTTTTTGATCAGAGAATTGTCCTCTTCCCATCTTAAAATCTTAAAACTTTAGTTGACGAGACGAGATGGTCATGCGACAGAGAAGCGGTTGCCATCGCCCTACTCTGCATTGAAAAACCAACATATGAAATGAAATTAGCCTTGCTCTAATGTATTAACAGTGCACATAGCCATCAATATTTTTGTTCTTAAATTAATGTACGGTACGCTCAAGGTTTACGAGCACCAAGCGTTCCTGAAAAGTACGAATAGTTCATAAACCGAAAATTCGTAAATCGGGAGAGATTTTCCCAATAATGCAATGTTAAAATCATGGTATGTGTCCGAAAACCAATTTTTCCTCCTACAAGTGCAAGTAAAAAGAGAACGGAACAAATTATAATAGATACTAATAAATCCATCTTAATCATAACTTAGTCATTCGTTGAATTTGGCGTAATTTTCCACATTAAGCGGAAGTTTGAGATAGAACTCTTACGGGTGTGAAGGCATTAACAGGCGTGATGATGTGGAAGAAGGTGCAGAACTTTCAACATTTATATCAGGAGAGCGGTGATTCAAAGGAATGAAAAACGCATCCAAGGAAGTCTGACGACACAAACAAATGAAAAAATCTTTTAAACGCCCTTGTCCAGCAGCAATTTATTTAGGTATGACAGAAATAAATGTTAATTTTTTGTACAATGTTTTAAATTATGCTAGTAATTGGAGGTGACTGAATTAAAGTTCGTACGATCGAATTTTGAGGTCGTAAGTCAAATTTGTGGCGTAAAAATCATAAGACCGAAAGTTCGTAAACTGAATGTTCGTAAATTGGGATTTTACTGTATAGATTTAAATATATGTTTCTATTTATGGTATATAGCAAGAGCAGCACACTAAATTGCAAACAAAATTTAATGAGTTTTTTACTTGGCTTCGATTATTCAATTGAAGCCAAATAAGTGTTTCGGCTTTTTTGGTCACTTTTCCGTTTGATATGTATTTTAACAGTAAATAATTTAAACTTGCTGCAATGATAAGGAATTTTCCAAATTATTTATAACTATTTAAAAACGTCATTACAACTTTGTATGAAAATGAGAGGGAGGGAGAGAGAGGAAGGGGTAGAGAGAGAGAGGGAGAGGGAGGAAGGGAGATGGAGAGAGGGAGAGGGAAGAGGGAGATAAGTAGGAAGGGAAAGAGCAGTATTTTTCAACCGGGGTGCCATGAAGTGTTCTGAGGGGTGCCGCAAAAATTGTTTTCCCATTTTTAGCCTCATTTTGCATCATCGGCTTTCAAAAATCCAAACCAGAGTTAAGACGAAGTTCATTTCGCCGCAAAGGTACTTCGAAATGAAAGGAGATATGGAGAAGGGGGTTATTATTACGATCATTACTGATGGTGGATAAGGAGGGGTGCCGCCAAATTCTGAAAAGTCACTTAAAGGTGCCGTAACTCTAACAAGGTTGGGAAGCACTGGGATAGAAAGAGAGGGGAGAGAGAGCGTTACACAAAAAGACACTACCTAACGAAGTAACAGAGAAGCCTGTTATTTTTTTATATAAGATAGGAGCCTTGGACTGAAGCCATTGTGAGATAAAACTGTTTTCTTATGATTAAAATCTCGTCATTACTTTGACAGACAATTACACTAGTCTACTTCTACTATAATATATTTTGAAGCGTGTGTTTGTGTGTTTGTTCATGAAACTCCTCCTAAACGATAAAAGCTAGAATAACCAAATTTTGTACGATTCTTCCTTACATCCTATCTTAGTGAATTGTCAAGGTTTGGTCAACCGGGATTAATCACTGCTGCCAATGTAGGGGATTATCATTTTTCCATAAGATAACACGTATGAATCCATATCTTGACCTGCAAGGTATACTTTCTTCAAGCATTAAAATACCTAAATATGGACCGATTTTTTTTGTTTTTGTTTTATTCGACGAATAAAACTCTATACTATCTTATTCCTGCGAAGTTTACATGTTACACGGTCGAAATTTTCAGAAATACGCTATTTGTTTAGAAATTTTGTGGATTTTTCGTACTCTTTCCGGGCGTAACCAAGGCGGCCGTCATTGTTACCTCCGATTCAATTACCTTCAATGAAGCTTACATAAGTTTAGCGTTATTCGCTTCGCACTTTTGTTTAAGCAACGAAACGATCGATGTTTATGGATAGGAACGTAAATAGATACTGATTATTATTCAGGAACCGTTTATAACGATTGATGAAAGTAATTGAACCTTCTTTCGTCTATTGAATACTGGGATCTTATATTTTTTGTAAGTAAAATCATTATATTCTACATTATAATGTTTATTAACGTAAATAATCTCACGTATCTGGTGTACATTTACCAGTCAGTGTTCAATCATGGACAATTTCACGGGTTTCTTGCTTACAAGACAAAAATAAATACTTCAGCGAGGCATAATTACACAGGAAATGAAGCTGGATTTGGCGAAAGTAATATGATAGGAAATAAAATTATCGTTATATTTGAATGCAATAGGCTCGGAAACGGATTGTTACAAGCAAATATGATTAATTGTTAAGAAAAGCTAATTGTAACTTAAAAAGTATCTACTATGTAGGTGTTTTAAAGAGTTTGTATTTTGTACTGTAGTAGCTTCACTAAATCCTTTGAAATTCAACGGGAAATTCTGCTAGTATGCTTCATCATCATCATAGGTAGTCAGTCCGTTGACAGGTCCGTGATTATTCATGGTTAAACTTGGTTCTCCATATACTCCTATTTTCCGCAGTTTTCTTCATGTCTTGATAGCTCTCTTTCCCTTTCAAGTCGTCTACCAGCTGAAAAGGGTTTCAGCTAGTATGCTTATAAACGTAGAAATACATTTATTCGAAAAAGTGAGGGTTTTCTTTACATCATGGCGGGAAAAGGTGGTAGGTGGGACCCAAGAGGCGAAAGGTTGTGGACCACTGGTCTATATGATTGCGGTTAAATCATTTAGCTCAACCTATGGTTCGCGTAGAACATATGTTAGCTATTGAAGGTGGTAATGTATGTTCACATGTTGTTCTTCTTGCCTGACCGTGTCTCCGAAACATCGCGTGTATATAGTCTAACGCAGACCGCTTCAGGGTCCTAAATGTTAGATCGGTCTCCAACCCTTTGAGAGAGGAGATCAAGGGTACCCTCGGGTCACCTGGACCCAGAAGCACGCGCAATTATCCATCACTCTTGGCCAAGAAGGGTGTTATTGAAGGCTGATTTCAGAAAGTCACGAAGAATAAAAGGAGAACTATGGGGAATATTTTCGTCGCGCCTCCGGTGGCGACGGGGGCGGTCGAATGAGAGAGAGAGGGCGTGCTTGGGTAAGGAGCGAGAGGGCGTGGCGCAGCGTTAAGTGGAGACCGTAAACTTCAAGGAAAGACAAGAAGGAAGCGGAGGGAGAGGATGAGGCAAAGGCTTGCATTGCACGTACGTACGTATTAAAAAGCCCTGGGGTTCGAATCTATGGAAGAGTACGTTGGAAGATATTAGGAGGGGAGGACGAGTTGAGGGAGAGAGGATGAGAGGGAGGGAGGAGGAAGGGGTGAAAGGAGGGAGGAGGAGGGAGTGAAAGGAGGAGTGGAGAGGAGGATAGGAGAAGGACGGGGAGTGGAGGAGAGAAGAAGGAAGAGGAGGATGGGGAGTAGTGGAGAGCGTGACAAGAGGATTAGAGGCGTGGTTCCATCCCCGCTTGCAGGCGAATGAGAGAAAAATCATTATTCCTGACTGGCGTAGAGAAAGACGTTAGTTAGCTATGTAATTGAACGCCATGGTGCATAAATAAACGAAGTATGTAAGATTGTTCTCAAAAAATTAAATAATATGTTAATTTTCAAAATATCAGTTATACTTATATAATTTTATTCCAATTTTCATGTTAAAAGTAAATTTTTGCAAAACCGATATTGAGGCCGGGCCAAGGCCCACTCTGGGTCCACTCGGAGTCCGCGCTGGATTTTAAGGCTCGTCTTAACACGGAGACGTATCGGTTATGAGGGATTTATTCGGTGAAGCGAAGATAATCCTTTAGACTCCCACGAGCCCAGAAGACTGGTTTACTTTGTACCGACATTATAGGATATATAAAAGGATTGCGATTGCCTACGTTTTATTTATCCTTTGCTTTTGACTCGGATTAAGATACTATCTTTCGTTATACATCAAATCGCTACTTGTACGACATTTACGAATAACATATTTAGTAAATTGTACTCTTTAATTTGCTTTAGCTCTAACATCGACGATGTGTTAGTTTCTACATTTTCTACTTTTACACAAAATACAGAATATTTGTGACCAAATAATATTCATAATCGCTGGAATTTACTCGATTAACTTTTGTCGCATCACAATATTTAGTAACTGAATAACGTAACAGTTGAATTTTACGATATGTGCCATCAGTTGCTCAACCGCGATTTTTCTTTTATGCACGAATGGTAAAGACCTCAATTCTCCGACTCCTTTTCCGAATTATAAATCGGTCACGCGTCCCGTCTCCATTCGAGTCACGGAACGTCATTTGGAATGCCGGGCACAGAGAGTTTCACTCCTTGATCCTTCACCTTCGCGGTTCATCGAGCGTTCATTTGAGAGAAGAGCAAATTTACGGTCCTAAGGTCCCCTTAAAAAGGGGCCCCCGAAGGGCACGCCCCCTATCCCCGGCACACGCAACGCACCGCTCGCGGGAAAAGAGGGGCTGGGGCCACGCTGGAAAGGCTAGTCTTTCCACCATGGGCTGGGGCGGAAGTGGATCCTCGGAGGCCTTTTCGGGTGCGGGAGAAGGGGCAGCCGAGGGAAAGGAATCCTTCCGCGGCAAACTACATCAGCGCCTCCGATTGGAAATTTTGAGAAAGTAACGATGAAAGAGGAAACGCTCGGCGCACACCTGTCCTCGAGTTGTAGCGACCTCTAACGCCCCTCCGCAGAAACGAATAAAAATAAAAAGAGATTAAAACGCACCAGCAATTAAGTTAGAAGCCATTAATTATTTTTGGAAGGGAACATACCTAATATAAAAGGGATCCTGAAAGCATCTTCCCCCGAACTACTCTACGTGATGGAATTCCGAAGAAACCATTGAATCTTCCTTAGAAGTCAAGCATAACCTTTTCCTGCTGCTTTGACGCAGAATAAGAAAAAATAGTTTTTCGCTTAATTTAAACTGTTCCTAATTTTCAAGAAATAATGCTTAAAAAATAAAACAAAGATATGCTATCGGTATCCTGGTTTTTCTGCAAGCTACAGAAAACGTTATTTAACAAAATTAAAAGTCAAGAGATATGCAAAATAAAAATGTTTTCCTCGTTACAAAGAAAGCTTTCTGATTTTAAGAGGAAATTTAACAAATAATTTACCTTTTATTCTCCAAACGAAATAGGATCAATCGATTCGTCCTCTGAGGTCTATCTTCCAATTTCCTAATTATATATATACACACACACACACTCGCTCTCCGTAACTTGAAACATAATGTAACGCGGACTCAATTTTTGACCCGTGTCGACTATTAAATACTAAAGCGTCTTGGAAATTCTCTTCCAATTTCTAGAATAAACTATTTCCATTAAACCGAAATGATATACGCTTTCCCAAACCAAAGTCTTTGGAATTCAATCAGCATCGATCGATACAGCGGTGCCTTTACAGATAGCTTTCGCGGCGGTCATATCAGCTCTCTCAAAAATCACGAGAAGATTTAATAAAAGATAGAGGATAAATTCAGAGAGAGTTATGAGATAGAGCGGATAGTCGATTCTAATAAGAGGAGGAGCTGCATGCGAAAGGAAAGAATTTCGATTGGCAAGCGACGAAGGTCAATTGCTGGAAAATGATTAAAACGTGCGGCGCAGGGCGATCAAAATTTCCCAATTAGAGGCTGGGCTTTTCATTTTCCTGCGTTGTAACTTTTTCGTTTAATTAGATGTTATAGCGTGAGAAAAGCAGTGTTTAAGCTCCTTCTTCCGCCCTCTTTGGCCTATAGTCTGTCCAATAAGAGCGAGTTCTTCCCTTCGTAGTAATTTTCAATGAAAGCAGAGGCCTTTTGAGTGATAGGCGTCGTGTCACCGTGAAATTATTTATGAGAAGAGACAGAGAAGGTGTGGAGAGAATAATAATCCAATATTTTTAGCTTCTTGTTCCAGCTATAATTCCAGGTATAATTTTTCATTAAATTGCGTAAAATAAAAACTAATGACTTCGAGTTTTAACATGGTGTACTTGACCAATGACCTAACGTCACCTGATAAACGTAAGAAGTTGAAATCAAAGTCGCATAAACATTTGAATAGGTAGTGGAATTCAATTAGTTAGTTGTTGCTATATACAAATACATATATATGAAACTATGTCTATGATGATTAAAAATTTAGAAATATTATAAAGCAATGGTAAATAATCTCAACAAGAACGCATAATTCAGACATAACAAAAGGCGGGTCCTGAATCTTCTCAATGGCGATCTCCCTCTCCATTTGAAGCCGCCACCACTGACGACCGACAACCCTTCATTACGGCATCCTCTTCGCTGTCACGGTATTTCATGCTATTGCCCGAAGGACCAGTTTTGTGACGCCAAATCGAACAATTTAGTACAGAATGGATTTGAGGGGGCATATCTAAGGAGATGGATGACTAAATGGAACAAGTGAGGGAAGAATTGCAGCTCAAATTACATAAGGCGCTTTCATCAACCCACTGCAGTGCACTGCTAACTTTCCAGCGGTGTAAACAAATGCAGATGCGGTGTATTGCTGGTTGCTTACACTTGTATGTTGCAGCTTGTACTTTTTAGCGATTTTTTCCGATTACTCCCAAGCAGCTGATATAGATCCACCAACTTTTTGTCCTGATTGACCAATATATCCTGAAAATTTGTCTTCTCCACGTTAGGATTTCAGAGATAGGCGAATACATAAACGCTTTAAAAAAAGTGTTAAAAATACTTTTCTCGTACGACTCAAATTGATTCTTTTTAACTACCACACATATCACATCATTATATAACGATTGAAATTCTACTTTTTATACTACAGTAATACCCCGCTATCCGTCGTTCCTGAAAAATACGACTTATAACGAATCAACGTATAGCGAAACAAAGATTACTATAAGAACTATGATAAAAGTTAGGGGTTACGTTCCTGACGGATATTTTGTGACACATTTGTTTCCCAAATAATACATATCAATACAGTATATTGGACATACTATGTTACCACTACGTGTTTACCACTCATTGCTACTAGGGTTTAATATACATTTAATCGTAACAACGAGTAATCGATTGCAATAATAAATTCAGAAATCACCGAAAATAACTGTCTATACTGTGATGGAGAACAAAAATTGTTTCTTTACTTACACGTACACTGATACGCACTTTAGAGTACTTTTCAAGCAGATTTCGCAATCCAAAGTACGTATATCCAATATCTCATCAGATATCGACGCAAACGTAAACACAAAATGTTAGACACAACTGTTCACAAAACTCAGAAATAGGTTTTTACACGTCATTAAAATTGGGACAGTCCCTTTTATCCCGTGTTTCTTGTGGCCAGCAAATGTTTATTCTGACTATGATTTTACACGAATTAATAAACATGAAATTAAATTAATTCATATAAATACTAATAAACATGAAATTACAAGCCGAATAGAGGGTTTTTATTGTTATAGTTATAATTTATTCACCGCAATTGGAATTTCTGAAATTTTGCTTTTAGTATTTCACAAACGACGTATATGCGAAGCGACACAACTTATAACGAAACATGTTCCTTAACTGATTGACGACGTATATGCGAAGCAACGTATAGCGGGGCAACATATAGCGAGGTTTTACTGAATTACATATAGTTTTCATGAGCCACAAGAAATTAAGAAATAAGTTACGAATGAAAGCATAGACTTCCATGAATAGGGAAGAATTCTAACCCGCCAAGGTAGTAGACAACCCAACCCACCCCTCTACCCTCATCGCGTCACTTAAGTTGATTCCGTTTCTCTTTCCTTCCTTTAATATCTCCATTGGAAGGGAACGCATCGCTTTGACCAGAAGACAGCGACTATTGACAAAGATGGAAGCATCGAATCAAAAGATGATATATTCAGTAAGACGGAACTTTGCGGTAACGCAAAAACGCACTTCTGCGCAATTTCCCGTTGCTAGAACACCTGCGCGGCATTAAAACTCCTCCCCTCGTTTAGAATACGATCCCCTAACACTCGGCCCCCAGAGGCATGGCGTGGTCCATCTCTCCAAATCGCGACATGCAAATTCTCTCTCGCTCCCGCTTCCTCCTCCCCCCACCCGATTTACCTTCACAGCCTCCTTGCCTGCCCCTTCTCTCCGCCGACCCCTCCTCCTTCCTTTCACCCTCACCGACCTCTCCTCCCCATCGCGCTTCACCTAGGCCCTCCCCTTTTTCTCTCCCTACGCAAACTTCCCAACCTGCTCCTTTGCGCCGCCAGATGCCAGCACACGACTGCCTTCCCTCCTTCGGCCTTCCAACGGAGGAGGGGAGAGGTACCCCGTGGCGCCGAGGGGGGGGGGGGAGGGGGGGAGAGGTGGAGGCGTGGTGGGGGAAGGCCGCGAGGGAAGGGGGAGAGGGTGGCGAGCCTCGCAGCCCTCTGCATTGGGGCAAGCAAGACCGAGCCGGTAAGTCGGATGAGGCTTCTCTACCTTACAAATACGAGCGTGTGTCGCCTTTTGCTTAACGCCCGACGCATTACGAAGTCACGCACCGCCCATCGGCGGGATCGAGCGTCTCCGACGTCCGAAGCCTTGTGTTTACCGTCCGAAAGAACGGACGCCACATTGGGATACGAAACGACTAAATTCCTCGAACGAAAATCAGCGAACATAAATGGGAATTTTTTGGATTTTTTGGTGCAAACCTTCGAGTATCGGACGATGGCCCTCGAGTTTCGGAAGAAGAGATTTTTCTGAAATACGTTAGAAACACATGGAAGAGCCTCGAGGATCTCTCCGCCCAAATAGCGGAATCGAAACGGACCGCCCCTCCGTGGTGCGGATGGAGTGTCGCTGTGGAAGGTGTGGTTGAAGGTGCGCGCCTTCCGAACGAGAGAGAGCTACGGAGTGTGGGTATCGCTAATAATTAGTGACAGCAGCAACAGCAAAGATACGCTCCGAGGGATATTTGGGAGAAGTCGCGGGACGACATTCGGCGAAATCTTTTGTTTCCCTCGGCTCTCGAAGCGATTTCACCCTCCCTCTGAACGCGTCACTCGCCACCGTGTTTACGATTGAATTTTGATAGTCACGAAAGAGAGGGAGAGGACGAATTCCACGTGGTCTGTTCACGAATCGACTGTGGTATTCGCATCGCCGGTGTAATTGTGTTATTGGTGCAATTTTAGTTGGACCTCAAACGACAAAAGGGTGTCTCTCGTTGGGAAGAGACGCCGCAATTGGAGTGGTGTGCGAAAGGTTTTTCCGCGATAGATCTCGCCAAGTGCCGCTCCGCGCCGCGGCTCGTGATACATGTTCGCATTCGCGGGTGATCGAGAACGGGAGAACTGAGACATTTCTCGTCGTTGTCGAGTGACTCTTCCCTCGGATGGGCCGAGGTGTGTCTTGGTGAAGGAAGCGTGTCACCTCCGATTTGTGATCTCGCGGTTATTCTTTTTCCGCGCCCTTTCACGGATATTCTCGCGCTCACCTATTGACAAAGGGTGGTGGAAGAGCTATTCAGTGGTCCATTTTGTGTTTATTGCCGTGTCATTTTGTTAGTAAAGAGGCTGAAGGAGTTACGAGTTCGAAGACGGTGACATCGAACGAAGCGTCCTATGAGAACTGCGGATCGAAAGGTAAGTTGTTTTATTGTTCTCTTACGTTCCTTAGCGATCATCGTTGTGTGGTTCAGAGAATCGGTATTCCGTATTTTTGCGCAAATGTGCCAATTGAAGCTTTCCAATATTGACATGAAGCCGTAGTTTAGAAAGAGGATCTGCATTTAAAGGTTTATTTGTTAGGTGGTGAAGCCACTACTTCCCGGCAGGTATTATTCTTTCAATTGCTTTCATATACCGATTCTCATAATGAACCGAAATTGTGACCCGAAGTCTTTATATACATTTCTTAAGATATTTTTTCGTGTTTCGCTAAATTTAATAAAATTAGATTATTTCGTCAGGTGTTAGTCATTATTCGCATTTTTCTGTGTAGATCCTTAACAAAACCACGTTAAGGTTTCCAGAAGCAAGTGAAGCAAATCTTATTAAAATCCGTCCAGATTTCCTCGAATACATGTCCATTTTTGCTAAATCACAAAATTTTTAGTCCTTGTAGTGATAGCGCAGAGGGTAAAATTATAAGTACTCAAAAACTAGATTTGCATAAAAATGTTAATTTTAAGATTTCCTTTAATAACAACACGCCGCAGTTAGTTTAAAACGATGGATGTACAAATCACAACAAAACACTGGTTGGAGACTTCAACGACCGAAACAACTTTCGCATCCATATCTGTCCTTGTTGGAGAAATATATTTGGTTGGGCGCTTGTGGTCCCGGGATCAATGAACTCTCAAATCTGAATCGCTCTTGTTTTTATTTCTTATTATGCCTATAGCCCTCTCCATTTTCGTCCACATCCATGTAAATGAACTGAAATAGCGCAACTCTAATGGACATTATCAACAAATCCAAAGAAAGTAAATATAAATCAGGAAGACGATAGGATGTCGTCGTCCCTTTTCCAGTATATCTCCTCTGGATTTATTGAGATGATTTCTTAAAATTATTTTTCTGAAAAAAAAGTGGAGTTAGATGTGTAAGCTGTCGGAGGCAAGGAGACGGAGCGCAGATCGCCCCTCCGGCAGACTCCGCACTCTCGTCTAACGGAATAAGTGATCGATGTCAGAGAGCGTCGAGAATAGTTTTCGTGGAAAAAATGAGCCGCCAAGAAAGAACCATGTGTTCGACACTCGAGGGCGATTTTTTCATCTTCTCTCTCGTCTCGACGTATTTTCGCCTATTATGCCGGAAAAATAGAATCCCCGCGGCGCCCCTTAAATGCGGAAGTTCCACCGAGAAGAGGTGTATAACCGAGATGATTAAAAACTACTCTTCTTGATTATTTCGTAAGATTTCAAAAAAGTTGACGGTGATTATGAATCCGTACCCATATCCTTCGCTCGACTACTTTTTTAAAGTCGCATTTCATGGCCATTAGTTTTATAGTTTTTATAGTTCATATTAATCATATAAGGAATTAAGGTTTTTATTGTACAAATAGCAGTTATCCGCCTAAAAAAAGATTCGCTAAATCATGGTAATAAATTTTAAAGGATTTATTTTTAGAAAGATATTCTCGATATTTTTGCTATAAAATCTTGATACAAAACAAAAATAAAATTACATACAAGATTTTTCAAAATTAACCATGTAAAAGTTTATACTCCAATAGAATTATATTTAATATGTAAAAATGAACTAAAATGTGAAATTTATTTGATTAAGCTTATAATTATGCTACTAATTACCTCGGGAAAAATAATTAATACTTTAGTTTAAGTATTGTACTAAACAAAATATTCAAATCTGAGTTGAAGTGGTTGATTTCTTTCGCGTTTAATTCAATCACTTGTCCGTGACTCATTCAGAATGAAAAGGTTCTTGCGGTGGTCATTGACATCACGTTTAGTAGCGAGCGTTACCTCGGCGAGTGCCCGTATGTTCCGCGGAGAGCTCTTCGCCAAAATCCTCATTCCTCGAAAGAAAACCTGTATGGATCCTTTGATATTTCATAAGAGAATGAAGCAAAAGAATTCATATATTTTAATTGTCGAAAAATAGCGATTGAAATAGATTATTTTCTGATATTGCTTGCGCTGTTTTAATGGCTTGATTGCGAATGGAATAATTTGGGAATTATGTACTTCCTGATTCGATTTAACCAACTACTCAGGGCCCTATGGTGCAAGGGGTGCATCGCACCCGGGCGGCAACGTATTAGGGGCGGCAATTCACGGACAGAGGCAAGAATTTCTTTTAATTTTGTGTTTTGCACAACTTATTACTTAAATTAAATACAACTTTTAATCTAAAAATCGAAAAAAATCTGGGCCAGGGTACTTTTTTAAGTCCGTAAGGGGCTGCATAAACTGATTGCACCCTGGCGGCAAGTATGCCCGGCGCGGGCCTGCAACTACTGTATATTCATAATCAACTGAACAGCGCGCGTTTTACCCGAATATACTTGGAAAAGGAGTGCAGAATCATCTGCTTGAACTGCCCCGGTGGAACGTTTCGGCTACTTTGTCGTAATTTATACTTGTTCCCAAGCCAAGATATTGAGAATAGAAACTAATCTGAACTTCAAGAGAAATTGGCGTAGAAGACAAAAAAACGTTGCTCTTACTTTTATAAAATTTAAAAAAATATCGCCTTTCCGTTTTTTTTGACGAAGCAGCAACTACATTGCAGGAACAAGAAATTGCCTTTGTTTATTCAATCTATAAATCAATCGTTCCGCCCGCGGAAGTACAAAACTACAAGAAGATGAGAATTGGGTAGAATGAGCGAGTAACCAGGGAATAGAAAAAACTACCGCCAAAGGAATAAAATAGCATCCGTGAACCACAATTATGTTTTTTCCTCCGCTTTAAATTAGGAGGCAAAGTAGCCGAACGATTTTATTGCGCAGTATTGCTGTTTGGTATTACCTTCTGGAAAATTGATAAATTAAACTTTTTGCAATCATACTGAATTGTTATTTACGTTGTTTTTTTATACATCTGGTCAGAAACAGCAAGATATAACTAAAAAACTTTATATTAGCTCTAAAATAAAAGAAAAAACAGAGAAAGAGAGAGAAAAAATCGCTAATCATATCTCTTTCAAACTGTATTTTGTCGGTTGTAAATGATGTAGGTTGGTCTACAGGTGCTTCTTGGGAACATCATTACTCTCTTACCCAGTGCCCTTATTTATCAAGTGCAACATAAACATTTCTGTTGTTTTCGTTCGCGTGTATCATTCGTTCATACACGAATTAGGAACGGGTACCTCTCGTGTTTCGTGTAATACTACGACGCCCAAATCCTACAAATACTAATATGCGGATGGAACAATTGCTTAAGGCGTGCAAAGAGACGAATCCGAGGCATAAAGATCACGCCAGAAATCGCCCTTCTTAGAGATGGGAGGAAAAAGAGAATGCACACAGCGAACGCGAGCACCAGAGGCGAGTGGCAGGAGCGGTTGCTTCTCGGAGGTCCGGTTTAATATCTATGCGAGAGTGCTTGAATCATCAGTCACATCCCATATGGCGACCTCGGAGGCAGGTCAACGCAGGAGCTTAGTGTTTTCAACCATCTCTCTTTTCTTCCTCTCTCAGCCTGTGCGTTACGCCAACTGCTCCTATCATTCTGCTCCTCCTTATCCTTTTTGTCAATCGGTCGGACTTCGTAGGCTCAAAAGTTTTGTTACATGTGTATATATGTATGCATGTGTGCGTGCGAGTGTACATACGCCAAAATATTGGAGGCATTCCCACGATGTATACAATGTTTGGAATTAGATATATGTCTGGTAATGGATAGAATTACACGAGCACCCATCTCTTCGGCAATACGTAATTTTTATATTATTATTATCGCTAGTAGAAAATTTGAACATGTGCCTTAAAAGGCGCTTTGATAAAAAATAATGTAGATTACATTCCTGCCGTAACAAGTAAGACTGGCTCTGCACACCCAAATACAAGTATAGAAACCGTTCTAAATATTTACATGGGCAGATAAGACAATTAACAGTTATACATGTTTTAAAAAAGTTTAAGAAAGATTTATTTTTTCAGTCGAGTAACACTAGTCCTTTTATTTGCGAGCATTGCCGATTAAAATTGTTTCTAACCCTTAAACCATCTTAGGATAACATCTTTTGTTGAACAATTATCCGCTTGAATTTGACAAAATAGTCGACTTAACTATTGTAAATTCAATAAAGTCATACTAAAGTACTACTTTTTAATAGTTATAGGAAAACGATATGCGATCTTCAAAGGAAGACGAGGATAAGAATTTCGCGAAAGCGATGAAAGTAGCCATCTTCGTACGAGAGAAAAAGAGAGAGAGAAAGAAAGAAAGAAAGAAAACGTCTTTCGATGTGAGCCTCTCATCCTCAGCGGTAGTACGTGGTGAGCGTCCCTCTGCACGCGCGCCGTCGCACCACCTCCCCTTCATCTCCCCCTCTCTTCCTCACACACACAACCCTTTGCCCCCTAACTCCTCTCCCGAGCCACTCTCTATCCCCTTCCTCCCTCCTGCCACCTCCCGACCCTCCTCCTCCTCTTTCTCTCCGTCTCTCCATTCTCATTTCGTAGGTCCTTAGTAAATGTCCGTGGGACTGCGGACGGGACATAAAGTGGGAGAGATAAAAGGCTCCATGATGGCCGGAGGGTAAGGAGGAGTGAGGGAAGTGGAATGGGACAGGAATTATCGTTATTCTACCGAGAGCGAGAGAGCGGTAGCGAGAGGCATGGGAAAAGAAGGGAAGTTGTATAGCGTAGAATAGGGAAATGAAGAGGAGTGAGAGGGAAATGGCCGTGGAGGAGATACGGAGAGAGGAAGAGAGAGATAGGATATTAAATGATGAAGGCGAAGCAGAAGAAGATGGGGAGCCGAATGAAATAGCTTGTTGTCAGATGTCTCCCTTCTAAGAACGGAGACGGCATTATGTTTCTCGAATTCTCTCTCTTAGCGTAATTTATGATAAGATCGTTTGATTTATGCGAGTATATTTTTTAGTTATATTGAGAATTGGAATATTAAGATCTTTAATTTGACTTGTGAATGAACAGCGCATCATGTTACAGAATTTATTTAAACATTTGTACAGCTATATATTAGTCACCTTTTTTCGCGATCTTTATATTTGAATGTCAGAAGATACCCTGACTGGAATATAATCCATGCAGAATTTGTACTTGATTGCGTTCAAAAGTAATTAGGAAAATCTGTCACTCTCAAAAATGCAAAACCAAATCAAAGTGTGGCCGGATAAAGTCGAGATGTTCGCATTGGATTGATTAAATAAGTAGTTAGACTCTTTTAAGTAACAATTTCATTTTTATATCTTCTTAATTTAGCTCAATTCACGTTGGAATAATTAAGCGTCTTGTGATTTAAATATCCGTAATTAGCCATGACGCATCACGAAACCATTATACTATTTTTTTATCGGAGGGAACGCTTAAATGAGAAATCAGGCAAGGAACGTTTATGAAATGTGTCCTATAAATAGATGAAACGAGACTTAGGACGCAGAGAATGTTCCAAACGACATGGAGAAACGCGAAATGGAGCTCGATTAAGCTCAAACGCCATTCGTATGCGGGACATTAAAAACGGGCTTTGCGTCGTCGAAGGAAGGCAAAAGGAAGTGCGATTCGAGAGAATGGTTTTAGGATGGAGTTTACGGCGGATGAAGGAGAAGGGGGTCGAACAACAAAGGGATGAGATACGAGTCCCTTGCGCGTAACTCACGGACGTCACAAGGGCAAGAGGGAGAGATGATCCGTAAAAAGCAGAAGCATTTCGATTAAGAAAATTTAACGAGATGAAACTTTTTTGTTATAAAGGTTCATGAAAAACGCGGCGACGTTAGTTAAAGAAGTAAATGGCACTTAAGAGATTAACATCATGAGCGAGCAGTCGGATGAGATACAGACGTTTCGTGACTTTAACGGAATCCTCTACGCGGCAAATAAACAGCGAAGTAAATAGAAGGAAAGATATTTTCGGAGCCATTCTGTAAAAAAACTACTCTCGTAATATTTTTACCATTCTCAGGTACGAAGTAAAATTGCAGTTTGCATGTTTTCTTATAATATCACAGCCTCTAGTTCTAGTTATAAGATTTGAAAAAGCATTTCGTTCAATTGACAAATGTCGGTGAAGTTTCTGTCACGACGCCGCGCCTTCGCCTTTTAGGCAACTATTTAGGTGACGCTCAAAGCTTTGCAAACTAGAACGACGAACTTCGCTAACGGAGGGACTCGAGCGTTTGGACCTCTAGAAATTCCTCCCGAATGAAGAAGCGAAGGTGGGAGGAGAGAGTATAAAGGAGAGAGTGCGAGATCGGAATATAGGGAGAAAGAGAGAGAGATGGAATGCGACCGAAAGAAGGAATAAGTGTAGGAAGGGGAGAGAGAAGTGAGAGAGGGGAGCGATGCAGAACAGAAGGGGTGCCCTGGGATATCTAATGACGACATATTCTTGTACGCGCGGACAATGCTGAGAGAGCACGGTTGGGTTTTTCCTAGCTCGTCATTATCCGACCCCCGAAAAATCCCTTCCCCCGTCCGTTTTGCTCCCGTCCGCCCCCAGAGCCCCCCCTTCGCCCCTTCGGCCACCTCAGATCCCCTGCTCTCTCCCTCCCTACTTACTCGGGGAAGGACCGCGGGTCCAGCGAGGGCGAGCCTCAACTCGCAGCAGACGGAGTGGAAAAAAGGAGATGGAAGAGAGGGAGGGGGAGAGAGAGAGAGAGGAGAGAAAAGGACCGTAAAAAACGTCGTCGTCTTCGGCTAGAGACGGGAGGAGAGGATGAGGGGAGGCGGTGACAGGGGAATGCGACCGTCGCGGGTCCTCTCTCTCATTCTCTCTCCCTCCGATTTTCGCGGCTTCTCTTCTTTGTTTTGTGCGTCGCAAGGGGAATTGGGCAACCGTCTTTGTCTTAGGATCCGTTGCATGGTGACGCCGACTACCTGAGCAGACTAGAGGATGGGGCCAATGTCCGTCGGACCACACTTGCAGACTTTGGGGAGGGGGAAAGGGAGGGGGGGGCTCTTCATCCCCCAACCCTCTCCTACCTCGATCTTCCTTCCTACTTTTCCTCCCTTTTCTACCCTATCTCATCCTAAACGCTCCCTCGGCCAACACGCTTCCTGTATTGAAGCCCATGAGATTAAAACGAATCCTCGCCATCTATAGAGCGATCCATCTTTAAGTCAGTATTTGGTAAATGGCGCGCGGTGTTGCCACGTCTCACTACCATAACGCCAGCAAAAGTCTGGTAATTTAAAATTTCCTTTAGTAACTTATTAAATAAATGCTATTGTTACAATTTTTGCCGTAATACACGATTTTCTAAACCAAAACAAAAATACTGCGTAGTAAAATTTCTCTCGCTACGTACCGCAAGCTTGTTGCACACGTGGCTGCTATAGTATCCCAAACACTCAGGCGGTCCCAAAACCCTCATAAAAGTGAAAAAAGGAGCTTAAAAGAATAGAATCCCTTTGAAGTGCCATTGTTTTCCCTATGCGCTCAGACTTATTTTTTCTGTGCTAGCGTTCAATTGTCTAAACCAGTCTTAGGTAGCCCTTTATCTTGTGATGTAAAGTTACCTACCCTTGCGAAAATGTTAAAATAGTAGAAAAATTAAAAAATATTTTAAATGTTTTATAATTGGAAAAATTACTCGTGATAAAAATGTGATAATTTCTGAACAAATAATTAATTAAAGAAAAAAATTGAAATTTTATAAATTTACAAATGGCGTAAGTTCGTTAATATTGTAAAATATCCATTACCAACTTCACAGAACATCATATCATAACACATAGATCAATAAAAAGTCAAATTCAAATTATTTGAAAGAAAGGAATAATTCCCCACCAGCTGAAAGATAAGAAAAATTAATTCCGCAGTTAAGGGGTTAAATGTCCTTCGACCTGTGGGATTAGTTTGATTTAAATGTGTTACGTGATTGAGGGGTTTATTATGCTAAATAACGTTTCCTTAACAACAGCAAGATATATTATGCCGTAAACTGCCTAAAAATTAAAAATATATTTTCCCAATCAAAAATTATTTCATTTGAAAGACTATTGAAATCATAAATAAAAGTTTAAATAGTACATATTTTTTTAAAATGCATACTTTGTAAATAATAAATTTGCGTTGTAGTTGCCATTTGCATTTTTATGCATAACTCGATAAATATTTCGTTTAGAGAAAAATGTATAGAATAAAAGTTGTAGGGCGTTTTAAAATAGACAATCATTTTATGTTCTAAGCTAATTCGCGGAAAAAGCACCCAAACGATGTAAATTGGTATTTAACAAAATTGTAGCATAGTTAATTGAATAAATGCGAGTTCGGAGGTACACTGTGTTCACATCTTATTTTTGGATTAACTTCCTCGCATATACTAAGATTAGAGGTAATGTGATCAGAGGAAAATAGTTAAGCATGTTTGTACGAGAATAATTGCTCACAAAATTCCTAAGTAAAAACAAGAACTGGATTATTTTATGCTGATCACTATACATAACAGAAATTTTCTCCATTTTCTCACACTTGGAGAGTGATTCCCACGAGGGACGTTATTAGGTAGGGCTTGGTGTGCTGCACCCCCTGCCACCCACCAGTCTGGTGATTTGCAGGGTATCATGTAGATGTTAAGTTGCAATTGAGGAAATTTTTACCTGCCCGACATTACAAATTCATTTGCTTCTTTTTTAATCTTATAAATTGTCCTCTGAGACACACCACATAGCTTGCTCGTCCTACTAACAGCAGATGACAGGCTTTCATTAGACTCATTGAGGCAACTACTAAGAACATTCAATACTGTTTGTTTTTCCGAACTCACCTTGCTTTCTTTTCCTCGTTGAGACGTCCATTTTCTCACAAAAACCACAATATCAATATGAAAATACGTTCGGGGATAATCAACGTGTGATGTACATACACAATATTTTTAAAAAGGGGACACTATAAACATAAAACCCGCAAACACAACGTATCTCTACATTTGAACCGTATTACACACTTCATTTTGAAAACGTTTTGAAGAATTGTTAAAACAACTAATTTGCAATCCACAATAAAACTCAAAATTTGTAAGTACTTTCCCACAAACTTATGAGCAGACAAAACGAAGAAAGCATAAGATAGTCCAACTGTTGAGTCGTAACTGACAGAAGAGCGGGTGAGGGTGACCAGACCGCAATAAAACTTTCGCATTGTTCACCGTCCCCTTGCCGACCCAACCCCACATCTGGGTACACCAAAAATAACTTCAAACATTTACCTACAACTTTCTCGCTTAGACCATGAAAGTATCTTAATTTAATAATAAAGTTTCTCACAGACAAACTTTTTCAAGTCAGGCTGGAACACGCAAGAGAAACTTTTATAATTAAATGCAAAAAACAAATATTTACAATCAATTTATTAAACTTTCAGTAGCTCCATTACGATCCTTAAAAATTCCTGAACCTATTGCAAAAAACTGCATTACATTATTTTAAAACAGAACGTATATATCATCGATTGAAACAAACGTGACCGTAAAATGTCCATTTCAGGTCAAATATTGTTTATCGCATTTTGTATAGAATATAATTTTTAGTTTTCATTTAAAAGTATAACATCAGATTCTGCGTTAAAAATAGCGCAATTAGAAATTTTGAATTTTTATTTTAATGCAACTTTAAATTATTAGTGATATTTGGCAATCCCGCTGTCGTAAAGGAGGGGGCGATTGGATTTTTAAGTCTGCGGGAGAGGGGAGAAACGATGCCGTTTGAAACCGTACTGATACTTTAAGAGGGAGCGCTCTATAGATCCATTATATTTGCCGATGGTATGTCTTTCACGCTTTAGATTTATATGCCTCGCATGGATGCCGTACTGTAAGTTAAGTTTTTCCTGCATTATGCTAAATTTAAAATCCAATTAAACATTGTTATAGCCACCATTGCCATTCTATTCCTAATAAAACCTCCGTCTCATTTTATTTTAATCGTATGATTAATGGTAATTTAGTCTTTAAAATAAGGGGATTAGCTCATGAATGCCGAAAGTTACCAGTTTATCTCTTCTATTAAATTTTAGTTATTTAGTATAAAGCGCTTCCCTCGAACTTGCTTTGAGGGCCTCTAGTTTTGGTCCAATGTCCCACTCTTCGTCCCTTCTCCTATCTTCGTCTCGGGTCGACGCGACATCATGCGGCTACCTCACTGTTCTCACGGCAGGGTTACGCGCATGAACAAAGGGGCATGGGAGGAAGGGGTAAGAATCTCGCGACGCACCACCAGATAGCCGTATTTTTTTCCTCCCATCGTCCCACTAGCCGCGGGGCAGGTCGGGACGCCCAAGGGCCGTTCTGTCCGACCCAAAGAGACCCACGACATCTGGAAACACCTGCACGGATGAATAGGATTGCACAATAGTTGTGCCACCGAAGTAGAATTTAAGATAGGCGCTCTGCAAAGAGACGTGTCACCATTAGCTTACGTGGTGAAAATCAATAATATGAGAGATCATGCAGTGACAATAACAACAATAAAGGGTAACATTTTATCGAATTTAAATTAATTTTATTAAGCTTTACTATAGAGCTTGAATGAAATTTTTAACTAGATATAGGTCGGTATGAACCATCTTTGTCCGATTGCATTTCGTGGAATTTCACTGAACCAAAGTAAAGGTTACTAATTTACATTCATAGTCTATAATTTTCTCTAGTATTTCACCATACTGATAATTTTTCATATCGAATAATACATTTCTCGATCGTAAAACGTACACAATAGTGCTTATTTTTAACTCCTCAACCACAAACGGAAACCGATGAAATGTTTTATTTCAATTACCAGAGCTATAGTCGAATTTCCTTCGTAGTATTCAATCGCAGCGTCATGAGCGAAATATTTGCGGTCGAGGAATTGAGTTTCGAAGCGTGTTAGTTGAGATCCGAGCAGTCAGTGATGAGGCGGGGCAATTGGATGAGCGAGTCGAAAGTGAAACCCAAAGGACACTTCCCGCTTCTTTATTTTAGATGCAGTGCTGCCAACTATTATTAATCCTCGGAGCAATAGCCAGTACAAGCTATTTTTTAATCAATTTATAACTGGGTAATTATCTTTGACAGTGATACCTTGAGATTATCAATTGCTCATTATTTTTTTAATACAAACGGTTTGTTCCGGAGCCAATTGGAAATAATTTCATAGTCTGGGGTATTCAGAGTCATTCCGAGGATTCGAGAAAATGTGCGTATTCGAGGAATCCGCCGAATACTATCTTATGGCTGATTTTATCAAGAAAAAAGACGCATCTTTTTCTGAGCCATGCCTGTACCCATAGGCAGATAAGTATTTTAATTCCAAATGTGTCTTTACTATACATTTCTGAATTCTAAAACTATATTTATTACATGGGGATTTATAATTATCTTCTTTTCTAAGCAGCTGGGTCTGAGGGCCGCTCTAGTCGCATCCTTCGTCATCCTTTCCTCTTTTCTCTCTGGCTGACCATTCTCAGATGGCACTAATAGATGCTTTTGAGCGAGTAATAGCCGTCTATCTTTCTTCCCTTCGACTCTCCTTCAAGGCCGTCTCAGTCATTAAATGGCCCTATACTCGTATAGCTACCCATTGTATGCGTGTAATGTGATGGAATTCCTTTTTATATTTCATTTATATTTTTTTTTAATTATAATTTTTTAAATATCAATATCTACGTAACTTATTCTTTTAAATTCCCCTTCTCATTTTTATATTTTCATTCCAAGAGAATGGTAAATTTCTTTTTAACACGGAACATGTATTTCGTATTTCATTTGCAACGTATTACGTAACCAAAAGGTAGGCATTTTCTCTTTTTTTATCTCGAAAAATAATATGCTCATCGAGTCAGAATCTATCCTTGATCCGATGGATAAATATTGGACTGTCAGAAAAATCCACGACCCGTATATTATTCAGGACCTACTTTGTCGCGAAAATGCGCAACTCATTAAAAGGACACGCATTGAAACAAAATTATCTATTTGTTTCGATCCGTAAGCTATATACTCAATATTTTAGTAATATTAATGAGACTAAATGTTTTCTTTAATTAGATTCTTTCATTCGACGTACAGTGGCATTTTCATGCTTGATTGAACGCACCTGCTCTCACAACCACCTCTTGTTTTCCTGTTTTTTTTTGCTAAAACCGATTCCATCGTTAAGGAAAACGCGTATTTAGATACTTTGTGCCGAGACGTTCATGAAAGTGTTGCGCTGTTCCCGTTCAAGTCTTTTTCGGTCGAAGTAAAGACCGATAGAAATTTTCACTGCATTCTGGGCATGATGATCTCTCTGTCATACGATTACACTTTATTGAATACTGTAAATGCAACTATTTCACTCCGTTCCTTATCTAATCAATGGTAAAACTAGTGTTAACAACGTGCATCACAGTTCGTGAGAAGATGGTTTTGATTGTGATCGACTGAAGAAGAACAGATGGCGGGAAGTCTCTGTCGGAGAGGGTCTAGGAATGCGCGAGGGGAGTTCGAGAGGAGACCACGCCCTTCCTCCCCTGGAAGCCTCCTCCCGCATCATCCCTCTTGAGGTGTACCGCCGTTTTCGCCTCCGCCCCTACTACTCCTATTCCCATCTCTCTATTTCCTTTTCTTCCTCGCTCTTCTTTCTCCGTTTCGCCCCTTTCATGCATAATCAGTCCATGTTTTTCTCCCTTTGTCCTCTCTCCACATCCCTCCTCTTCCCGAACTCACCTCCCATCGTATCCGCTCGGCACTTGAGCATCATCTCGTTCAATATAGGTATGCCCGGTTCTCCTGTATGCGCGAAAGGTTTTCAATCATTGCACCACCGCGGGAATCCTCAGAGGAAAATAGCTGTAAATTCATAGAAACTAGTGTCGATGGCAGATAACGCAACGTTTCTGAAACTTTTATGGGTGTTGGGAGTTCATTGTATCACTCCCATATAATTTACAAGGTTGGCTTGTATTAAACTATATTTTTTTAAAGGTGAAATTATCTCCAAGTCATAAATCTTTTTTGCCTTTTCTCACTCTATAACAAAATTCTAAAGAAAGAACAGTCCCTGATAGGGTCTTTACATTAATTCATATAATAAATTATAAAGTTTAAGAGTTTTGAGAGTAATTCTTTTT
This sequence comes from Uropetala carovei, assembly GCA_036926305.1. Lineage (NCBI taxonomy): Eukaryota > Metazoa > Arthropoda > Insecta > Odonata > Petaluridae > Uropetala > Uropetala carovei. The sequence continues at coordinate 8,758,515 of JAXCHB010000143.1, read as the reverse complement.
CTTAGTTTTCATAGGCACAGTTTTGTTGGAAATTTGTGCGACAAGGGTAACAAAAACGTTGGAGTTCATATTTGGGGTTCATCTCCGTTTCCATTTGAGCGATGTCAAACTTTAAACTCTTCAAAGTTTTTTCTTTGGAAGCGATGTGAAATCGCTGATAAATGACTTCCTATTACAGTGACGTACGTGGTCTCAAGAAGGGCTAACAATACTTCAGCTTCGCCTCCCTATACAATCAATCACGTTAAAAGCTCTTGTCAAATCTTACAATGCTGTTGAATAAAATTCGGCTGCCACCCATTCCAGAATATTAACGAATTGCCTCGCAGTATTTACACTGTGGTTTATATTAGAAAAGTTCGAGACGAATAAACCTTAACAGCCCCTCATGACTTTGCCAAATGGACTCCGTTATATCCGCATCTTAACTTCTGAAACGCAATATTTTTTGCTGTCCAGCCGCTACTCAACTTCCTCTTTTAAACATATATGTTGTAACCCTCAATAGCATTTTCTAACTATCCTCTCTCCTCACCCTTTCTACATTTTCTCTCCTTCACTCCTCTCTCCCACTCCTCCCTCCCACCGCGTCACCCTCGCATTCTTTAGTACTGCACAACTCTCCAACTCTCTCTCTCTCTTCGTATTTCTCCTTTCATCCGCTGCCCGCCCCCGCCCCTGAAAGCGCCCCACATTAGCTCCACTCCTTTTGTGCGTTGCCCCCTTTTCACTCTCAATCCCCAACCCCAATATCCTATCTTCTTCTCGCTCCTTCCCCTCACACCGCCCCCTTCGCCCCTCCCCTTCCTCAATCCCTTCCTTCCCAGAAGGCCCTCTCTCTCTCTCTCTCCTCCTACGCCCTCTCATTTGCATCCCCCGGTCACACCCACCTTCTCTTGTCATCTCTCTTTCCCACCCTCCTCCGGTTTCAAATCCTCGCGCTGTCGCTCTCTCTCTTCCTAGTTTGCAGGTCACACTCAACACGTTATAGTATTCAGTTGCATTAAGTACGTCTCTCCGGTATCTTCTTTTCGTTCATCTTTTTATAAAGCAAAATTCTGACAAATGATCGCTCAAACTTTAGCCTGGGAATTTAGAGGTTTTTATAAATAGAGATTTTATCTTTTACATTGTCAAAATTTTAAATCTATTGTTGATGAAGTACCTTGATGTGGTGTACCCTTTATTTTAGGAGCCATTCTCGTAGTAAGAAATATAGAGAAGTCCTTAAATTGATGAAAGCTTCCCTCTATTTTGGCATCCATCTTACGTGCTATATTCACCATATTGGTTCTATTTCATTCTAAGAGCGGTTTGCGTGCAAAATAAAGAAAGACGTGTCCTATCGCAGCCAATAGACCAGTGGCCCTCGGGGCTAAAATGACGTAGCGGCCGCACTTTCTCCATTTTATAATTCATTAAAAAGTTAGTGATGGCCTCAACGAAATTCCCTGTAGGATCGCTGCCCTAGTCTCCGCTCTCTCTCTCTTTCTCTCTCATTTTCTCCTTCACTCCTCGCTCATCGACCCCCTTCCCTCTATTCCATCCGAGGCACACCTCCCTCCATCTCTAAACCCCTCTTTATCTCGCCCGACTCATTCCTCTCTCCAAACCTCATCCCCGCCCTCGGCCGTTCAAAAGGCCCCCAGCTCAAATGGATGTTAAAAGGGGAAGGGGGCGAAGTGAATGGAGAGAGAGAGATATGAATCTGTTAAGGAGGGAGGCGGCAAGACGATGGGAAGGAGGAGTTTAGAGTAGGAGGGAAGGAAAATGGATAGAGAGAGAGAGAGGATAATGGAGGAAGGAAGGAATCTTGGGTTGCGTATGAGAGGCTAGCGATGCAGAGATGAAGTGAAATGCGTCGTCGGCTGACTGAGAGAGGGCGGAAGTGCGTTAAGAGCGAGAAGAGGGGTTATGTAGGGAAAGAAGAAATTTATGGAAGAGAGCAGAGCAGCCACTGGGTGCGATCTATCGTTTATCGCGAGAGGAAGACTGTATCTCGCAGATGGTTAAATGAGCTTAGCAAGCAAGTAGCGATGGGCGGGTATATGACATCTAGAAAAGATGCTTGTACCATAACAGCGCAGGTGAGGCAATTATCCTTAAAAGAATGCATTTATAATCAAACTAGCGTAATACCCGTCAATAATATTGACGATGAAAATTTCGACAAAAAAGAGTGCTTCTAGCATCTAGCATATTTTTTTATTTTTATCATACAAAAATAATATCACAAAAATGACTTTATCCCTGTAATAATTCTCTCAGTACGACATTTCTGGTAAAGGTTCTCTCATCATTGAATAATACCAAATTTGAGCTTAATCCATTCACTTTTCATCGAGTTATTGCGAAAATGCTTCAAAAGTCACTGTTCAGAACGAACTCTTTGTATGGCAGCTACCTGATCCTCTTCACCGATCAAGCGAAAATTTGCAGCTACAGCTATATCTTGGGAGAAAAGCTTACGCTGAAAATTTCAGCTCAATCGGTACAAACCTCTGCCCAGGAGATATAAATTTCCGTACAAAACATGTTCCCCCTTCAGCTCTTGTAGCAGCTCGAGATGCGCCTACTGACCAAAATTTTTACGGATCTAAATTTTGAAAGTTTGACGAATCCAAAATGGTATAGAACTTGAAAATCCATCAAGTAGTTCCAGAGATATAAGCATGTCAAAAGCGTTACGTACAGAGACACAGAGTGACAAACCTAGCTTTTTATATTATAGGATTCAACTAAGAGTTATTTTCATGATTGATTTTAAAATCCAGAATGTTAATAAAAGAGAATTTAACGCTTTATGGGAGTAGGATGTCTCGAATTACTTAATTCTGTTATATGCGAGCGGTCCTTATGAGACTTTAAATCCATCTTGTAGTACGTTCAACGGATGATAAATTATGACTCCTTTTAAACGGTGACTCGGAAAAGCGCGTTTTTGTTATTGTCATTTACTAACGTAAAAGTTAATAAATTTTTATCCTTGTTTATATTTTTCATAGTTACAAAATAATCACGACAGACATGCATAATCCTCTTCAGTGCGACTCGGGTTTGATTGTTAAAACGAAATTCCCCTTTAAGCTACTATATAAACATTTTAGCCTTCGATTCAAAAGGTTCCCAATATCTCTGTCATTAGCAGCCAAAATTAAGCTTTTTCCAAGTAATTAGGAACTGTTGTTCTAATCACTACATATACTCTAAAGCCTAAATGAGAAAGGGAATTTTTAATATTGTATATTTGTAATATTTGTATAATTTTAAATGAATCTCAAACACTGGCACCTCTAAATAAATCTTCATACTCTTCGGATACTTTTTTCAGCCATGATAAATACCAGAAGCCACTAAATACAAATTTTAATTGAAAACAGCCACTGACATTATAAAATAACGCGTAGGAGGTCATTGTGTTTTACGTTATACGTATTGTTTCAAAAGAAAAAAGATAGGAGACACCGCAATCACTAAAGGATAGAATTCATAATCAAACTGAAAAATATCTTCATTAATGTGGCGGGGGCAAATAGCACAAGTCTTTCACTTTTCTTCGTAGTCTACCTTAAAATATTATGTAAGGCACGCTCACAGGCGATCGGAAAATTTCACTGATTTTATTTCGTCGATCGAGCCGTCCCCTTTAGCAATCCCTTATGCTAGTTGTTTAGCGATGCAAATGGCGCTCATCCGCACCACTTACACACCGTTGCACCCCCGTCCAAATCCTCCCAGCCAACCCATCGGTGCGCAAAGTGGCCCTTGGGATATCAGGTTTCACTCGTGTAATGGGTGTGCTGCTCTCTCCTTTATTCTATCTCTGCTTTTCTTTGGTGGCGTCGGCTTGCTGAAAGGATTCCCAAAGATCGGAGGCATTTCATTGAAGTTTGTTGTGCGGAGATAGGAGAAGGGAGGGAGGAGGGCTTCCTGCGCAGTTTTAGAAGGAAGAGTAGAGGGGGAGAGAGAGAGGGATGAGAGGGAGAGTGAGGGAGGGATGAGAAGGAGAGTGAGGGGGAGGGAGAGGAGGGAAATACTGAAGAAAATAGGGGGATGGGGAGGGAGGGAGATGGAGACAGATAGGGGGAGGAGGCTTAATTGTCTCAAGTCGGAGTATTCTCGAAGGGAAACTCTTACTGCTGTACGTTATTATGAGCTCTCTCATCCTAATGAAGCAATTCTTTTGATAATGTGGACTTTCCTTAACTACAAAATTCGCAGAAAGATATTTGTGATAATATTCAAGCACTGATAAAGATCCTATTTCCTGTTTCGAGAATTATTGGAATTTGGTTGCAATTTTTTTAAATATAAACATACAATATACGCTATCATCTCATGATAAATCGAGTTTTGAGCGTAAACTACAACAAAAAATCTTTATATTATTGATCAAAGAATGTTTTGATGAAGTCGCTAACGAAATTCGACGACTGGGCTGTTTGGAAGAATTACACGCACATTAATGCCGCCCAAGATGGTAGATCCAATAAAAAACAATAGGTGTTTACAAAATTGCTCCGTTAGCCTAATAGGGCGCTGCACCTACGTCTCTCATTACTCCTCGAGCACCGCCTCCCGGTGCGAGCTGCGCACAAGGGGCAGTTTGGCGGGGGAGAGGTCCTAATCTCAACCCCGGGGCCTCAATGCAGGCGCCTCAGGTGTGCGACGTTCGGGTTAGGGATTGCGGTCACGAGGCATTTGTACAAGTTCTTCGGCGTCAAAACAAGAGTCGTTCGGAGAAGAATGGGCGTTGCCACTTGCCCCAAAACCGGAAACGGTTGAGTAGAGGATGGAGAGAGAGAAAGAGAAAAAAAGGGTATTCCGGGTGGCGGAGAGGGATGTCTCTAATAGTCTGCGACTGGAAAAGGGAATCGAGAAAAAGGGAGGGAGGGGGGGGAGGTAAGTGGAAGGGGTGAGGGGGGAGGTAGGTGGAAGGGGTGAGGGGAGGATGAAGGAAAGGCCGAATGACGAAGTGGCGGCGATTGCACGGTCGCACCTTGCGGGATTAACCAGTTAGGCGAGGAGATTGGGACGAGTGGGAGAGAGGAAGAGCGGTGTGGGAGGAAGTGGAGTGGGTTGAAGCAGTTTGGCATGGGCAAACGAATCTCCTTTCTCTCTTTTCCTATAGCCTCTCTCTATCTCCTCTCTATCTCCTCTCTATCTCCTCTCTATCTCCTCTCTATCTCCTCTCTATTTCCTCTCTCTCCTCTCTATCTCCTCTATCTCCTCTCTATCTCCTCTCTATCTCCTCTCTATCTCCTCTCTATCTCATCTCCTCTCCTCTCTATCTCATCTCCTCTCCTCTCTATCTCATCTCTCTATCTCTCTCTGTCTCTCTCTCTCTCTATATATATCATCTCCTCACTCTATGTACTCTTTTTCCTTCTCTATCTCTCCCCCTCTCTCACCTCTTCTCTCTATCTAGGGTTAAATGGAAGAGGGGACCTTATGGTCTCAATTTCGCCCTGAAAATAAAGCCACTTATCTATCTATCTATCTTCTCTCTCTATCGCCACCCTTCTCTCTATCTCACCCCTTCTATCTCCTCCCCTTTCTCTATCTTCTCTCTCTCTTCATCTCCTCCCCTCAACCTCTCCATTAGCCTTTCTCCAGCAGTCTAGCCGAGGGTGGGCGCAAGGCGCTCTTCGCGAGGAGTGCGCCCTGAGGGAAAGAGGTGGGGGTCACAAGGAAGGGGAGGAGACGAGAAGGGCGGTAATCGATCAGTCGCGGAGCATCGATCCCTCGACCTAACCCTCCCTCCTAGGTCGCGACCCACTCAAGTGCGTTTCTATGGATTCCACCCTAATGACACGTTCCTTCGAGATCTAATCTGTTGCGGCCTTAAGTTTCCGGAACTAGCAGTCGGCTCTGCGCCCATTTCGAGACGGTTTCTCTTATTTTTATCTATTATTAGATAAATATTGGGTGATTGAAGACAGCGTGGAATGCTACATGTGACTAATTTTCTCGCTAGTCTTTTGTCTAGAAAGTTAAAAAAATTTCCTATACAAAAGTTTGATTTAAATTAATACTGCACTCAAACATCGAAACTGAAACGTTTCCTCACCTCGTTAAGCTTTTTGGCATGAAAATTAACTTTGGTTGGACGTGACATAAAGGAACTCGTTCATTTTTGTAGAACGAGCAAACACGTCACAAAGTGGAGTGTTAATCAGAATGACGAAGTTCGAAGAAGATTTAGGGCTGCAGACATTTGGCGTTTGCTAAATTTATGTATTCAATTTCGGTTCGGATACCAATTAAAACGTTGCCAGTTGTCGCCGAGCTATTACTGCGTTAAAATTGTGGAATTAAATTCATTGGCCGGTATACGATTCAGGAAGAAATTGAATGCCCGAATTAAACTATTAAGATGTTAATGAATATAAGTTGGTCATAAGACGAGCCGTAATTAAAATGATTGGAACTTTAAATAGTCACGATTAATTAAGTTGACGAAGACGGCATCAGCGTTTCTTTCGATCAATTATAACGTTGTTATGAGGAGGTGAGGGATATCAATCGAAAACCAATCAGCTTAGTCATCCGAAGAGTTATGAAGCTAGTTGTCGCCTGTTCGGTTATTAATTATCTTAAATTATTGGGTGCTAAATGGGCGCGAGGAGAATTTGTCGGGAATGGGCTGTGAGGATGAGGGGTAAGGAGAATAGAGGGAAGGAGTTTATTCGGAAAATTCGAGGAATATCTTCCACGATGAATTTTCATTTCAAATTGGGAATTCGTGGTGAAAATATCAAGCATGATTTGTACATCGTTTTGCCCGCTACTTTCTTTATCGTAGTAATATGCGATGCCCTCCTAAAAACTCAAAAGCCACTTATTTATTGCTATTGTAAAAATTTAACGCAACTTTTAGCATTTTTTGTATTAAAGTACAGTAATAAAAGTGAAAGTAGTAACATAAGTAATATGTTCCCTAAATATCTGTACAGATATATCATTTCATTCTAGTCAATTCATTTAGCTTAATGAATAATATAGGAGCTCCTATGCGTTCTATATAAACGAACATCAATTTTATTAAAATATGAAAACGCAAGTGCGTGGAAACGGCTCAGAATGTATGTAGTAGGATTCCGAAAGAAATGTTTCTATTTTATTCGAAGAGAAGGCGCTGAGATAAATGACCACACTGTAGGCATCTTTTCTGTTCTAGACAAAGAGCGTGGAGGGAATCTTGTCGAACCTCTCTAGAATTCAAAGGGTGCTGCGGTAACGGCGGTTGAACGCTTTGCAGAATAACACAAATATCACTTGAATATCGCAGAGGACACCCAAACATTGCACAGCGGATTCGTTCTACCGTTTATTTAGAAAAGTGGCCTATCGCATGAATGGATGTTGGTTTTCATATGTTTTATACGTACGAAGAGGAGAGTGTCGTGCTTCGAACCCGAGTTGATGGGCCCACTGCATTCGCCGTCGAAAAGAGTGACCATAAAAACCCTACGTTAAAGCTTCGTAGGATTTAAAAAGTTAATACCAACAACGGTTTTTCGACTCCTTGACACCTCAGATATCTTTTATCCGAGTGGGATGTAATTAGGATGGAGAGGAATGCAAAAGAGGTGAGACTGAGGAGGAAAAATATGAGCAGCGATTCGGGAGGCGAGGCAAGAAGCGGCCACTAGGCGAGTTAAAAGATGATTGATGCGCTCCATTAATAACGACAGAGATACGGCCAGTCTCCCGCGAGACGTTTCGATAAATACGCTCGCCAGGTGGCATTGCCGCATTGTTTTTAGGAAAAGCAATAGCCCGCTGGGCGAGCGAACGTATTTGACGCAGTCATTCCGAGGGACGCTCGAAGTCTGGGTGGTCCATTACATATAGAAATAGCATTTGAACGGATAAATAATTCAATCCCACAAATTTGCGATACGAAATGCAAATGCGTACGAAAATTTTTTAGACCAACCTCTTTTATTTTTTCCGCCAAGTACAGTACAGGACAGTTGCGTATCTTACGGCTAAGGTTCACTTCTTCGCCTCGACACCATACTCAGCACGCGTGATCGCCATCTTAACTCCTAAATAATACGTGCTTCAGGATTCGCGCGCAACGCATTTTTTTCAGCTTTGTTAAAATTATTCATTCCATATATTCGGAATGAGATTGCGTGTCGCGGTGGGCCATATGCTCCGAGACTAAATATCTCGTCAAACGTCACACGCGTCGTCATCCGCGGGAGAAGGAGATGAGGCCGTGGAAACCGCAATTCGTCACTCTCCATCGCCCCGGAAAAGATGTCGATAGAGCGAGGCGGTTTGCTAAGAATCACGTCGAGCTACGCTTTCCCGTCGTCCCTGGAACCTAAGCGCACGCGCTTTGCTTATCCGCCGTGCCAAAAAAATAAAAAATTCCATGAATCGTGGATCTAAATGTCTCGCGGTGGGCCAATGAATAAATGACAGGCTCCGCGCAGAACCCCTTTCATCGCCCTCCCGATCCCCTTCGAATTCCTCCTCGGTCTTTTCGTGTACCTTCTATAGAGCGTACGCGATGCCTGTCATCGAGCCGTCACTCGGAGCCGCCCTACGGGGTCCTCAGGGGGGCAAAAGGGGGAAGCACAACTCGCCGTGGGCGTCAGGTGTCACTCTGGTCCCCCCGAGCACACGCACACAGACTCCCGCTCAAGTTTCCATCCTCCGGCCCTCTGTTCCGATTGCCTTCTTCCCCCTCCCCCACGACCTCCTCCTCAAGCCTTCCCTCTCCAGGCCCCCTCCCCATCATCTCACCTCCTTTCCGTCCTCTCGCGCCCCTCCGCATCGAAATATTTCGCCCTCCTCAGGCCCCGTACCTCTCCCACGGAGCGACCCTTGTCCCTCCATACCGCTGCTTCCTCATTCCTCGCGTCAACACACAAGGCATCGATTGCAGCGCCTCCCCCATGTGTAAATTCCGAAGAGGATTTGAAGTCCTCGTGTGAAGAAAAAACCTCCATCCATTGCGCCTGTTTGCACGGTCTTCTCTACGCGGTTCCCGAACCTCCCGATGCACAACACCGCCTATCCCTCCCATTTCCCTGTACCCGTATCGCTCCCGTCTTTTCTCATCGACCTTTTATATCCTTTTTAATTCCAAACCCTTTTTTGGAGGAGACCTTTTTCGCGGAACGTTTCCTCGCTCCCCTTTGAGCGCTGCCCTTCCTCAATGCCTGCATCGTCTCACTCTCCTTACTCAAAAAAATCGGTTCTCTCCATCTCTCTACCTCTTCAACTTTTGAGCTTCTCTCTTATTTGTCTTCCGCGCAGTTGGGCGCGCAGAAAAGGGTATTCGTGTCGGGTGACGACCTCTCGAGGCGGCGTGCATCGGGTGCAAAAGGCGTGCGGTTCTCTTCCAAATGGTTGATGGAGTCGCAAACTAGATTATAAGCAAAGGGAATATTGAGAGAGAGAGAGAGAGAGAAGGAGAGAGAGAGAGAGAGGTCGTATAGAATTGATGATTATAAGCGAACCTTCCTTTATCTCAGTCAATGCATTACTGAAAGAAGGTCGCCTTAAACGGAAACCCGCTTTACGAAAACCAATTAACGATAGGTATACGTGTAATACGGAAGGGATGCGTTCATGCCGGAAAATATTTGTAACAAAATTTTTAAATGAGCTTATCGAGTTAGTTCGATACTCAAGCATCCATCGAATATAAAGTGTGTGTGTGTATAAAGCAATAAATAAACAAAAATAATGGATAACGCTGTACGCTTGAAATAGGAATCGACCGAAAGGTGGAATTTGTAAGCCTCCTCGTCGGATCAAAAAGGTTTAAGAATACGTGATTCGAGTTGGATCTGCACATGGAACAAAATTTAGACGTACTGAATATCAGGCGTTTCATTTCCGCCGAATGTAGCGGAATACATATGAATCGGGAATTGATAACGCTATTGAAATACGAAAATTTCCTTATTTTTCTCGCGGATCCATTTCTATCGTTGCCTTTAGGATTTTCGTCGTTTCATTCTTAAAAACAGCTCTCCACGGCGTTGCTCCACGTGTGGCTCAGGTGGCGGAAGAGAATAGGAAGGAGCAGTTTATAGAGGGCAGTAAAAAAAATAAAAGCGCCTCGTCATCGCCATCCACTCTGCGTGCTTATTATGTATCTCGCTAAAGAATGCGTCGAAAAAGAACGCCATTAAGAGGGACACGATTGATTGCGGCACAGATTTACATCGCGACGAGAAACAGAACGCGGGCGCAACTGCTGCCGGAAATGAATCGCACGCTGCTCCTCAGCGATCGAGATACAGAGAAATTTCGAGTTATTTCTCAGGCGGAGTTGTTGCGCGTACACGTGTGGCAACCTGAGACCACAAGGGACACGTGGAGATTCACTAAAACCAGCAAAATTAATCTCAATCAACAGAGCGGCGCATTCACCGAGATACATACGATAGCCCTTGCATTTAAAATTGCTGAGTATTTAAGATACAACGGGAATGGGCGTTAATATGTGGAAGTCGAGGAAAACTCATGATTTTAAAATAACACATTCTAATCCACATTCGCCACTCTCCACTTGCGTCGAACAAATCGTCATCATCGGCTATATTTTTTCTATAGCAGAATCAAATACTACATGCATCTATACTGATCCGTAATTAAACGTTCCAGAGCATTTCATCGAGAGATTTAAGCATGTTATTGAGAGGCATGTGAAAGGCAAACATTAGATTTCTAATTCGATAGAATAATTTAGAAGAGAATTCCTGTTCGATCTCAACTAGATAAGCTCAACGTTGGTGCGACTACATGGGTTAGAACCACATCCGAAAGTGAGTCGAGATGATTTATTTCCCTTAATTGTACATATATTAAATATCGAGATTATGTTACCTGTTCGCATCGAAATCCTATCGGAGAACGCTGTGCTAGACTAATGAGCACGTGGTCCGGGCCAAAGTGCCGTAGTGGAGAAATGTTTATGGAGTGATGGAGGGGGAGAGGAGAGAGAGAGAGATTGAAGAAGAGAGGCTGACAGAGAGAGAGAGAGAGGGGTGTAGATGAGCGGGCGGTGGGCGGTGGCGCGGCGTCCGAGGTGGTGGGGAGCCACGGCTGATGGAATTAGCGGCGAGGCGCACGGAGAGAGCGTGGGACGAGTGGCGGCGGGGGCGTAGGTGCACTCCACTCCCATGAATCTCAAATCGCAAATCTTCCCCCGCCCCTCTTTGTCCCGTTATGCGCGCCGGAACCCCACCCCGTGCATCCCGCCTCCTTCGCCTCATTCCCGGCTTTCCTCCCTCTTTTCCCCCCTTCTCTCTCCCTCTCCTTTCTTCCCTTCTCCCTCCCTCCCTCCTTCCTTCACTACATCCTCGCCCTCGACACGGGACCACTCCAAACGCGGCGCGGCCTTATCTCGCTTTCATCAGAATCGTTCCTTAGCGTTACGTATTTATGCGAGTTTTTTTCCCATCCGTCGAACCCCTGTACCTCTCGTCCCACACCTCCTCCTTCCTAGCGGGGCAAATGGAGGGCGTTGATCTCGGGGGCAGACCCGTAATGGACATCGTAACCGCCCCATTCCGCTCCATCCTATCTTCTCCTACCGTTCTCTCTCTCTCTCTCCGTCTCGCAGTAGGAAAGCCTTCATGGATTTATACACGAATTTCGTATTCCTAAAGTTGTAGAGTCGCCGCCTTATGGTGATTTGTTCTTATTACGAAGCTCGAGTCTGGAGGATGAGATTCTCCGAACACGGTAGCAGTCTGTAATTGAAAAGATACCCCTTACGAAAGTATTCATTTGAGAAAAAAGTGCAAACTATTAAAAACTCCTCTTCATCTACTAAAAACGTACTCATAAATAGTTTTACCACAAAAAAGAAATCAGTTCTATGAAATGTTATTTATTTCATTGAATATAATTTCAGATCCCTTACAATTGTACTAGGAATAACTTTTTTTAAACAGTCGTGTGCACTGAAGAGGAGCCGTAGCGCTCGTTCGCACGAATGAAATGAAATTTCAAATGTAAACACATTATAATTAAAATTTTTGTAATGGATTCCGTCTAATCATTTCATGAGCCTTATGTTGCCATTCATTGTTAAATTTGAGAACTAACGTACGTTTTACCCCAGCAAGCTTTCCGTTTTCGACTGTCACTTTTGTTGGCGAGGGCTCAGCACACCTTGACACTCGAAATGATCATTTATCTTCCGATCCGATTTTTCAAAATCATTTCGCCGCTTCTTTGTCTTAGTTTCGTCTCTGGGAAGAGTAACTCGAATCTACACGGCTAACCTTTCATCTCTAGGTTAATCGTTAAATTCTCTCCCAATTATCCGCTGGTTCTCCGGGAATTTCCTTAGGCCGATCTTTTATCGACGTTTTATGCCATTAGCACGCTTAGCTACGTTCGATCGATCAAAGATACTCAAATCAATTTTCCAGATCGGTCGTTCCAAACACTTTTCCGCCTCGAAACGTTAAACGCTGCTGTCGATCGGGCTTACCGCTCTTCTTTTTCCTGACGAAGAGAAGAATAAAATATCCTAGAAATTCTTTTCTGCCACAAATCTGAATGTATTTGTTTGGCATTAATTTCGAACCTTCCGCATTCATTAAATACAACGGTCATCAGGAAAGAGTAGTGAACGTTCGTCTTTTGTCGATGATTTGTATCAGCGTCGCTTTCAATTGAGAGACTAATATCAATCAGAAAAAGAAAACCTTTCCCAGGCCCACCACTCTCGTTCCGCCTCCTCTCGTAGAATAGGCTAAGCGGTGATAATTCCGTTGCGCAGGCGCCTGCCTCCAAGTTGAACCAATTCCGTCGCGTAGCCTGCGCATGCACGGATCCTCATAGACGATTACACGCGCTCTAAGGACCAATCAAAATCAGTAATCTCGGAGAGGCGTCGAAATGGGCGTCTAGCGCCGACGCGGAGACGAGAACGAAGACGTAGCATCGAACTCTGCACTTTCTTTCTCGGCCTTTGGGAATTTTTGTACACGATATAAATTGCAGGAGTTCAGTACGATCCGTTGAACTCTGCCGACCTAAGGTTTTCCTGTCGAATTTAGGCCTAAAAATGCAATTCAAAATGAAACCTGTTAATCTTTACTTTCAATGAAATGTTTCGTGCATCCGGGTGGAATTATCCGAAGTATTGGCTCAGTTGTCATCTTTTTGTTGCTCAAAATTAAAAGACAAAGTGGATGGAGAGGGTCAGGAGAGGTCGCCCTTCTTCCCACGGTCGTGAGGTGGAGTGGATTAGATGGGAGCGGTCGCTGTTCTCAAAGCGGCTGCACCTTGACCCCGTGACCTTAGGAGTCGTCGGCAAAAGGTGGATTGGAGTTGATGGGTTGCTCCGGGAAGGGAGGATCGCGAACCGAAGCGAGAGAAGCGCCGCCCTCGCGGGACGGAAAATAATGACGAAGAGAAGGAAACAATGGCATATACATTTAAAGATGTCGCAGGTTTTCATTCTATCTGCTATGAATAATGACCTAAGTAGGAATTACAGCGAAATTAACTAAGAAACACGTGAACTCTCTATCCATACACTTTTTTATTATTAATTGGTGGCGAAAAACAATAAGACGCCGAGATTGAAAAGTTATTATTTCTAAAACAATCGGATGTCATGTGAATACAACAAAATTCGATTATCTCGTCCGCTGACCATTTTCATTAAAAATTTAATTAGGGCGTGAGTAGCCTATAGCGAAAATTTCAATTTGGAGCGCGGCAATTATCGATAGAGAGAAGGGGGGTGGTAGAGAGAGAGAGAGGGAAGGAGAAAAGTGGGAGGAAGCGAGAGGGCCGCTCTATTACATTAGCGGGATGTATTGCGGAGGATGGGATGACAAATGCGAACCGACTCTCCGGGATAATTAAAAGTGTATCGCCTTCTCTTCTGGCGTTTCGAGGGCTCAGCTGCCGCGGGGCGCGAGTGGGGTGGAAAGAGGTTTGCGGCGGCGGTGGGCGTGGCGCGAGGGTCACGAGGCAGGACGCGAGAAGGCGCGCCATTGGTGCACCGAGTAATGGAGGACTGGAGAGAGAGAAAAAACAGAGAGCGATGATGGGATGGATTTTGCTGAGATGGGGCCGTATCTCATCCCTCTCAAATGCTATATTAAATGTAAAGAAAGTGACGGATTAGGAGCGGGCAGAGTGATTTTTTTCGATCGCGCTGATGCGGAGAGTATTTAGGCCACTGGGGTGGGAGAAGAGGTGGGTGGGTTGGAAGCAAGGAGGAGAGAAACGAAACGGCCGCGATAATTGGAGAAAAAATTATTCGGGAGCACTTAATCAACGGGACGTGAATAAATAATTCGCTTACCTCGACGTATCCAATTCCGCATCGTAACGAGTGAAACATCCGCGGCGAATCGGGTGCCATTCGTCAAAATCTTTACGCCCCCCCCCCCCCCCCATGGGAACGCTACAGGTCGACGAACTCGATCGGATCGCAGGATCGATTCGTTCGCGTCGTGCGGAGAGCGATCGCGCAGGAACCTTAATGTCGCGAAGAATCGCGAGGTCAAATTCGAAAGAAATCGTTTAAACTTTGATTGGGCCCGTCGGGAAAAGAGGCCGGGGATTCGAATGTCATGTTTGGTAGAGCGAAGACCTCCATTTTAGAAACAAACCAAAGGCAAATGGGATTCGAATCTGCAACCTGGACTAATTAATAACAGACCGTTTCGTTTCCTCCAAATAACTTCCGGGACTTTAATTCACTCCCACTTGGGCCTTGGGGCGGAAGCGTGGCTTCTTAAAACCTTGCCCTCGGATGATACTGCGGTATTTCTCCGGAATAAAAAAATGACGTTCCATCTCATATTCTTAGTTTGTCGAAAGTATTCGGATGCTATTGAACGAATTTTTTGCATCACGAATATGAGTCATCAAGAAAAGAAAGAAAGAAATTAAGGGCCGTATTTGGAGCCTCCGGGGGCGGGAAGAGCGCGGACGGCTGACCCACAGTACGTCACTGTCTTCGCGGATCATTCTTCTTTGTCAATAATCCATTAGACGGTGAACCTTGGAATGGACTTGGGAGTGCCTCTTGGAGGCTATGTGTGAAAGGGTGGAGTGCGCGGTGGGAGGAGGGAATGGTCCACTAGGGCATTTATTTTGTGAGAGTCAATTATTCCAGTGCGCGGTCTAACGGAGTGCCGGAGGAGTTTCGCTCAGGGAAAGAGGTTGAGAGTGCGTCAAGGAAGCGGAAGGAGAGATCTTGGGACCACGAAAGAGACAGCAGTAGTGTTCAGGCAATTACCGATCATAAACTACCTTTATTGTTGAACTTTGAAATTCAGACGGTATTACTTCAGCTGGGCAGAAGCATAGCGCTCTTGGTGATCAACCCTTACCGGTAACCTCATATCAAGATTTTTTTGCAGTTGCAAGTAGAATAACTACTCGGCCCCTCTCACTACCACTCTTCCCCAGTATCTACTTACCGCATCTGTTAATGACTTTGCACTCAACGAAGGCACCAGACAAGAATGTAACTGTAAATAACAAATTTCTCTTACCTTAAATGTAAATATAATTTTTTATAGATATGAAATTTAAAGAGAATGTTTTAAATAGTCGCAAAGTTTTAACTAAGTTAAAAGAAATCTTACACATTTATGAATGCAAAAGGTAAGCTCACATCTCGAAGATTATTTCCAATTCATCAGGAGGAACATTTTAAGAGTCGATCAAACAGACAAATAGCAAATAATTTGTTTTGTGCTGGCAACAGTGAGCGACTACTAACTCGATGCCAGTGGACCTCAACGGTTACGTACCCAATATTTCAACGCTTCCTCCGTTGTTAAGAAAGGTAACCCCTAATACCCGAGACTAACGCATTCATTTTTCGAGAGCGGCAGATGATAAACGCGACTTTTTTTTCGAACGATTGACGTCCAAGTCATCTTTCGGAATTAAAACAATCCGATTTTTCAAACGGTACATCATACTCTCTCCCTATCTTCCGAGGACCTCTCTCGAATCGACGCCATTTTAACCAACCATTCCGATCCGTCGACGGATTCCGCTATCCTGGACGCGCGTCGAAAAATCAACATTGGTGCATCTTCTCGCTCGACTCGGCATTTTCTCAAACCGACAATTATGGCTCCACACAAGACTCCGCCACAATTAATCAGCCACCCTCCGTTCGATTTTTCCATTCTCCTTTCAATGTTTCGCATTTTTAAACGAATCGGCCATGGCCTTATTCCCTCGCAAGTTAACCCAGAAACGGACGCGGATACTTGCACGGAATAGAGAGAGAGATGGTGGGAGAGGGAGGGAAAGGAGGAGAGAGAGAGAGAGAGAGGAGGGAAGGAGAGGTAGAAAGAGAGAGGGTGGGGAAGAAGCAATCTTTCGTTCCGCCAAGGGGTTCGCTGCGTAAGGTGAAAGGTTTTTATTCGACATGGAGGATGGCTGATGAGATAGTTTGGGAGGGCTGAGCTCGAGTAAATCGAGAGAAGGGGGCGAGTGGCTCCTTATGATGCACACTATCCTTCCCATTCTCCCCCTCCTCCTTCCCCCCTCCCTCCCCCCCGTCCTCGACCTCTCTCGCCCCATCTCCCCTCTCTCTCTCTCTCTCATGAATATGCATCGCCTCTTCACTCCCCCGCCTTCCCCCTATCCTCTCCATGGGAATGAGGTCGCGGTTCAAGGGTCACCCCTCACTCACTTTTGCTATGGCGTCCGCATTAATTTCCTTAATAAGAGGAATGGAAATAAAGGACGTTCGAAACAATCTCCTTCCCCTTCGGTACCGCGGGTAATTGCCGTCGAAGTGTGAAGCTAACTCAATGAGGGAAGATCAGCTTTTCAACTATCGCTCCACCCGGAAGATGTCTTTCCTGGCGCTCACGGTGCACTCTGTAAATAAGCTCGTGACAGGCCGGGGCTTCCTATATTACGCTTATCGAATCTGAGGGAATGGACAGTCGACCACCACTAGGATGATATAAATAAGAAATATCGATCTTGAAATTGCGAGGAATTAATCGTCTGGAATCATTCAAAAGAAACTATCGCTTTCAAATATCCCGGCCGAGTAAATAATTGACGGCATTTTTTATTCGTGTTGCTTGGAAGAAGAAAATTAAGTTTCCTCGTAGAGAATATTTATCCTTACTTCCTTGTTATTTACTTATTATTTCGGGTCCCGAGGTCCGCGGGACGTAGATCTGAGATAATAAAAGATTAATTGGCCAATTTAAACCTCCAACTTTGACCTTTTGATAACCTACGAATTTTTCCTTGTAAGGTTAGGGTATGGTTCTTCATTCGATGGAAGAATGGAAGGTAAGCAATCTCTCGAGATTGCATTTCGGATAATGCTTATTGGAAACGAGTTTTGGTCATCACAACAGACAGCAATTTATTCATCGCTCGCGGAAGTGAGAGCCGCGCCGAAAATTTCGTCTCGGACACCTACGATGAAATTTGATGAGCTCGGATGATGAGCACAGCGCACCAAAGCTTTGTTGACTGTTTCGATCCCACACGTAACTACGCTGCACTCCCTCTCTCTCTCTCTCCTTTCTCCCTTCCCTCCCTTCTCCTCCCTCTTCACACTCCTCTCTCTCTCTCTCGCTCAAATCGCCAATTACCGCCGAGAGCCGTTCCTCAATCCCTGGTCTAACCCCGCGCGTTTTTCCCGCGGCGATTCGTCTTTTCGTCCGCCCCTTCCCTTTCTTCCCTTCCTATCTTCCCTTCCCTTCCTTTCTACTCCTTTCTTTACCCCTTCTCTCCCGCTCTCACCTTTCTCCTCTTCCTCGTGTACCTTATGACGCGCACGCCAACTTTCAACTATTTAAGGAGGGAATCTCGTAGAATTTACCGTTTCCGGGGTTACGGAGTGCAAGCGTGAGTCATTGTCGCGATATTTAGAGATCGCGTTTCGCGCAGGACAGCATGTGAGACATCAATCACGCCGTGGAGATGTTTTCCCCATTGTTGTGTCATCCACCTTAATGAATCACACTCGAATCTCCTTAAAAAAAAGAATTAGTTAAGATCTTCATGTAATTTAAACTTTGTTATAGGTTGTTGCGTAAACATAAAGGCAAATGTTTTACGCAATTTCAGAATTTTAAAACTTGCCGTCATCGACTCTAATCGCTGGGATCGAATGACCTACTGTGGCAAAAGAAGCACTGAAAAATGTTTCTTTGAATAGTTTCTTTATTACTGCGTTTGAACGGGTATATAAGCAGTCGAGGTAAAACAATAAACTAATGCAAAAGACATGTTGAAATGGTTTATCCCCTTATCGCGAGATCTCTCGTCCATTAAAACAACCTCCAATTCCGTATAACCTTCATTAATTCGTTCATTAAATATTTTCTCATGAAGGGAAATTCAAGGCTCCGCCAGTGTCCTGATTAAGGAAATCTAACAAGATTTTATCGAAGTACAGAACTCATTTTAACCTCCCCACCTTAGTGCTTGTTCCTGTTTATGCGTGTGCATTCCGCTCGTCTCCAAATTCTAATGCTCCCACCCTCCATTTCCTCAGAGGCCAACTTACGTCTCGTCTACTATAGTATCATGCATCCAGTAACGAATAGGTCGCGGCGGTATTTTCAATCGAGATTCCTTAGAATGACCATTCTCAACAAGCCTTCAATTAGAACGTACCATTTCTTGATGTTCCTGTCACATTTTATGTCGAAATGTACTTAGGAGTTCAAATAACGTGCTGAGCATTGGAAAACGTCAGTTATTCCGGTTAATTAATTTGTGCCTAGATAGAATTTAGATCGATAAAAAGAATTCTGGATTGCACTCGTGCCCCATATACCACAGTGGCCTTTAGTTTTCCTCTTTCTCCAAAACATTCTCTTGTTCGCGTTTTTGACGACTTCTGCCGTGCAGATTCTAAACCACAACACGTCATACATTTGCGTCGATTTGACCATTTTATTAAGAATACAATAGTTCATAACGCTCTTCTCGAAAATTAATGAGTCAGTGTTAAACAAGTCTTGAATTCCTTGCGTTGATAAATTCCTCTTGAGCTTTCCCGTAGCGGAATCTCGACTTCGCCCGTCTCCCTTCCACTTCGCCCTCCACCTCACATGGCCTTCTCCAGGCCTCGCGACGCATTCAGATAAGATCTGCTTTGAGCTTCCGAAGCCATGTCCGCCGTGGGCAGCAACAGCAAAGACCGAATCGCCGCTTTAAAGGAACGAGGAAGGAGGACGGAAGGGGAGCGCATTGAGGGATGGAAGGAGGGAGTCGTGGGTAAGAGGAAATGAGAGAGTCCGTGGTAGCCGAGAGCGAGAGGGGCGTTTAGTGGTGAAAAGGTGAGGGAGTTAGCGAGTGAGCGAGAGGGAGGGAGGGAGGGAGGATGGTCATCGAGACGAAATGAGATGGGGACGGAGGTTAGATAGTGTTATTGGGAGAGGCAGAAAGCGAGGAGAGAGGGGGGGGGCGGAGATAGTCGAGAGAGGCGAAGATGATTCGGAGGGAGGAGGAGTAAGACATTCCGTAAAATTAATCGCGTTACGCAGATCGCCCCTCGGTGGATCCGCCCGCTCGCCAAGGACTGCTCATTTGCGCGACCAAGGTAGCGTGTCCTCCTCCCCCCTATTCTCCACCCCCATCCCATTCCCTCGCCTCCCACCGCTCTTCGATATATAGTACGCCGCTTTTGAACGCAGAGAGAGAGAGAGAGAACGTTAGAGTAAGGAAAGTAGAAGTTTCTTTCCCATTTCGCTAAAAGAAAGTAGTCTCAATTTTCGTCGACATTAAACAACTCTCCGATTGTATATATAAGCGGTACTTCATCTTAAATTCCGGCCGTAATGTGGTCCTAAACGTCGAAAGGTCGTCTTTATGGAATAATTGGTTAGATTGTATCGGTAAGCGGATACGAATTTTCGATAAAGGAACGGAGTAGGGAATTTTATTTAGTTTTTGGAAAATTTCTATCCACTTATTGTTGAGCGATAAAGCATTTATTGCCACGTAAAATATTCAATCCCAACCCGATTTAGTTAATGTATGTAATATTATAATAATAGCACTTTAATCTAGAAAGATATGAACGAGGTAAGCAGAATTACTATGAAATTATTTGATCGTAGTAACGATTACGAGGCTTTTCTTCGGGAAGCGAGCAAATGCCATTATTTAATAAAGAAGTACGCACAGATTTTAACTGCTTAACGGGTGTTTTTTGGCTGAGTAATTAAAAGATGGTGATAAGGGCGGAGCCATCACTTTTTTGGAAAATTTCTGCGAGTAATTTAAAGGAAGCAGTTCTGTCGTTTTGGTATGGGATTAATAGCAGAAGATCTTCAGATAATCTCGGGGAAAACTTTTTCGAAACCGTGAAATAAGTTAGAGAGCTATTAACTGAGAAGGTGGCGATTTTGAACTCAGATAGTGTAGAACAAAAAAGGAAGCGAGAGACCCGTGATCGCGTCCTCCTTTGTTTCAGATCCTCGCATGGAAATAACCCGAAATAACATTTTGCTCGAACAATGCGTCGCTCTAGTGTATATCCTCTTCTCGCAAGCGGAACGCTTTCCATGTGTTTTTCATCGCTCCGTCGCTAACATTCTTAGCTACTCGAGGCACATAACAACAGAGAGAGGGAAAAAGGGAATCGTTTTGTCGCGAAAACTGACTTATTAACGACATCGGCGGAAAATGAATTGCAATGAAGCACGAAACGATGGCCCTCGCTCCTGACTTGCATCTCGGCCTCAGACACGCATGACTCGGGCGGAAGAAAGCGGTACCCATATTAAAAAAACAAAGGATCTTAATTGAGAGGCTGTTGATGGAAATGGTGAGTCAGCGAAACGATCTCTCTCTTTCTCTCTCTCTCGAGGGGCGAAGAGCAAAAAATGGTCGAGTAATGTTTTAAGGAATCACCGCTCGGTGCCTGATTATAGGAATCACTGTAGCTGCGGAGGTACTTAAAGTTTAGGGAATGGAGACAAATGAGGGCGAGATGACGGATCCTCTCCTCCTCTCTCCCGAAGGACTTATCTGTCCATCCCTTCTCTATCCCTCCCGCCTCTCGCCCTTTTCCTCTAACCTCCTTTCGGCCGTCACCACCCCCAACTTCTTGCCTACTTTCCTTCCGCAAACAAGAGGAAGATGCCGCTCTCGCCCCCTTCTCCATTTCTTCCTTCCTCAGCGTTCCCCACTCCACTGCACGGTCCCATAAGCTCCTCTTCCCGCCTCCATCCATCCACTCTCCATCCAGCCACACCGCTCCCACCCACTCCTCCCTCTCTTCATCCAGGTTCCGGGATCGCCGGACCCTCACTTCGTCCCGCACACCCGGGGAGCGTCAATTTCCTTTTCATGCAAACGCACGACGGAATTAAGTTAATGGAGAGAGAGAGATAGAGCCACGTGTGGAGTTTAGCGCGCATTCCTACTTCGATAACATTGGAAACGAATGACTTTTCGGAGAACGATTTCTATTGTTACTCGGCGAAGAAAACAATATCGAGAGACGGCTATCGTAAGCCTTGATCCATAACGGACTGGAAGTTAAACAAAAAAAGGATACTTAAGAGGCTTAATTGTCGCTGACTAGGTCGCGGTGAATCACTCGCCATCGTACTATTATTTTCCTTTAATAACGCCATTGCGATGCGAACGCACGTCGGAGCTAATAATATCATTGTCGACAGTCGACTTATCATTTTTTGTGGTTTTGCTTGTGCGTTGAAGTCTTTCCCGCATTTGATGAAATTTCCATTTTTCGTCAATTTCTACCAAGGTCTAAGGCTTATCTAGCACGAATGACACGCGTTAAAATCGACTCTACCCATTTAGCCTTGTCTTCAAGTTCATACATACAAGTGAGAAATGGGTCAAGAGACAATTAGTGACTGAAGAAATACAAGAAATTACTAAAGCGATAAACTGGAAGAAAAGGATAAAGTTTCGTAAAATATACTTTTTATACGTGCAGAAAAGTGCTTTACTATAGGGTAAGAAGCGTTTCATAGTTCTTCATAATGTCGTGTTTGAGGAAAAATTTACAGTCTGGCAAAGAATAGCAGATTTTCCGAATTGTTAAAAACCTTCGGACACAATTTCACACGGGCTGCGGAAGACGGAAAAAACAATGAGCAGTGACAGCAAACGGGAAGTTTGGAAAAGCTTTTGAGAAATACTCTACTCGTTAGGTTACGCTTATCTTTGACGTTGGTCATTAATCATCGCTTGGAGATTACCCGGGCGGCTGACGTCCCGTTAAGAAGGCAAGCGTCTCTTCGGGTATGCGATCAACGAGAATAAAATCAATTGAATCTTCGCCTTTCGAATTCGGGGCCGAACCTCTTCTGAATAACGTAAACGGTGGAAGTCTTTGCGAAAAATGACAGTCGTAGGTTTTTAGGACTGACTCAAAATTGGATAGGAATGGCAGCTTAGGACCGCAATTGACTTTTAATGTTCATCGATTAACATAATCAGCTGTTAAGATTGGGATATCTTCTTGAAAATCTTTCAAATTTATTTGTTTCCAGCGTAACACATGTAAAGTAGATATTTGAAGTTTCTTTAGCTTAAGTTATATTATTGGCATTGTTGGAACTTTTTCCGTTGCTGTTAATCTTAACCAGCGACAATAAGTGAAACTCAAATCTATTGTTATTCAATTTCAAGGTTGCATAATTAAAGCTTCAAGCGTACAAAAATACGCTGAGAATAAATCCATTGATCCTTGAATTAATGAATATAATATATGTAATCGAGGGAAATCTTACCCAATGGTAATTTTCAAAATAAATATTTTTACCAGCAGGAATTGAGGATGTTAAGCGTTTATTTCGCTTGAATTCTTCGTGGAAGTATAAATCTCGTGGAGGTCGAAATAATTGTTTATCTTCCATTTCAAAGATAGCAGACCACATTCCTGAATACTTTAAATTATCCCGCTCATACTAATGCTATCGATGCAGCACAAATGTTTTGCAGAACGTCAGTTTTTCGTATCTCAAGGCATTGAAAATTCTACCGTAATGCTGCCACCAAATTCAACCATTTTTCATTCACTCGAAATCTGCATATGAAATCTTAATTATCGGTATTAAGGTGGCGCTAGCATTCATGAGTCAAACAGCGTGCCGAGGCTCCATTATAAAGGGTCAAAGGGACGCAGGAGATGACCCACAACACCAGATGAGATCGTTTGCCTCAAACGCACATCCATCAATCAATCCTCTTCCCCTGAACTAAATGACTGTAAAAATCCCGTATCCACCTCTTCCCCTCCATTCCAAAATCTCATCTCCTCCCTCCCCTATTTTTACCCTTCCCCCCCTACATTTCACCGTCAAAAATCAAACCCCTGACCCACCTCCCCCGCCTTACCTCCACCTGCCTCTCCGGCCCATTCCCAACACTTTGAACCCCCAAGGGCGAACGAAAATGAAAAAAACCTGCTCGGTTACTTATTCGATTTTTCTTTTCGACCCAAAGTACCGTTTCACAACCTCCCGTGAGGTCTTCCGAAAAAAAATGTTGCGCTGATAATACGCACACACACACCAAAATATTTTAATGGCGCTTCGCACTCGAGGCCAGAAAATCAGGCTCGCTTTGGTTGTCAACATGCATTTTAGAGACATTTGAGTTAAATGCTTAACTTGTAACAGAAAGTTGTCTTCGCTGCTATTCATTGCTTAACCTGTTTTCCTGTAATTTCATTTTGAGTATGTTGTCATATAGATTATAACACCTAAATAATGTTTTGTTAAATAATTGGCAAAAACTGCACTATAAATCATTGCTTATTTATTATAAGAAATTTCCGTGAAACGTAATCCAAGATAAAAGAGCGCCGATCGTCGTTTCACATTGCAGTTATTCATCCGCGTATATATTTTAGATGTTTACCATTGGACGATATTCAAGTAATCGTTATAAATTGCACTTTCTGCAAACGTTGCAAGGGAAGGTGAGGGTCGTGGAGACGGAAGGAGATAGAATAGGCGTGTGTAAGCCCTGGTAGGAATGGGTAAAGGGGAATGGGTGTGAGCTAGATAATGGGTAGTAGCCCCAGGTTAGGAGCAGCTCTAGTTTTGCAGCCGTGTGTTGCACCCAATTAACCCTTCCACTGCGAATTACATATTTTTATTTTATTTCCTTCCATATTATTCTGTTTATGGAAAAGTGCCGAGAAGTTTGTCTGAAATTATATTAATGGAAATTAAGCGCTACTCATGAAATACCTTTGGATCGCGTACAATTTTATTGCTCTAATCTATCGGAATCTTCAAAAATTTAGCAGGAAGCAAATGTCCCGTTTGTAATAAAAAAGATAAGTTAGCATTCAATATCTATCTATCTATGTGACTCGCATTTGTGCTACGCCTTTACATATCGCCACCGAAATCCGCATCAGGTGTTCCACAGGGAAGTGTCATAGGCCCACTACTATTCCTGATATATATAAACGATATCTGCTCGGTAGTTCGCTGCAAAATAAGACTTTTCGCAGATGACACCTTTTTATGTAAGGAGATAATGAGCCAGGATGACCAAAAATCTCTCCAGGAAGATTTAAACGCCCTTTCAGCATGGTGTCAAGATTGGAAAATCGAAATTAATCACATCAAATGTTCCCTATTGAGTTTCTGGAAGGGCAAGAACAATGAATTAGAATCTGAGTACAGAATTGATAGATTGAATATCCAATCTGCGAAATACGTTAAATATTTAGGAGTCACCATTTGTGGTGATCTATCGTGGAATACGCATATTCGAAGGGTCGCAGGCGCAGCCAGTAAGAAATTGGGCTTCGTCGGCAGAACAGTAAGAAGTAGCACAGAACAAGTACGAGAAACGTGTCATTTATCATTGCTCAGATCTCAGGTCGAATACGCTTCCAGCATATGGGATCCGTACGAAAAGGGACAGATACTTGAGTTAGAAAGAATCCAGCGCAGAGCAGCCAGATTCGTTAAGCAAAAATATGAGCAAAAATTAAGCGTCACATTACTCATGAAGGAGTTGAATTGGATATCGGTAGAGGACCGCAGAATTAGCGCTAGTTAAGGCTTTTAGAGAAATTTAGGTCGGAAGTTCTATTAGAGGTCTTATCAGGAATATTAGAGGCACCTACTTACATGGCAGGCACTATCACGAGGATAAAATACGAGAGATCTACTGTAGGACCGAGCGATATCAGGGCTCGTTTTTCCCAAGGACCATACGGGAACGTAATAGGAGAGTGATTCCCACGAGGAATATTATTAGGTAGGTTTTGGTGCGCTGCACCCCCTGCCACCCAGCAGTCTGGTGATTTGCAGGGTATTATGTAGATGTATAAATACAGACATCCTTTCAAAAATAGAATAGTCGCACTCTGAACCTTCGAAATTTTTGGTCTTGTTAGAGGGGCGGTTATCGTAACTACCATTATTAGGGTCGTGGGTTCGAATCCCGCCGAGGGCACGGTCATATGTGCCCGTCTTAGTTATTGCTGTCACGCTCATTGTAAAAGGCCGTAAGGTGCTCTTTATGAGCCAATTAAAAATAAATAAATGGCCAACTAAAGTGGCCATCGTGCGAACTCCGTTCTGTGTCATTCGAAGCATCGCCGTCCGCATCTTTCACTTATCTCCGCTTTCTTCTCGCCTTCCCCTCTCCTCGGAAGCCGCCCCCACTTCAATCACTGTCAAAATATTAAACGTCCGTCCTTTCTCATCCCCCTCCATCCCCTCCTCCATTCTCCACTCCCAGCCACTAACCCCTTCACCCCAACCCAACCCACAGTTACCTACAACCGTTGCGCGCCCGGCCCCACTCCATCAATCCTTTGCGTCAAATGTTAAAAATCTTTAGTCTTCCCGCTGCGGGACTTTTTTTTTAAACCGCTCTTCCACGGTAGACACCTCGCGGAAGTGAAAGAAAATTGCTTCAGCGCTCAGTCGAAACGTCCGACGCAAATACCTACGAAGATATTTCGATGAGACGACAATCGGATGAGCGGCGAGCCGTTAGTTAGTCCTTTCCAATCACGGAAAAAGTTTATTTGTACGATGGCCTCGCAAATTGGATAGATGAAGTTTTTTCCGAACGTGTAAATGCCTGCCGCAGCATTGTTAACCCGTCAGCGGCGTCATGCGTACTGGGAACGTCGCGGAGGTCGCTAGCTTTCTCTATTTTTCTGACAATAAATTTTCTTAAATATGGACAACCTTTATATATTTTAAAAGAAGAACCTTTGGCCTACCTATTTATCGTCATTCTGCGATCTTTTTCTCTTTTTTATTACACTTAATGTGCATTAAATTTTGTGATTGATTTTTCGCGAATTGGGGAATCGCGTCTTCTAAAAATCTCCTATCCAATGCTGAGAAGAACCGTATCTCGTCACGAATACTACTACAAAGTGAAACAAGGTCTAGATTACTCATCTGCTTACAAAATTCGCTTTCAATTTGGTTTTTCTTATGAGTCAGAGGTTGAGAGGTATAAGACGAGGAGAGTCGAAACCATTGTTCGGCTCTCGGCCGGGCCATGTACTTGCTTCAGCATTTCCTGAGACCATTATAGTATGAGATAGAGAGGAAGAAACGTCTCTTCTTGGGTCCAAGATCTGTTTACAAAAATAAATCATTGATGATGCGTAGTATGCGAAAGTTTCGGAGCAAGCGCTTGCGTCATGCCCTTACGCTCGGGTCTTCACAGGAGAAATATTGTCGTATCGCTCTCAAGAAGTTAGTCTGAAGTGAATGCTAGTAAAAAAATTTCAATATAGATGATTCATTGAAGTTATATTTTCTTGTAAATTTCATGGTAAATGGGATAAAGCAAATGCCTTTAAAAAAAACTTTTAACTTTTCTAATTTTCTTATTACGCGTACATTCTGATACATACAACATCATAGCTCCGTTTCTACTGAACGAAATAGGACAAATTTCGCCATGTAAATTGTATAATGACTACGAATGACTACTGTATAACTCAAAACTTCATAAGCTATATGAAATGTCTTTTTAAAATATATGAAACAAAATTTATTTCAAATTTTTAGTCAAGACATGAAAAAGTTGACCTGCGAGAAACATTTTTTCTATTTGGTTTAGGTAGGTACATCCAGCGAATGAAATTTAATAAAAGCTGAAATATTATTTCGAAAAAGACTGCGTATTAATGCCGTTTATAGTTTTCGTAATACTGAATGATATATGAATGCACGGATGCGCGCTAACTGGTCGTATTTCTCTTCTCCCCTGTAAAGATTGTGCTTAATGTAAGATAGTGCAAAAGAAATTGTTTATAAATGTTATGATCTACTAAAATATTCAAAAAATTTTATACAAATCCAATAAAAATGAAAAAAGTTACGAATTTTTCAATTTTCTGGAATCGAAATCGCGCATTTTCGCAAATTTTTGAAAACCTCTTATGACCTCAAACACGGGATTTAAGTAAACGTCCTGCGCGCTTGAAGGGTTAACCGGTCACAGTTTGCAATCGCAACGCCGGACGATGTTGCCGCTTTGGTCCGTGCTAATGAATTTTCGGCGGCGGTTTCGTATTCCAGAGGGAATTTTGTCTTTTCGCTGCTTGCGAATGGCTCGCCTAACAGCAAGCGACCTATCGCGTCATATTAAATTAATGGCAAAGTGATTGACGATTGGTCAATGTTTGAATTGCACGAAATGGGCAACGAAGTCGCGTGGAAATATTGGACGGTTATCAAACTGGCGTCGTTCGATCGCGTTAAATATCGCTTATTTTCTTATATTATGAGCTTTGTTTGTCTAAAACTGAAATAATAATTTCGCTTCGTAATTGACGATCACTTTTCTCTCCCTCGCCCTCCGTTATGTCGCTTGCATCGAATCGTATCGTAGCTGTAGTTTATACCGTTGCGACAAAATGATTGCTTCAAAACGTCTCTTTGAATAAGGTAAAATGAATTTGAATATGAAAATTTTAACGGGTAGATTATTCACGCCGATAGTTATTACGCATAACGGAATAAATACATCGATTAAATGGAGATAGTAAACGACCATCACGACCGCCAAGACACTTCTCAGGACGTGAAGCAGGAAGTGAAGCGCTTTCATCCTCAATTAAAAAATCTTCCGCTTTTTTTTGTCTTCCGTTTCACTCACACCGAAGGGGCTTTTCCCAAGGGGGAGTACACGTTACAAATGATTTGATTACCTAACCGTTTTGGTTCCGATGAGGTTGGAATATATTACATCGAGGGATTCGGGCAACAATAGGAGAGCGTAATGGGATGTGTGAGCCGCAATGACACGGATTGTAAATGGCTCGAGAGGGATCCGAGGAGAGAGAGGAACGTAATATGTTGTCGCAACCCTCCTCTACCAAACGACGCCAGCAAAAACCGTCTCGTTGTTTGTGTTTGTCGAGGGTCTACCGTTTATTTCACACCGGCGGGCAGTTTAATGCGCCAAGGAGAAGCTTTCAAAGGAGACTCGCTTCTTAATTCTGGTAAGCGAAACAGAGGATCACATCTAAACTTATTGATTCTTTTAAAAAAGTTTTATTTCAAATAGTGAAATAGTCATTCCTTTAAAAACTTGTTCCCATTACATTCCAAAGTGCCATTTAAGATAGCGGTAAATAGAAGAAAAATTAACGCGTTTGCGTGTATGCTTTACTGATATCAAATTTTAAGTCAAAAACTATTTTCTCAAAGCATTTCTGCATTATCTATTGCAGAACACTACTACGCGTCGATTTTTCGTTTTTCTTTGAACAATTACTACCACTACTGGACTTCACAAGTGAAATATTAATAAAATACAAAACAGCATATTTACCAAACATTCACTTTACGAATAGAATATTTCTTAATTCTTCTGCTGCCTCCTCTTGTTTTATCCTCCTTACACTCCCACGACCTTCCGATGCCTGCGTAGCAAATTTCCTTATTAGTTCCGCAGGACGGCGCCGAAATGCTTTCCGCGAGTTCACTCCCTAATCCAATGTTTCTCAAACTTTTTCATTCCACGGCACACACTCTCAAATAAAAAAACATTGGCGGCACACCGCCTTCTATTTTCCAATTTAGTTCTTACGCTTCTCCCAAAATTCCGCGCGGTACCGTTTCTTAAACTTTAGCAATCTGAGGATAATCGATAATAGATTACCGTATATACTCGTGTATATTCCGACTCCATGTATAGTACGACCCCTGGTTTTTTGGTGAACAAACCTGATTTTTTCATATATCTCGTTTATAGTACGAACCGAGCTTTTCACCATGGTCGATATATTTCGTTTCGATAGCTCGATGGTTACGAGTGAGATATATCGAACAACCTTGATTTTCCACACCACCATAGAATAGGCCGTAAATGTCGTAAATAGTATTTCTTGCGAGTACACTAAAATTCGGATAGGTTAGGTATCTTACTCCTAAAACATTTAATAAAAAGTGATATGAATCATGATTGCACAAGATGAAATAAAATCGTTTCAATTCTAGTACGTCTTGATTACGTTCCGCGTACGTAATGGTTCCAACCGCTCATCTGTTTAATAGGTAGGGAAAACGGATAAAAAGAAATTACTTTGTAATATTCCACAGTCTTTATTGTTTCTTCAATCACACACCGACCGGTTTCCACTACAAAATCATTCTAATGGTGTTACTAACCGACGTAACACTTTTAGAATGACTTTGTAGTGGAAACCGATCGGTGTGTGACTGAAGAAACAATAAAGACTGTTGAATATTACAAAGTAATTTCTTTTTTCCGAGATGTCGAAATTCCATAAAATTACGCCGTCTACGATACTTTTAGTCCAACTCGCTCCAATCCATCTCTTGTAAAAAGACGCAAACAAAGATGTACATACATAAAATTCAAGAAAGGAAGTGCCCGTAAATCGTCACTTATATCAAGTATTTGTGAATTTGAAGCTGTATATATGAAAAAGATTCTACTCTTCACGAAGCAACATAACAACGATAAAGAACCTCACTGTTAAGGTTAGCCTACCATTAGAATGCGTGCGGGTGGCATAACTTCACCGAAAATGCCCGTGAAGATACATGAATTTTAAATCCTCAATTGCATTACTTGTGTATAGTACGATCCCCAATTTTTGCAATAAAAATTTGGTCATAAAAACTCGTACTATACACGAGTATATACGGAATTTGTTTTTTATAAGTTTTTAGAAAATCACCATAGCTCTGTAGCATTATTTTCTTTTAAAGTAACGTATACTTGGAATCCTGTGTGCACCTGTAACTTTATTATGTTGCACATATTATTATTTGTAATTGTTATAATTATTAATCGAACATTACTCACGGACACCTGGACTACTTCTGGGGACCCACGGGAGTCTGCGGGACCCCATTTTAAAGAAACGCTGATCTAATGGACAAGCGAATCTAGTGGGGGTCACATATATCCCACGCGCCTACTAAAGTGTTACAAATGAGATTGTTTGCTACTATTCGGAATTTACGTTCGTTCAGACATGGTTTAGCTCATAAGTTAATAATTTCTGCATCAAGTCTGAAGCGAGATATTCCTATCGTGTTGCAACGCCAATTTCGCGAGTGCTATGATCAAAAGGAGCCGCCGAAGGAGATACAAACCGGAAGGGCGCGCGCACACCACACACACACAGGCGCAGCTGGAAAGCATTCTTTGAGACAGCGGTGATTCGATAAGGCGTGGTGGGGGCGAAAGGGAAGGCCGCCCGACTCTTTGTGCCAAGAGAATGCGTCTCAATTCAACGATTTCGCGGAGTCATGGCAACGGGAGCTGCCCCCTATCGGCCCTTCAAACGCTTCTTCTTCCTTTTCTCCTCCTCTCCCACACGCTCCCAAATTCTCTTGGTTCACTTACACAGTCGAAGCTATACGTGGTAAATTTTCTATCGTTTCTCCAGGAGATTTAATCCCTTAAATGAACTTAATAATGACTGAATAAACCTTCGAATAAATGTACCCAAATGGGAAATGTGATCTAAATACCGTAGAAGTTTTCTAAGAGTTGATGTCCCTGCCTTAAAACTTAAATGGGTAGTCAAAGGCTAATGAGGTCACTTCTTTCATATAAGGATAAGCGAGGGTTGCCTTTTTACGCATTCAGCGCTAAAGATGGTTCTAATTTATATATAGACAATGGCTGCGTTAAATAGATATAACGGGAGGAGGGAGGTGGAAATATTTTTCGACGATTTTATGCTTCCTCATTAGATTTTCCGTTTAGAGAGATTTCATTTTATTTTTATCTTCAATACAAGTCAAAGATAAAATTGTACAGCGGCGTTCAAGGACCATTGGGTAGCATAATAATGACCAAAATAAAAATGATGGAATGACATAATGAATTTTAAAAAGAGAGAAAAAGTTTGATGAAAACGAACAACTGGCTGAAAATTATTAATTGACCAAGAGGTAAACGCATCGCCAGGCAGTAACAGTGACACACTTAATGGCGAATATCCTGAATCGCAAAAATTCTCAAGAGGAAAAATGTAGAAGTTCAAAAATATTCCTGTCAAGAGGAAAAATATTTTAGATGTATTGCGGAAATAGCCATTAAATAAATTTAAACCTTCGTGTACGAATGAATCGCAAAAGACGGCGGTTAGTCGATTATTCGATGCAAGCGAATCACCCTACACCCATGAACACACATTTTCGGCGCGCGCATTTCGTGTGAACTGCGCAGTCGCGCCATCTGTGAAAATTCGATTCGAAATGGGGCATAGCTAATTAATCAGTTTTAGAAATATTGGCAAATTAATAACTCGAAATAGATGAAAAATCAAAATCGATTAACGGTGTAGTGTTTCTGAAAAGGATTTTTTTTAATCGGTACAACATACATTTTAAAAACTTTCTCATATACTAATGCGTCGTTTAGTTATCTTTTGAAAAATATGAACTATGTAGAAACATTATAAACATCAACTTAAATAACTTTACGAAATTTGATGAAAAACGTGAGCCGTTTTTTGGATAATTCAACTGTTATTAAAGTTGCCCAAGAATAAACTAGCCTTGTATTAATTCTTTGAGAAATATGTAGTATTATTTCAGACGTAAACTCAAGCAAATGTACGAAATTTGATCAAAATCGTTGTAGCCGTTTTTGATAAAATCAAATTTTTGTTAAAGTTGCGTAGAATAAACTAGCCTTATATTCATTTTTTGAGAAATATGAACTATGTAGTATTATTGAAGAGGTAAACTCAAGTAACTGTACGAAATTTGATCAAAATTGTTAGAGCCGTTTCTGAGAAAATCAAATTGTTGTTAAAAATGCGTAGAATAAACTTCCCTTAATTATTGAGCAATGTCAGCCATTTCTTCATTGACTATCCTGTATGACAAAATACCTATGTACGATATTTCATTCATTTTCGCTCTACCGTTTTGGATCTATATCCAATAAAAGGCAGACATACATACAGACGGCATTGCGAAAACCACTTTTTCGGACTCGGGTTCACCGAAAACGTATATTTCCATCAAAATGTCGAGGTCGAATTTTTTCGCGATAACAATACTTTCTCAATATACTTCGTATATGAGAAAGTAAAAAAGCTTAAATGTTTCTGTTGAGCAAGGTAAAAGCGAATGATAGAGTATCTGAAGAGGCTGATCATTCTAAATCTTTGGAGAAGTCAGATCCACTTTTCCTCCCTGCTTCTACCTAAGTTCGAGTCCCTTAAAAACGGAATATCACCTCTAATAAAGTTTTCGCTCCTTTGTGTTTTACAGGGTGACCATTTCTGCCTTTGTTACTTTTTCTTTTTTATTCTTTTCTGATATAAATGAATAATTCACTCCCTTTTCTTTGCTGAATTTGTGTTTTATACATCCCATACGTCTCTCTTGACCGCGTCCGCTTTGTTTTGGAAGATGAAGATACAAATCACTTTATTAGACTCGGCTTTTTTATAGCTAGATGGACTTGGGAGCTTAATATCACCTTCTAAGAGTGACGTGAGACATAAAATCACATGATTTGAATTCGATCTTTCATTAGCCTTCCGTGCTAAATCCCAAACCCCCGAAATCATTCACCTCAACGCTGCGAGGAAAATATTTTTTCAGTATTATCTAGTGAGACGCAACTTTAACTTTCCAAATCTAGTTCAATCCATCGCAAATATTTTAATTTTTCTCATCTGTTATTTAATCTCCTTTATTTATGCTGGTAATATCACCAAACAAACTGTAGAAAATAACATCGGGAACTCGAGCTGAATACCTTAACGAAATCAGGCTCAACTCATGATATACCGAATAAAAAACTAAAAAGTGGTTTTTTATTCAGTGTGTCGGGTTTATTAGTTTCGTTCAGCGTAATTTATTAATGCCAAACACCAACAGCGAAAGGATGATATTCTTGCCAATAAAAGGTGACAAGTTATAGTAGTATTATACACAGAAGCTTGAGAATTTGATCAATTTCCGTCATTTAATGTCATCATTTTTGATAAACCGACGATCGATTAATTGCGCTATAGATATTAGCGTAGACGGCGCGAGTGAAGGAAAGGTAAAGGGCGTTCTCCCGTGGGAAAGAGAAGTTCCGCTTTTAGGTAAGAGGACGGAGAGTGGGGAGAGGGGCTCAGAACTAAGGATTCTCCAGTGTGTGCACGTAAGAGCAGTCTTTCGTCTCTTCCGCCGACCGCCCGTCCTTCTCATCCAGCATTCTCATCTCGGCGGGTGACCATTAGGAAATGGATATTGCGTGGGAAGATTGGCGAAAGAGAGAAGCTACCCGTGCGGCGTGCACGCATTGGTACTAAACATTCGCATTCCCTGCCATTCCCTATCCTTCCCTCTTTGGCTATTGCGGGCACGAGCCAACGGAGGATTCGCTCCGTGTCCCAGCGGAATATCTCTCATTCCATTTTTTTCTTTTCTGGGAATGGAGAATGCGTCACAGCGAGTGATATCCGCGACAGCTGCCCTCCGACAGAATGAGAACTCGGAAAATTTCATTTTATCTGTTAAATCTGATTTGTTTGGATAAACATGTGCATCAAAACGCATTTTAATGTACGTTTAACGAACTGAGCGTAAATCAAATTCCTCGATATCCTGCGAGATAGTCAACAGTGTCGAACAAGTACATCTTCCGCGTTTGAAGCAGAAAATTACGATGAAGAGTATTTCATAAGAAAGAGACAGAGAGAGAGGGGAAATCCATTAAACGAGTGGTTGCGTAACTCCGATTGGAAAAATGTGAACGCAAAAACATAAACGTTATAGGAATGACACAATGGGTAATGGTATCCGATTAATAATGCATTGGGTTTAAAAAATTTACGATGGAAACTATCATTCAATTAATGGCTACGTCATGGAGCGGCCGTCCTATAAGGTCACACGTACAATCGATAGGAGAATGTGGCGAGGCGAGCGAGCGAATTAAAGAGGCGGCCGAGAGAAAAAAAAAGACGATTCTGAGTTCGCAGGCTGGGAGAATTAAAGATTTTTCACAATTTATTGTAGAAAACTGAAAATGTGTGTAAACATTCGAGCATTCCTTCCACCAAAAAATATTAGGCGATTCATCTGCAATATTCATGAATTAATTCAAAACAGTTTGAGGAAGACTTCTTTTTGATTCGGGAGATGGCCTCGCATTCCACCAAAATAAGTAAGAGCAGAATCCCGAAAAAACTTTTAATCCGAGGAAACTTTTAAATTGCGTTTCAAAAAAACGTGCAAACCCTTGACGTAGAACATCGGAAAGTCGTTTTATCATTGTATTTAATTTTCATTTAGTCATGATTTAACATGAATAAATCAATTTTGTAGTTAATAAATGTATGCTAGAAATCTGACAGAAGGTAGTTTGTTGTTTATTTCATCGTTATAATGTTATCGGCATTTCGAAACGTCATTCCTATTCAAAGATTCTTTTTCTGATTTGAAATTACGCATCCCGTAGTTAGTGTCATTAAAAAAGCGCGTTTATTGCTGTTTTTATCATGCGTTCTTTTTTCTGTTTTCTTATAATTTCACGAACGCATTCGGAAGGCACGTGGTGACCGTTTTGTCTCTGCAAAACCATTTGACCAGAGGAAACAAATATCAACGAAGGTCAGTCGAAAGTGTAAAAAAGGAGAAGGAGATGGCGGAACCGTAGGGTGGGAAGTGAATTGGTGGCGAGGCGAAAAATAATGAGAACAGCGACACAGAATGAAAAAACATAGGGAGATAACGCCCTGTGACGGATTAATAAGATCCGAGAGCGAACGCTGACCTCGCGGTCTTCGCCAAATGACCAATGTACCGCTCCGGGTGAGTGGGAAGATCGACGTGTCTAAACAGACACGAATTATATTTAAGAATAAAAATCTTAATTACTGGAGAAGATTGATTTCCAACTTTGGCGGAAATTAGACAAGACGTATGTGGAGATATTCCGAATTTCCCGACGGAAAAAGTCGCGGGAAACGCGAAGCAAGGAGACGTTCAGAATAAGGAAAGACTTCACCGGAGACGGAAAGATATAGCAAGAGACGAAGAAAGATTTTTTTTCGGAAAAAAATTATTATGAACGAGCTGGAAGAAAGGGTCGCGCAGTACCGTAGGGTCAAGCGCTTGGCTGCCTGAGTGCAAAGATAGGGGATGGGGAGGTATGACGGTTCTGCATTGGAGTAAGGATGGAAGCGAGCGAGGGGGCAAAGGTGCAGAGGGAATGGGGCGGGGGTGGAGAGGGGTTGGGGGCGGCACGGAGAATGCAACAGGTGGCACTCGACCTCTATGGAGCCCCGTTCCGATGTCTCTCTCTCTCTCTCCTTCGCATTCGACTCGCAGTCAGGTCACGAGTAGTCCACGCGCCTCACGTGCGCACCCAAGAGTGCTTTTGAACGTGTCGAGCCTCCGTCGCTCTCTTCCTGAGATAAAGTCTAACTGCGGAGGAGGAAAAAAAGGGGAAGGGGTGGAGTTAGGAGGAGGAGGAGGAGGAGAGAGAGGGAGAGAAAGGATCTCTGCTTCCGCCAACGCTCTCGGATGATGTTTCCAAGTCATGGGTAATGTTCGCAGCGTACCGAGTGAGAAAGGGGGAGGGAGGGGTGAGAGTGGGAAGGGGGGGAGGGCGGGGGTGGCTCTCTTTTATACGCGCACACGCGGAGTGTTGGCTTTCGAGAAGAAAGGAGCAGAGAGGATGCTCTTTAAAAAGAGAAATGTTGCAAAGGGAAGAGAGAGTGAGAGAGAGGTCTCAATTTCCCTCGAGCGAGCCCCTCTTACTCGCGGATGAAAATACGTACATTGCCACTCCTTTGATTGGTCGTGCGTGGTGTTAAGGTACTTTCGGAAATTTCGTGATAAAACAATTACGGTTATCGCTGTCAATTTGATGTTCATGGAAAAGCCTCAAAAAATTTTGTCTCGCTAAATTTCACGATAATGATGAGAATAAAGTATTAAACAAAATTGTGCAAAAGTATAGTTAGTGTATAGCATCTTGCAGATACTTCATTAATAAGAATGTCGTTTTCAACAGATGTAAATAATGTCTAATTTTAATAAAAATATATACATTTGTTTACAATGTTAATTAATGTATTACATATTTTCGGCACTATTTTACGCCTTGGTACGGAAATATAAAAGAGTATAAATTAAACGGAAATTTAGTGAAGATTGCTAAACTATAGTGTGTGTGAACTTATCTTTTGAGATTCCTAAATTTGCATTATATTCATTGCGAATACACTCATAATATGAAAAAACTATTGCTAAATGGAATACAAAAATAAAAGCGAATCCTGAGTTTATACAGGAATTCTTTGATATGAATTTTGAATTTCTTCAAGTTGATTATTCAAATTAAAATGAATTAGAATGTTGAGCTTTACTGTGTCAACAAAAACAAAATTTCAGTTATAGAGTACTTTATGGGTACATGAATACTAATTAACATACATTCGATAAATTTGCTTTCTTTATAAAGTCTTGTTGCATATGACGTCCTTGCTTACTTGCTTGGCACGATTGAGGTGACTTTGCACCCTTTCTAGAAATCATTTTCTTTCGTTCTCTACGTCGTACAACATTTCGAGTTTAATCCTTTCTATCCTGTCTTCTATCTTTTTTTGCTAGCTATGTTTTTTAATTCTCAAACTATATTGTTAAAATACCTTTGAATTGAACATGCAATTTTAAAAATAAATTTATCATCTATAGTTTTTAAACGCTATCACCTACCATCCTTAATGACTTGAAATTGATTGTATGTTAATATAAAGTATAGATATGTTGAGGAAAAGGCAAGCGTCTAGCACAAAGCATGTCTGTAAACTTGGTTGACTTTGGGCAGTAAAGCTACAGTGACTGAGAATATACAACAATTGTATTACAATAATTAAATCGTTTTTATAAATGTCTGTATAATTAAAAATTCTGTGATAGCTTTTTGTTTGAATAAGTAATCCTAGAAGGTTCTAAGAAACATTCGCGACCTTTTGTGAAATAAAAGATTCTGAAAAGTTTAGACGATATAATTAAATTTAAATTGGACATTCTGTCTTGAAAGGACACAAGTAAATATAAAATTTGTTTATTCAATTGGAATTTCTTTTTCGGCAAAAAATGCTTATATGCATTTTAAAAAGCTATTCGTATGTGTGCATTCGCGATGGAATAGACCTTCATGCAGTGTGTTTCGACTCTAAGACGTTTTTTTGATAGTGTAGATATGGTTATTTTTCTGAAACTCATCATCATAAGGATGACCAATGATTCCATTCAAAATTTACCCTCACATCAATACGTCCCGCGAAATGGGTTTCCCTCGGAACGCTGCACCTGTTTCGCGGCGACATTTCAGAGCGTGACCGAGATTGGCTGTTGTGGTCTTTCGCTGGAACGAGTCAGTTTTAGAATTCACGAGGAAAGAGCGAAAATGTGAGTGGGAAAATAGAGAAGTGGAGAAAGGAAGGAAGAGGTCCGTGTAAATGGTCCAAAACAAAGGACGAACCGAATAACATAAAGCAGAAATTGAAATGGCTCTCATAAAAGTTCCCGCGAGTTCTTCAGAGCGGAAAATATGAGTTTTTGAGGCACTTTTTCCGCCGAGAAAATAGGAAATTACATACAAAATTTTGGAATCGAGTTTTGGGCGATTAAGATCTTCTGCAGAAGAGCGGAGAGAACAAGAAGGACGACAAGAAGGAAAAGAATAGAAGGGAGAGAGAGAGAGAGGAAAGAAGAGAGGGAATGAGATTGAGAATGATAGAAGAGATAGGGAATGTGAGAGGGGTAGGAGGAGAGAGGGAATGAGAGAGACAGGGAAGGAGAGTATGAGGGAGAGAGAGAAGGAAGGAGATAGAGAGAGGGGGGGGGAGGGATAGCGGGATGGAGCGAGAGAGGCGTGAGGTGAGTGGCGAAGGAAGGGGTTGGGTTACGAATGTGAGATCAGGGCACAAAATCAAAACACGGTGCCAGTACGCATTCACAGGACAAGGAGAGGTGAATAGGAGGAAAGGGGAGAGAGAGAGAGAGAGAGAAAAGAGAGGAACAGGGAAATGTCAGCCACAGGTCTCTCTCGCAAAAACACCATCGTTGGCGTCTTCATAGTGGCTGAAACCGCAGGCAACGGGCACGCGACTCCGGCGGTAGCACAAGAAAGAGGCTGCGAGAATGGTCGACTGTCACCCTCTACATCATCATAATACCCTGCAAATCACCAGATTGATGGGTGGAAGGGGGTGCAGGGCACCAAAGCCTACCTAATAACTTCTCTCACGGGAATCACTCTCCTGTTATGATCACGTATGGTCCTTGGGAAAAACGAACCCTGACATCGCTCGGTCCTACAGTCGATCTCTGGTATTCTATCCTCGTGATAGTGCCTGCCCATGTAAGTAGGTGCCTCTAATATTCCTGATAAGACCTCTAATAGAACTTCCGACCTAAATTTCTCTAAAAGCCTTAACCTAGCGCTAATTCTGCGGTCCTCTACCGATATCCAATTCAACTCCTTCATGAGTGATGTGACGCTTAATTTTTGCTCATATTTTTGCTAAACGAATCTGGCTGATCTGCGTTGGATTCATTCTAACTCAAGTATCTGTCCCTTTTCGTACGGATCCCATATGCTGGAAGCGTATTCGACCTGAAATCTGACCAATGATAAATAACACGTTTCTCGTACCTGTTCTGTGCTACTCCTTACTATTCTGCCTACGAAGCCCGATTTCTTATTGGCTGCGCCTGCGACCCATCGAATATGCATATTCCACGATAGATCACGACAAATGGTGACTCCTAAATGTTTAACGTACTCTGCAGATTGGATATCCAGTCTATCAGTTCTGTACTCAGATTCTAATTCATTGTTCTTGCCCTTCCAGAAACTCAATAGGGAACATTTGATGTGATTAATTTCGATTTTCCAATCTCGGCACCGTGCTGAAAGGGCGTTTAAATCTTCCTCTAGATTGCAGCCTTTTGAATTAGTTTATAGGTACGAAGTAGATGTTCGAGCTGGAGGGAAGAGTGTAGCAAGTTACATATATACGTGTGTGTGTATTACCCTACTAATCTCATTAGTAGAGTTGACATTGCAAATGTGATCCCAAGGGAAAATAGATATCGTTGAGATCTATAATCGACTTCACGTATTTAATCTTCGTGAAGGGAAAACTTTTTCAGCAAAGTAGGTAACATGAAAAGGTCATAAAGAAGAAATATTGTTAGCTTCATCGTCGAATTAATTTATTTTTAGAGCGATGGAGTCCTTAATGTGAGAGTTCGCTTTCAGTTGATGCGATGAGAGCTGACGTTTATTTAGTTGTGGAACTAATTACATTTCTGATTTTTCTTAATTTATTGCAAAAATTAATTGCACGTAACGTGACCGAAAACCCCTTCTTAATCATATTATATTTGAGGTAAATTCGTATAACCGAAAGTATATGTCGGGCAGGGGTTTCCAACCTTATAGCATTTTTACTTTCTCCATACGTAGTAATGGGAAAGTATTGTGATCACGAAAAAAATCGACTTCGAGATTTCAACGGAAATACACGTTTTGAGGTCCCTAGAACACGTTTAGACTATTTTCGGAATGATGTCTTTGTGTGTGTCTGTGCACGCGCGTGTGTATGTGATTATGGGCGCTCTAACTCACTTGCCATATCGTTACCAAACTTCATATATAACACTTTAGCATGAGCACAAAGAACTGATTAGTTTTTTGGACAATACCGGTTAACCAGAAGTCGAGGTTAATTCAAAACCCGATTCGGTTTTTGCGATATTTCTCCGATAATACGTCATTATTGTATACATTGAGCACTACAAAAAATGTAGAAAACATAATTTCCTACATCTTTTATTTCAAACAATTTTCCATAGCAGTTATTGTTTAGGAATTATTTATAAACTAGCATAAGTGCCCGTTGAATTTCAATGGGTTTAATGAATCTAAATTTTCGTCAATGCTACGTGTAAAAATCGCAAGAATGAAATAGTGCACTGTTTTAACCATCGAATATTTCTATATTATAAGTCTGTTTTAATTAATTAACTAAAATCTCACAGAAATTCCTTGTGAATAAAATAGTACCTTTCTTTCTGCTAAAATAGCCATTGTTACTAGTTTTAAATTGATTATAGCATTAGGATTTCAATTTCATTAAATAAGCAGAATTCCGGTTCGAAAAAATTGGTTCAATCTTCAATTGCCTCTGATAATACTTTAAATAGATTTTGGAATATAATGTACCTCAATATCGTTTATCGTCTGCTCAGCACTCTTGCCTTCTCATTTTCCGAAACAACCACTTTCATCACTTTTAAATGGATTTCAAACTTAGAAGACAACTTGATTCAATTCAGTTAAAATAACCACAAATTCCAAAGAAAATCCTTATATAATATGCAATGTTAACCTAGAATTCATTCATTCTGAAAAGTAAATAAAAGTATCATGTTCATATATTTCTTTCAACTAAAATAGCCACTCTTAACAGATTTTAATGGAATAATGCATTAGCATTTCAATTTCATGAAATAAGCAGAATTCCGGTAACAAAAAAATTTGTTCAATCTTCAATTGCCTCTGATAATGCTTTAAATAGATTTTGGAATAAAATGTACCTTAATATCGTTTAGCGTCCGCTCACCACTCTGGACTTCTCAGTTTCCGAAACAACAACTTTCAATAGTTTTAAATTGATTTTTGCTTTGAAATATATGTACTTGAGTCAATTCAGTACAACTTCCACTTTACATACTGTAAATTCCAAAGTAACTCCTTTTATAATAGGCAATGCTAGCCTAAAATTAATTCATTCTGTAAAGTGAATAAATAAAGTTCTTTCTTTAAACTATAATAGCCACTGTTATTAGATTTAAATGGATTATAAGCCTTAGAACTTACTCTGTATTAAATAAGCACCAAAATTCCTTTTATATAAACAAATCAATTCATTAAAAGAGCCACTGTTGTTTCTTCGAAAATTGCCTGTTAACAGTTTTAAATTTTCTTTTAATTTTAATTGAATTTTAATTTATATTCGTTTCCAAACTTCGGCCATTGTTACGAAATTAATTCGAGGAATAAAAATATAAATTCGTAGGCACGGATGGTTTACAAAGAATTTAATTTAAGAATGCTTTTTATTTCCAATTTTTCTAAAATGACACTGTTGATACTTAAAATTTTTTATATTTACGTTAATATACTTATTTTCCACAAAACACGCCAATCTCTCCCCTTCCTTCCTCTCTCTTTCTCTCGTATTGAAGCACTCAAGGCACGCTTATTCCCAGAAGGATGTATACAATAATAGTAATTTGAGGTGTAACAATGATAATGGTCGACATAGCAACATCACGTTAAAATGGCGAGATTTCCACAAAATATGAAAATTAAACGTTTAACATGGAATATTTCGAATTGTGGGCGAAAAAAGACGAACGGAATAAGAAACTTTATAACTTTTTCTTCAAAATGGTTCAAATCCGAAGGTCGTCTGTTAATTCCTTCTAATTTTAATTTCCAAATGAATAAAAGCCTGCACTTCGAAAAATCGCGTTTTACATGTAAAGTAATGGGAAATGGAAATGCCTCTCTTGGAGACGAACCAAGGAATTTTTTCGCGATTTAAATTTGTCATTCTCTGAATAAGTGTTAATCAAGCATCCCTACCAAATTTCGAGTTTCTATGATTATTATTTGTCGAGTTATTAGCGTTTGCATAGCGTGACCAACCAACCAACAGACGACGGCTAATATTATATTAATAATCGGTTATCTCGGTTTCCGTCAAATATCTTCTTAAAAACGTCGTTATTGGTAATCTTCATAAGGACCAAAGTTGTAGAGAATACTATTTCTTCCAGGTTTTGTTTGAAACAACTTTTCGTAGAACCACCCATTTCGGAGATATTGAACTTTTTCGTAATATTCTGTATACAGCGCCACCACCATGTAGCGGTGAATTCTGTAAACATAGTCAAAATATAATTTACGGCAATAAGAACGACTGTATTCTTTTACGATACGAAATGATAATTTTGCCTCATAATGCTATTCATAATAATTTAAAAATCTATACCCCAAATATGGAGAAAGTCATGTGTTGGCCACATCAAATTTTCTTAATGGTCGCGTACCCCAAGTACATTTAAAGAGTTATGAAATTAATAACACTTGTATTAATTACTCCTTATAACGTTAGCATTCACAGTTTTGGCCTATTTTATGTTTTATGACGTTATTATCGTCACATTGCAACTTTTTATTCCGAAGAAATGCACGAAAGACAAAGTAAGAAGAAAAATTAATCTTAAAACTTTCGCGTACCCTTTCAAAACTCTTGACGTACCCCTTATGGGTACGCGCATCACCAGTTGTAAACCTCTGGTCTAAGGCTAACAATAATTTTGGATTATTATCTCATGTACTTATCCTCACTATCCATTATTAGTATTCTTCGGTGCGTCTCAATATTGGTTTCCGCCACGGCGTATGCCAGCGTAACATTTTTTTACGCAGAAATATCTCCTTTATATGAAACAAAGGAGAAGAAACGAGTTAAAAACAGACTAGAGGCGAGAAAATTCCTTTTTTCGGAGAGTTTGGATTTGAAACTTGAAGGGAAGGGTAAATGAAGAGAGGGAGGTGGATAGGGA
The DNA here is from genome assembly GCA_036926305.1 of Uropetala carovei. Classification (NCBI taxonomy): domain Eukaryota; kingdom Metazoa; phylum Arthropoda; class Insecta; order Odonata; family Petaluridae; genus Uropetala; species Uropetala carovei. The sequence continues at coordinate 8,715,409 of JAXCHB010000143.1, read as the reverse complement.
AAGGGAGAGGAGAGGATCTTAAAACAATGAGCCTAGTATAAGGAAGGAGAGAATAAAAAAGGCCGTTGTGCAGAGGGGAGAAGAATAGAGAAAGGGCAGAGAGGAGGTTCAGATCGAAGAAGGGATAAGGCAATTAGGGAGGAGTATAAAGGGAAGAGAGGTAAAGGTAATGAAGATGTATGGGAGATAGGGTAAGGAGAAGAACGGTGGTGGTTGGGTGAGGAGATGTGGAGGTGGGTGGGTGGGGGGGGGAGAGGGGGAGGGAGCGTGTGGAACGAGATGAGAGGAGAGATAATACAGTTAATTTGGGAATAGGGCTTGAGGGGAGGCGGCGGGTGGGCGTGGGAGGGACAGAGAATGCTCTTGCGAAGCAGGAAGAATTCCCTGATAAGCTCTAACTTTATATATATATATATATACACACACACACATACATATATACACACACATATATACACACACATATGTATGTATGTTAATAACGAAAGAGGAATTGGAATGCTAGCTGTCCAAAAAATGTGACAGGTAGCAGATTGCGTACGAATAATCTGACGTTGGAGACTAGTCGGGAAAAAATGCTAAGTTTTCTGTGCGGAAAAAAGACATGCGCGAGTGAATTAGGAAGTGAAAAACGAAGGAGCGAGAGGTTGGAGACAGGTCCGGGTTTTATGTGCGACTAGTTATTAAAGCAAATGAAAAGATCCGTTGGGTGGAGGAGATAAAAAAACGTGGCGAACACTTTAACGAGCGCTAACTGAAGGGGAAATGGTGAAATAGAATTGCTTACCGGAAGGTCGGGAAAAAAAGTCAATGAAGTCATAATGATAGAGGTTTTAAATTGAGGTTGTGTGCAAGGTAATCGTCGAGCAAACGCCGGAGCAGATAGCGAGAAGAAGCACATAAAATGTTGAAAGCTGAATAAGTTATGATTCACGTGTAAATAATGAAAGATAAATATTTGGAAACCATCGAGCGAAGGAAGAATAGAATAATTACCCCCATTTATATCCATTCTTTGTTTCCAAAAAAATAAAAGCGTTGCTGTAAACATTTTTAGGCGCGTTTCGCTTCCAGCGTGAGCGCCTATTGTCGTCGGTTTGTCCGTCCGTCCGTCCGTCTGTCTGGCCGTCCGCCCGCATATACGTTCTCGATTTTTACCGAACGGATTTTATGAAATTTGATATTAAGGACTTACAGTCAAAGATAATAAGAAAATCGCAAAAATGAATCACGTTAGCCAATCAGGGGTACCACTTCACTGGTGACAAAAAATGAACTTTCCGTCATATATCGTAAAGTATTGCTCATATCAAAATATTTTTCAAATAAAACTCGTAGAACAGGTAAATTAGAGTATTTCTTTTCCTATACATTTTTATCGTAGGGGTAGCCATTATCAAGAAAATCAAACAAGGACGTCTTAATTCGAGTTGAACTTGGAAAATTTCTTGCGTGGTTACTTCATTGATGCTAACATAATCTCACAAACAAGCGCGTAATTTTCTTACCTGTGCATGTAATATTTATAAATAGGAAGAAAATGGATTATTTATGATGAAAAAAAGAACTTTAAAACGCTCTTTCCCTTACATACAGGTGTATCATTTCTTTCTAATACTAGATTGCACGAAACGCGCCCATTTGTGATACTCTGTACATTTTCCTAACTTGTTATCGACTATAAGCGATTCTGAGGAGGACTTCGAGATGCGAAGACTCGCATCCAAATCAGATGCGTCGCATAACGCTCGCTGATTCCAACGTGATCTTCGGCAAAACTTAAAGGAGGGCAATCCTCCTTCCTCTCCCACTTCATGCCCAACCTTCCCTTCTCTTTTTCTACTCTTCCTTCTGCTCTCCTCCTTTAGAGCCCTCCTCATCAACCCCTGCCTTTCCACGTAATCACATATCAATGTTTAGGCGCTCTCTCGGGAGATTTACTCTCACTCCTCGGTAACTAATATCGTGAAGAGTCCCTACTTGAAATATTTGCATTCAGCGGGAAAAGAGCCATTTAAGGGCTTTATCGTATAAATAGCCATGTTAGTTGGGAGTAGTCCAAATGCGCTTTACCACTCACAGGAAAAATATGTGCGCAATCATTTTGTCTTCCGGTGTAATTTGGGAAACTCGCGAAGAAATTTTAAGCTGTTCAGAGAGAGAGAGAGAGATAGAGAAAAGCCGAATAGATTTCCCATGATGCAACGAGCGGGCGCGAGAGGGGCGTATGATTAGATTGTTTTCGAGAGAGGAAAATCGGGCTTCGCCGTTTTCTGAAGAATAAAATTAATCACAACAGGAAAAATTTGTAATTTTTTGTCGTTTTTTAACATTAACAATTATTTGTTGAATGGATAGCAAACACGCTTACGGATTCACTAAATACGAACAAAATATCTCAATTAAATAGATCACTAAATAAATAGGAACAATATTAAAAGCACATTCGGAAGATCTCACGACATGTTACAGTGCACGCAGAAGGATTCACGAAATTATTTGTAAGATTAATAAGAGTTCTCACGTCCGTTATTTCCCTCGAACGCTGAAAATTTTGCCCTTACCCATAAATCTGTCGCCCTGGGTCTTTTTTTCTCCCTTTGGCGAATCCGCCGCTGCTTCCGTGCCCCCCTTAAGTGGTTCACAATGTGGAGGCATGGCCATTGTCTTACAATATAGAAACGTAAACACCAGGTAATTTATAAAAAAATGCTATTAAAAGCAGATAACTGATTGATTAAGCTTAGCTTAAGAACGAGTAGGCAAAAACTGAAGATGAAAACGAACTACGGCTTTGTATTCGATTAAAGTAATCATCAGAACCTACTATTGTTTTCGAATAATGGACGATAATGGATTCTCAAATAACAAAGAAAAATTACTGTTTCGCCGCGCAGTATAGTAAAAATAACCCAAGTGTTTGCAATCTCGAAAAAACATGTCGAGAGGCTTCTTCGGGACTCAGCAGTTAAACGGAAAAATAATGGAAAACTGAGTCTTCTGGTCCAAAGATGTAGGACAAAGGACCTGCGATACAAAGGAAAACTTCGAAAGAAAAGAGCAACTGAGAGATGACCTCACGCACTTTAAAACCCCTCAACCTCTCTCTCTTGCTCCCGCCCCTCTACACCTCTTTCCTCCCCCTCTCTCTTACGTCTTCTATCCGTTCTACCGACGAAAACACCCGTCGTGGTCTAAAGCAGATGTGCGCTTCGCTCGCTTTGCTTTCAACGCTAATGAAAATTATGGCGCAACAGCATGTATGTGAGAGCAGCAGTTCTACTTGCTTCATTATCATACTCATATCGTGTCGTATTAAGCTGTTTCGTTGGCTACAGACTGGATCTCTTTGTAGTCATTGACTCCGTAAAACCTCATCCTTAGAAAAGATTTACGACCGTTAAGTGGCATTCACGGTTGCAATGAAGGCATTAATCAGTGTTCCCATGATGATCTTGAAATAAATTGAACGTCAAATCGAACTATAGATGTAATGACTTCCAAAATCGTCGTAAAATAATGCTATATTCGCCTCATTTGCGGCCAGAAAGTTATGTTATGATGAGTACGTCGTTGCTTAATTTTTTTTAAACATTTTCAACTTCGTGGTTATTCGGGAGTCAAATTAATGAAGAACGTTGTCTTGAATGAGAGGTCGTCGGCGTCACAAGCAGACACCGAATTGTCGCCTGCGTACTGTTCTTTTTCCCTCAGGTATTATCGGGAAATAAGACAGTTTATAGCACACATTATATACGCTACAAATAACAATATAAGAACATTAAGAATAACACTAGTTTTTTATTACTTTTGGAAATAAAAAACTCAAAACACTTATTTTAAATAAACACAACCAGGGCAAAATTGCGCCTGAGGCGAGCGAGAGAATCGCCGCTTCCACAAATAACAAGAAAGGGACAAAAAGTGAAAATGCCGCCTGAATCCATCGTCTCTCCTTCTCATCCCTGGTGCCGGCCCTGAACACAGCAATTCTTCTCCGCCCAGCTTTCCTTTGATTCACACTCCCTATCGAAGAGACAACGCATACTCTATTCCCGTGGGATTCCCCAATCCTCTTTTCTCCTTGTGCAAACAACGAACTTCCTCGACCCTGCTTCACATTTCCACGAAGGGGAATTTTTAGCAAGAAGTGACGCCTACCGGAGACCTGTTCGATTTCGTTAAGAAAGCCGAAACTCGCGGTTCTTTTGAAATATACCTATAGTTCTTACTTCCCTCCACGAGGAGGAAGCTGAAAGTCCTGTCCTTATGCTTGACCTTGGACTCCAAACCTATTCGTCGTGTATTTGGGAACTTTTTCGAGACCGTATCTAACATTAGGATTTTGGCTTTTCTTCTGTTTAAGAGAAATTTATGGATCAAATGAAAAATAATATAGTGGAGCACCGCAACATGTTTTCTTGCGACAGCCGTCTCCTACCACTACGAACTCGGTCCCAACTAAGAACATTTTTCACCGAAGGAAGTTGTCGAATTCTGGTAATTCCCGATTACTCACTCGTCAGTCATTCCCAAGCTTGGTCTCCCTTCTCTTCCCGCTCCCCGTCTTTCATCCCGCCATTTCCCCTATTTTCGCACCTCCGCATCTCTCTCCTCCCCTCTTCTTCGCCGGATCACACACTTACGGAGAATTGATTAAATGTAAAAACACCACTTAAAATCAAAAAAACAATGTAGGTACTAAAATGCTTTTTATATATCTATCAGCCAGACGTTCCGCAAACTTAATCTATCGTGACGGTAGTAGGTAATGTAGTTTATGAGGCAAGGTTGGACAACGGATATGGAACGTATCATCACTAAGAACAGTCCATAGTCTACAAAACAATTCATAATCAACATCACAAACGGGCGAGTCCGTGCAACATAATGTAAATTACAGGGTCATTCAGATTTAAGAAAGGGTGAGTGACTTTCGAATTATGATTGCTGGAGTACGTTACGAGATTCTCAAGTTTTCGAGAAAAATAACTTTTCCGCTGCCTCGATTCCGAATTCTCTACGGACGAGGCTTTGTCTGCACCTTCTAATCACTCTTTCATTCTCCTCTGCAGTAAGCGCAAGGAGTCAGTTGGTCAAGAGGGCGTAGAAGAGGCGGGGGCGGAGTTCCCGGCGGGTGCACAGCAGCCGCACCCGAGGTCCGCCGCACCCCCGCCCCGCACCCCCATGTCCTCGGCCGCAGCCGCGGCGGCGGCAGCAGCGGCGGCGGCGGCTGCCTCCGCGGCCACGTCGCCTTCCTCCTCTGGCAACGGCGGAAACGGTGGAAACAGCGCCCAAGGAGGAGCGGCCGGCAGAGGAAACTGCGGAGGAGACCTCTCCGGAGAAGGAAACGGAAGTGAGTGAATTTGCTCTCTCCTAAGGCGATCACACCAATGAGTACGAGGCAGGGGCGTACTGATAGACCCCGCAATGTGGGGGTGCTCCGGGATTTATGGGGCCCCCAATCATTCAAACCGTACTGATGAAGGCGTCCATAGGGGGCCCCCAGATTTTCCGGTAGGCCCTTGGTTCGAACACGTGTCCTTCAGTAAGAATTACAGAATGGCGTAGTTGTTATTATGAAATCATTAAAGGAGGCGAAGTGTATGCTGAAATTAGAAGTGGAATTTTTGTTTTTGGTTCACAGGTTTAATATTTAATTATATGGCTGAAATTCGTGTTTCAAATCTCGTTTCTGGTCTATTTTTTCAATTTTATCTCGTGTAATTTAATCGATTCGATTTAATATATTTTGTAAAATGTATTATACTTGAACTCTACTTGATATGTAATCAGATTTTAGTCTGATTTCCAGATTACGTCATGTCCATTCTTATCCGTCGAATTCACAAACTAATTCGTCGAATATTACTATTAGCGTAACACGTGGTTTATATCTCTTAACTGCTTTATAGATCAACTAGCAGAATTTCCCGTTGAATTTCAACGGATTTAGTGAAGCTGCTACAGTACAACATACAAACTCTTTAAAATACCTACATAGTAGATACTTTTTTAATTACAATTAGCTTTTCTTAATAATTAATCACATTTGCTTGTAACAATCCGTTTCCGAGCCTATTGCATTCAAATATAACGATAATTTTATTTCCTATCATATTACTTTCGCCAAATCCAGTTTCATTTCTTGTGTAATTATGCCTCGCTGAAATGTTTGCTTTTATGGCTTGTAAGTAAGAAACCCGTGAAAAAGCAACGTACAGTTGTCCATGATTGAACACTGACTCCGGTAAATGTACACCAGATACGTGAGATTATTTACGTTAATAAATATTATAATGTAAAATGTAATGATTTTACTTACAAAAAATGTAAGATTCCAGTATTCAGTAGACGAAAGAAGGTTCAATTACTTTCATCAATCGTTATAAACGCTTCCTGAATAATAATCAGTATCTATTTACGTTCCTATCCATAAACATCGATCGTTTCGTTGCTTAAACAAAAGTGCGAAGCGAATAACGCTAAACTTTTGTAAGCTTCATTGAAGGTAATTGAATCGGAGGTAACAATGACGGCCGCCTTGGTTACGCCCGGAAAGAGTACGAAAAATCCACAAAATTTCTAAACAAATAGCGTATTTCTGAAAATTTCGACCGTGTAACATGTAAACTTCGCAGGAATAAGATAGTATAGAGTTTTATTCGTCGAGTAAAGAAAAAAAAAATCGGTCCATATTTAGGTATTTTAATGCTTGAAGGAAGAATACCTTGCAAGTCAAGAAATGGATTAATACGTGTTATCTTATGGAAAAATGTTAATCCTCTATATTGGCAGCACTGATTAATCCTGGTTGACCAAACCTTGACCATTCACTAAGGTAGGAAGTAAGGAAGAACCGTACGAAATTTAGTTATTCCAACTTTTATCGTTAGGAGGAGTTCCATGAACAAACACACAAACACACGCTTCAAAATATATTATAGACTAGCTGAAAGTACCCGGCGATGCCCGGGTTATGCCAGACGTCTTTGGCGAATAAAATTATGTATTATATGATAATACAACCATTCACCTTTTGCGCATTTTTTTCCAAAGGATGAAGGCATTATAAGTTAGAAAAATATGTTTTAATATTTATTTCAAAGCTTGCTTGTAAACGTGTATTTCCGTTGAAATCTCGATTTCGAATTTTTTCATGAAAACAATACTTTCTCTATACTACATATATTGCAGAAAGTAAAAACTAATTCTGAGATATCTCTGATACCTATGAATTGGGTCGGGAGGGTCCATGGAGGTCCGGAGAGAACGTGAGCATACGTGAGAGTAATAGGATTTCGAGTTTAACAGTGTAATCGGGTGGCAAGGCAACTTCACGTTAAAAACGCTAAATTTTGTGAAAATATATTAAAACGTTAAATTCGAAAGATTTAGATTCGAAAGCGATAAAATACGATTAGAATAAGAAACTGCATTTATTTTTCTTTAATGCAGTGTAAGTCCGAAAATCGTAGGTCAAATATGTGAATTTTAATAAGCAAAATATAATAAGGTGTGCAGGTCGAAATATCGACTTTTCCATGTTATCTTATGAGGAATGGAAATCACTCTCGGGAATCGAACCTGGGTCGATTTTGGAAATTGTTTTTCGTAAATGGCTTCTAATTTAAGGACCGAACATTCCTACCAAATGTCAATCGTCTAGCTACTCGGAAAGTTCGTTCAAAATAGCATTACAAAGTTTACCACCGACGACGACGACGAAGTCAGTTTTATATATTAGATAATAATTCTATCCATTTATAAGAAATTTACATCTACCGTTCACCCTGCAAGCCACCGCAGTGGTGTGTGGCAGGGGGTGCAATAGCACCAAGGGATTCCCGAGTGCCTTGCGCACCAAACAGCAGTGAGCTTTAATGTATACTGATGCGTGTTGTTAGGCAAAGTTGCCTCGATTCTGGTTTGGAGTTACTCCGAGGGCTGCAGTTTTGCGGCGTAAGAATGGTCTTAGGGAACTGGATGAGAGTGGGCGGGGGGATGGAGGGGAGGTTATAGGGAGAAGGAGAGGAGAGTTAGATGTGAGGGGAGAAGGGGCGGGCGAGACGTCAGCCACTCCCACTCCGCGATACGATCGGCAGTAAACATCTTAGCTTTCTCTAACGATCAACGTGCGGTGACACGGGTGTCCCACCGTGATGCAGTTTTTCTCTCGTGGCCACGATGGAATTGAGAATAATAAGAGGAAGCTTTTTGGAATTATTCTACTCCTTGAGAATGTCACATAACTGGAATACTTACAATTATCTAAAAGAATTCAAATTTCTTGCTGCATGCTATGTGTAAAACTTTGATCCCCACCAAAATAAGTAGTATTCCATTATTATGTGCCATGCGGTTTTCGAGCGCATATGTTTATGGTATTTCCCTCCAAGCGTTTTGTTTTGTTAATGCTGCTTGCTTTGTGCGTCGAGTACTCAAGGAATTCCCGTCGTCTATTCTTCTCAAAGCAGCTGGACCAACAGAGCACGCGAAACGATTTATCTCCCGTAATTATGTCTCACCGAATCTGACGTGATCGTTTTCCTTTTAAAGCGACGAAAGAAACAAATTTCACTTCAACTTATGTTTCTTCCGCCAACTGCTGCACACAGAACAATACTTTCCATAACCAATCTGTAATTGAAGTAGATCAATGTTGTTTCTGAATTCAAGTTAGGTATTAAAAATGCAGTTAATTTTTAAATTATCGTTATAACCAGAATCTCGTTTTTGACCCATTAAACTGATGATGCATTTTAGGTATTAAAAATGCAGTTAATTTTGAAATTATCGTTATAACCGGAATCTCGTTTTTGACCTATTAAATTGATGATGCATTTTAGGTATTAAAAATGCAATTTTTAAATTATTGTTATAACCAGAATCTCGTTTTTGACCTACTAAACTGATGATGCATTTTCGCAATTGTTAACTTCCTATCTTCGATTTTCCTTCCTTAGGTCAAGGCGCAGGTCCGGGAGGTCAAGGGTCGGAGGACGAGGGTTGGGGTCGGTCGTATTACGAGCATCCCTTGACCGCTGCGACGGCGGCCATGCTCAACATTGGCGGAGGATGCGGCGTGGGAGGACCCGAGGAACAGGTGAGCATCATTAGGACATCCTTGCGAGATTACGTCACATTGCCATAAAGCGATACATGCTTTCCTGGTTTTGAAATTATTTACCTCAAAGTATTAACTTCTAATTTTATACGACTAACGGTCAATTTTAACTAATGTCTACAAGAAAATATTGAGTTCATGCATTATATTTTACTTATTTCAAGAGATATTTTCGATTAATATAATATAGTTATATTTCATTCTATCAAACGGCATTTTTATGTAGTTCATCTGTATATTTTGTTAAACTTAAAATAATTACATTGGAATTCATTTTTCAGGTGTCCTCCCCTGCTGGAACTACGATGGGTTTCATATACGAGTACTATAAATTGCCAGTGCTGCCCCTTTCGGCTGGTTCCGGAGATAAGGATAAGGACAAAACCTCACTCGTCGACGTCTGGCCGTAAGTATTAATCACATGCCCCAAAGCAGTAAAAAGCGAACCAGTAAATATAAAATCAGTTACGAATGGTCGTAACGTTATGTAATTCCGGATAATTAATTGTTTATTTCGATTTATTTATTGATATGTCATTCGTCGAGTAAATAAGTAGGGGTTCTCGGTAAATTTTTGAAAAAGGTAAGTAAATTATTCACAAGACGCCGCATGAAAGGCACAAAAATGAGCAAAGTTGCTGTTATTCGTTGATCGTTTTTTCCCTGCAGTAATGGCAATAAGAGTAATATTATCGAAACAAATTACAGGCCAACCTTATGTGAATGCAGGAGTGAATCCGTCGGTGAACTGTTTTCCCGGAAACAGGAAAGGGTGCTACTAATTCAGGAAATGAGTGTTTCGATGCAAAGGGAGAAATCAGAGGGTGCCGACGGTAGCGGAGGCGAGGAAGTGGAAGATTCCAGTGATTATGAAGGGGGATCGGGGCAGTAATGACTGGGAGAAGTATCGTAGATGGTGGAGTAGGCGGGACAAATGAGCATAGGCAAGCGCAGCGCCGCGGGTAAAGGCGATGAACTGTAACCGAAATAAGAGGCTTCAAACGAGAGAGAAGTCAAATAAAAACCCGCACAACTCATTTTCTAACCGGAAATTAGATATCAACTTTCATATTCTCTGAAATGTAGCCGTAGGCTATATGTTCTCATTTTAGCGCATAGAACAATACAAATTTCCTATTTGTGAACATGTAACTATCACGTACCGGAAAGACAAGTTATAGAACAAATTAGGCGTTTATGCTTACATGTATACATTTATTCAGTAGATGACAGTGGTCGTAATCAGTCAAAATATACGGAAAATAACGGTGAACTCACTACCGTTTTCTTTCTCTTTAGCAATTTCGACCGCTGCTAGAACTATTCTTACGTTTTTTCCAGAAAGGCACTCAAATTTGTCTGTGATTTGCTCTCTCTTTCTCTCTGTATTGCCTTCGGGAGTGAAATTGCATGACTGGAAAGGAAGACGATGATGGGTTGTGGGAGTTGGGTTTTGCAAGGGCAGAAGGCCAAAGGAAATGCGATTGGAAGTACGATGATCACAGGCTCCTTTCTCCATCCTTTCGACACTCCCGCCGTGCTTGCTCCTCCTTTTCCCTCCCACCCCCTTTAAACCTCACTCCTCCGGTATCGAGTGGCGCGCGGTCTTCAGGAGGAAATGGCTCCTCCTATGTAACTGCTACCCGTTGTTTCCCGCTCTCCGACCCTCCCCCATCAATCACTCGCCTCCCTCGCTTCTCTCCTTCCTCTCCTATATCCCAAATCTGCCGTTGTTATTGCTGAGCATGCGACCACCGTCCGCCAATTCTGCGGTCACTGGCAGTAACCCCGGCCTTCCTCCCCCCCCCCCCCCCTCCACTTCTTTTTCTCTTTCCCTCTGTTTCTCACTCTTTCTCACTTTACACCCCTTTCTTCTTGAGGTTTTTATTTTTTTGTTTCTTTAAAAGTTTTAGTCGCCAACTCAAATCAGTACCGCTTCGTATGGTTTCATTATACGTATTTATAACTCGTTTGAGTTTCATTTCAGGAAGTTCCCGTTTATTTACTCGTCTCTTTTTGCCGCTAGGTTGCAAACTGAATATTATAATTGATATTTCTGTAGGGCAGTATGCCTTTAAATGTGATGAGCAGGAAGTGCCTCGTAAATTGAGTTGTTTTCTTTGAAAGAAGCATATTACACTTAAAAAGTATGCATGAGTTTCATTTTCGATGAATTAAAGATATTCTGTTACGTAATCATAAACATCGTTTATATAGTCTTTGACTTTGTCTGTATTTACAAAATATTTCAATATTCGTATTTGTAGAATATTATTAGTGACATTCTCTGAAGAAATTTCACCTGGGTTCAGTACAGCTGAATAAAAACTACGGAGGGTATTTTGGCCTATTAAATTAATCATTCTGTCAAATTAATTGTTATAAAATTGATACCGATGTCATCTTTGAAAGCCCATTATTTAATTTAACCTTAGAATTTTTTAGTCAGCGCGACATTATGTCTCCTGGTAGACGAGCATTGAGACAATTCTTGATTTTATCGCGACCTCACTCACAAAACTCCAGATCTGGTGGAATACGGAGATACATGTTCGTGTTATGGCGAGATAAATCCGGAAATGTAAGTAAATTATGAAAAAAGCGTTCTTTTAAATACGGACTCATACTGCTCAAGTTTATATCCCAATAAAAGCTGCTGTCAGCATCTCGATTTGGCGCCTACGAGGACAGGGTGAGACTGAAGAGCGAGGCTTATCCAACACTACCCTCAAGGGCTAAACTCCCCGCACCATCGCGCCTCTCATACTCTCGGTACCGCCCCGCTTCCGCTCCACCGCCTCCTAGTTCGAACTTTTATAATCAAACGATCTGTTTCGGAATAGAAACGCCCTTTTCCTCCCTCTCTACTTCTTCATAGCTCACGAAAAATAGATGACTATTGACGAGGCGTATGGGTGCCATCTAGTTTCACCCCACACAGCCCAAAACCCCAATGCAGCCCCAGGAGACCCTTCCGGCCTCCTCCTTTCAGTCCCTTCGTATATATTTGCAAGGCTTTCTTCATTCGATGCCATTTCTACCTCTTTCCCCATCGCTCTTTTCTCTCCTTTTCCACGTGAAATTACGCGTGCGCTTTACTTCTATTATCTTGGAATCGTATTATAAAGCAAATTAATCCACCGTAGCACATTTTATGTAACCTGAAACTCGTATCTATAAAAATGTACTAAGACTCAAAATAATCCTCAAATCAAAGTTCATAAAATGTTTTTAAAACATTTAAACCTCCTTGTAAACTTCTCTCTTCCTCATCGCACTAACCCATTGCCGAGCGCTATTCTATCTGAGGTGTTCACAGAGCAGACCTCGAGGGAGCAGCGTATCCATTGAATCTCTGGTTCTTAACGTACAAAGGAGATAAGGGGCAGTCGTGTCATGGAGAGAGAGGGGGGGGGGAGGGGGGAAGAGAGAGGGGGAGGAACGAGAGAAAGGGGAGGAAGGAGAGAAGAGAGGGTCGTACGTCGTTATTTATTCTTTCTCCCATCTTTCCTCGGGAAGGGGAGTTGGGCTGGAGCAGTGGTCGGGGTGTGAGGGCAAAAATGGAAGCGGGGCCGCGTTGGGGGCGGGAATACTGATGGAGTGTGCATGTGTTGGTGGCGTGGTGTGGGTGTTGGTCCCTGACGGCACATCATTCGTACGAGCAAACAGTTATGCGCGGCGGTGAGGGGAAGGGAGCAGAGAGGCGCGTGGGCGTGGAGGCTTTGCACCGGCTGTGGGAGACGCGATGTTGCGGAATTCACTTCGGCAGTACTTTTTAAAGGGTTGGGGTGACTTTGGAGGGGGTAGGGAGAGGATTTATGGGAGGTCTCCCTTGCGACTCCTGATGCAGGCGTCGAGGTCTCCTTTGTTTCCATGCCGCCGTTGAATTTACTGGGAGAATGCGAGAGATCTACGTCGGAACAAGGAACTGTGGCTTGGGAATTCTATTTTAAAGTAGATGTTTATTGATGTTTTTCATTTTCTTTGTAACTCGCGTTTTGGATAATTTTAGGTGAAGGAATTCAGTTATCTTGCCTTATTTCTTAATTGAATTGCTTTCGTCATCCATAAGAATTTGGTTCAGAATGATATACTTTAAATTGATATTATAATTCACTTGATGATTTTAACATAAGTAGAAAAATTATTTTCCTTCATAAACGTATAGGTACTTATATGCAATAAACTTCACTTAAAAACCATGGACCGAGTCGTAACGTAAAATGCGATAAAAACATACCCAAGGAATTCTTATAAGGATCACGGCTAGTAATTTTTCAAGTTACATGTATCAATAATTTTTTTGCCTTTAAAAATTAAACGTTAACATATTTCCCTTGCCTTCGTCTCAGTCGTAAGGAGCTTGGAGATATTGTCACGCGCAAAAGCTGCAGTTATTTTTCATAAAAAATATTTAAAATTTTTAAGAAAATCTTTTTTTTAAACAATGAGGGGCCTAAATCTCTTACTTTTGAAAATTAACATAATATTGAAATGGACACGTGAAAATTGTCAAACATTAGCAAATTTATTAACATAACGGACAAAATAACAGACTACTTTCGGTGGAAATGGAAGATATAATGACGATGATAAAAGAATAGAGGGACGATGGTGGTAGAATGAGTGTGCACGAAACCCTCGTATGGACCCTTTTAATCCACTTGAGTTGAATGGGACGAGAATATTCCGTCAGATGCTCTCGATGAACGTCTACACCTTCCAATGACCTGTTAATTGTCTACACTTCATCACATGTTTTTTGATCGGATATCAAACTTCACGGTGTTCCGTCGGATGAATGAGTTACTTAAACGTATCTATATATACTTTTTACTTTCTCATACGAAGTATCGAGAAAGTATTGTTTTCGCGAAAAAATTCGACCTCGAGATTTTTACGGAAATACGCGTTTTAGGTGTCACTGAATCCGAAAAAGTGGTTTTCGCAATGCCGTCTGTCTGTCTGTCTGTTACTGGCGCTGGAGCCTAGACGATCGAAAGAAAATGAATGAAATCTCGTACTTAGGCATTTTATCATACTGAGCAGAGTATACATAGAAATGGTTGACATTGATCAATAATTAAGAGTAGTTTATTCTACGCATTTTTAACAACAATCCGATTTTCTCGAAAACGGCTCTAACGATTTTGATCAAATTTCGCACAGCCACTTGAGTTTACATCTTCAATAATACTGTATAGTTCGTATTTCTCAAAAAATGAATATAAGGCTAGTTTATTCTAGGCAACTTTAACAACAATTCGATTTTCTAAAAACAGGCTGATACGATTTTCATTTTCTGAAGTTAACTAAACGACGCATTAGTACGTATATGAGAAAGTTTGTACAATGTATGTTGTACCGATTTTTTTTGTGGCAGTCGTATGAAAACGAGTTCCCTTCACAGCGGCCCGCATACGGTTCATGATGTTGCCGGTAGTTTTGAATGGAAGTATGAGACGGGAGTCAAAATATGTAACGCGGGACCGTGCGCGGACGGACGCGAATTCGAAGAGACGGCACAAAAGGAAGAAAGAAAGAGGCATTCTTTGGGGCTGCAAGGGGAGGCGGAGAGGGTGTGAGAGAGAGAGAGAGAAAGGGAGGGAGAGAAGGGAGGGAGGAGATAGCATCATCGAAGCGGAAAAGCACCTTGCCACACCTCTTTCACGTCTCTAAGGTTTTTGGGGTCCTGGGGATTTGTACTCCTGGGATCAGGTGATCCCAATGGATACACTATCCTCTCTTGGGTTGGACGCTTAATGGGATTCCTGTGTCTGGCGCGAGATCCTCAAGGGAAGGGAACGGAGTCCCACGAGAGGAAAGAGAAAATTAAAAACGAGAAGTTTTTTTTGAAGGGGGGAAGTAGGGATCGGTGATTGGATGATGGCGGTATGATGCGCTTAACCTTTGAGTTCCGACCTTCGCTGCCTTCGCTGAACTTGGAATGTTGTTTCCCTGAGCATCCTTTATGCTATCGTGTATACGCGCACTCCTCCCTTTCAGCCCGCCCGACCCCTTCTCTTTCTTTCTCGTCCTTTCTCCCAGCCATAAACCCCGACCTCAAGACTCGGTCTACTCCTTTATATTAGTTTGATTTATAAGCGAATGCCAGGAATGGCTTAACACGGAAACTCTGTAAATCACGGAGAGATGTGCCATCCGGGGGGGAGGGGGGGGGGGGGTGGAGAGGTGCCGATTCTAATTGACCGCGTATCGCTGTCTGCGGGCCGTAATTTATGCAGACTGTTGTTATTTAGGCGTGGGAAGATTTTTTTCTCTTGACGCATTTAGTATTTATTTCGGAATACTTTTTCCTGTAACAAGTGACTTCTGGGAGACAGATATGTATCGCACTGAAAATTATGATTATTAATAAATTTAATTTCCCACAAATGTGAATAATAATATAAAATGGACTCGATTATATTTTTAAATAAATAAACGAGCACCTTGCATGAACTATGTACATCAGCTTGCCAGATAGCGAGGACCAATTTTCAATCTTGACAATCGGATGACGCTTCATAAATATTTTAACTTATATCTCATCGAAGGAACGCAAACTCTGTAACATCCTCTTTCATAATTTACATTTTTTGCTCGGCTCTTTAACGAAACCCATCGCACAAACTTTTTCATTCAATTACATAGTAAAATGGCTTCATTTGAATAAGTATAGAAGGCATTCACGAGGAAAAAATACTTCCATCGGCCAACTCAGCTGGCACTGTTCATTCTCAATACAATATTCATTTTTTTATGCAGTCTCTTCTTTGGGATATAGGGCTCGCACGACCTTTTCCGTAATCCTTCGCTCTCCTCGTAGGTTGGCTGCTTGCTACCTGTCCTCCATCGCCCCCACCCCCCTTCCTCTTTATTCTCAACCCCCTTATCTCTCTCATCCTTTCTCTCTCTCCACCTACTCCTTCCATCTCCTCCCCTTCTCCTCACTACCTCTCCTCCTTTCCTAGAGTCCCACCGGCCCCCTCTCCTCATACCATACCTATCCACCCTATTTCTAAACCTTCCCGCCTTTTGTTTCGCTTATCTTTTTTGCATCATCCCTTTTCCGTTCGTCTCGAAGGCGGCTACTGCGTGAGTGCGTGTGTGCACTTCGGAACCGGTCTTCGAAAGAGAGGAGTAAAAACAGAAAGGGGAAGGAGGAAAATGGGCCTAACGACGGACGACGAAAGCACGCACGCTCTCCTTAAAGAGGATGGAAGAAAGGCAATGCGCACGCATTTACTCGAGTAAGCCGTGCATCCCGGAGCACGGATGGAATCGAAGTTGAGAGCACTGCGGCGGCGTCGCGGTGAATGCGCGTCGAGTTCCAAAAGGATGACCGCGGAGGAGCATTGGGTAGCCGAGAATGGAGGAGGAGGAAGGGAAGGTAGAGAGGATAGAATTTTTGCGATGGAAGATGCGAGGAGTGAATGCGATGGGAAGGATCGTCCCGCATGCAATATTTGGATATGCGCGCGTGTTGTGTATAGGAAGGTTGGAGTTTCTCTTTAGGTAGGACGAGGGATGGATGGAAAAAGAGAGAGAAGCTGCGAAGGGAGGAAGACGGAGGGAGGGTCGAGCGATACAAGTCGGAGAAGTTTGGCGTTTCTTTGAGATCTAATTGTAAGTAATGGAATGAAATAATAGAATTCGACTCTGAATGATATAATTAAACGAGTTAAGACGTTAAACATAAAAAAGCCTATGATGTTGTTTAAGGTAGACAATGAGCGCTGTGATTTCTGCCCACGTGAAGATGTGGGTATCTCTCATCGATTGTTTCAGTTTCCGTTTTAAGTTTTACACATCGCCGCTTTTTTCTACATAGTATATAATACTGAAGGTATTTCCTTCGAGTAAAAATCATTTTAGAAACAATTTATTTTATCAGTGCATTTTATACCTCTAATATTAACCAGTGTCTTTTCTGCGCGTTAATACTCAGCGGGATAAATTCAGATCCTTCACGGATTCACACAAGCGGTCGCCTCCGTGAATAATTTGCTTTCTTATAATAGTCATGGATTCGCTTTAGGATAGCATCTCTATAAAGCCTAATTACCTCCAGTCACACCATTTATGTCAAGGTGGTCGATGAGATCTGTCTCGGCAATTCATCGCTCGGAAAGCATTCGCCGACGCCGCAGGGACCTCTTAGCCGACAAATCTAGGTAGATTTATCATGATCACACACGCACGCAACGAAACAGGAGTGGAAACTTTAAAACACAGGAACCATTTTATGGAGGTGTCTTCAGGCATGTTTTAAAAATACTCTCGGAAAAAATCTTCCGAGATTATATAATTGATAGTTAACTTCTCAATCGAGCATAGTCGTGGCTCGCATGTTTAGTATTCCGTTAAAATTGCACCGGAAATCACGGACACGCGATTGCAATTAAGCAGAGAACGTTTTCAGCTCCGTTAAGAGCACGTCATCTGATATCATCGCCCTCTATAGTTGTTGTTTGAACGCTCAATCTTTCACGGAGAACTTGTCGACGCCCCCTTACACGATCACGGGAACATTTCGGAACGTTGTGCAATACCAAAGCTGTCGTCTGTCGCAAATATGTCACCCGCACATGTTTATGGCATTATATTTTAAGTTGGACAGAATGAAAAGCGATGTTTTTTATGGTGGGAATAAAATCATTAGGTGCAGTGTGGCCCATAGCATATTCGACGAGTTAGATGACGGAGGGAGGTGAAGGGAGAGCGAAAGCGGCGTAGGAGATGGAAGGAGAGGTGATCGGATTCCCATGGAATAAAACGGATCTCTTTTCTCTCCTTCGATTTCTTTCGTTTAAAATCTCACCCGAAGTTTTTCACTTGTGAAGTATTTGACTCTAAGTTGTACAATTTTTTTCTTAGAGGCTTTCCGAATTACATCTAGTGACTTCGTATGCATCTACATGATGAAAATCACCAGATTGGTGGGTGGCAGAGGGGTGTAGGCCGTGGATGGGACCGCAACGTCACACAGTTCACTACTGTCGCACGTTATTAACCGTTCTTGAAAACGAAGGGATGCCATTTCGACTCCCGTTAAAATGTATCTCGTCGTGCTTCTGATCGGAATATTCCTTTACTGTCTGCCGCAGACAAAACGAGGCGATTCCCGTCTAAGGAATAATGCTCCTTCTCAGAATAAAGACAAGGAATAAAACACAATTGCTATAATGGACGTAAGTAAGCCTTGCCCAAAAATTGATCAACCATTATAATTAACAAGATCCCTCTTAGTGAATAAAATAATGGCCATATATTTCAAAATTCAGCATTTCTTCTCAATGAAAAGTTGTTAGCAAGTAAGAAGGTATTATATACATCTATTGAAACTTGTTTTTTCGTTTCAAAAGTGGTGATGTAGGCATCTCGTTAGTAGAAATAATTACAATCCGTTAAAATAAAAGTATGAGTGACAAATATTTTAAATCCTACCATAGTAACGAGCCATTCAAGTTTACTATTAACAGTATTATTGAAAAGTCAATGAATTATTTATTCGACACTTTGATTTTTAAACTTGAGTTTCAATAGTTATTTATTAAAGAAATTTTTCGCTTATTTTAAAATCACGTTATTCCAACTTTCTCAGTAAATATGAATAAACTTTGAACCAACCTTACTTTTTAAATGAGTGATGTTTTAACTTCGCCTCGTTTCGAGAGAATATTTTCTATAGTTTCTTTACTTTTGAAACCTTGTATTTACAGATTTACTCGTATCATTTATGATTTCTAGTTTCAAATAGAAATTTTTGATTACGTGAGAGAGAATCACGTAACTTCTAAGATACTTTTCCTCTCACACCGCAGTAAAAAATAAACAGTAGATAATAAACGTTAAAGACGGCTTACCTCACAGATTGCATGCTCCCATTATAAGTCGATACAATAATTATTTTATCGCTCATTTCAAGCCATAAACCGATTTTTTCCACTGCTCCTTCTCGTCTCGAGGCAATAGCCACCATTTAATGGGTATTATTTCGCATTTTTTTATTTGTTATCTCGAAACCGTTGCGAGTAGTAAAGCGATGAGACTGCCTGCGCTCGGAAACTTCACCCCCTCTCTCCTTCCGCTCTCCCGCTTTCCTCCCTCCTCTCTCCTCCCCCTCTCTCGCCGCTCTCTCCCTACTCTACCCCTCCTCTCCGTTTCATTCCCGCTTCCAGCTCCTTTGTCTCCTTTGTGTCATCACACCCTGTTCTCGTATCCGGGCATTTTTGTTTTATCTCTAGTAAAGGCAGGTGACGAGAAATTCCGGAAAGATATTCTTTGCATTGGTGTGAGTCAGCCTAATAGAGTAGGTTCATTTTTTTGCGAGGATTAAAAAGTAGCAGCAGAATATAAATTATATTATAGAAAGACACGCGTGCGAATTTAAAGTAAGGAGGGAGGGTAGTGTGGATGGGTGACAACAATTTATTCACTCGCTAAAGATGTTCCTATGTAGCTTTGAGGAGAGAGATCAAGGGAAAATAGCTGAGCAGGTGCAAAATTTGAGAAAAGGCGTCCGAAATCTCGAAGCGTTCATTTATCGTCTCCATCTGAAATACCAGACGATAGCCATTATTCCATTTTTACATAATTCCGTTCGGATAATTCATCTCAAACATACCGTCACTGCAGAAATTAATTACAATCGTTACGTCACGTTATAGTGCCCAATGAAACGGGAGACTCAAACCTTATCGAAAAATCTAAATGTATTCAAGAAACCTTAGTAATTTTTACGATTCTCAGCCCTCGTTAATATTCCGTCGCGTGAAAATACTTCACGCTGGAAACAATTAAGCGAAACGCTAGGAAAATCCAGTTTTCCGTCGGAAGCCGCTTTTCTTTTCGAGTGTGCAAAAATTCGCTTAACCAGCGGCGTGGTTAGCAATTAAGAGGAGCGGCGCAACGTGTGGTTCTCTTGTTCGGAGCCGGTGGAGGGCGTGACGGATAGCCAGGGTCATTTCTCGGGTTCACTTCCTCGGAAAATTGTCGAGAAAAATGAATCGAGGAGTGTTGTCGGATTGAGTTGGGTGTGTGGAGTGGGGTGAAGGAGGGAAAGGGAGGGGGAAGTGGGGGAGAAAAGGCAGTGAGGGAAAGAGGTGGAGTGAGAGTAGTGCGGCTTCTCGGAAGAAGGGGAATAAGGGTCTCCCCGCAACAGTGGAGCCTAATCTACTCGCAGCGGGAGGATAAACCCAGTCCATATCGTCTCCGCCCCCATCCGCTTTGCCGCCCTATACTTATAATACTGCATGCAACCCAATCTTCAGTCTCCCACCTGTATGTCCAACGGCTCCCCTCTTATATGCACTTATTCCTTATTTTTCAAAATCAGTTGTTATTTATGTTTGTCAAAGAAAATCGATATAGGAAATGTATGTTTAAATTAGTGATTCAGGTGCGATAAAATATCTCTTTTTTAACGTAATAGTTGCCAGTTTGGGCCCCCATTAACAAATATCATTAGTTACTTTTTTGATTACCCAAGCATCGGAGTGGCAAACATTCCTTCTGCCTAATCGCTCATTTCTTTCTCTTTCTGCATATCTAAATCTCCATAATCCTCTCTCTATCTCTCTCGTCTTTCTCCGACGATTCCATCTTCCTTGTTTGCCCCAAGGAGCATTTTTAACGAAAAATTACTCTCGAGGAGTAGTTGCAGCGAAATCGAAATGTTTTCTTTAAACAAAAGACAATAAGTCATTCCCCTTCGGATTCCACCCGCTGGAAGAGTGCACGCGCGACCGCCCCATCAGCCCCATGACACACGCCTCCCCACCCCACGCTTTACCTCTCCGGCACAGCGAACTCCCATCCGCCCCACCGGCCTCCGCCTACGATCTCTGCAGCCTCCCCTCTTTTACCCCCTTATCAGTCCGGCCATCAGCCTACTACAGCACCTCCCTCTCTTCCTATCACATTCTTCCTCATCGATTCCTCCCTCCCATCTCTCCTCCTGCGTTATACTGCCCTTTTCTCTCTATCGGATCCTTATTATCTTGCTACGCGCGCCTCATTTCTCTCGTCCTTCGTCCATCGCTCACTTTCCTTTTTCGATATCGTCCGTTTCCTCATCTCTGGCGAAATCCATTCCTTTTAAGTTTCTTCCTGGATAGTGTTCCGATATTAAGTATTTTCCCTATTCTCTTTCGCTTTCAATCACTTAAATCATTTCTTTCAAGCTCATTTCACTGTAATTCGATTTTTCTTCTCGCACGTCTGAGCAACGTCCTACAATATCAGCATCTCGCTTCGAAATCACGATATTTGAGTACGCGACATTTGATTACGCCGCGGCGCTCTCTTCCGCGGCCGTCGCATTTCCTTTTCGCTCGGCTGAATGATCGATATAGTTTCGCCTCTATATCCCTCCGTTAAAAGCGTCTCCGCGGAATGCGTCCCTCTTTGTAAACGTCATTCAGGCTCTCTTATTTTTTTCCCCCTTCGGCAATGGACCACTCCTCTCGCAAATCCCGTATCCGCCCTTGTCTCTACTTTCTTCTCGTTCCCATCATTCTCTTATCTCGGCAGTATTTTTCCTCTACATCTCTCGCTCGCTCTCTTCGCACTTTAACCACAAATCAGCCTCCTCCTCCTCGCCACTCCCTTTGTCTCAACTCCCTCTTCCTCCCCGACAACTATTGTCCACTCCTCCCAAGTTGCTCTCTCCTCTCTCTCCCTCTCTCTCCCTCTCTCTCCCTCTCTCCCTCTCTCTCCCTCTCTCTCCCTCTCTCTCCCTCTCTCTCCCTCTCTCTCCCTCTCTCTCCCTCTCTCTCCCTCTCTCTCCTCTCTCTCTCCTCTCTCTCTCCCTCCCTCCCCTTTTCACTCCCTCTATTTCTCTCCCTCTTCGTTTCTCTATGAGCCTCACTACTCCGTCCATCCGATTCTCTCTTTCTTGGAGAGGAAAGAAGCTTCGCCTTCACCCTTCGGCTACACCCCTCCCTCACTCAATCTGGATCCCACGTTGATGCGTACCACGCCGTGGGCGGATCCGAACCTCTAGGAGCCGCTCTTATCCGCAGCATCGACGTTGTTCTCGAAGTCTATTGTTGCCGTCTAATAGTCGCATCTTCCTCCTCTGTCTCCCCCTCCTCTAACGCTCTATCTCTCTAGTCTCGCGGCAACCCTTCCACTCACAAACCAACCCGCAGCCGAAAAACTGTTTGATTGATGTTGCTATTGTGGAGGAGATTGATATTCTTAAGATTATAGCTTTCGAAGGCTTAGGGGTTTTATATATTCTTTCCCTTTGCTAAGGGGACCTGGATTGTAGTGAAGAAATACACATCAGAAGTTTTTAGCATGGTATTTATATAATTAAAAAGTTACACATAGTGTGTATGCATGTATACAATCATATATGTATGTATGTGTATGCACACACACACATGAATGACAATACGAGGGAAAATCTGCATCCGCGAAATAATTTTTACTTTCTTATATACGAAGTACCTATATTGAGAAAGTATTGTAATCGCGAAAAAATTCGATCTCGAGATTTTTACGGAAATACACGTTTTAGATGTCGCTGAATCCGAAAAAGTGGTTTTCGCAATGCTGTCTGTCTCTAGAGCCTAAACGGTAGAGCGAAAATGAATGAAATCTCGTACTTAGGTAATTTGTCATACAGGATAGAAGCTGTGAAGAAATGGTTTACATTACTGAATAATTAAGGGAAGTTTATTGTACGTATTTTTACAACAATTTGATTTTCTGAAAAACAGCCCCAACGATATTGATCAAATTTCGTAGTTACTTGAGTTTACGTCTTCAATAATACTGCGTAGTTCATATTTATCAAAAAAACTGAATATAAGGGTAGTTTATTCTAAGCAACTATAAAAACATTTTGATTTTTTTTAAAAACGGCTACAACGATTTTGATCAAATTTCGTACAGATGCTTGAGTTTATGTCTGCAATAATACTACATATTTAATATTTCTCAAAGAATAAATATAAGACTAGTTTATTCTTGGGCAACTTTAATAACAATTGAAATATCCAAAAAACGGCTAATACGATTTTCATAAAATTTCGTATAGTTATTTAAGTTGATATTTATAATGTTTCTACATAGGTCAAAAATTTCAAAAGATACTAAAGGACGCATTCGAATATGAGAAAGTTTGTACAATGTATGTTGTACCGATTTTTTTAAGTGAGGGAACAGGGAGATGCGCACGTTTTATTTGAATAGGTTCTAAGGAGCCTCGAAATATAATTAAGAGTATCGTAAGGCATATGGGACAGATTACGAAAATGGTTGTGCCAACTTGGAGGAGGAATGAAGGTGACACGGTAACCTGGGAAAGGTACACATCCGATAATGTGTAGAAGCGGCTGTAGTATTGCATTGTTTGTATTATTTTGTCGCTATTATATAAATTATATGTAAATGTCGGTTTTCAAAATTCATTTCTGTAACTGTATGTTAGTGATTTCCATTATTTATTGCCTGTAATTATGGTCGAGCTATGGATGTCTGATTTTATATGCATATATTATATCGGGTTCTTTTAATATGTGGAACTGAAAATGAAAACTATTAACGAGCCTACTACATACATTCATAAATATAAACTGATTTTCATTCCGGAACATTTACTTTCAAAACCGAGCCTTTTGTTTCATCAAAAGTATGACCACTTTGCATGAGCCGTTTCAATTCAACTCAATTTAATGAGGCATAAAAATTTCTTATTTCCTCCAAAAACACATGCCTAATTATAGTGTAACCATTTGTATTCGAACTGTATGCCATTCGTGCTATTTAGCTATTTCCTCTTTCGTGGCATTTTGTTTCAACTTTTCTGTTGACGCATGAGATTTCCCCTAATTATAGAATCGCTGCTTATTAATAAAGTCGTCAACCCCGCTCGCAGACCTTCTCACGTCCCCTTAACGCGCGCTCGCTCCCGCCATTTCCCACCGCATCGACCTTTTAAAAGTCTTACGGTTTTGTTTTCGGGTAAAGTATTTTCGCTCCAATGCCTTCTTTTTTCTCACGTCGCCTCTCCCTCCCCTCCCTCGCCTCTCTTTCTCTCTTTCTCAGGACGACCTCCGCCTCGCTAAGCGGCTCCGTGGGCGGGGCGTTGATGACGTCGGCGTCCCACGGGAAGCAGTCGGCCAATGGGCTGTCGCCCGGTGGGCAGGGCCTCCCCACCTCCACCCCCGACCTCCTCCACCCGCCCCCACTCGTACCCGTCTCCCTCCACCAGTCCTCTTCCTCCTCATCCCCGTCTCCCGCCTCTCCGCACCACCATCACGGCGTGCACCACGGGCATCAACACCACCAACAGCAGCACCACCAGCTGCACCACGCGCCGGACCTGGGAATCTTTCTTTCCACGAACGAAGAGAACGGGAACTTCGGTCAAGGGGGAAACACGGACGGCGAGCACCTTCACCACCATCAGTCGCACCACGGCGGAGGGCACCAGTTCGGGGGCGGTGGGAACGGCGGCAACGGAAACGCCTCTTCCCCCGGTCACCACTTCCCGTCGCACC
Source organism: Uropetala carovei (assembly GCA_036926305.1). Classification (NCBI taxonomy): domain Eukaryota; kingdom Metazoa; phylum Arthropoda; class Insecta; order Odonata; family Petaluridae; genus Uropetala; species Uropetala carovei. The sequence continues at coordinate 8,690,764 of JAXCHB010000143.1, read as the reverse complement.
TGCAACACGGGTCCGCAAACGGAGGCGGGGGCGGAAACAGTCCACACCACCACCTACAGCACCACCACCCGCACCTCCACTCTGCGCACCATTATCTCTCCGTGAAGAGGGAGCCGGAGGACCTCAGCCAACCGGTTTCGCTCACCAGAGGCGGAAAAGGGGGCGATCGTGTCGGCACGCCTTCCCCCTTGCTGGAGCAATCCTCGGGGGGCAGCGGGGCAGTCCATGCCCTGAAGGAGCGAGCGAAGGCTGCGGCCGCGGCGGCGGGTATAAGCATCGTGGTGAACGGTGGCGCCGCATCCCCGGGCTGCGTCAAAGAGGAGGCCAACGGAGTGGGCAACAGGCCCTGCTCCGCCTCCTCCGCCGCCTCCTCGGTCCTCGTCGATCCCACCTCCGAGTTGGTAGTCGTCACGGCGGAGGGCCTCAAGGGCGGGGTGGTGATGGCGGGGGGCGGAGGGGGCGTGGTGGTATCTGCTCCCTCCAAAGGGGGCTCTTCCTCCAACCCATCCACGCCGTCCTCCTCCTCCAGCCCCGGGGCCACGTCGGCTCCTTCCAACTCGTATTCGATCTTCGCCAACATCGGAACCGGGCACCATCAGCAGGGACACCAAACGCACCAACAACAACAGCACCAGCAGTTCGCCGACCACATGGCATCCTCCCACCACCAATATGGCATCGTACCGGTGTCGCAGGGCTACGCGACGGTCACCACCGGTTCCACGAACAGTGCTGGAGCCAACGGAAACCTCCGCACCACGTCCTCCTCTTCGTCGTCCTCCTCCACTTCGTCGTCCGCGTCTTCGACCCCTGCCGCCGCCACTACCGCATACTCCTTGGTGGCCGCCGACCCTTATTACAGGGACTATTTTGGCGACCAGTACCAGGTGCGGCAGCAGGTGCAGTATGCAGACAGCCCAGAGGGAGGGGGAGGGGGCGGCGGAGGAGGAGGAGGGGGAGCTCAAGCGGCGTCCTTTGTGGAGCGCTACGTAAGACAGGGTGGCGTCACCTACAAGAGCGGGACAGCGGTAAACCCTTCGACGGCCACCGGAGGCGTAGGCCTCACGGTCGACCTGCCGTCCCCCGACAGCGGAATAGGTGCGGACGCAATAACACCTAGAGACCAGACGACCATCCAGCAGGTGAGCTATTAATTCATAGCCAACGTAGGAATGTAAATTATCTCGACGCTTCAGAACCATTCTTATTCAAATTAGTTTTTATGGCTCTTTGTAGAACAAAATTTTCATTTATAATAAAATTTTTACAACTATTTTTAGAATGCGTTCAATCTTCCAGAGATCTCTTGCATTAGTCACAGTAGGAATGCATAGCCACGTTTTCGCCAATATCATATTTCTTCGTATAAATGAAAGCTTTTCCGTGTTCAATAGCTTTCGTAGAGATGAACTTAGTAGAGGGAAGGCCATCCCCGAATTATGGGGTCTCGAGTTTGAATCCGGTCGAGGGAATGGTTATTTTGTAACTTCAAACCATTAGAAATTCATATTCGTGGAGACATTCTAGGTCGTTCTGGAGAGCAAAAACAGAAAACAGCTAAATCGAAACTTTTAAATTATAAAAAAAATACGCTTTACTGAGAAGAGACGCCACTAATGCCACACGTTATGAGTCGGATGAATTGAAGACGGACGCCAGATCTTTCGCAGCGCCAACATAAGCAAAATATATTCAAATGAACTCGGAAATGATAAGGGGAGACGCGTTGGTGTGGAGCGACAAATAGACGATTGTGTCTTCACTACCTCTATTCGGAGGAGTTTCTAAAGAGTAAGACCGAGTCGGAAGCTGCTAAGCGGCAGATTCCTTTCCTCCGACTAAAGTGGTAGGAGCATTCTCTCTCTCTCTCTCTCTCTTTCTGCCTCATCCGGACCCATTACAACCTATTCCACACGCACTTTCCATTATTCTTTTCGCACCACGCTTAAAATCGCGCTCTCGATTGGCGTTCGACAGGGAACCATCGAGCGATTATCACTGCAAAGTGGGCAGTTTATTTATTGCTCATCAGCCTTCCTCTAATAGTTTGGAAGCAAAACCTTGGAGAAAGTGCACGCATTAGAAAGCCGCAGTGGGTTATAAAATTGAATTTATCCACTCCCGCTTCTCAGGGACTCAATCACTTATCGTAAAAGTTTTCTCCTCGTCTGATGAACTTGAACTGATGAGATGTTGTTAGCCTAAGACTCCAGCGAGAATACCTATACGTTTGGTCCCCGAAGCACCGCTTTGGTGATAACAAAATCATTATGATTGATAAAAACGCTGGACGCTTTTTTTATAAAGCTGAAATACTCCAATGCTTTAAAAAAGCTGTCGCGTTTCCCTCTATTTTGACGCTGACTGCAAACAATTGTTAAAGGTAGTTTTCCTTGTGAACTAAAACATTTTTTGGGAAAAATAATAAAATATTTTATTTAACAAGTAATTTATTAAAATTCCTGAAATTGATAGGCTTTCGACAGAAATCTATAAAGATTATATATAGGTTATATCTCGTAAATGTATTCAGTAAACCGAAATTTAGAGTTGTTCACTTTTTAATTGGTTCGTCAAAGTCACCTTGATTAACGGTGGTGGGCGGCGCTGTTTCTGGAAATGATGCGATAAACTAGTTTGTGCCCGAAGTGACCTCATATCGGGCAAATACCGGTTTTAAATTGCTTCCATCGATCCACCGGTCGTTTATTTACGCATGTCCACCAATGCACTGACAGATGCCGTTAAATGCGATAACTCCCTCCCAAATACTACTCGGAAGTTTTCACAAAAGAAAAAAATTTGATGTGGCCAACACATGACTTTCTCCATATTTGAGGTATAGATATTCAAATTATTATGAATAGCATTATAAGGCAAAATTATTATTTCGTATCGTAAAAGAATACAGTCGTCCTTATTGCCGTAAATTATATTTTGAATATGTTTACAGAATTTACTGCTAGATGGTGGCGCTGTGTACTGGAAATTTAGGAATAAATTAATTATCTACTAAATGGTAGGTTCTACGAAAATTTGTTTCAAACATAACTTGGAAGAAATATTATTTGATCCTCACGAAGATTACCAATAACGACGTTTTTAAGGAGATATTTGACGGAAACCGGAAAAATCGATTATTTATAAATAATTCCTAAACAATAACTGCTATGGAAAATTGTTTCAAAGGAAAGTTGTAGAAAATTACATTCTCTATAACCTTTGTATAGAATTGTGTATACAATAATGATGTTTTAACGGAGAAATATCACAAAAACCGAATCGGGTTTCGAATAAACGACTTCCGGTTAACCGGTATTGTCCAAAAACTAATCAGCACTTCGTGCTCATACCAAAGTGTTATATATGAAATTTGGTATTGATATGACAAGTAGTTTTTGAGTTAAGAGCGCCCACAATCACATCCATCCACGCATACACACACACATTCTGAAAATAGTCGAAACGTGTTCTAGGGACCTCAAAACGTATTTCCGTTGAAATCTCGAAGTCGATTTTTTCATGAAAACAATGCTTTCGCTATACTACGTATATGGAGAAAGTAATAACTGCAAACGATCTTACATGAATACATATTTTGTATTTTTCTGCAATAGATTTCTTATTACGATCAAACAGTTTTCAGCACTTCTTACACTGACATGATCATAAATACATTATAAGAAGTGAAAATAAAATGATATGTTTTGGAAAAATATATTCAATCATTTGTATTATTTCCACGAATTTTTTAAAAAGTAACCTTCAAAAGTGTGGCTTTAATTAACGAAATCACGCGCAAAACCATTACGATCCAACTTCCTGTAATTCGCGACGCAGGTCATGAATCAAAACATTCCTATGCATCTGGATCCATGACGACGAATGCAAACGGAGAAGTGTGGAAACGATATTGCTAATGAAGGCCGCAAAAACTAAGTCATCTTATAGCATCGCCTAGGAGGGGGGAGGGAAGGAGGGGAGAACTCGCGGTCCATTTAGCGATTTCTGCCTGTTATCCTCTCATCCCCTCTCCTACATTTCCTCCTCCCCCTCCCTCCGGCTGCACTTATCCCTCCTTCCCTTCCCGTCATCCAAAGCGGCGGCCACGCGCCATCCACAACAATGACATTTACCCGCTCCGGCAACTTAGATAGTCTCGTTTGACTGGTCACCGCTGATATCTGCGTTTTTTTCTGTGGCATCGTTAATATTGCGTCAAGTGACTACCGCGTTGGTGGCAACGGGTTCATTTCCCAGCATCCTTTCTCCTTCGCGTTCGAACACTTCTCTAGTCTCCGCGCTCCCCTTGCGCACTGTTTCACCTTCCTTCCACCCTCTTCCCCTTTCTTCCCTTCTCTTATTGTCTCTCTCCCTCTACATCCCTCCTGCTTCTTTAAGATGCAGCCGCGACCGCTTTTACGACCGTGTCGAAAGGCTGCGAAATGGGAAAAAGGGCCATAACTCATCTCTCGTAATAATCTCGCTACCGATATAGCTATAATGTTCCACCGGGAGCGCGCATTAACACGTCAAGTTTTCGCCATTGCCAGGGTGGAAATCTTTTTTCTTTGTAATTAACGCCCTTAGAAAAGAAACCGCGAACTAATGAATGGAGAATAATCGAAACATCGTAGGATCAAGATGATCTGATCCGTGTTCAGATTCGCGATTCGATCTGAAAATGTAAATTTATGACATCTTTACAATGATAAAAAAAGGTTTTTTTGTGGAACTGCCAAGTAAATCTTTTTTATTTGTACAATATGAAGAAATTCCATCAATTTACTCCCGAGACTGTTAACTATAAAAAAGAAGTTAATCCAAAAATCACTGAGAACAGTTCAAATTTGGATGTTATGTAAAACATGGGCGGATTTCTTAAATTATATTGAGTGTGACAGGAACAAGAAGAAAGAGGTGGTGGGAGAAAGAGACAGAAAGCGGGAGATGATAGGAGTGAAGGAGGAAGAGACAGAGATGGGAAGGAAGAAATTGGTATAGAGAAGGAGTGCAGGATCTCTTCTAGATGGCGAGCGGTTTAGGTGGTTGCGAATATTTCTTCCACCCGCATTGGAAGTTACAAATGGTTTGGCGGGCCGGATTACAGTTTAAATCGGAAGTTATCCAGAGATTCCGATATGTAAAACGTGAAAATCAAGTATAAATAACGATTTTAGGTTAAAATTCGATCTTTTAAGGTTTTATTATAATGATACATAACGGATCGCTTTTTCGTCATGGCTTTGCGTGCCGCACAAAATGTTCTCGAGTGTCTCATTCGGCCCGCGGGCCGTCGTAAGTTGTTCACTCCCGGTATAAAGGGTGCAATACAGAAAAATGGACTAGTGGAGGGCGAGCGAAAAGACAGAAGGAGAGAGAGAGAAGAGAAGAGTCGATGGAGGCATTAAAAGGATGCAGGCGAAGGAGCGTTAAAAGAGGCGGTAGAGTGCGAGATGGGATTAAAGGTGGCGGTAGGAGGAAAGGCAAACACGGCCAGGAGGAGTTTCAAAACGCATAAAAAACGCGAAGGAGACGCGAGGGACGCACGCTCCAACGCCGTTTAGCGCGTTATTATTGAAAGGCTATTACGACTTTTACGGTCTCTTGGAAAGGAGGTTGTTGAATAGCGCCGCCTCACAGCACCGGCCGAGGCACGCCCGCCCACGCCTATCTGATGCGGTACGCGCCGCCCCCCACCCATTCCCATTTCCACGCTCTGTGCCGGGGGGCGCCGGGGGCCTCTTACGCCGTTTCGGATCGCCACTATTGCTGCCACGCCGCCGACTTAGCGTGTACCCGCCCCTAAAAGAAACCACGCTCCCCCACCCCTCTTTGTGGCCTTCGGAGGAGGCCCGTGCGCACCAATTGAGGCTGTTATTACGGTTATTAAATCGGCGTTAAAATCTGTGGGGTCTGAGTCTGTAGTGGTTCGGCGTGATCGGCGGAGGAGACGGTCGGTCCACCGAAGAAGCGGAATAGACGTTGGGCCATTGAAGAGAGATAACGCGTTGCCTACTTTCTTTTCAGAGACTTCTTGGGACTTTGGTGCCTCGTCATTCTGTTTCTTCTATATTTAACGGTTTCATTGAATGCGCGAAATGATTCTAATAGCAAGACGTTTAAGTAATAAAGACGGAGAGGTAATTCGGCAACTTGTGCTTCCGTTCGCAATGCCATGCAGAGGAAGGTATTTTTTAAGCGTCTTTCACGTGGATGACTAATGTTCGTGTTTTTTTTTCATTCCCGCTCCGAAAAAAGAAGAGAAAAAGTCTCCTAGCGATGATGAACGGCTCTCTTCAATTTTATGCCCAGAATGGCCCCTTATAGGCGCTGATGGGATCCTTCGAGGAAAGTAATCCTAATTGTATCTTTTATGACCTTCCGCGGTCGTTCAGTTTCTTTAAAAACTTCCTTACCTCAAAATAGCAGTGTAATTATTGGAATTTATCGTTTTATTTTATTATCCTAATCTCAATTGTTTAGGCTTAACATTATAATCGAGATGGTCTCTTGCTAAGCTACAAATTATTTTACTTGAAGACGATATGTTAAAATGAATTCATTAATATAATGACTTTCTAAACGAATTAATGAACGTAATGACACTTTTCAAATGCAAGTTAATTTCATTAACATGTGGATGATTTAATTTTCATTAAGGTTTTAGATTGCGAGAACACGATTTTGTCTTGCATTTCGAGTAAATTTTTTCCGATGTGGCAAATAAACCTTAAAATGAACGAAAAAATCAAATATTATATCAATAATATGAACCAATTGAATTTTTTATCCCCTAAAACATATTTCATTTTTATTTATATTTTAAACATTATATAGTTTAGCTTTTAAAAGTCTATATTACAAAATGTATTTCAAACTTTTGATTGCGTCGTGTCCTAAGTGTTCCTCGTCCCAATTCCTCACCAACAGAGAATGATGACATATTCCTTTATCAACGGCAGTTACACCGCTTGACAAGGAAGGCTCTCGCTCATTCGTCAGTTTCTTTCGTTTCCTGTTTTCGGTATCTTTGGACAGCCTCAAAATCGAAGAGACGTCCATCTGTAAGCCACGTTTTACAAATAGCCCCAAAATTGCTTCCTCTGCATAATTTTTTGAGTTGTCGGTCGAACACGTCGGTTAACTAGTCTACGTTATCTTTTTAAAGAACTTTTCCTTTTACACGGTTCCATTAATCTTTCCGGTTAAGAGCTTCCTCATGGCCGTTACCAATTTTCCTCGGGAGAATTTTTACTGCTTAGTACTAAATTCGTGTCGCTTTGATTATCTAGGTAACGCAGTTAATTACACCGCGACAGTACGAGAGCAAAACATCTGCGATTTTATCGAATTCTTGAGCAACGAAAACTTAAAATGCGCCTTCCATTGTTTCAGCCTAACGAATGGTTTCCAGAGAATATGATATTCCTCTTATCGTACTTCTAAGTATAATTCCAACCGGAAAATAAATAACGTGCAGTTGAACTAATTGCTAGAGTAAAATGTGCAGAGGATTATTTTTATATTTAACAAATTTAAGAAAGAATTATAATATATTTATGTATTATATACTGGTTTTTATTTATATATGCGTATATCTAGGTATATGTGTGTGTGTATATTTGTGATTAAATGTTTATATACCAAATTTAATATACCAATTACTACATTTTGTCCTACTTTCTTTCCTAATTGTATCTTAGAGATTTTCATATATTGATTTTTTACTATGGATTGCACCTTTATGTTACTTGATATGTTATAATCTGTACGTGATAATTGTTTACTTGTTGGCAAACCGCCAAATTTCCTTTTGTACCGTCCCTTATGTAAGCATTCTGCTCCTGGGACATTTTCTATATTACATAAATAAATAAAATAAAATATTTTTCATAGTGTTTAACGCTGAATTAGGTAGTTGCCACAGTGTTGTGCTCTTCCTTTATTTTATTTTCAAGGCATTTAATGTGATACTGCATCAGATTAAGAGGCTAGTATCCAAGGCAAATCTTTTAGGAAAGTAGATAAGGAGGGAGAGTGAAGAGGAAGGAGCAATAAAAAGTGGATGGACATATAATCTCCTCGCTGGCAAAGTCATGACATTCCATGACCTTGAGTTGCTCTCCCCAAACCTCCCTTTGGAGCCTAATTTATGCGTGGAAAAAGCCGCGAGCAAGGAAGCATAATCCCAGCGGAGAGAGAGGATAGGGTTAAGAGGAGAGAGAGAGGATCACGGGAGGAGAGTGGGAAGATTTAGAGAGAGGAAGATAATGCTGTAGAGAGAAGGGAAGGAATAGGAAATGGCGAGGAAAGGGAGGAATCGATTACGACTCAAAATATTCCTCAAATTTACTCGTACAGTATTTACTCGAGGAGACTTTTACCGCAAGATTTTTCTTATTTCAGAGTATACGTCAGCAGGAATGTGCATAAAAATATCGAGCTTGTACCAATATATTTATGTATAGTAATTGGTTCGTAAGCAGCATTCGACAGTAACACCTTTTTGGCAGGATACGATGAGAGGAAGACCTGCTTTCCCTTGAGTCAAGCACTAAGAATTAATTTCTAGCGACTCTGTTTTATTACCTTCGTTAGATGAAATATGAATACTCTTGCGATATATTTTCAGCCGGTGAAACATTATTTCGGCTCCGCTGTACACTCCCAAATACCAAGTACACAAATACCTCGCTTAGCGTTACCCTGTTTAATGCTGTTTAGTTAAAGCGCTCTTGATCCGCTCTCACGATTTACTCCTCTCTATAGTTTCGAAGACTAAATCAACAATGAAAATAATGCAGCTTATTCGCCGAAAAATAAGAAATATTCCTCTTAAATACAAGCATGAACGAAGGATTGTGAAAGCAAAGAAGCCGATGTCAGTGCATCTCGACGCCATTGCGTTCGGCTCCTCTCTGATCGACACAACCTCCTTTTATTTACCCCTTTAAGGTCCTGGGCGTCCGAATGGGATTGCGCAGCGTTGGTCAAGAGAACCTTGACATTTATTTAACTGCGTCACTTGCAGGAGTCCAGCCAATAGGAGGAGACGAGGTCACCGTTTTGCTCCCTTCGACTTTTTTTTGCCAGTGCGAAATTTCAGTCGTTCTCGCAGAATAACAAACTCAACCTAAAATTAAAGGAATCGATTCTCACGTTATAAATGAATTTTCACCGTTTCTCTCTCTGGAAAATATTTCCGCGCGTACCACGTTTTCATATCGCGATCCTACCGTTTTGCGATTTTACAAACAACAATGACTATATTCCATACACTTTAATTTACTTTTCCGACAATTACAATTTGAAGTGCTCGTAAACGAGTTCCTAACGAGCATACGTCGGCCGAGCGGCCTTATTTTACCTCGTGAAATGCACGGAGACCGGTTTTCGTCGACCTGTGCACATATACGGTATCTAGACATTGCTCGTGCACAGTATTTAGTATTGTTTATTTAGACGCTGTCTTTGGAATTATGAGAAATACGATCGCGTCATTTTCTCTCGTCTTGCACCATTCGGATGATACGCAAAAGACCCGAGTCGTTTCGCTATTCCGGAAATGATCCACGGCTTCATATGAGCTTTCGGACTTCAGGTCTTCCGCATGCACAATCACATCCCATGGCAACCGGTTCCGGGGAAACTATTCCCGTTTATCCTTTCCGCCAACTCGATCCCAACAAGCACTTGTGCCGCTTCTCGAGAAAAGCATTGCACGCCGAAGGAAACCTTGTCCACGAACCGTTAAACAACACTACTACCTTGACAATGTACACGAATGTTCATCTCTTGGGTTAGAGACGTGTTTGCGGTGAAGTGCTTTGAAAGAGGCGACGGCGGATTGGTATTTCGTGTCGCCTTAAGGAAGCGACGCCGTCGCCGGAGGTTTTCTGCCCTTTATCGCTTTGGTTTTCTTCGAAAGCCCTCTGAACTACGTCGATTTTATATCCAAAATTAGAAATTATATTAACTTCGCATTTACGGACAATTTGGTTCCAAAAAACGTTACTAGCTCATTCAGCTACGAAAATAGGAACGAGAAAGCGATATATTAAGCGTGCTGTTAAAGTTGATAAAATTACTATAATTTAAATTTAGACGTATTTCCGAACGATTCGTCCGAATTTTTATTTTTCGAGCGTACTTGCAAATTATATCTAAGCTCTTAAAAATTTAACGACGCAATGGCCAACTCATGGCTAATAAATATTCAGATGTATTTGGACGGAGCCCAGCTCGTTCTCGTGGTTGTTCAGAAACGGTCATTACGATCACTGCGTCTTCATATCCCTCGTAAAACGAATGCTAAAGGAAACCATTTTCCCCTCAATCTTTAAGGAAGCCATGGTGCATGATTAAAGTCCTCGAGGCATCAGATGCGCTGAATTATTCATTGACTCGATCAAAACGAAGGAGAGGTCTCTTCGCTTTTGTGGTTTTAAGCTCCTATTTACGGTACAATTAAAGTTCATTCATCGTAAAAAAAACTATTTCCACCAATAATTCCGGATTGTTATAAAACTTCAAAAGCTCAATTAAGTAGTTTGCACATTCAAACGTTATATTCAGTAATATTTTCATATCCTATGTATGTAAGTTTTGTTAAGCCATATTTAGCAAAATTATTGCACATACACTTGTAAACTTATCCTCTCTCTGTGATTTTGAATATCAGCGATCAACATCGCATCGCAACGGATGTCGTTCGTTTCATTAAAGTCGTCTATCTATTTTTCTGCTCTTCCTTCACCAAGTAATACCCACCCTCCATACTATTTCTACGCTCTCTTCTCAACCACAAGTTTCCAACCAAATATTTTCCCACCAAATATTTTCCCACGAGGTAGAAATGAAATCCGAATTTTACGTTCCCGCCAACTAATTGTAAGAAGCAGATAGGTAATAAAGAAATTGAGTCAGCGTTACGGATGCTGTCTTATCGGCATCCATCGCAGAACAACAAATGTTCGCTAACGCTGAGTGGGCGAAGGGCGGGAGGTGCGACGACGAGTAAGCCTCCATTTGGTAAAATGGAGGCGTGACGAGAGGTCTCGTCGCGGGAAACGTTCCAATATTTCGCGTCCAAAGAATGTTCCCACCTCTTCAACCGCCTTTATTTACCCCTACCTACATCCTCGAATTGTTTCTTCCATCATCAATCGCCCCAAATACTGCGCGCTCTCTTCATAAGTACTAAGATTATGGAATGACTTCCCCGAGGTGATTGTTACATCAAATGAATTGTTTGCGGATACCGCTATGAACGGGTTTTGGGAATATGGAGTATTACAATAAGAAATTCGTGCAAAAGGAAGACGTGTATGCCCTAAAGTTTTTTTTATCAACATGTATATGTGTGTATTTTATACATCAAATTCATTGTGTCGAATAAAATCACTAGGGTGAGGAAAAATTAAATTATATATTGATATAATGCGGCTTCGTTCAGATAATTTTGACTCTTTCTTCTCTAATAAATTCTTTTTTAAAATTATGTATCAGTAAATAACAACTAGCAATGCTTGATATATTTAAACAAAAATTAATTTTGTGTTGGTAGTACCATAAATCTCATTAAGGCGTTTTTCTAATCTAATTTTTTAAAAGCCGCCTATATTAACCTTGTCTTTCTCTCTCTATTTGTTCGAAGTCTTTTGACTACACGGATCTTTGCCAGGCGCCCCTCCTTGGGGACCCTGCTTTGAGCGCGCAACGTTCGACCGGAGGTGGCGCCACTGGAGCGGGCGGCGGCGGTGGGAACGGCGGGGCGGCGGCTGCGGCCATCGGCGCCGCGGCGACGGCCGGCGTCGGTTCTCCAGCCGCAGGAGGACGCTCCCGGCCGTGGCACGACTTTGGACGCCAAAACGACGCGGACAAGGTTCAAATACCTAAAGTGTAAGTACCTCGCATCGGTCTTCGAAAATAACTGTTCCATCAGTAATGCTTAACCCTCCAGAATTCCTCCTCAAATTTGTAATGTAGCAACATTTATTTTCTATTTTTATACTTAATAAATATCGATTAATTTTTTCCAATTAATTATTTTAACGTGCATTTCTCTTCACTTGGTATTTTAATTACATATATTTATTTATATTTACTTTAACTAAAGGAATTTGCCTTTAAATCGTTCATGTTTTAATTTTGTAGTGAACTTCATTTCAAAAAGCTTTATTTACATTGAAATTAATTTTAAAAAGTGATTATAGAATGATAGATAATTAGTGACATAGTCCAGAAGTTGTCGGAAGTATCAAAAGTTAGGCCTGTATTTTTCTCGGCGTTCCTCGTTGACGACCATCTTCTATTGGTGGGAAGTAGGTACGCTATAAAGTTGTGGTGGCAGAGGCACTAACGGCGCATTCAGCTTCTTTGCCCTCAATCTTGCTCTTATCTCACAGCTTCCAAATAGTAAGCATTGCTATCGGAATAGCATTTCCTCGTCATCAAGTGCATCACCGTTGTTTATTTGCATCTCTCACCTCGCTCGTTTGGCGAAACGGCTCAGGTCATAAAGTCAAAGGATGTGGCCTCAGGCAAACCGTGTGCAGCGATGTATGGGATGAATGTCACCGACTATGGGGTTAATGATTGGCGAGAGGAGTAAGGAATATGCGTGGAATGAATAAAATGCAGCGAAGCCAAGTTGAAACAAGATTGGCCGGTTTCCATGGAAGTCCTTTAGAGATGTTCCAACTCCCTTCTTAGGGTTATTCTCCTCTTCGTCCATCCTCAGCGAATCTTCCTCTTTCTCTCATCTCGCCATCGTGTTTATATTTTCATGAGTTGTTCTTCCTCTCCTATTACTAAGAAATCTATTACTCTTATTCGGCTTTCATAATCAAGCGTTGAAGTTTCTTGCATCTTGCAGGCGTTGATGTCTCCGACTAATCAAACAATATAAGCGATTCACCTTTTCTACTATTAATTCTGAGTCCGTTATCTTTCATTGCACATTACTTTCTCACAATATTGCGTTCTTTTAGTCATAATTTTTCTTTCTCCGCCAATTTTTTCCTTACAAATTTGATTTATAATTTAAACATTTATCCTCCAATCTTCTAAGATTTTTCCATTTATTCTCCGCGCTATAAACGCTATATAATCTTTGACATCATGAACACTGAGCTCAATTGCAAAGTGAAAAATAATAGAATTATCTAACAAGTAAGTAAAAGAAATTAGTAAACTATTCATAAGATTATTTTTCAATAATTGTATTATGTCTCTTTATCAATAGTCTCCGTCTAATAAAACACGAGTCTCACACAGGGCCGGCCCGAGGTACGGGCGAGTCGGGCGACTGCCCGGGGCGCCAAACTATTGGGGGCGCTATCCCGATCATCTATCTATGCATTATTTGCAGGAGAATAAATATTGGACACCAATTTATACCATGAAAAAGGCTGGAAACTTGATGACTCTCCTTTTATTTTTTCATTCACAATAAGTTTTTCAAAGCGATGAATAAATTAACTTGTATTTTGTAAATATCTCAAAGAACATTTATGGAGTAGGCGCTGGAGTGCTATGTCGCCCGGGGCGCCAAAATTCCTCGGGCCGCCCATTGTCTCACACATTTATAAAATCATTATTTTCTCATATTTGTAGGGATTTATTTTATAGCCATCAAATTTTATTAAAAGCATGCACATTTTAATGGCACTTTCTTATATATTTAAATATAATTTTAATAATTTTCCAATGAAATTACTCTCGCCAAACTATAGATAATGTTTATCGTTGTAGCACTATCATTGGATATGGCTCGTAAAATATATAGCTCTGACGATTTCTTCACCATCGCAAGACTCAATAATTGAGATATGTTGTATAAGAGCTCTATCAGCTGGACGATTTCCTACCTTTGGAACTGAATTACAAGAATGCTCTGAGCCGTTCTCAGTCACCGATTCTTCGCTTTGACATGATTACAAGCCTTTCGTTCGAACAGCCTTCTCACCGAATGGCATCGCTAAACATGATATACTCTCAACCAACGTCTATTTTCCCTCATTTCGAGTCATCAGATGCACCTCTACCACGTATCCATTTCATCGATTTCAACCTCTTGTTGCGCGTCCCATCTCACTACTCCAACGTAATGCTACCGTATTGACCACAATGAGGACATAAAACACCGAACAACCACGTGGGTCGAGGGGTTCATTTTCATACAAAGGGCTTTGGAGGCGCGAGCCGGATACGTCCAACGCTGCGCCGCAGAGAACCATAGCTTCTCCGTAGAAAGCATCTCGTATCGAAGACCGTACCTTGATGCGCCGAACGGCGTCCTATTTTATCCATTTTATCACTCTTCCGTCACGTCCGACTCAATGCGCGATTAATTCCGGTTAGGTCACGATACACGCGTACAGACATCACTACGGTTCGATGTTACGAGGCGTTATGTGCTTCCGTCCAATCATATTCCGTCTCTAAGTCATCATTTGACGAGCATATATCTATCCTTCCGCCATTCTCTGGCAGATCATGAATTATTCAAGTTTACCTCCTCCTGGACCTACAAGACAACAGAGAGGGGAGGATCAACTGCGGTGTGTTAGGACGCTGCCTCCTTCATTAACGCTCGAGGAAGATAAAAAAAGAGGTGGCCTCGGGAGATGAACTCCGAATGAGTCGAAGCGGATTTCCGATAAAATATCGAATGCGTCCAAACGGCTCCACCGATGTCGCTATAAAATCCAAACACAGATACGCACTCCGGCGAGGCAGCTGAATGTTAAATCCCAGACGATTCCTATTCAGCGATCTCGATATCTCCTTTTTCGTTGTGGTTGGGCTTAGAAGGTGGATTCGTGGACTGGTGAGGTAGGAGGATGTCTCTAGTCGAGGCTGACTGCCGTGGAAATGGTCCCAATAATGTGTGCCACCGAATTGCCCGGACGTGTGCAAATGGAGTCCAAGCACGACTACTTCTCCTGGCGAAAGTGCGAGAATCTCGGCTCTTCTCTTAAATTCTGGACGTGAGCCAATAGAGGCGAGTGGAAAGCTTTTGTCGGAGATGAGAGAATATGGAAAGAATGAGTGAAGGAAACTTCGGATGAAGGGAGAATTTCGAGTGAGCAAAGGTTCTCGACCTTTATTATTGTTGAAGACGTTGAATGTCAATCTCACTAGTGTTTCCACTTCTTCTGCCAATTTCATCACCTCCATATAATCCGATTATGTCTCTCTCTTTTAATTTTATTTTTTGACCTTCCTCCGTTCTTCTGGTCATATTTACCTCTTTCCTCGTCCAAGAATAAATTGGTGAGATCGCCTTATAAGCGGACCACTTGATTACGTCAAGAAGCATAAAATGGTTGGAATAAGTAGACGATTATTTCGGGTAGAAAGTTGCCGTTTCATTGGAAATTCTCTGGTAGTTGGTTTTTCTTCAAAGAACTCTCTTTCTTATAAACTACTTTCGTTGAATTCCCACTGAGGGCGACTGATTTTTATCTGGGATGAGCATCTGGTGTTCCTAATCCATGAATATTGCAGTTATCTTGACGACGAACAAGAGTCTTTGCTTCAGTCGAGTCCACTTCTGCGATTACAGAGTGCTAATTAGTGCTAAATTTAATTAGTTTTTCGCTACCAAATCTTTTTAAGTATAGAAGATATATTACTAAGGCCTTCGCCCTAAATAAATGTATAATATGCCTTTTAAATTATAGAATTTGAGGTCTCTGTAACTCGTAAATATCTAAAAATTATAAGTTTAAAGTTTATATTACATTAAAACTCTAAGAAACAATACTGTTCCGTGAGGCCACTGCATAATCCGAGGAATGATGGCATTATGTTATGATTAGCATGAATAGATATTCGCGATATAATAAATATTTTAAATTCCTACGACTTATCTGACACGAAATGTGCTTCATATTGATTTATAACGGTTATTTCTTGGAGAGCAAACAGTTTTTTTACAGTCACATCTCTTAACCCTTAAGTACGCCAAGTATTTTTAAAATGCAGTCAATTTGTAAAGAATGCTTCATATACATTGTTCTCTTATCTATCCTATCTTTACTGCCTGACTAATCGAACAAGTTGTTAGCAAGCTTTTAGCTATTGTTCTTGAGGAGTAAAACAGACGCAAAGCTATGTGCGTCGCTTCCGCTGTGTTAAACACGCATCGCAATTTGCCTGTAAAAGTTTAAATATTTCTACAACGTAATTTTTTTAGCATTATTTCTTCTAGTTTTACATCGTTGTGCTTAAAATGACGCTTATGTAAATATATTATGATAAAAAATTTTAATGATATAATGTCATATGGTACCTACTAAATACTATAATATCTTGAAAATTTACTTCGTATATAATGTAGAAAATCCTAACAATAACTTCAACAATGAAAATTATAAATAAATTAAAAGGCTAAATAAACAAAATTTAGAATGAATCTATCGTTATTATTAATGTTTAAGTTCGCATTTTCCACACAATGCAGCGGTGCACTCAGTGCGCCACGCGACCAGTTGCGTGACATTTTTTGACGTGCCCAGTTAAGGGTTAATACGCCGAAGTTGTGCTTGAATTTCAACCCGTTGTTCTGAATAGGCACTTTATTCACCACACCTGTTCTTTATTTGGCATTTATTTTAAATTAAGTTCCTATTCCGCGAAAACTACCTCCCTAGTCTGATGTCGCTTAGACTTCGCCACACTAAGCCAACGGTGTCTTCCTCCGCATTGTATCGTTCTTCCCATATTTATTCCTCTATCTTAAAACCACTTTTTACCGCGAGTTCCTTCGTCACGAGAAGAATCTCTCTCTCACCTGCCGTCTCTTGTCTTTTCACCAGGTTCTCACTTTACGGATTCAAGTATTTCCTCGAGACGCCCATTTCCACGAGTCAGAGGCGAGAAGATGACCGCATCACCTACATCAACAAGGGCCAGTTCTACGGAATATCCCTTGAGTACTCCCCGGACCCTGACCGCTCCACTCTCAAGTCGCAGACTGTGAAGGTAAGTTGTACCGCGAAGGAACGTCGAACGCCCATACCCCTAGGTAGGCGACTGGACCTATGACAGGGTGTCTATTTTACGATCCGAACGTCATATCTTTGTACACTTGGCGATATGAGATGCATCGAATGATGCGTGACTATGAATATCGAAGAATACGTTATTTCATTAAAATTATTTTCATGTTAGTGAGCAATTTAGAAGTTAATCGTGTTTTTAATTATCCAGAAATGTAACATATTCATCCAAGCCTTGTATTTTCCACACTTTCTTCCTGATAAGAACAATAAGGGTAAATTATGCGCGGATATTATTCCGTTCATGCGTGTCAACATCCTATGGGGCAATTTATACCAACTGCTGTTCCCATCGCCCTCCATCTAGTAGTTTATCATTATCAAATGAGGAATGGCCGCCGAGGAAAATGAATTTGAGGCTGTGCGTGGAAATTGAGGAAACGACGAGCTGAAAATTAGTGAGGAGGTTGAGGCATAGAGGATGAGGCAAAAGGGCAGGGGAACTTTCAGTCGAAGGAGCGAAGGAAGAGAGTGGGCGAGAGAGGAGAGAGGGGGAGAGGAGATGGGAAGGGGGTGCCGGGGGAAGGAGGAGGGTCCTGTATAAAGTATCGAAAGGCAGCAAATTAATTCGGAAGGGGAAGAGCGTAGCTTCGAGTTTCCATTGCCATTGCAATGGGTTTAAATGAAAGAAGTTGCTTTTGGAAGCGAAACGGGAAAAGAGCGTTTTCATCAGAAAGAGCGTGTAAAGGAGGTTGAGAGCGAGAGACGGAAAAGGGAGATAATAGAGGAAAATTATAAACGCGGACACGGGCGCAGCTGAAATAGGTGGCTGATGAATAAATGAGCCTCGCTGCCTCTCCGTGATTGCGTGCCTTGGGATCCCCTGGAGGCGGCCCAAAGGGGCTTCCTTCCTCCTCCCTTTGGCCCTATGCCCCGCGGGCCCCCGCCGCCGCAACTTTCTTCGGGACTTCCTCTCGTTTCGCTCTCCCCATCCTCCTCGCCGTCTCCGAACCCCCCGTTCCCCGTACTCCGTGGGTCACGGCTTCGAATCGCCGTTTCCTTCTTCGCTCCCGCCCACTCTTAGCCTTTCCGGAGACCTTTGGTCATTCGGGTCATCAGCCTCCCTCCGTGTTCCTCCGCCATCTCTCGAGAGGACGAGGGAGGGAGGATGGCAACGGTGTAGCTCGCTCGGGTGAACGCGGGGTCAAGGGTCGTAGGCGCTTGGATGGGCGAAGGGCGGTGTCGGGAAATTCTCGCGCCTTGGGAGTGAAGCGAATCGCTGGTCGCAAAATAAGGAAGAGACGAGCTCTGCGCGTAATCATCGTATATTTGGAATGACGCGATTTATAAATGAATTCGAGCGTGATTTCGGATTTAATGAGAACGTTATTATTGTTTTTCTTGGCATTTGCCATCCCTGCTGTAAAAAACTTGGCTCGACTAGATTATTGCCATTAAATTCAAACCGTAGCCACAAAACTGAGTAAATTTTTACGAATAAAGCTAACAAATTTAGCCGCACGACAAACATTTACATACGAAGAGGTATTTTTTTATCTTGAATACTGTAGATTTAACAGAATTTTTCAGTTTAAAATTCCAAACGAATGCCCAATGCAACTGAGAAATACATTTGTTAATGTTGCACATATCCAGCTCTACTTATGTTAATACATATAGGCACTTGGTCAAACAGAGATAAATTGTAGAAAATCATGCATTAGTCACAATAGTTACTTGGAATGCAGATTTAGGTTCCTGCTTTCTTTTTCCAATGTTGACGAAGGAAACGTTAGATTCGGCTTTACATCACCTAGATTAAGATTTTTTATTGAAACGATCGGTTTATTTGCTTGCTGTCGTCTTATTTGGTAAAATAACGTTGGATAATGAGGGTTTTAATAGTAATAACACATGCGTTAATTCTTAAAGTTATTATCCACGAATTTGCAGTTTTAAAAGAATTGTATTGACTGATTTCTATGGGATGGATGGTTATATTTAAAGGCCTTCTTTTCATATGTGTCTATGTACCATCGACATTTATTACTAGCCATCATATACAGCGGTGTAGTAGCTAGGATTGCACGGGCATCCGGGATAGATTTTTTCAAGGCCTTCGCATACAATCTCTTGCTTCGCTTCGGCTACCCGGTTGATAACTACGCCGCCGATAACATATCATTTAACGACGCATTTATTTCACACATTTTTATAAGTATTGTAAACATACGATGGGTGCTTATTATAAAACTTCATCCCAATTTTAAAATTTTCTGCAAGGTAATTATTTTTCAGAAATACATCGTTTATATTCTGAAGTGGTTATTCTAATCATTCTTTCTTAATAAAAATAATTAAATTAAATTAAAACTTTTAATATGATTTAATCCAACTTTGTGTTGATGAGGCTTTACGTACCGTATGTCACTAACGTAAAGCGGAAGTATCAAACCATCTCCTTCAAATTTGAAAGTTCTTCTACTCAACCTCAAAAAATAGCACATCTCCAACTGTGACAGACATAAAAAATCACGACTCGGAATATCGTTTAGCTCCTTTATTGCATCTCCTTTGTTTTATCTCTACCCCTCTCTCAAGACCACTCAGGGCGAGCGAAAGAGGATGGTGGGAGTTGGAGGGAAGAGAAAGAGCGTGCCTGTTATGCGGCGGATGCAAGAAGGCAGAGCGGCGTATATTAGCCAGTGTCATGGTGACAGCGGTCTCCTTTGCTCCTGTCGCGCACCGTTACTAAAGCGTTATATTGCGGCAGGAAAAGGAATGAGAGAAATGGACGAAGAGGGCGCCTATCTTCCGGATTTGGGAGGGAGGGCGGTGTTTGTGTTTATAGAGGAGATTCTCTCAGACAGCCTCCGTTTTCCTCTCTGAAGCGAAAAGCGAGGGTTAAGAGAGAGAGGGGGGGAGGCTAGAGGAAATGGAAAGAAGGAGAGGGGAAAAGGCCAAGAGGAGAGAGAAAGAGGGAGGGAGAGGGGGGAAGATGCCTAGTGGAGAGAGAAAGAGGGAGGGAGAGAAGGGAAGAGGTCTAAAGGAGAGGGAAGGAGGTAGAAGGTCGGAGGGAACAGAGGTGCACGAGATGGCCAGAGGACCCCGTTCTGTAGGCCTGAGGGAGAACGATGACG
Source organism: Uropetala carovei (assembly GCA_036926305.1). NCBI lineage: Eukaryota > Metazoa > Arthropoda > Insecta > Odonata > Petaluridae > Uropetala > Uropetala carovei. Next base: position 8,670,612 of record JAXCHB010000143.1, on the reverse strand, counting down.
TGTAATGGAAGGAATGTTGCTATTTCAGGCGAACAACTGTTGCGTAGCCTTCGAGTCATCAAATCTTTATATATAAAAGTGCAATTCTTCCTCACGAAACTTCGCATAGGTATATAATTTTACCCTGCGGGTAACGTAGGCTATATGGCGATAAAAATTGGGAGAGATATTAATTCAATAAATGGTGTTTTTCATCTGGTCCCGGGCAACGCCGGGTACTCCAGCTTGTAAGATTAATAAAACCTGCCGCGCGATTTTTTAAATTTAGTCGGGAAGCGCATTATGTCGACGCCGAAACCAAAGACAAGGAAATGAAAATTTTATGACGACTCTTTCTGAGTCTGAATAGATAGTCTGCAAGCCACCGCAGTTGGTGTGTGGCAGGGGGTGGGAGGTAATCTCCGACCTATCATCTTATTGTCCTTTTGCGTGATCCTGTGATTTTAAACTTACTGTAGGTTATAGCAAATTTCAATCGAATTTCATTGTCGAAAACTCCGATAAAATATTAACTGTATAATTATAATGTGTTATCGTTGGATCAAGCATCGTCCATAGCGCTCGCATATTAAAGCTGAAAGTGGAGATATTCGGGTCTTCCCTTCCGCTTTTTCCCTTCCTTCATTTTGGTAATAGGTAACAACCCCCAATAACGACAAGCAACCAAACTCTTTCTGCCTAGGTATATCTATATCTTCATTCGTTCCTCGAACAGTATCATCCCTTCGACATGCTGAATCCTTAAGGCCGAGGCGCCCACTTTCCTCAACGCAATCACTCTCGCTCCCTTCTCCTTCCGCAATGACATCGGATTCGAGTGCACCCAGTTTATATTTTACTTGGCTTTCCGAATTCGAAAAAATGAAGCGAAAATTGGAAAAAGTTTTCAATCGATTTTTTCAGCGTTTTACGAAACAACGCGATTTCACGATTTTTTACTCCTAACTTGGAAAATTTTACCTCTCCTCTGTGTCCTTCGTGGAATTTGAAAAATGGATGTCAGATCTCTAGCTCTAGCTGTTTAGTACTTTATAAGCCGAAATTATGATGTTTTCGTTATAATCGGTGAAGTAGAGACAATGCCAACGTCGCGTCAGTATCGCTCCCAAATCTAAGAAAACGAAGCGATGCAGTCACCATCGAATTTGGAAATCGAGCCTTTGGATTCCAATAAAATTAAGTCCCAGTGTATCTGTTACCATTTGGCGCCATAGTCTTTATATTAGGTCAGCCTTCGTGTCGACGTTGCCTCCTCTCTCGTTTTATTTATTCCTCATCTACAGCACAAACTCTTCAGTCAGTACTCTCACTTCTTTTCCGAAAGTCCTCTCTCTCTCTCCACATTTCCTCCGCCTTCCTCGCTCCCTAGCGTCCGCCATGACAGCAGAAGCGGCATTGGTGGCGGAGGGATCCACCATTCACCGCTCTCTCGCCCAGCGGTCGTTTGATTTGCAGCCTCCTCGCTCCCATGCATACAAATGCCCTTATTATCCAAAGGACTCCTTTGCTCTCTCTTTCTCCTTCCCTCTTGCCGTTCCTCTCCGTGTAAGAGCTCTCTTCCGTGATCCTCACTCTTCCTCTTTTCCTCTTCTCTCCTTCTCCCTCCCTTCTCTCTTTTTCCTTCCCCTCCACATCCCCTTTCTCTCATCCCGGTGTTCTTCTCTTCCTCAACCAAAGTGTACTTAAAACATAGGACGCACATACCCTCGCGTAGGTGCAGAAGGATGCGGTGTGTATTTTTGTCCACAAAAGAATCCTCTTCATAAGCTGGAAGCCACTTTTCTCCTCCACTTCTGCCTTATTTTGGCCTTTTTACATTGGAGGCGCATTCATTCCGCTCCCCGGGATTACATCTCCTCTTCCGCCTCTCCTCCACCAACGTCGTAAATCTTTCACGTCTCGTTTTGTCCACCCATTATTACGGAATCTCTCCGTCCGATTGGGGATTTTTTTTACGTATTTCGCCCTTTTCATCCCCGCCACACCCCTTCCCCTCCCTCAACATTCTGATTCACAGATGCTAGGTCATATAAAATGATACAATTTGATTTATATTCGATCGGAAATTTTGTCATGGATATTTTACGTTCGAATCGTGACGTCTCGTCTTTTTTTTGAATTTTTTTAATACGATTCCCAAACCTAGGAAGCCTGTGTGAATACATACATGCTTAAAATGATTTCCCCCATTTATTTAGGGTGTTTCCTAAATCCAGACAAATATGTTTCGATTGCTTATCGTTTTCTCCGACTTTTTAGCGCAATTTTGCAAAAAAAATATCGCATGTATTCGGTTTGTCTGTCCGTCCGTCCGTCTGTTCGTGCAATATCTCTGGAATATTGCGACTTAGAGAAGCCAAATTTTCATGATAGAGCTGTCTACATGAGGGCTAGAAATGGTACAAATTCAGTGGATCTAGGATCAGCTGCTGAGGAGTGAACTTTGTCTTTTTTCAATCCTTTTATTTCATTTACATCCCCCATAAAAAAAGCATGAAATCGGTGCAGAGCATTATATAGCTACATTTTAAAATTAATTAAAATTAAGATAGAACTTCGAAAAACGAACGAGTCTATAGCTGAAAGACAGGTTTATATTTTTTAAAAACAGAATTCTAGTCTATGTCGAATGAGTGCGAACAATTATTTTTAATCAAAAAAAGAGGGAAAATTTTCCGATTATTGAATGGGAAACTTATTTTTTCATAGCATTGATATGTTTTTAAAGGGAATTTATAGACTATGAGACCGTCGAACTCAACCACAGATGTAATCTTATAATGACGCCATCATCTCAAAACTAGAAAAAGCTCCTTATGTAATATGCTCTGTAATTCTTCCTTCACCTGTCAATGTCGAAAAATTTGAATACATTACGTGGTGTCTGCGTTTTTGTAGATGCTTTAGTGTAACCAGGGAATAATATACATTACTAGTTTATTTTTGTTTCACTCTCGTACGCAGTTTCGTGAGCAGTAATTTCAAATATTAACAAGACAGGTAGAGCGTTTCGTCTTCATTTTTGCAACCTAGCGGTCGTCTGTTGGGTTCGTAGAAATTATCCATTACCTACTCTTTATCATAAATTTTCTGTGAAAATTTGGATTTTTTGGTGGTATTGTAGAATATGCTTCAGGATACTTCAGCTAGAGCTTGTAGCCTTGAAATTACTCTCGGTCGAGGATTTTGCTATTTTACGTCTTTTTGGTGATGTGAAGACCAATGGATTTCTCGTTATGCTAAAATTTAATAGTTCGATAAAAAACCTTTCGATTGAAAGTTAAACAAAAAAACTCGTCAAATGACTCAGGTTTTATGCCGTCCTTCAGAAAACGCACTGGGATTACAATTGCATAGCCCAATGTATTTTTATTGGAGTATTAAAAGCGATAGAAAATTATTAAATTCTCATGACTCAATCAATGGAAAAAAATACCATCTTAAATCGCCATTGTTCCGGCGAACGAAGGCATCTCGCCTCTCCTTTTCAAAGTTACGACCCCTTTCCGCATCTTCATTTCTTTCCGCTCGCCTCCCTCCTCCAACCCTATCGCTCTCTCATTTCCGTCATAAAAATCCCTCTTTCCCTCTACCAATCACGGCGTTTGTCGTGGTCTCTGGAATTATGAGAAAAGTGACCCTTGCAGGAGGACGGAAGGTCACAGCGGCGGAGACTAATGGAAGCTCTTGGCAGAAGTGGGAAGAGTTATGTAATGGGAAGGTTAAGAAGGAGAGAGTGCGTGCAACGAAAGCGGGAAGGAGAGAGAGGGAGAGAGAGGGAGAGAGAGAGAATGAGAAGTGTGTCCCGGGTGAGCATCGTCTCCTCGACTCCTGTCATCTTTTCACTCTGGTTCGTCGGACGATCACTCCGGCGATTGAACGGTCTCCACAGCGACGGAGCGTCGTTGAGAAACAACTCCGAGAACGAAGAAGAGCTCGCTATATGACGGGGTGTGTATACCTTGTACACGTGCGTCTGACCAAAAGCCGTTGGGAGGTTGAAATAACTTCTTTCGAAATGTACGCCTCCCTCCAGCGATTGCCACTCTGACCACAACATACCCGATTCGAATACGAGCATTATGCGTGCCCGAGATGGAAATCGAGTTGTGCATTATTATGCTCCTCGTCATTGGTATACAATGAAAACGGTTCACTCAAAGTTATAGAGTTCGTCGTTCAGCTGGAATCCAGTTGATAAACTACATACCTCAAATAGCTCCAAAATGTTTCGGAAAAAAAGGTGCGCATTTCGACTGCTAAGTAGCTGCCTTCAAAAATAGAAACCCATCTTATAGTCTTTCATCTTCGTCTCTCTGGAAGAGAGGGGATTTTTCTGCGCGATAAAAAAATGGAATATCATTTTGAAATTTCTAAGGATCGTTAGATGACCGAAGAATTAACAAAGCTTATGATTTATTGGTTGATAAAAATAAAATTATGGTATTTTAGCTCTTTCCTTTAGGTAAACGAAAAGATTGCGTAATTTTTCTATCGTAGAAAAAGCTGTGGCTGCACTAAGAAATGTCGTCCTGTTTTCGAAAGACATATCTCAAAAAGGATTTATTCCACAGAGCTAGTGTTAAAAATAAAAAAATATCATACCCATTCGGCTAAGCGTAAAATAAAAGCTCATTATAAACGGCCAACTTTCTCTTCACGCTTTCATATTTTCTTGGAAAATTGTAGAAACCATATCCCGCTGATAACTGTCAAAGTGTATTAAGAGATAAGAAGACGATTAACTACCGCAACGCAGATCCAGAATTATTGCATCAATGGACACGTTAGCGACACACGCGCACTGGATCCTTTTAATGTTCACGACCTCGCTTTTGCTACGTAGAGATGAATGGGCACGTAAGAACAGGGTAAATGGGGGAGCCAGGTGGTTTATCGGCGCATTCTAATCCTTTACCGAAGGCATTACCATTCGAATACCTCTTCTATTAAGGCTAAGCTGATCGGCTTCCTTGGAGGCAGATGCCTACAATCATATCCACCGAGGGGGCGAGGATACTGGGGCAAAATCCCCGTGGCCCGGTATTAGGATCGGTCAAAAGCAGTGGCGTAGTGGACACCCCCGCAACCTCCGCATGGCGGGGGGGCCCGGGAGAGAAAGGGGGCCCAAAGCGAACCAAGGCTAAAAGGCTTCACGGATAATGGAGACAAAGAAAAAGTAATATTAGGAGGTAGATTAAAGAACCGTGCGTTCGAAGCGATCGAGAATTCTCCGGAATATGGAACATTGAAAAGCGTGCTCAAATATGCTCGCTTGCGTTGGACCAGGCCCTGTCGACTGGTTTATCTGAGAGATAAAAGATACTATTGTCTTCTAGAAACATCACGTAAGGGTACATTATTATCCACTCACAAAGCTAATGAAGCTTGCCTGCGTAGTCATCATTTCGAACTGTTGTCATTTTCCCTTAGTGTATCTTTAGATGGCATCTGGTATAGAGCGACGTGAGGCGTGCCGAGGCTAGCTGAATTGAGAATATTTCCCATGCAACTCGAACAAAGTTTTCATTAGAGGCAGATCGTAAATATCTTCGAAGAACTTGCTTGTAAATTAACCATGGACAATGGATCCCCCTCTTCTCTCACTATATAGCTTTCAAGATACGATAAGGCAGACGAAATGAAAAGCCAGGCCTAGAGAACAGAATATCCTTTTGCTTACCAAAGCATTTCCTCTCCAGAACTGTAGACAGATGAGAAAAACACATCGGCTAAAGAGGATAACCGTCTGTATTCATAAAAATTCGTCAGACGTAATGGCTACGTCGGTCGGCGTTGTGGGGATAGACACGCAACAATATAAAAGCGTCCTTAAATTCAGTCAGCTTGGAAGCTTCACGGGTTACGGTCAGGCCTGCTCTACATAGTAGTTGCATTTCAGTGAATTTGAAAGTTAGCGCTAACAGAAATGAAAACGTTAGTGTCCTCTTTGATAGGTGATTTCCTCATTCTTACTCCTAAGACAAGCAGTGGAAGATTGTGCTGTGAATTTTTGTATTTCAGTGAAATTTTCCCATAGGTAGTAAATATTGAAATATAAAATTTTGTGACACCCACATTAGATGTCAAAGCCAACTCACCTAAGTGGTGCTCAAAAAAGTAAATTAAAAGGAGAAGGTGAGCGTTCCATTAAAAAGAATGCGAAATTACTGACAAGTTTTTTTCAAGCAAAACCCAGTTCGCCAGCGAAGAGTTTCAGCTTGTCTTCGGGAGAAAACATCTTATTGCTAGTGACACTGAAGAGGTATGCAAGGATGTGGGTAATGTACAGTGTGGTTATGCACATAGTTTAATGATAGGTGGTTCTAGTATTATTACCAGTGAAAAAGATTTAGTGGTAGAGAGTGAAGAATTTTCAGAGGCGGAGTGTTCTTTAGATAAGTCAACTTGCCAGTATCCTTCGAATCGAGGAAATTTCTCTGAAACTATTGATGATCCCAGAATTAAAAAAATGATTTTGAGGTATGGATCTTGTAAACCGAACGGGCCTTTTCCGAAAGACAAGAAGCAGAATAGATCTTTCAGTGTAGATTATTATTATGAAACAACTCATACAGGGCAAAAAATATCGAGAGTTTGGTTGTGTTCTTCTCCAAAATTGGACTGTGCATACTGTGAAACGTGTTGGCTTTTTGCTGATAGAAATACTAAGAGCTTTAATTCAGCGTGGTGTAAAGGCATAAGAGACTGGAAAAGACTTTTAAAAAAAATTAGTGAGCATAAAATTGCAGCAGTACATTTACATGCCTGTGTTACCCACGAAATTTGGCGACAAGGGAAAGATGTTATTTCTGGATCAGATATAAAACTTGAAAAAAGAATCAGCATTTGGAAGAAAGTCCTTCGTCGTGTAGTTGATGTAACATTGACCCTTGCAATGTGCGGTAGCGCTTTTAGGGGACACAGAGAGGAAATAGGTCAAATAGGAAGTGGAAGTTTTTTGTCTATCATTCAGCTTTTATCGAAATATGATCTCGTATTACAGCAACTCTTGCAAAAAGATGACTGTCGCGTGGCATACCTTAGTCCTTCTTTTCAAAATGAAATTATTGAATTACTTTCCAATGAGAATTACTTTCCAAAACGAAATATTGAATGAAATTAAATCAGCTCCTTTTTATTCAGTGATAATAGATACGACTCAAGATATTTCTAAAACCGATCAGTTAAGTAAAATATTCAGATATGTAACGGTAGTAGTTGATGAAAACAACAGAGCCAAAGAAGTAAAAGTTTGGGAATCATGTTTAGGTTTTCATGAACTAAAAGATCAGTCTGCCTCTGGATTGGAAAGTATAATTGTAAATACGATTGAAAAAAGTGGTCTTAGTCTGACTAAATGTCGAGGTCAAGCATATGATGGTGCCCTAAATATGAGTGGAATTTATAATGGTGTTCAGCAACGAATTAGGGAAAAACAGCCAACTGCTTGTTACATTCACTGTGTAACTCATAACTTGAACCTTGTGATTAGAGATGCAGTTGAGGGTGTTCCGGAAACGAAAAAAATTTACACTATCATTGAAAAGCTTTATGCTTTTTTCGGCAGTAGCATCAAACGTTGGGAAATGCTTACTTCGTTTTAACAGAGTATCAGACAAAAGCAAACTTTAAAAAACGCGTTGGTCATCGCATCACGATGCTTTAATAACGCTCAGGTATCGTTTTTCGGACGTTTTGAAATGTCTCTCCAAAATAATCTTGACATCCGTAAAGAAAGATGAGCGCGAAGAAGCAGAAAATCTCAAAATTAGACTGGAAAATTTTCGATTTGTTTTTCTATTAGTTCTTCACAGCAAAGGTTTAGAAATTATTCACTCTGTGTCTCACAATCTGTTGCTGCAAACAGATGATGCGGATCTTATGAAAAGCACCGAGTTCTAGAGAACGCACAACATGAGCTAGTTTCTTATAGAGGACAGTTTGAGGAAGCTAAATCATCAGAAAAAATGCTAGCTGAAGGTTGGGGCATAGAACCACGTTTTATTGAAAATAGATCGCGCCGTAAAGGTACAATTGCTGCATGTGAAGTTGAAGTATTAAAGAATACAGAGTTTCACTTCAAAGTATCTGTATTTTATGTAACATTGGACATTGTAATTAGTCAAATACAGAATAGATTTAAGTCAAAGAAAGATATATCGAGTAGTTTAAAAATATTATGCCCTACAGTACTGGCTAACATCGCTGATGAGGAATTACACAAGAATGCGAAGGAATTATGGTCTGTTTACCCCGCTGATCTTTCCCCTCAGTTCCCAGAACAGATGCAGTTTTTTAGAATGGCACTGAGAGCGGCTGTACAAAAACAAGTAGTGTTAGAGACCATGCTAATCTGCTAATGGTAGAGAACACTGCGATAGCTTCCAGTCTTCCAGATGTACCTCCTTCATGCTCTTTTTGACATTGTCAGTCACCACTGCGAGTCCTGAGAGATCATTCTCAAAGTTAAAATTAATAAAAAACTATTTACGGAACTCCATGAGTCAGACAAAACTAAGCAGCCTCGCAATTTTGAGCACTGAGAATGAACGGGCATCCAAGCTGAATGTTGATGACGTCATAGAAAAAATTGCCGACGTCAACGCAAGACGAAGACAACTATCAAAATAAGGTAGAAATATTTACCATTATATTACATAAGAGATCGCTCTAGGGTTGATATTTTCTATGACGCATGTGGAAGTTGAAATTACTCTTTCCTTTGGATTTAGAATTTGATATCTTAAGCATTTCAGAAAATTAAATTTATTTTTCTAACTGCAATGGTGTCCAAAGTTTTCATCCCATGAGAATTAAAAAATGATGCATTTATAATTGTATGTTTATATATATTTTTATATATAATAAGCCTTGTTAGAGATTTGCCACAAAAAATGTGACTATGTTACTTTTCCGAGTTTTATGCATTGAAACAAAATAGTAAAAAAAACCTTCACGGTACTGTTCGTGGCGGCACCGTTAAGCTGTTATTGTCCAATTTATTTACACATATCCAGCCCCGTGGCGTCCGATGACAGTGTCCGTGCCGTATTTTCGGATATCGTCGGCTATTTTTCAAGTTTTCACGGAGGGGGGGGGGCGGAGGTCCTTGGCGGGGGGGGGGGAGGCAGAATGGTTCCGCTACGCCACTGGTCAATAGGCTTTCCCATCACAATACGCGGGTGCAAGACACGCCGGCAAACGATACCAACCGATGGCGTTTTCTCCCTTGCCCATTTATTTTTCTCAGATCTCGATTTGGGTATTCCCAGCTCCACCCACTGCTTTTCTATCACCCCGTTAGCACCCTGAAACTTCTCCCCTACACTTCAGTTTTCTCTCCTCAGGGAAATGCCGTCTTTGGGCCCGGGGCATGGGCCCCCCAAGCACTCTGACTGTCGTCGTACGGTCAGAACAATACAGAACAATATTATTTACTCCCAATTGTTTAGAGATACGGCAGCTTTTCTTTCTTTATTGACCATATTTTATAATGTTGAGCTTGGAATATATATATGCACACAATATTGCTGACACGACGATGAATTACATCGAATTAAACTTTACTAAAACGCATAAATATAAGACTTTATGTAAATTATAGTAAATGTGATAACCATTTCCATGATGGAAATAAATGGGAATCTAAATTTTATTCGTTGAATCGTACCCTTATCGCGACCATTCAATAACTAACTAAATGCTACGCTATTATAATATAAAACCAAATTAATACATAAATATTATGAACTAAACAGTTGCCTTGTTGGTAAAAAAATCAGGAGTAATCTAGAAAAAGGAACGCAAACACAGAACGATGATTCTTCGACATCAGGTCAAGAGAATGGGAAACTCTCCTTCGGAGGATGGATTATCGGTATGGCTCCCAGAAATGTAAATTTTTTGCGAATTTATTAGTAACTAGCGATCAGTTCTCATTCATACTAAATCTACTCCCCTGTAGTCGTACTTTTGGACTCCGTTGCAACGCAAGATACACAATTTCTTTAAAATGTCACGAGGGACTTCACAATGCATAGCGTAGGAAATCCCGATTTATATGTGGTCGTCTGTTATTATAAGCACCGATTTTCTTTTACGCTTTGCTTTTTTGATACCAAAATACATTAGGTGTTAATTTGGAAAACCAAATTGAAAACAATGACATAATTTCGCAAAAACTTTAGTGATGAAAAATTCGACGCTTATCGACGGCAATTAATTTTCGCAAAATATTTCATTTTAACAAAATCTTTGTTTATCGACGTTAATCGAATCATACCAAGTCTAATTATGATATAATACATATACTACCAACATATATTTCATATGTAATTTTGATAAAATTTTAAATGTAATCTCTGCTTATAATACTGCGAGCCAAGACCGTAGACAAGGAGGGAGGGAGAGTTCGCTGCACTGGGTCTGCCGAGGGGCCCGGTCCCATTTTTACTTTCTCCATACATACCTAGTATGGAGAAAGTGTTGTGATCACGAAAAAAATCGACTTCGAGATTTCAACGGAAATACACGTTTTGAGTTCTCTAGAACGCGTTTAGACTATTTTCGGAATGATGTGTGTGTGTGCGTGTGTGGATGGATAGAAGGATGTATGTGATTGTGGGCGCCCTAACTAAAAAATTATTTGCCATATCGTTACCAAATTTCAACTATAACACTTTGGTATGGGCAAAAAGAACTGATTAGTTTTTGGACAATACCGGTTAACCGGAAATCGAGGTTTATTCAAAAGCCGATTCGGTTTTTGCGATATTTCTCAGATAATACGTCATTATTGTATACATTGAGCACTACAAAAAATGTAGAAAATATAATTTCCTACATCTTTTATTTCAAACAATTTTCCATAGCAGTTATTGTTTAGGAATTATTTATAAATAATCGGTTTTTTTCGGTTTCCGTCAAATATCTCCTTAAAAACGTCGTTATTCGTAATCTTCGTGAGGACCAAAGTTGTAGAGAATAATATTTCTTCCAACTTTTGCTTGAAACAAATTTTCGTAAATTTCTAGTATAGAGCGCCACCACCATGTAGCGGTGAATTCTGTAAACATATTCAAAATATACGTAATTTACGGCAATAAGGACGACTGTATTCTTTTACGATACGAAATAATAATTTTGCCTTATAATGCTATTCATAATAATTTCAATATCTATACCCCAAATATAGAGAAAGTCATTTGTTGGCCACATCAGATTTTTTAACATAAAACAGAGAAAAGAGGTTCGGTGAGGATATTTGCCCCAGAGCCCTCTCGGCGGCCCTGCCTACAACTTCTTGCACCGTTGGCCATCTCATTCACTCCCCCTTTTGCTTTCCAGTTCTCTCGTTCCTCACATCATATTTTTTCTTTATTGTCATATTTTATTTATTACTAGCAGCCCGTTGCAGCTACGCTTGCAAATAATCTAAATAGTTCGGCCTTATGTTAGATCTTTGTTTCCTATTCATTTGACGTGTTTCCCTATTTCTTTGTCTTTTTTGTACTCTCCTCTCATCTATACGGGCAATCCTATGAGCTTCCGCATCTCTTTCTGTCTCTTCTCTACAATACTCTTCCTTTGATCTCTGGTTCCTCTTCCTTACTCTGGCAGCTGTAGCTGGGCTAATAGCTCTCCTTTTTTATATTTTCTGCGATTTCACAGCAATATATTAGAGCAGTTACGTGAGCACAATGTCACAGAGTTACTCAATCCTAGTTTAATATCGAGGTATTTCAAAGGGGAAAAGTTTTTAATTCTACCTGACCTTAGTTCCAATGATTGTCGTTGCACCCTTATAGACGAACTCACAAAGAGTTGCTTTCCTTCAAGTGTCTATCAACGACTGCTTTTAACTTCTTACAGGACCTACTATAAAGGCGACGTCAATGCAAGCGTTTATTTAGATTATCAACGAAGAGAAGATAACAATAACGCTTTTATTTCGTCTATTAGAAGGTTTAATTGGCCTTAAATAAATCGGAGGCAACAATGAGAGGGTCTCCTTGGCAACGCCCGGAATGAGTACGAAAAATATGAAAAATTTCGAAAAAGAATGCGTATTTCTGAAATATTCGACCGCGTAACGTGTAAACATTGAAAGAATAAGATAGTATAAAGCGTTAGCCGTCGAATAAAGCCAAAAAGAAAAAATCGGTTCATATTTACGTATTTAATGAACGAAGGAAAGAAACCTTGCTCTCTGAAAAATCGAAAATCCCGTGTAAGCTAATGGGATAATATAATTGTCTCCTGGATTCGAACCCGGGTCACTTCAGCAAACGAAAATATTTTTCCAGGGACCTCATAGCCTGTTGAAACAAAACACCGTTTACCGCATATCTTTACGACGAGCGATTCTCGAGAAATACGCCGATATAATTACGCGAGGCTTCATACGCACTGACTGACGGACGGACGCAGCTTCACTACGCGCATAATATATAGGATTTTTCTCTTTGGTTATTTATAATTGACAATGGGAAGAAGAGACTAACTAGTCTCAATGTCGCATAAATAAAGATATCTCTATCTTTCCATTTTCCCCTCCAACTTCCTCCCTCAATGCCTCTCTCCATTCTCTTTAGCAATAAATGACGCTAAAATATTTCGCGTGATACGATGAGAAAAGAGGGATCTCTCTTGGCTTTCCCGGAGAAGATCAGAAAGCTCGAATGGAGAAATAAATTTATCTAGACGCAGCAGTGTGTGTGATTTTAAGACTAGATTAGGTTAGTGGCATTTTATTTTATTTTTTAATAGCTAAATTCTTGAGAAAGAGAACGAAAGAGACCAAACTAAAAGAAATGTGACGAAATAGAAAAGGGACGTGGAGAGGCAGGGAAACCGAATCTAGAAAGCTCCACGATAAGAATTATGAGACGGGTAGGAGTTTTTTCGGACGGATGAGGTGGGAAGAAAGATAGCGAAGGATGAGGCATCCAGAAGGGCGTCGTTCGAAATGACCTTTTAAGGGTCAGCAGAACGTGGCGCTGCGTTCTCAAACGCGACACAACAATGGATATAATAGCCGTTGCACCTGCTGCAGTAACCCACTCGCACCGGTCGACCTTTACCCCGCCCAGTTCCCTCCACGGTGCAATCCCGCCGCCATCGGCCGAGACACCAGCCGACCTTCCTACCTCGCCCTCAAATCTCTCGCACTCCCATCCTCCATCGCCCCACAGCCACTTCGTCATTCCCTTCGCCCCCTTCCACCCCTTTCTTGCTTCCCCCATCACTTAACGCAGTGAGTACACATCTCTTCCCAGGAAGTGATGCGTCCTTAGACTCCAGGATAAAACGCAGGCACGTTGCATCCACCTCGTGCTTAAGCAGCTCTCGGAGTGAGCTCTTAAGGGTGAGGATAGCAACAGGTGCTCCCTCTCTTTGTCTCCCTCTATCTATCTCCGAGAGAGAAGCCACGATTCCCGCTCGACTCGCAGTGGCGGCACCCGCAGCCGCGGTGTTCTTCTCCGCAGACCAGTCCGTCCAGTCTGCTCGGCCCCTTTCTCCCACCCCCCCCCACCCTTCCCTCTCCCCTCTCACCCACTCGCCCACCCTCGCCGAAAGGAAAGAGTGGGGAGAAAACTAGAACATGAGATCCATCAAAGGAAGGCGCGCGCGCGCGAGAGAGCGCGTACCGCCACCGCCCCCGTGCCCCCGTTTGCCCTTTCCTCCACTCGAGTAAGTCTCCGCGTGCGTCGTCAGAGAAGCATCTTATTCTAGAGCTCCACTCCCGAGCATTCGTCTCTACACTCTGCGAAAGTGACTTTTGCAATCCATTACGATGATCCGTTCATCTGGTTCGAGTGGGCCAAACATACGAACATTTTCTTTAAACATTGACGAAAGTGACAATTATTCCGTGGTTATAAGAATTTTTCTAATTTTTTTATATTGAAGATAAATTGTTTCTACTGCACGCAGTAATGTGTTCGATTTATTGCAAAACCATTTTAAATAATCCCTCCGAATATAGTATTATTTTTTACTTTTACTAATTTTTCCTCATAATTCATATGGAGTCGGCAGTAAATATTGAAAGTTACATCAGTTTGGTTAGATAAAAGTTTTCTAGGGCGGTAGTTTAAAGTATAGCGGCATATTATGTAATGAGACGCGTTTTTTTGTGGGATCGAGTGAAGAGGAAAGACGGGACAGGGTGAAGAGGAAAATGGAGAAGGGAAAGGGAGGTGGGAGAGCGAGAATCACGCAGCTCCCGGCCGCGAACCTGTTTTTTCCTTCCAGATACTCCCCCACAATGTCACAAGTAAGCGGTCGTCGCGTGTGTGTGTGCGTGCGTGCTTTGTTGTGTTCGGTAGGCATGCGGATCGCGAGTGAGTCTGAGGTGGAGAGGCGGCAATCCAACACCGCCGATCTGCCTCCGGTGTCTGAGGGGCGGCAGAGACAAGGTCGTTCGGAGACCTCCGGCCGCCACACGGTCACGCACGTTCTTAACTCGCTCGAATGGAGGTTCTTATAAAAGTATTCCTCCGCTCTCCTCCCGCTCCCTCCCTACCCCCTGCCACCCTTCATCTTGCCCAACCTTCTCCCGCTCCATCCTTATCCCCTGCCTCCGTTCATCGTCAGTAAAACGCCAGTCGTACTTTTCCGTCTATCTAACGATCAAAATATTGGCGGATTGCAGGGCTGCTGTGCGTTCCATACGCTTCCCATCCTTCTATCTCCCTGGTAAAATCCTCAGCAACGTGTGTCACCCGATTAAAAGAAACATTTTTCAGTTACCTCATCCACCTTTCGGCATGAATCTTCATGAACCCTTTGCTTCCAACGTTATACCCTAGGTCACCACTTCGTATCGGAGACTTCAATTTTCTGTTAAAGTTAATTTGATGATATTCATAAATATAAAGTTCAAGTTTCAAAATTCATGTTATATTAACCTTATGTAGTGTTAAAATCTAAAAATACTTCATATTTAATTGAGTTAAAATCAAATCTGCTGTAATGAAATAAAAACAAATAAGAGAACCCCTTCCTGTTTTTCCGAGTTTAGAACCGCGGCCGTAATATATATAATATTCATTATATATATATATATATATATATATATATATATAATATTCATAAATATAAAGTTCAAGTTTCAAAATTCATGTTATATTAACCTTATGTAGTGTTAAAATCTAAAAATACTTCATATTTAATTGAGTTAAAATCAAATCTGCTGCAATGAAATAAAAACAAATAAGAGAACCTTCCTATTTTTCCGAGTTTAGAACCGCGGCCGTAATCTTGTTTTATGTGCAAAACAAAAAAGGAGATTAAAACCATTTTTCTTCATCTCCCAAATCCAAACAAGAATAACGTTCGATGAAAGGTCATAAATTGCTTCGATAAATTCCAAAATATTTTCCAAATCGTCCGGGTCTCGTCTTCACGTTTCGACATTTTTTGCCAAATATTACGGAATGGTAGCGAGCTCCTGTTTTGAGCTTTTTTGCACGTTAAGAAGGGGGAGAGGGAATTGAAACGAATAAGGGAAAGAAAAGGGAGAAAGGGAAGATAATTCCCGACCGACAACAGAGCACCGCTCGGATTTTTCCTACAAATCAGAAGCGAGCGGATTGACAGGAGGAATGCGTAACAGTGGAGAGAGGGAATGAAAGGTGGAGGAGGAGGAATGCATGGTTAGGGAAGGGCGGCTAGGGTGAGGAGTGGGCGGCCATCATTTGCCGTTATAGATTACATCGCGACCTAGCCATGGAGTAATTTCTGAAGAAGAATTGGCTAATGTGGCTATGTGAGAGAGGCTACGTGTGCGTAACAGCGCTCGTAATTTTCACGATCAGAGCAAAGAAAAGAAAACCGCGAAAAATATTTTTAAACTATAGCAGTCTCTCAAAACCTTCGTTTCGCGAAATGCGCAGTCATTATACAATAAAATACATATGTTTAAAAATCGGATGAATGTTTTAAGCTATAACGGAAAGGACTGTGATTTTTGGAAAACGGGGACAACAGCAGTAAAGAAACTTCAGTGAAAAGGAATCGCGGAAATGAACCAAAATGCGCCGGTTGTAGGGCAAATACGGGTAGAAAGTCTTCCAGCATTGAGTGTACGATAATTGCGAATTCGAATTTGTGAACGCTTTGTAAATTCCGCGTCGTGGAATTGTTCCTCGTATTCCTGAATAAGCACACACATAATGATTCCGAATACTCCAAATCTGAACCGAAATGCATAACTCAACGCCTCGCTACAATCGCACTTCGTCTGGTATAAAAGCAAGCGTGAATATACAAAAACCTATTGAAATCTGTACCATCACTAGATCAACCGACAGTAAATTTTAGGGCATTATACACTACAACATCTGGAGTGCTCACGATCTGCAAAAGCTACAGCGTCAACATCACGCAGTTCAGCAAGAATTGCAACCGAATGCATGAGGGATGCAAAGTTTCCATGTTGAAAATTTAGAATAGAAACTCGGATATCTCGTTGATTATCTGTAAGTCTCGGAAGTCGCTCAGTTTCTGTTGAGCCGTACCATAATTGTGTTGTTTGAGGAGGTCGCGCAAATCAGCGCTCCGTCCTTCAGAAGAGGCTTAAAGCAGTTATTCCCCTTGGTAAAGAGTTGACTACTCCCGGGTTTCCCTCCTCCCTTCCGTGTGTGCCCGGTTTGGAAGGAGTTATGGCTATAACAGTTCAAGAGGCTGATTAGCCAAAAATACACACAAGCATTCGCCCGCATACACACACACGACAACACACATACGACAACACACACACGACAACACACACACGACACCACACACACGACCACACACACACGACACCACACACACATATACAGTAAAACTCGTTTATAACGATCACGCCTAAAACGAAATCTCGGCTATAACGAAGAAATGTCTCGGTCCCTTGAACTGCTCCATAAGGGCATTGGTTAAATTTCTCGGATGTAACGAACACGCATTTTACGAATTGTCGGCTGTAACGAACAAATGTTTGGTCCCGTGGCAAAAAATGCCCCATATATAACGAATTTTGGCGAGCAGAGCGATAAGTAATGAATAGTTTCCGCCCGTTTACCGCGCACTTGTTCGTAGAGGTCCCCTTCCTCCATCTACCCCTTCCATACGAATTTCCACGCTCCCTTTGTTTTGAAATTGATATTAAAAATGTGAAATATTTATGTAAATTAATGACCATAATAATAATATTAATTGACCATTTAAAAATCGTATGTAATAGCAGTCGAACATTTTACATGCCGCGAAGTTGATAAGCATCTCTTTGCATATGTAAGTAGGGCATTGAAGTCGACTTACTGCAAATACAGTAATAGATGTGTTATCCGGCTTTCTTGGGGATTGTGGAAAGCTGATTAGGAGAAATAGCCGGTTAAGGGATTTTCGATTTTGACAGCGCAAATTTAGCAATAACCAAACAAAATTGGGCTTAGGTTCAGTATCGTACTCCCCAAACATAACTATGCATGGGGTTTGCAATTTCCATTTTAATTATTCCACACGTAGTTAGATATAGACACTATTTACCCATTCTTATTTAATACGTTGCTACGCTTACATGCAAAACAAAAAGACTATTGAGAAGTTTAGGGCGTCCGGGAAGTTTGGGGATTACGGCAGTGAACCTGTTCCCAAAATTGAATTTATTGGATTATATCTTTCTTATTTATCTTTATTTACTCTATTAGAAAAGGACGAAATTATTTAATTCTTCTGAACATTTCTGCGAAAACCAGTCATAATATTTTATCCAGTTCCTCAATTTTTGGTTTATGAAGCGTATGATGTTTATTAATTGATTTACTCGTCTCAGAAGATGACACAAATTTCATTAACTTAGCCATATGAGCCTTGATATCGTAGAGCGTGGAAGATCCGATGTTGAATTCTTTTGCTATGGCTGCTCTATTTTTTCCTTTTTCAATTCGTTTGATCAGCTCCAGCTTTTGTGTTAACGTTAAACCAACCTTTTCTCTCCTGTTCCTTGCTTTTAGGTATTTATTTTGATGCAATATTGAATGGATGGGTAATTTTTTAATTATAAAAAGCGATAAAACTGGAAATTGTATAAGTACACCAAAACATCTAGACAATGCAAATGGCTTACGTAAACAAAAACGTAATGCTTACTCGGCAATCCAGAAGTATACGGAGTAAATACGTGATATATACATCTTATATTTTAGGAAATTTTAAATTGGATGTTGTGGTATTACACAAATACAATTCACACAAAAATTCATAAAAAAAGAAGAAGAAATACAAAATGAATTGTATTTGTGTAATTGCCGGTATCTAAGGGTGGCCGGTTCTAAATAGCCGGATAGCACAGCTTTTACTGCATGTGTATACGTGTTGTATGGGATGTATAGGCCAAAAACCATGTTTCTCATGTATAACGTAGTCACGCTTATAACGAAGCATTGAGTCGGTCCCCTCAAATACGTATTAAACGAGTTTTACTGTATATATATACGGAAGAAGTTATATTATGATATCTAATACAAGGAACTAATCACAGTCCTAGATGTTATAATCAATGAAAGGGGAAAGAACAAAGGAAACGAATAATCGAGGATATCGAAGCTGCGAAGGGCCGTATTAAGGCTAAAAGAAGGAATGCTTTGATTAAATAGAGGAATTTGAGTTGTTCGCTTAAAGCAGGGAAGCGATCCCAAGGAATGGGAATGGTAAAGATAGCGCTGACAAATAATTCGGAGTTTTAGGGACGATTTTTGCGAGCTTAATGGATTCCAAAAAATCTGATGTGGCCAACACATGACTTTCTCCATATTTGGGGTATAGATATTTAAATTATTATGAATAGCATTATAAGGCAAAATTATTATTTCGTATCGTAAAAGAATACAGTCGTCCTTATTGACGTAAATTAGGTATAGTATGAATATGTTTACAGAATTCACCGCTACATTGTGATGGCGCCGTACACTGGAAATTAAGAAAAAGCAGAATGTCTCCTAAATGGATGGTTCTACGAAAATTTGTTTCAAACAAAACTTGGAAGAAATACAACTTTGGTCCTCACGAAGATGACCAATTACAACGTTTTAAGGAGATATTTGACAGAAACCGAAAAAACCGATTTTTTATAATTCCTAAATAATAACTGCTATGGAAAATTCTTTCAAATGAAAGTTGTAGGAAATTACATTCTCTATAACCTTTGTGTAGAATTGTATGTACAATAAAGATGTTTTAACGGAGAAATATCGCAAAAACCGAATCGGGTTTTGAATAAACCTCGACTTCCGGTTAACCGGTATTGTCCAAAAACTAATCAGTTCTTTTTGCCCATACCAAAGTGTTACATTTGAAATTTGGTAACGATATGGAAAGTAATTTTTGAGTTAGAGCGCCCACAATCACATACACGCGCGCACACACACACAAACACATCATTCCGAAAATAGTCTAAACGTGTTCTAGGGACCTCAAAACGTGTATTTCCTTTGAAATCTCGAAGTCGAATTTTTTCGTGATCACAATACTTTGCCATACTACGTATGAAGAAAGTAAAAAGGGAATGTTAAACATCAACACAATTTCGAGTAAAATTATCGCATTTTAAATTTAAATCAATATTTTTTATATAACTAAATGAAAACTTCTTTATATAGCAAATGGTTTGATCCCATCGGCTATAAGGCAAAAAAATTGTCTTTGAGAATAAACTCATTTATATATTAAGAGAAGACAGTCACTTCCTCCCTCCAACCTATAATTTCAAAGAGCCTCGAAAAATCCAAGCTATCAAATAAATTCCAAGGTTCACTCTTAAACGTTCGTCGGATTTATGTTGCCTTCGAGATGAAATAGGAATCATTAAAGTATGTTTGATTTTTACTTGAACCATAAAGGGATATGTTTAAAATAATTTTTTCCGAAAGTTCATATGCAATATTTGTATCTCCTTCTCCCCCTGGATTCGCCTCCCAAACCATTATATTTTGCGTGAGATGCAACTAATTTTTAATACAAGATACATCGACCGCGCATAAAAACACCATTTGAAAAAGAAAAAGAAATGACGAGGGATGAGATTCCTTAACTGCTGAATTTTTGTCTCTCGAGAAAGCTAAGAGACAACTTTAAATTTCTTTTACGGCGGACATTCCAAATAGCTACCAACAAACGCTTTCAACCACTCGCTTTCCGTCGTCATTAATAACGCGCGTATTTCACCTTCTCTCACAGTTATAAACGGTCGCAGAAAATGGAGTTTTTCGCATTTCGATAAATAGACTTCTTTCGGGCTCGTTTATTTTCATTGCGAGAAATGCGCAATGCCCTCTTCCTCTTTTGCTGTGTCGAGAGGCCATTCGGCGAGAGTACGAGAGGAGAGAGGAAGGGAAAGGAAAATGTGGAGACTAAGAAAGAGAGAGAAGAGGAGGAAGGGCAAAAGACGAGGAAAGTGGGAGGAGGAAGAAGTTTAGGGAAATATTGAAGGTAAACCGAGCGTCTAAAGACATAACTCGGGTCGCGTAACGACTAACCGATGGACGTCCTGTCGTCTCGACGATTTTGGACCGATTCCAAATGCCTTGGCAGTCAACAGGATCGCCCCACACGAGAGGAGCCAAAAATGAAAGAAAAGAAAGGAATGGATGGCGATGGAGGAAAGCATGGAGAGAATATACGCCAACGAAGGGGGAGAGCAGCGCGAAGAGGAAGACCTCTGACTAAAGCAAAGTCAACTAACTGCACTTTAAAAGTTTAACACATGGTAAACCATACGTGGGATTATAGAAATAATGCTTAACTAAACGTTTTTAGTATTTATACATATACAGATTCCAGTTTGTAATTGAGATAATTATCAGGTAATTTTAAACTTCAGTTCCTCTTATAGTTATCACTTCGATTACTTTAAGCGAACAAGTTAATTTCAGCGATTATTGAATTGTTCAATGTACAATTACAATTGTGAACTTATAATATTAAGGGAATGAAGAAATGTTCAGTTGAAATACTATAGTAGACGAGACGTAAGTTGGCTTCTGAGGAAGTGGACGGTGGGAGTTATAGAAGGGTACTTTTCAGTCTTGGGCCTATCTGAGCCTTGCGACGTTGCCATACTGTGCCTTAGTAGCGGCGCTTCGTTTTATAAGTAGATAACGATCGTGGGCTGTAAGCGTAAATCCGACAACGTAGCTCCCCCTCTACTTTGTGGGTGTAAAGATCTGGGAAACCAATTTAACTTATTTCTCGTGTAGTATAATATTATTTAATGGCCAAAACTTAAGGAGAGGTTTTTATTAACATTTTACTGTCTACTTTCCGGATATTATTTAGATACAAAAGGATAACAATAATATTTTAATGATATTAAGGCGAGGAAGTTTGCGCGGTTACACAGTCTTTCACGAGGCAGTGCGAACGAATACGAATTCAGAGTGAAAGGTTTACATGGGGAAAGCGAAATAGCGAAAGGAGGTTGGAGGGTTAGAGGAAGGCGGAGGGTGACAGGAGAGGTGGAGTCGAGTCGGAAGATGGCACGGGAGTGGCGCAGAAGTCTCTTGAAGGGGCCGCAGGAAGCGAAGAAGTGCCTGGGAGGGGTCTCGCGGTCAGCCAAGCGAGCCCGAATCCGCGGCGGACCAATCAAATTTATCTGCTCACCCCTTCGCGGGTGGCCGAAGGGGATGTCCGAAGCGGAAAGAGGGGTGGTCGGGGGAGGAGGGAAAGGGCGTGGGGGGAGGAAGAACGGGAGGAGAATGGCAAAAGGAGTGTCGGAGGAAATTTCCAAGGCTACGCTCTGAGCCGGCGACTGGAGATGATTATACTATGTCTCTTCCTCCCCTCTTTCTTTCTCATTCTCTTTCCTATACTCACCTTTCGCCCCCGCTCCTCCCCGTTATTATAAGCTCGAGGCTTCGAAAACTCTCCTCACCCCCTTCCTTCCTCACGCGTTGCACCCTGTGTTCGCATCCACGAGAAACCCTTTCGCTCGGAGATTTCAACATGGGCTTTGCGAGCTATACTTGGCCACTTTGGAGGAACGAAAGCAGACTGCACTCGAAATGGTGGATCGGTGTTAAGTGTGAAAGGACACGTGTGACATACGTGGCCTTTTGCCTCCCGTCTTCTCTATACGGATAGCAAAGAAAGTCAAGAAAGTAAATGATTCGTGAGTTCTTTATCGTATCTTTCTGGAAACTAATGCGTAATTATAATTTTATATTTCTCGAAATTAATGAAGGATTTGCAAGATATTTAACATAAATGGCACTTCCATAAGCGAGTTAACGCAAAGCTAGTTATTTTAAGTATCTGATTTCACATGCTTTCTTTGCATAAATGAATTGCTTTATCTGATCATCTTAAAGACAGATATTTGGAAGCAGGAGATATTTGACCGAGCATTTAAAATACATTAATTAGAAATGTTAGAATTCGTGTGCGCATACATATATAGGCGAGAGAAAAAAACGAAAAAGAATGATATAATTACGACTTTCCAGGGGGATATAGAGGTGCGTCACATATCCCATAAAATTTAAGAAAATATCTCCCACTGCTTCTCACGAAAGTAATGGTCGTCATAAATACGTCAAGAGTATGTTGTTTTCGGGATAAAAAAAGAGAGGAAGAGAGAGAGGAGGCAGAAGATATTTGGTTGGCGAGAGGAGGATCGGGAGGAAAGGAGGCGGGTGTTGCTGCGGTTTCTCAAATAGAAGAACACGAGGAAGTCTGGGAAAATAATTAATTATGGAGTTTGCAAGGCTCAGTCTTAATACGCCCCGAACCCTGACTTTCTCCCTCTCACTTTTCCCTTTCGCTTCTGAGGCCCACCTTCCTCCTTCTTCTCTACTTCCTCCCCCTCCCCCTTCTCTCCTTCCTCCTCCTTTTCTCCTTCCTCCTCCTCTCCTTCCTCCCCCCTCCTTCCTCCCCCTCCCCCCTCCTTCCTCCTCACGTTGGACCACCCTCCATCGCCACTCCCTCGGTGTGCTTCTCTCATCTCCAGTCGCCACGAACCTCTCGTTACCACAAAAATAATCACCAAAGTCAGCGAACCAATTGGATAGAAAATATTTCATGAATCACTCACAAATCAGCCAATGAGTCTCTCGTGTTTTCCTCTTTCGTCGTCGCTGTTTCAGTTTCCTTCAGCTGTTCATTTTCTCGATCGCGTGAGACGCGAAATATAGACGTCTTTCGAAGATTTTATTGCCCGTCCATGCTCAGGCCCAATCTATCGCGCGGAGATTGAAACAGAATCCGCGCGCTCTCCTTCCAGAATGAAAAAGGTCGATTATATTTATCAGCCTTGCCGAAGAAAATTATTTTTCGAGAGTTTTGAAAGTCATTAAACCCGAGTTACGTCTCCATGGACAGTAGCGCGTTAATAATCGGTGGCAGGGATGACTCGATGTTTATCGAATCTTTTCATAGGCTCTCCACAAGAAAAAACCAAAGACATAAAGTAAAAACAATCATTCCAGCGTTTGACGACTCACTTTCGTCATTGGAATAATCAATACGGGTTCAAATTGACGGACGCTCGGTTCCATTCATTTCCTCTGTTTGAATAATAATGCGTTCGTGAAACACGATGCTTTTCCTGCAGAGCGCAGCTCCATCTACGAAGTTTAGCCAATTACGAGCTCACGGTGCCCACGGACCCTCTCTCCCACCCACTCCCATTCTCCTCCCATCTCCCTCCCAACTTCCCTTTGCCTCTTATTCCTTGGGCACTTCTTATCGCGTTCTCTGATCGACCGACGCGGGAGGTTGAATGACGGAGGACTCTCTCACACCGTTAGGCCCAATAATGAAACGCGTGATGGCTGTCTCCGACCAGTTGATGTAACAAGATATTCGATTTGTACATTGAAGACTTAGACAAAGTGATTCTCAATGAACCAATCAGGAATGATGACTGGAGACTTCGGATTTATACTTTTTATGGCATTATTTATGAGCGAAGAGCGCGACTTGGACAACTAAAGCGTTTTCCGCTTGATTGGTTTACTCAAAAATTTCTACTTAAATCTAATTGTTTCACCATTTCTGCTCTAAAATGTCTTTTATATAAATATCCTTCATAAATATATTAATAGAATCTCGAAAGGACGTGGTTACAGATTTGTCCCGAGAGGTTTTTATTCGATAAATTATTTTTTTGGACTAATTTGAGACTTCAATGCCTGTTCATTTTTCCGTTTTAAAAATGTATTTCCCAAATGAATTAATATTTTCTGCTGTAGTAGTTTTTATAAATATACACTCAGAAAGACGTGAAAGAGTTTGTAATACTAATAGCATGCTCAAAAATTGTAATTATATATCGAACCTTTAATCAGGCACAATTTTTTCTCAGCACAATAATAGCAGACTGTTTTGCGTCAGCGTCGAGGTAAGAGTAGCACCCAGCAACCACGCCTTCGCCCACTCCTCGTCACCTCCGAGGACTTCCGCATTTCACCCTTACCCCCTCTCCCTCTCTAAACTTCCCACTCCAGCCTACTTGCCTCCACACCCTCCTCCGCGCCATCCCAACTCTCCCCCCCCCCCCCATTTCCCCCAATACGCCACCTCGTCTCGCTACGCTTCCTCCACTCCCTCCGATAAACGCACCTTCCCCCATCCTAGCTCCACAGGTACCCATGCATAATGAGTTATTGGGTCGGCACCAAATTGGATGATGCTATCGCTCCACGCAAGTGTGCCCGGGGGCAGCGATGTAGCAATTTGTGGGAAGAATAGGGTAGGAGAGGGGGAAAGAGGTCACGGTTATGGCCAGATCTGTTTAAAATAGAAAATTTCGGGACAGTACCACTAAGAATATATTTTTGATATCTTGCATTAATCCATTTTCCCTAGTACATAATTTTCAACTATCATAAGGTCACACTTTTGCTAAATTTTGTGTGTACCTACGTGGGAGAAAAACGAGGAACGATGCACAACTCCAGATACATTCAATAACGTGAAGATCACTTGTTATCATCTTCCAGTGCGCCTAATGGCATTCGTCTTATTCGCGTCGATAAGAATAGAGATGAATCGTTTTATTACTCGAGTATAACCTCTCAAATATTTGTCGGTTGAATTTTACTATCGCGTGAATTTTTGTTCGGGAAAAAAGATTTTGGGATGAATGAAGTTACACCTGACAATTTCATCAATAAAGAGACCTTTCACTTTGTACCTTTTTTATAAGACTACAATAACTCAAGTGAAGAATCTTCTCGGCTTTCAGATGTTAAATTTCTATGTTGCTATTAATAATAAAAGGAAAATAAAAAGAAAATATATGTGTAGATTGAGAGAAGGGAGAGTGAAAGAGAGATGCCAATCAGTCCTTTCGTCCGTTTTATAGAGCTCAAAAGCTTTCAATAGGCAATCAATTAGCAAGACATGCTCAGAGAGAGAGGAAGGGCAGTCTTGTGGGCAGATTGCGAATTGAGATATTTCCAGGAGCGGCAGAATGACTGGAGGCATCTGGTGAGGGAAGTGACGAGCAAGATGGAGAGGAGGAAAACCAGAGAGAGAGAGAGAGCGTAAAATCTGATGGTTTGACGGAGATGGTGGGGAAAAAGATCTTCCTCCGTCCTCCAAAAAAAGAGGTTAACGAACCACGTGGTGCGGGTCTTCATGAAGTATCGGACGGTTCTGAGTTTAGAAAAAGCGGTCGTCTTTTATTTTTTTGTTAGGAGGAAGTGGGATTTGAGTTGGGTTGGAATAGGGTTTGCTGGAGCGCCCTATCGATCTCATTAACATTTTAAAAGGGAAGGTGTGGCGGAGCCCTCAGGAGGGAGCGGCAACGATCGTAACTCTCATCGCAAACACCAAAACGGTCGAGAAGTTTGTAGGAAATGGAATGGGAGAAGGAAGTAAAGGGCGGAAAGAAGAAGAGGGGGAGGGGGAGGGGAGGAGTTGGAAAGGGGTTAATGGGAAAAAGAGAGAGAGAAAAAATGGAGCATGACAGCTTTGACGAGTTGCGCGGCACAACCAACAAAAGCTCTTTCTTTGACGTCTCTATCGTTGAAAACCCAGACTATTATCTAAAGAGATTTCCTCATATGCTGATTGCAGAGAGAGAAAAGAGGAAATTGCTTCAGTCTTCCTTCGGATGCATAACGGTACTAATAGCAGTAGTCGAATACCATTACTAATAGCAGTAGTCGAATACCATCTTAATTTGCATTTCCCGAACTTTAACGAAAATGCTGGTCTCATCTAGCATTATTAATTAAATTACATAGCTGCGAGTTTAATAGCTGAAAATTTTCGTGAAAGTGATTAAATGGATATTTAAATGGTAGGAAGTATCAATATATTGCCCATATAATTTCGGTAATGTTTTGCATCGATACTTGTGAGTATTGTGTAGTTGCGCCAAAAACAAAAAAGTATACGAAATTTATGATTTGCTTCTGTTTACTGACAAATGATCCCTTGAATGTATTTTAACAGATTTTTGGGTTAATTCGTCAGATTTAGTTCTGTCTAGATGGATATTCAAATTCACGATGCGAATGCTTTTATATCCACAGAGCGTGGTGATGCTGATGTTCAGAGAGGAAAAGAGCCCCGAAGACGAGATCAAGGCGTGGCAGTTCTGGCACGGGAGACAGCACAGCGTGAAGCAGCGCATCCTGGACGCCGGTGAGTGAAGCGAACATCTCCTTGCGCCCTACGCCCCCCCCCCCCCCCCCCCCCACCATTTCTCCTACTCCGCCCTCCAACCCCTTCCGCCGCTCCATTGTAAATCTAATTGAATAAAGACTAGGGTGGAAATCGCAAGCGGTATGTGCCGTAAAAATGGCTGGTGCATCCAAAATTACAACTACACGGCTTTATCGATCTTGTTCCCCTCTCACCTAGGAAACCACCCTCTTCTTAACAAGTTGCGATCACGCAGCGTCGTCGCACGAAACATTTCGATGGCAATCGCGTCTCCTCTCGTCGACCCGATGCTGTTTTTTTATATTTACGAAATGATGTTGTAACCAACACCCATTGCTAGATAAGTGGGAAACGATAGCGGACCGCAATACCAATTCCTAAGAAGGCGGAGTGCGAAATGAAATTAGCCGTCATTAGAAGTTTGAGGCGGAGTACGCGCAGAGGATACTACATAAAAAAGATACGGTCTTTGGAAATCGATCGCTATTGCGTCCTACTCGAGAAGTCGGCCTTGTTTCAAAATGGCGGAGAAAAAGGGCAACGCTGTTAGTCCTCTCCCCTACCTGCTACCCCTCATCGAAAATGGACTCTCCTGGGAGTCCATTCCATCCGAACGGCGTCTCAGGACGCAGCAGCCAAAAAAGGCATAAAAGGACGAAAATAAATGAGGAGCGAGAGAGAGAAGTCCGATAGAAGTAAAATGTCCAGACGAAGGGATCGGACCTCTCGTCCGGAAAGACGGCCTTTTATCTATTTCTTTCTGTTCATCCCGGCATCCATGGGATCAGATTGAGTTGACTATACCTATAGAGGGGCTTTCAAAAGTGGTTCTCGTTGATTAATCAAAATATTCTATAAAGTATTAAAGAAACGATAATTAGTTTAAAAACACAGTATATTTTTTTAATACACAATATTTCAGTTTGAAACATCACACAAATAAACTCAGGATAATAATGTCAACCTCAATTAGTTTTATGTTTATCTTATCTTTTCACTTATTTAATTTAATTGACGGGGAATAATTTATTATCGTAGCACTTTCAAAACTAAATCGTGGACTTATTTGAAACCTAGTCAGTGCTATTAATGAATCCAAATTAGAGCGCAAATAAAAAATCACAACCCTTTCAATGAAGTCCCACCGATATCGGATTACGATGAAAAAAGGAGCGGCGTCAACGCAAGAAGAAAACCACGCCATATTTTTCCCTCATTACACAACTTGGACCGTCTAAGGTATCACGTGAAGCCCTTGTCGGCCGCAGAAGGGAAATCCAAAGGGATTGGAGGCGATGGGTGGATTGGCAGAACCAGAGGAAGCGACGTGAGACGTTGAGGATCGAGGGTTTGTGTGCGCGCACATATATGCGTGAAAGTGGATTGGGAGATCCCAGAATTCAGAAGCGGAAAAGCGAGAAAATTTCCCTCGAGCAGAGAATGAAAAGACGGGTGCTGCGTTTTCGCTCTATACTGTAAACTGACTAGGATTTCCCAAACTGTGCTCCGCGGAACCCAAGGGTTCCGAAGAAGCTAAATGGGGTTCCGTGATAGACAGAAAGAGAGACTTCCTTCTATTTACAGCAGGGACAACGAACCTCACTTGTAAACGGTATACTGTAAGATACATAAGCTATGTAAATAAACATTACAATTATTTTAAAGTAAATTTTATTGCGATTTCGCTTGTCACCTCTTAGATAGGGTTCCGCGAGAAAAAATATTTGAATATAAGGGTACCTTGGCTTCAAAAGGTGTGGGAACCCTCGCTGTAGACAATATGTCAAAAAATGACAACAGAATGTGGGGGAAGCGGACGAGGTTTGGGTGCATAAATGGGGCGAGCGGTGGGAGGACTCTTAGGCCGTCCCCCCCTCCCTCTCCCCTTCCTTCTCCCCCCTTCCTCCCCCCTCGCTCCCCTTCTTCCTCCATTTCGCTCCTACCCCAGTCGGCCCGAGACGACGACGAACCGATCGAAGAACCAGCGGTCGCCGCACTAACCTCTGGAATTCACCGCGAGGAGGCTCCTTCGACCCTACCCCACCCGCTCGTCCTCCGCTCCCTGCTCCCCGCCACCCCCACGACCTATCGTGCCCTCGGATCACCCCGCACCCCTTTCCCTCCGTCCGGGAGCATTCTGGGCAGGCTTGTCTCGCTCGATGTCCGCGGTGGGAAGATAGAAAGGGTTGGGGGTGGGCGGAGGGGGCAGTGGACGGCGACTAGAGAAAAAGGGGGAAAGGCTAGTGGAAAAATTGAAGGAGGCAGCGTTTTGGGGTTAGGAAAGGACGAGGCACCACGATTGCGTAATAGTGCGGTGAAAATACAGGAAATAAAAAATTGAAGAAACTGATTCCATTACCAAGAAACATAACAATCATCTGCATTTCCTGAATAGTATATAATGTACAGTTAGCATTTTATTGTAATAAAAAATTGACAATTTTGTTAGCAACTATTGGAGTTATGATTGAAGTAAAAACGTGTGAATTATATACCAGTATACTTTATCGCCAAAATTCGACTACATACTATAAAGCCTCGTTTATGATATACGCTATTGCCACTTCGAAAAAAACGTGCCACGACATGGCGTCCGTAGTTAAGTCGTAAAAACGTTAATAGCGCGAGTAAAAAAATCGACAAACTTCGAGGTGAAGATATCGAGAGCGACCTCCTCGGAAAGGAAGGGGTTTATCAGAAAAGGAGAGATAGAGGAGAAGGGAGAGGGGAGGAAGGAGGAGGGAGAGGGGAGGAAGGAGAAGGGAGAGGGGAGGAGGAGGGAGAGGGGAGGAGGGGGAGAGGGGAGGAGGGGGAGACAAGAAGCAGGGGTAGAGTGAGAGAGAAGCATACGTAATTAATGCATATGGGAGATAAGTATTGCAAACCGTGAAGCGAGCAGTAACATTAAAAGAGTTATAGCCGGAAGGAAGAGGGATGGGAGACGCATAATGGGGAAAAGGTGAGCGTTTATCAGTGGCTCGAGATAAGAAGGCCAGAGGGAGCAGCGAGGACGGAGGGGGGGCTAATTGCACCCGCCGCCCTGCCAACGGTCGAAAATAGAAAGTCGTTCCGAAAAGCCGAGTGGAACAGAAACAGGGAAGAGTGTTGTGTGAAGGTCCTGTGGGAAACGAACCGATAAAGTAGAAAGAAAAGGGGCGTTCGCTGCCCGACTCACCACATCGTCGCAAACGACAGATGAAACGGAGGTGTTTTAAATGTTTATAGTGCCCATCGGCCACGAGGTGATTAGAAAGAGAGCAAGCCGCCATCTGGATTTTTTCGGGTAAACGGTTACATTAACCGCACGTTTCAATGTGGATGCCGAAAATGATCCGGTGCAGGATATGCGTTTTCCGAGTTTAGATCGGGGACAATTAGAAAAGGAGAGGTCGCTGAGTGAATCGGGACGGTGGGAAATGGAACGGCAACGAGGAATTGCTCCCGAAAGGCGGAGGGTGAATTTTTTGGAAAGGTGCAGGCATGGATAGGGAGAGGTAATGTAGAATGAGGGATAGGAAGGGCCTTCATAGAGAGACCTCGATGCAATAGGGGGCGTGGCCGAAGAAAATCGAGATGCGACGAATTGCCCAGGAATTAGCTGCAAGGAAGATGTTAGGATTAAAGTTGACTGTTTCTAAAATAATCTCTGCACTAAAATGAATTGTTAACACGTTTTCTATGCAAACGGAGATTATATATTCGAGTTTCCTAGCGAATGGATTTATTAGAACAGCTATCTGTACTATTCCAAAGGCCTTTTCTGATTCCCCTTATAAACTAGAAATTAAAGCTCTCTTCTTCAAATTAACGTTATTGCGTCATTGAATGATGATACGCCATTAGAGGTCCGAAATGCATTATACAAAATGTTTCCTTTCCAGAGTACTCGCGATAAATGCCAATGGTGAATCGTGGGGTTCTGTAGTTACCTCTAGAAGGCGTTAGCGTAATCACGATACAATATCCACGGTAATAAAATGGAGAGGTGAAAGAGACAGCCACCGTACTGTTGATATTTCGTTTTGAAGAATCAATTTTAATATCGAGTTTACAGCAGCGAAAAATGGACGAAATAAGTCGGATTAGGAGGGCAGAGGTAGCTAACCAGAATATGAGGAGCCAGAAATTACCAATGTACGTTGGCAAGAAGACGCTGTGATATGTAATGTGCATATATAGAAATCGCAATTTCAATTTCGTTCTGTGCCTCTAGCCTTAAGGGTGAAAAAATACGTTTCAGAGGATAATTATGACTCCTCCAGTACAATAGCCCTCTGGGCATTTAATTTCCATCCATTTAAAGAAATAGATGCATGAATCGTGCATGAAAGAGGTATCACATTCTGAGTGAACTGATCGTGAGTCTTCTGAGCTAGGGGAAAGGAGATAGAGAGAGAATCCCTTGTGTACACAAATTCACAAAGGTCTTCTCTCGTACACAGCTCCACTTTTCCACAGTCGCTCATTTCATTGTTTTTGATGTTTTGTAAATGAAATAAAATACCCTTTTCCACCTTTTTACTTTATCCAATATCATATTTAAGCTATATTTCTAATTTTCTCCTGAACCTTTGTTTCTTATCATTTGTTAGTTTTAGCACTCGACAAATGCATAAAAAGACCTGTAAATATTTTATTTATTAAATTTCCGCTATTAAGTCGGTTAAATTTGCCCTAAAAGATACTTTAAATTACAGTCGATCATCTGCTATTTTAGTCACTTTGTCTTACTTCTATGAGCAGGCATACAGTTTCTCGGATGGCAAGATTCCATTTTTTTTAAGTTCAAGTTTGAATATCTTCTATTCATTGCGCCAATGTCCTACAGACTCCGTTGTTCTTTAATCCCTCTATTAAACTTGAAGATGCAAATTATTCTCCGAATAAACATTCAATCTTCGAAAAGTTCGCATTTAATATCCGAAACTGCATTAACAGACGAAAGGCGCAAAGTAGGAGTGGAATTGGGAAATTCGGCAAAAAGGATCCCGAAAAATCTCCTCAATCTTCTTCATACGGTTATTAAGATGAAAAAAGGCTCATATCTTAAGCGAGGCGGAAGGAGGGTGGGAAGGGAGAACCGGTAGCTTGCGGACATTCTCTTCCTTCCCACATAATTATTGTTCCGAATGCCGCGTCGAACGGGAGAGTCCGTCCTTATGTCGAACACGACCCACACCCACGCTCCCTCACACCCGCCCTTCCTCAACCTTCTCCTCCCTATGCTCACTCGTCGCCTCCTCTCCTTCACTCCACCTCCTCCCACGCCTCCCTGGCCCTCTTTCACCCTTTGCCGACCACGTTGGCATGGCACCGTAGTGACAACCCACAGTTCGCCGCATCCACAAGAAGCCTCTGGAGCGAGGGAGGAAGGCTGACGTGGGGAGAGATGGGAGGAGCACGTTGTAGTGGGAAGGGGGATGTGGATGGAGAGGGAAGGGGAGGGATGGAGGGGAAAGGGGAGGGATGGAGAGGTGGATGGAGGAGGAAGGGGAGGGATGTAGGGGAA
This sequence comes from Uropetala carovei, assembly GCA_036926305.1. Lineage (NCBI taxonomy): Eukaryota > Metazoa > Arthropoda > Insecta > Odonata > Petaluridae > Uropetala > Uropetala carovei. The sequence goes on along the minus strand of JAXCHB010000143.1, from coordinate 8,638,442 downwards.
GGAGAGAAATGGAGGGGAGGTAGAGAGATGGAGGAGGAATGGGGTGGTGGATAGAGGAGGAATGGGGAGGTGGATGGAGGAAGAAGGGGAAGGATGGAGGGGGAAGGGGATGGTGGATGGACGGGGAAGAAATTTGGCGGAAACACAAAGGAGGCAGGAGGGTATAAAAATGCGACGGTCGCAAAAAACAACGGATGGACGGCAGAAAGGTCCGAGTCAGCGGAACTGCGTGGTAAGATGTCCGACCGAAAGTAAAAGAGCGAAAGCAATGTACGCGAGGCGCGAGTACGTGTGCGCGTGTGAAGAACGCAAACCATTTCGGAAATATGCGGAAAGAGAACCTTAGGGTCGGGGTGCGAAAGAAGCCACGTTGGAGAGAAGCGGATGGACGCCGAGGGCTCTCCGATCGATCGCCTCGTCCTACGTACGGGGAGAAATTATACCTCTGCGGATTCCTCGAGTTCATTCGGGAAGATTAATCGCATCCGTGATCAACGACCAAACGGAACCGACTATACAGTGAAAATAAAACGTTCAGGTGACCAAATAGTGACAGTTGGTGAGACACAATACGGCGCACTTCGGTGGCAGCACCGGAAAAAGAGAATAATAACAAATATACGCTATTTATTACAATTTTGTTTTCGAGTAATATTTCCCCAATTACCAATTCCAAGAAGAGTCGTCGAATTATTTAAGACATTCAGTAAATAAAAATTGAGTTGACTTCAGGTGGAGCACCAAATAAATACACTTTAGATTGCAACAAAAACGGGCGAAAATTTACATTTGGCTGATCGCGTATGCATTGATCAAATTGGAGTCTAAGTTAGAAAGGAGGAGAAGATGGTGGAGAGGTGAAGGGGAGTAGAGAGTGGGAGGAGAACGGGGTGGAGAGGAGGAGGTGAAGGGAAGAGGAAGAGAGGACTTCCTGTCCTTTCAGCGTTCCCAGAAGCGAAGATTCTTCGGATGACATTGTCGGAGAAACGACGATGTCGTCGACGAGGCAGCGGAAGAAGATCGGAATCCGTCATCTTATTTCAGAGGAAGAAGACGTTTTACTCAATTTTTTGCGTTTTGGGAGGGATGCAGCGAAGAAAGGCGGGGGCGGAGGTGGGGGGCGGACTCTTCCCCCTTAGGGAGGACTTCCCGTCTCTCTCTCTCCATTGGTGGGCCTCCTCGCTACCAGGCGGAAGCGATTCGAACCTAAGGACGCCATGCGCAAATGGAGAACGCGATCGGCGAATGCGTGCGTTGCGCAAAGCGAATGGGATTTTTTGCGACGTTCGCGCAGTCGCAGATTGGAACTTTCCCTCGGAATAAAAGTGCGTCCGCATAGATGTCGCCACTCTCTGCGCTTAAAATATGCGCGGGCACGCAGTCGTTCACTTCCTTTCTCGCGATCCTCTCGCAAACGCCGCTCTCTTTGTCGTCTATCAATCTAATTGGTGAATTTTAAAGTCTCGTCGCGTAATAAACGACTGGAAAATCATTTTACATTTGAACCAATTGCTCGGATTGCATATTATATACTTCACCAAATCAAATGCTAGGATACTTTGGGATGAATCGGGTAAGTTTTACAAATGCCATTTCTTTCGGCGCTATTGACAAGTGAAGCTGGTTTTACCACCCAGTGTAAATCATAGGAGCTTACAGTATTAGTTACGTTATAACATGTTGTTTCGGAGATGAGTAAAACAAAGAAAATAAGCCGTGCTTACGGTAAGTTGACGAAAAGTACTGTCTAAAACTAGCGTAATGCCCGATGAAATATCAACGGAAGAATTATAGATAGATTATTAATATTTGCATTTAAAATAATTATTAGCACACTTTCACAAATGAAATATTTCGTTATACATTTCTAGTGAATATTCTGTTGTCATTTAGTAAATGCCTTTTGTTTTTATTTTCGGCTATAAAATTCTGATATCCTTCTTCCACCTTGTTCTCGTCAATGCTACATATAATTGTCGGTGTGCAAAGACAGGGATATAATTACATGTATACATATATAACGTAGGAAATGTAATTAAATTTCGATTGTTATTAACATTATGATTGTTTTAAAATTGTACTCTGTACTTACGAAGAATAATATTCTCCGTCGTTATGTAAATAAAACTAAAAGATTTAAATTAAAAACTAACTAATTAATCAATCAGCGGAATAATTTCTTTGAATACTATCTGAACAAAAACAAATCAATTTATTTCAACATTGTAAACTGTTCCCTTGACGATTGAATGGATTGTTGTATTGGAGATTCTTATTGACAAAAAAATAAACTAATTGTTTATCGTAATAAAATTAATTTAATGTGTGAAGTGCATTGATCATCGAAACTGAGATGTGGTATCGTGTAATACTACACAGAGTTATTTCGAGAACCATTTAACCGATATCAACCAAATAAATAGCCTGACTGTCTTCTGAAAGCTCCTAGCAGTGATAATAACTACCGCAAGGTGGCAGCACCAATCAATCTTATTTGCAAACACGCAGGCAAAAAGACAGAAAGTGCCCCACCTTATGATAATATAATTATCATTTTCTCCGGTTTTCTTAATACACTGTAGGAGTTAATTTGGGACTTTTATGTTTAGCACAGATCAGCTCCCTGACCTCACATAAGTTTCTACCGTCTTCATTGAGGTTTTGCGGTGTAGCAAAATCGTGGATGTCGAATACATACATTTTTGGCGAAATGGTCCACAAAATTCATCCGTGTACCAACGGTCTTAAGAAGATTCAAGAAAGAAATGCAGTGAGTCTCTTCATCTTCAGAGAAGGAAGAGTTCTCTGAACATGACAGAATCACCTATTGATTAATTGTGTTTAAACGCGACGTTATCCTAAAATACCGATTTAGTGAAAGATTTTGCTCGCCGAAAGCGTTACTACAAAAAAATAATTTATGGAATTACCAAGATTGACAAGCTCGCACAATATCTTTGAGGTTGAAGACTGTAAGTTCCCTCCAAACTCTTACCACCCCTTTCCATGCATTCTTCATCACCTCTGCCCAAGTGGTAACGTGTTGTCTAGTTCCTTTCTAATTTTCTAAAATTACATTTCATTCGCTACATTTATCAAACTAAATTATCGAGATAGATTAGTACCTTTTTATATTTTCGCGTGGACGTAATAATTCCTTGACGTCATATTAAGTATCCTCTATCGGCGTAGCGAATAACCTTATTCTAATAATACGCAACTATTTAGGCACCTGTACCGTTATCACAGCAACAATACTTTTTGCAGTCAAAAACCACAAATAAAGATAAAAGAGCAGAATAACTGGGGACAAACGACTACAGGAAATCCAAACGGAGCGTGAGAGCCCGAATGGCATTTTTATGAGCACGGGTTACGAACCAACATAATGACTATATACCGAATCGCTGCAGGCATTGTAAACATTCATTGCATTAACAACTAAATGATATCAGAAAGGATAGGGAACAAATAGCTGAAATTAGTAAACCTGTCACATTGCAACATATATACCCTTCTGTTGCAAACTTATGAAATGTCTTTGTGAAAGATTTTCTGTATTTTGGGATCCAGTGAATTGGTCCGCACTAAATCGCCACCTTAGTAGAAAAAATTTTTAAAACGGATAACGAAGTGAGATCAATGGAAGGGAAAGCTATGTGTGGAAGGGTTTGCTGCGAGAGGAAATAAGGGGTGGATGTGGGAGGGGCGCGATAATGTATAGGGTGGGGGAGAAGAGAAGTAGGAAGAGGTACAGCGATAATGTATGAGGTGGGAGGAGTGAGGGAGGAGGGGAAGTAGGAGGGGGTAGAGCGATAATGTATGGGGAGGGGGGAGTGAGAGAGGAAGTAGGAGGGGTGAGAGCCGCATTGGGAAATCGTTTGCTCTGTTTTTTCGTACCTCTCGTTTATCCCCTACCTCTCCCTCCCCCCTCCCCAACCATCATCTCCGGGAACACATTCACTCCCCCTTCCGCTCCTCCTGCCCCGCCCCTAAATTGTCTTTAATTTCGCAGGCGGGCGATAATCGTGCCGCTGCCTCGTAATTATTCGTAAAGGGACGAGTCTCAGGAAACAAAATAACCTGCTTGGAGAAAATTAAAGCCTTAGGATAAAGAGGAACGGTGCGGAGGGGAGATTATTAAACTTGATGGGAACTACTGTTGCATCACAGCATTAAATACTTCGTAAATATTAAGCCGAAAATGATAGAATTTTCAAAAAGAAAATCTTATTTTTCAAGCTCTCTCATCTATTTGTATATAGAATGAAGAAGTTCCAAATTTTGAATTAAACGAATTGGTACGGAGTCCAGTAAGACAAATGAAGTATTTAATCGTATCATTTACGAAGAGGAAGTTTTTTCTACCACGTTCTCTTATGGAGAAGTTTATTACATTCCAGTTATTTAATTCCAGGTAGATCATAAAGAGTAGATGAAATGGAGGAAAGGGTGAAGGGCTGAGGGGGAAGGGGAGAAGAGAGAGAGAGAGAGGGATGGCGACAAGGGGAGGAGGAGAAAGGTAGAGAGGGGGAGGGAGAGAGTGAGGGGGAGACACATACAGAGGAGTGAAGATGAGAGATTTGACGCGAAAGAAGATTGTTTTTAGTGAGGCAAGAGTTTGGAGAAGGAAAGTTTGTGGGCGTGTGAGCATTTTGGGGGACGGCGAGGTTTGTGGAGAGGATGAGGGAAAGGGTAAGGAGAGAAGGGAAAGAGGATGCCACGTCTACTCCCAAGGTTGAGCGGCGGGAATTAACTGGAGGAAGCGGGAAGTGGAGAGGTGAAGAGAGGAGGAATGGGAGCTGGAAGAGGAGGAGTTAGGGAAGGAGGGATTGTGGAGTGGGCAGGAAGGGATGGAGAAAGGAGAGGTTGGGAGGAGGAGGAGGCGGCTTGATTCTTTGCACAGAGAAGATTCGAACCAAGGGTGGGAAAGATTTACTTAAGTATGGAAATTGCCGATAAGATTGTTTAATTTTAGCCCAATCTAAGAAAAACTGGTTTTAATAATTTGCTTCGCTGTCTAATTTTGGATTCTTGGTCGTTAACGTCCTTTTAAACGATACAAGAATAAAGAGCGGTCGGAGAGTAACCGACCAAATGATGTTGTTTGCGAACGGAGTGTAATCGACCACTGTGCGCTTTTCGTACGTCACGATGGCACAGTAGCACACGCTCGTAACGTTCCATATATGCACAGGAGCAGTGGTTTAATTTCTCAACTTGTGTCAACCTCTTGCCATGTCTGAATATTATTCCATAATGGAGGCGTTTCGAAAAATAAAAATAGTTTCCTTTTAATATTTGTTAGATATTCTTAGCGTAAACAACAAGATTTTAAATGTAACCTGTTCCCATATTAATTTCCGAAAATCGACTTTACAGAGGGATGGAAATAAAGAACTCGATGGGATGATTGATTCTCGTTCCGTTCGACCGCAACTGCTTCGTTTAGCGCACGATTTGCGGTGAGTAGGCCACACGAGTCCTGAAGACGCAAAGCGAAATGTCTTTACATGAGAAGGACGCCTCGCGAACATCTCCACGGTCTAAGAATGACGCACGCGCACGAGTTGTTGGATCTCTCAGGCGGCAAGACACTCGCGTGTCACCACTTAATTGTAAATTACTGGCATACTCAACACGGAGGATTTTTCGCGCCAGCCTCTCTCGCCTTGTTGAATCACGGCTGACGAATAGAATGAAAGCCTCGCGTGTGCTCGTCAAGAGGTCCGCCGTGACGCTCCCTCGCTGCACTTGTTCGACGCCCCCTTGTAAGCAGTCGCGTTGCGATCACGGGTGCGTGCTGCCGATAACATTCCAGTGCGCAAAACCACGCCGCGACGGAAGAAGGGAAGCGTGATGTACACGAGACGGGCGAGGGCGGAAAGAGGGGCAGTCGGGGCGGGGTTTCTGAGGGGGTGGGAGACGCGGGGGGAGGGCGGGGGGGGGCGGAGGCCGTGGGCCGGTGACTGTAAGGAGATATCTGAGGTCCCGGGTTCGGTTACCATGATGCGCTCCTAAGAACACACCGGGAGACCGAAAAGCCAGACGACGGAAAGGCGGGAGGAAGGAGTGGAGGGAAAGGAGTGGAGGGAAAGGAGGGAGGAGGGAGAGAGCGAGGGAAGAAAAGCGTCGGCCCCGCCTGCAGGGATTTTCGACTTCCTTTTGCCTGCAACAATCGGCAGCCATGAGAACGGCATGCTCTGCTTCCGAGAGATGTGGAGGTGCACGCGCACGGCTTCGTATCCATTCTCTCCTCTCCTCTCCCTCTCCCTCTCCACTATCACCCACTCTCTCTCCTTTGGCCAAATTTACCCGTGAGACTTTAAATGAAACATTAAACTTATTTTGTGGTTGTACGATGCGTCGTTCCGCCTGATAATAAGGAACGGAACGCCAGTGTGCTGTGGACGCATTTTTGTCGTGAAATCCGTTTCACTGAGATAATTTTGCTATCAAATAGTAAAAATATCCCCACATATTTCTAATTTATCCCTAGAAACTAATAATTCTTCTGATCTAATGATGGGTTATTTGTCAGATCACTGATTTTGCTACGTTTTCACATACGGTGTGGAAGCAGTATGTAAATCTTTTATTCAGAAAAATATTATAACGAGTGACTTGCGTTGAATTTAAGTTGGTAAAGGTTTTTGTAGAATTACGTTGTTTATATTTAACTGGAATATTGCCCGTCATAAAATGACGGGGTTTTATTGATGAGAAACCAAAGGAAGTCGATATTATTTTTATTTCAAATCACCCAAAGGTATTTCATAGGATACAATATTAAACGTACTTCGGCTTATTAACATTTTATAAATTTAGAGAATGGCAATTGAACTGAAAATATTGAGCCTAAGTAATTAAGGAATCCTAATTCTCATTATTGTCATAACATATGATTTAACTGTTAAGCTTTAACAGTGCAAAACAATTTAATTTTAACTTTCGCAGCGCAGGTAGTAATACTTCACCTTAGTTTTTGGTTAAGTAAATCCTTTATCTTAATTCAATTTGATTTACGTAATAATGACGGGTTCATATTAAACGAAGATATCTTACTCTCGATAATTGACCATTAAAGCCCTAACCCTTTTTCGAAATTCAATTAAAATCATTAATCCGTGATTTCATACTGTTATTTATGCTTATCATAGTAATTAAAATCAATTACATTGAATGGTAATCAAAACAGGAAGTATATAGCTGAAAAAGTGCAGATGGACTTGTGTAAATCACATAATTTCGAGAAATCAAGCGTTACCGATAAAGAGGCAAAATGGCAAAGTGAGCAACACTGGATTGCTATAGATCTAACTTTCAATGGCTATTGGATATTGCTATATTATTTAATTTTGAATGTTATTTAGATACATCAGCCAACGATCTCTTTCCCGCCAACAACGTACGGATCGCTTGTCTGACCGCGCACGTCCCCGTGCTTTCATATATAAATCAGTATCATGAAAACTATTAAAGTTATTTATATTGAATCTTTTTCAAAAACGTATTTCAATATTTCCGAACGTTTCATTCGATTGATATACCCACCTAAACCAATTAGAAAAAAGTTTGTCGAATGTCAACTTTTTCATGTCTCGACTAAAAATTTGAGATGAAAGTTACGTTTGTTAAATTTTTTAAAAGCACATCGTAAATTTTATATTTTTCAGTTACAGGACCGTCATTAGGAATCATTAAAGAAGTTATATAAAAATAATTGACACTCTTTGACCAATATAAGCCGCAGAGCTGCAAACCGAACCGAACCTAACCGCTGAACCGAACCGCAGTCATTTTGCTGAACCTTAGTTCCAATGATTATCGTTGCACCCTTATAGACGAACTCACAAACAGTCGCTTTCCTTCAAGTGTCTATCAGCGACTGCTTTTAACTTCTTACAGGGCCTACTATAAAGGTGACGTCAGTGCAAACGTTTATTTAGATTATCAATGAAGAGAAAATGACAATTATGCTTTTCTTTCGTCTATTTGAAGCTTTAATTGACCTTAAATGAATCGGAGGCAACAATGAGAGTCTCCTTGACAACGCCCGGAATGAGTACGAAAAATCTGAAAAATTTCTAAAAAGAATGCGTATTTCTGAAACATTCGACCGCGTAACGTGTAAACATTGCAAGAATAAGATAGTATAAAGCTTTACCCGTCGAATAATGTAAAAAAGAAGAAAATCGGTCCATATTTACATATTTTAATGAACGAAGGAAAAAAACCTTGCGCTCTGAAAAATCGAAAATCCTGTGTAAACTTATGGGAAAATATAATTGTCTCCTGGATTCGAACCCGGGACATTTCAGCAAAAGAAAATATTTTTCCAGGGACCTCATAGCCTGTTGAAACAAAACGCCGTTTACCGCATATCTTTACGACGAACGGTTCTCGAGAAATACGCCGATATAATTACGCGAGGCTTCATACGCACTGACGGACGCAGCTTCACTACGCGCATAATATATAGGATGATGATGGGATTGTAATATAAATTTTTTAAATATAAATTTCTCCTTTCTTTAAATAAATTCTTCTTTCATGTAAAATAATAACGACTGCTGATTGATTTACTTACAGATTGATACTGAATGTGTAATGTATATATTGAATAAATTATTTCTGGATAGTATTTCAAATGATTAATTTAGATGAACCGAACCGCAAACCGAACCTAACCACTTGTCAAAATTCCCGTCTGAACCGAACCATGAACCGAACCACTTCCAAAAATTTAGAACCGAACCACCTCCAAATTTTGAAGTGGTTTGCAGCTCTGATAAGCCGAGATATGATGTTGAATGTTTTAAAAAGGATGACGCGGAATACAAAAATTTCAAGTTTTTTTAACCTTTAAGGTAGTTGCCGATTTTCAGAAATTTTAAACATACATAACGCGATTCAACATAAAATTTACTATAAGTAAACGAACTTTTTTCAAATTAATGTCCACATTGAATATTTTTGCTGTTTCAGAGCGTGACAGAGGAGGTGTCAAAGGGACAGAATAAGGCTTTCATATATTATCGATTACATATTTATACTATGGCTCATTCTAAGAAAAAGAGCATTCAATAGTTCGCGAATTAGATAAAGAATATGTGTATTATGGGTGCGAGGAAGAGAGAATGTGGAGAGGGCGAATATGAGAAGCGAGTGAAGAAGAGGTGAGCGTGTGAGAGAGGGCGTCGTGAGAGGAGGGCGTCGTGGGAGTGGAGGTTGCGAGAGGGGAGGTTTAGGAACCAAGGGGGAGAAAGAGAAACGAAATACCGACACCGGGTTTAGGGTTACAGGTGGAAAACCTTCCCTCTTTTTCCTGTTGTCATCATTCCCTTCTTCCCTCGGCTCCTACTCCCCCACCTCCTGTTCCCCCACCTCCTACTCCCTCACCTCCTACTCCCTCACCTCCCTCCTTCCCGCACTCCACTCGACCAACTCCTATTCGCCTTCTCCCCCACATATCTCTGCTGCGCTTCCGCGACGCGAGAGAGCGCGGTTCGCTAGGCGTAGCGAGAGGGTGCGGTTCTGAAGGGGTGGAGGTTCCTCGGATGGAGGGGAGGGGGAGGGACGTTTGAAAGAGAGAGGGAGGGGGGAAGGTTGGAGAAGGAGAAAAGACCCTGAGATTGATTCCGACAGGTGAGACGTTTTTTTTGCCAAATGTCAGGAGCGGATAGTTTTCGGATGCATCCGGCCGAGTGTAAGGGTATTATGCCGTTAAGCCTTTTCTCACAAGACCGTAGGAAAAACTAATTCGGAAGATCCGTTAGCGGAAAAAAGATAAAATTTCAAGGAGAAAACATTAATTGCTCGTTAGGAAAATGGCGACTCAATCGCGGACGAGTGAGTGAATGCATAAAAAATAATTTAAAATCTCGGACAGAAAAAGGAACTTTCTGAATTCCGGTTATGTTGGGAGTTTGAAGAAAAAGTACGAAAAACTGTGAGATACCTAGTCCAGAAGAAAAATAACATTAAATGGGGACTGAATTAGATCGAAACATCTGCGTTAACTCAATTTTGATAACCTCAGCGTGGCTCCTTTCGCAGTTACACGTACGATAGCTGTGTTCAGATAAATTTTAATTCTATGCGAATTCGAATACTTTTTCGGAGGTATAAAATAGTCAGTTTGTCAGTATTTCCGTTTTAAGAAATGCATACAGAGGACAATCATTAAGGTGGGATTAGCGGTGGAGCTACTCAAATTCACCATCATCCCACAGATACCTTTTTTATCGAATAGGGATTGCATTTAATTATTTCTTTGGAAGAACAAAAACGTAGTTCCTTTTCTTTTCTATTTTCTCTCATCATCCTATTCCTCTGTCGTGATCCATTTCTCCGGTGGTTCTTTGACTTTGTGCCATTCGCATCTTTACCTTTATTCTAGTTAACATGATTTTAAAACAAGTCAATGCCGATACCTATGTTCGAGGAATAGAAGTTTCTCCTTTTCTTCAGTTCGTTGATACCTTTGACTGCTTCCCTCATTTCCTTCTTGGGTGGACGTGGGGAATGAAATGTACCTTCCAATTTAAACCTTAATTTCTGTTAGTATAAGATTAATTACGAGGCAGTGATTTATTAAACTACAAAGAAACCATAAGCCTCTGGCCTAATCACTACGCCTTTCTCGATTTTCCGAAATTTGGCTTTCTTCCTTGCCTGCTACATACCAGGGATGCGTGCTTGTTTGCGCCGATGGTCAGGCGTGCGTGCGTGAGGGGTTGGCGGTAGGGAGAGGGAAAGGAGGTCGCAAGAGAAGGAGTGAGGCGAGCGAAGGAGGCGGCGGGGGGGCCTAGCAGTTACCTCGGCCATCGATCACTCGCGGCCTCTTTCACACTAAACACGGTATTCGCTTCCCGAGCGACGCGCATTCATAAATCCAACGGCCGGACGTTTTCGCTCGCCGAGCCCACGTACGAGCCAAGTCGCGTTATAATTGGGTTTTGGGATTGCCTCGGAGTGCGCGCTGCGCTATAAAACCCCCTATCATTATGATTTCCACGCCCACCTCTCTGGGATTTCGCACCAGAATTAATGGAGGATGTTCTGCTGCCTACAAAATTAGAGGAAGAGAACCACGCGTGTGCGGTGCATGTGGGTGAAAGAGAAAAATGGTGCCTTCGCTGGGACCAAAAATTAAGGGGCATAGATGCAATTATTGGAAAGGTATAAACTCTTCGTACCGAGATAAATTACGAGAGGTGCTATGTATATGATATCAAATGTACAACATTTGAGTTTGCGAAGTAATTCGCTGAAATGTTATCGTTTCATTTGCATAAAGGGATATTCTTCCTCGGAGTAATCTATTTATTGGCTTGCATACATTTTCCTCTTTCACCTGCTTCCATCCTCCGAATGTCCCCTGACAATTTCATAGTTACCTATACGTCTTTTCGATCTCTTGAATTTCCTAAGAAGCTATTCGATTACGCTATATGCCCAACGCTGGTCATTTCCAACTGAGATGTATTTTGCCCTCTGCCACATTAACGTACTCAAGCCTTTAAACCAGGGGCGTGCAACCTACGGCCCGCGGGCCGCATCCGGTCCAGTAGAGAATTTTATGCGACCCGCGAAGCTTTGGCGAATATATGGTCTGCGATATTTATTACAGGCAATTTTGTACATTTTAAGAACTACTGTTGTCATAACACATCCCGGAGAAGTTTTTACGGTAAAAATGGTTAAAACTTTATTTTCATATTTAAAATCTCTTGAGTAAGTTCCTATGTAAAATCTCATCCGTCCCACCAAGCTACTTGTGACTTCTAATTCGGCCTGCCAAAGCACTCACATGCATGAATGCGGCCCACCACGTAAAAAGGTTGCACGACCCTGCTTTAAACCCTTTACAGATCCCGTTCGTCTTCTTATCCATTATCTTGCGACATCTCCTGGAAAACCTTGACGATGCTATTCTTCTAGCTTATCTCCGTAGCTTGTAGGCGATGGTTTATCCCAGTATTTCTGGTCAAAATGCAAAACTTGTAGTTTATGACGGGCTGAATTAAGTGGAAATCAGTGGCGGATCCAGAAAATTTTGACAGGGGGCACAATAACAAATCTACAAACAAACAAACATTATTATGTGTTATTGTAAGTTTCTACATGCGATGCGGGAAAGACGGGAACCTCATATCCACACACCATAGATAGCCATTGGTAACAGTTAGCTGCACAACCTTGAAGAAACGATTGTATAAATTTAATGGGAGTCCATTGAGTGTTAAAATTAAGAGATTATCTAAACTAGAATTCTGTAACGAAGACTTATTCTTAGATTTAATTATATTCATAGCACTGAAACCTCTCTCACACGATGCCGTTGAAGTTGGAAGAACTACTATTAAGGATATCAACTTACTGAACAACCTTTCTCGTGTGAAACTATTGATTTGGGAATATCATCTAGCTTCAATTTCTTACATATTACTTTAACTTCATACCATTAACTAAGAATATTTTCAATAACTTTCTCAAATTACCTGCGGTATTTCAGATAGCTGAACTCCTAGAAATTTTCCATTCATTGACGTGTTCTAAGGAAATGTTTTCTCCGTCAATCCTTTACTATGTTCTAATTAGCTCACAGTATTAATTTCACTTTCAAATAAGATACTGGATCTAGTAAGATACTAATAAAATAAATAGATACTTTAAGACTACGACGAAGCGAGGCGAACGAGACGCTTTTTTTTAACGGCGGAGAGCTATTTCACAGACGTTCCAACGACAATTGCGACAGGAGAATCTATTTTGAAAAGCAGGGGAAGTTGGTTTGATCGGCGGAGAGCTGTATTTACAAATAAAAATTGTTATTGCGAATAGATTGTCACCAGCTGGTAATATCAACTCGCCACTGACAAGCGGGCGACCGTATTTTTCGAGCCCTGTCCATAACTACTAGTAGCAATTTGTAAATTAAATATATAACAAAATCCACAAATATACGTTAGGCTAATGCATCTTAGCACAAAGAAGAAGTTCATCAGCCCAAAGAGATGACGCAGATAAGGTTGAAGTGGAGCGGCTAGTTTCGGCTGGCTTAGTACGGAGAGGGGTAACCATACATTTAAAAGTCAATATGGAAAGGGTTAAACTCAATTACCCTTTTGTTACCCATACAGAAGTCGAAATAACATTTACACTACGTGGTTGGGCATTGGGAATGAATGCTATGAATTAATACTAATATATAATTAAATATTTACAGATCTGACGGCAGGGGGAGGGGAGCAGGTGTCCTGGTGCCGCCCCCCCCCCCCCCCCCTGGATCCGCCACTGGTGGAAATTACCGTATATGCCCGAATATAAGGCGAGGTTTTTTTCCCAAAATTGTTCCTCGGATAAGGGGGTGTCGCCTTATATTCGGACCCTAGAACTTTGATTATTCAGGTTTTTGTCAAATAATTTTTTTCTAGTTTTCTCGGTAGGAAAATGGAGGGTCACCCTATATTCGGGGTCGCCTTATATTCGGGCATATACGGTATTTTTAAAAGAAAATTTAAAATATTTTCCTCTTGTAGATGGCAATCTATTTAAATCTTTTCATGCTAAGGTGGTCCGTGTTCTAATGCTTGATCCCTCACCATTCTACTGTTAATTGCTAAAATAAAACCCTATATTTTTAGAAAAAATACAGCAGTTTAGCGTCAGAGACGTAAATTTGAATAATGATGTGTTGCTTAATGGCGCGACCTTGCGAAAAAGTTGTAAATGTACGTCCGAGGTTGTTTCCTTTTCATACTTGAGTACAGATAGTAGACCAATGGCGAGAAAGAGCGAGAAACAGAGAATATAGATGTCGAAAAGCGAAAATTTTGTTGCTTTAGAGGTAACTTTAAGGAAAAGATTCCATTCCCAGAAACAAAAAACCTTCGACCGCTTCCCCTTCTTCTCTCCTGCACACTTATTGCTCCCCTCTCTCATCTCCGCGTCCTTCCTCTGTCTTTTCTCTTCCCTCTGAAACATATGAAAGGGCCCGGAGGCTCTTGCACTCGTCACACAGCGCTACATCTCTCCCTCCCCCGTCCCTCATTCCACCTCCGCCATCCTCTATCCGTCATACAGCCAACCTCCAATCATCGATCGCTATTACGCCGGGTGCATATCGAAAAGGGGAGAGTCCGCATGGAAAACAAAACAAAAGCGTCATTATAATTGACGTGGAAGAAGGTTCGATCTTCATCTCTTCAGAAATGATCGGTTGTAATTACCGGGGACGGAGGAAAAGAGTGAGGGAGAGAGAGAGAGGGAGAGAGAGAGAGAGGGAGGGGGAGAGAGAGAGGGAGGGGGAGAGAGAGAAGGAGAGGGAGAGAGAGAGAGGGAGGGAGAGAGGGAGGGAGAGAGAGAGGGAGAGAGTGGGAGAGAGATAGAGAGGGAGAGAGAGAGGGAGAGAGGAAGAGGGAGAGAGATAGAGGGAGAGAGAGAGAGAGGGAGAAGGAGAGGGAGAGAGAGAGAGAGGGAGAGAGTGAGGGTGAGAGAAAAACGGAGGGAGTGGGAGGGAGCGTTTAGTGTCGCGGCATCTAATTTTTTTTAGGGAACGGAAAATTGTGAGAGAGTAGAGGAGGCGGAGAGGGTGCAGGACGAAGGGTAGGTGGATGTAATAGGCGAGAGGAAGATGAGGCTAAGGTTTAGATTGAAGGTGATTATATGGAACAGGAGCGATGGAGGGAGGAGCGGAAGGGAGTGGCCGAAGGGAGGAGAGAACACAAGGACGAGGGGTGAGTGTGAGACTTATCGCTTAAATTATTAGAGAAAACTTGTTCATGCTCGAATGGGGAATAATTAAGATATCGCTGCATTATTGCGCATTCGAACATTAAAATGAAAAACGTGCCGCGAATTGATGCGTTGTTATGTTCTTATACTTGAAAAAATTTAAGCCATGACAGGTTCTGTATACACTTCTTACTAAAGCGTCCTATATAAAAACTAAAAAATAATTTTAAACACATATTTAAGCAAAAATACAAAAACAAACTTCCGTAAAAAATGCACCTACTTTATTATGATTGGTGAACTTTTCTGTTATCAACCAGAAAACTATCTTCACTATTAATTCAGCTATCATTGATTCTAAAAACGAATTTTAATTTCTGAGGACGACTGATTTATCAAAGAAACGCGAATATTCTTCTCCAAGTCAATGTATTACTATAATTAATTATAATTTGCACTCCCAGATCGAACGAATTACAGCAATATCCAAATCCGAAAAAAGAGATGATTTTGATCCTGATCGTCCACAGTATCACTCAGCAATTCGCTTATCCTTTCAGCGTGGCGTACGTAATCTTTGAATCTCTGCTAAGAGTGATTCGCGCAGTGGATATTCTACTTCCGCCAAAACACCACCTCCCAGACACCACGCCACTCACCCTCCTCGCCTCCCCACCATTCCCCATTCCTGCGTTTTTCACTCTTTTTTATTAATACGGAAAATGTTCGATAGAAGGGGATAGGCGCTGCGAGGAGTAAGGGGTGTGGCCCAAGGGGATGTGGAGGTTTAATGACGAGACCGCCAACCCCCTGATTAAAGGGGGAAGGAAGCATATAAATCTTGCTTCGGCCACCTCGAAGATTTATCGATCGGTTGGGACGTCACGAGTAATTCTAAGACTGATATAAGCAGCGAAGCGGTGGTTTGATGGTTAACCCACCTGCGAGCAGTGAGACTTCCCACGAGTGGAGATGCAAAATGCTCTCGGGTACGCGTTTTTCGAACAGATTTTCCGAAGAAACGTCGAAGCGATTAATAACTATTGCTCGTCAAAACGAAGCAACAATCCTGCTGCTGTTATGAAAGTTACTTACATCGCTTCGGTGCCTTTCTATAAATATCATATAGGTACATACGCATGCGTACAAACATGCGCGGTGCAACCTATAATAATTCGAATAATTCCCGTTTTCCCTTAAAAGTTTCGTATCTACAAAACATCTAGTTATCGGATATGACTGCAGACTACTAGAAGAACATCTTCAGGTTCACAAAGGTCCTAATCATAGACTTTTCAGTCAACGGGGTTGGCCTTCTGCATTAGGGATGGGCGATCTTACCCTGAAAGATCGATTCCGTGAATCGATCTAGGTCGTATTAATAAAGATCGATTTACCGATAAGATCGAACCAAAAAGATCGATTCAAGAAAGATCGATCTTCGATTCTAGCCACAAGGAAGGGTATAAACTAAAAGGATAATTTTCGTGTTACAATTTTTTTATTATAATAAAGATCGATACTCGATTCAAGCCATAAGAACCAACATTTTACATTAACATTTTATAATCATAATAAAAAGAAAAAAGAAAATTAAAAACAAAAGTTCGCGATCAATTACTGTGTAGCATTAATTTCCTCTCTAATATGATTTTTAATTTTGCAGATTTCTGACTGACTATTATTCGCATAATAAATAGCCATGCCCTCAGCGAGATTCGAACCCGCGAACCTTACATTGGAAACAAAATACCTACATACATTAAAATCCTATACTGGGGAAATGCATTATTAGAGTAAAATGTGAATTATTGAGATCAATTTATTTCACACACTTCTTAATTTATTATAAATTAATTGAAAAAACCGCGCAAACATGGCGCGGGTACAGCTAGTAAGGTTAAGTTGCCGACTAGGTTTGATGCCCACAACTAGAGTTCACCACTTTCACCAATCACCACTGCCCCTCTCCATAGGCACCCCACCATGTGGGGTCGAACGATTCTCGATTCTGGGCTAAAAGAATCAATCCACATAAAAATCGTAGAACAAAAGATCGATCCAAAAAATCGAATCGGCCTTGTAAAAAGATCGATCCTGTAAAAGATCGATCTTGGATCTCACATCCCTACTCTGCATGTACTTTTCCGCCTGTCCTCTTTGCCCCGTTCTCGACATTATTTTACGCAGTCCCTTTGGGGCACCATTGTCTTCTCTGTCGCCTGTTTCTTTATATCCGCTATTCCCTTATTTATGGATTCAAACGCCCCCTCATCCTATCCTCGCAATGCTTTGGTTGGTACGCCTGCTGTTTGGTGCGGCCTTTCTGTGAGGAGGGTGCCCCCCGCGGTGGCTTTAAGGGTTTGCCCCTACAGTGTGGTACCTGCGGAGATATCACGGCCGCCACGCACGCGATCTCAGGGGCAAAGCAAATAATGAGAGTCCCAGCAAAAGTCTCATAAACAACGTCCCTTCCGGGAGACGGAGTAGAGAGTTGGTTAGGCGCGTGGAAGGGAACGGCCAAATACATTCCAAAGCATCCGAATGTCAACGCCGCCCCTTTCTATTGCTCTTTTGTCTTTCTTATCCACGTTCGGCAGATGGTGATTTTTGATCTTTTCCGCACTTCGGCCAGATGCTTACATATTCTCCTATGGAAACGCCGTCGGCGAATACGGTGCCGCCGGAAAGCTCGCCTATACCGGAGAGAAACTCACTATAGAAACTGTGCATAGCATTTTTTCTGGTGCTTATCAATTCCTGCCTTATGCCATTTTCGGAAACTACTAAAATGAGCGTGCATGGCAAAGCGGCTCCAAAAAATATTTGTTATCGTTATATCTTTACCTCAAAAGTGGATTATTCTTTGTCAAGTATATTTTTTATTTCAAATATCTGAGTAAAAGAAATGAAAATTGCAACAAGAGCAGGGCATCATAAAACCCTTTCATGTTTGTCAAACTTTCAGTCCTATATATCTAACGATATTTATGCACGCTTACTTTTGGATTCAACTGTGAAGATGTTGTCATCCAAGTCAGCAGTAGTTATTATTTTTTATGACAATATTTGCAGAAATCATCTGCTCAGACATGTATGCCAATAAAAATTGGAGATCTGATAGACAAATTTCTGTTTCAGATTCGATTTATATATTCTATGTCTTGGCTTAACCCTTAACTGGGCGCGACAAAAAATGTCACGCAACTGGTCGCGTGGCGCACTGAGTGCGCCGCTGCATTGTGTGGAAAATGCGAACGTAAACAGTAATAATAATGATAGATTCATTCTAAATTTTGTTTATTTAACCTTTTAATGCATGTTATGATTTATAATTCTCATTTTTGAAGTTATTGTTAGGATTTTCTACATTATATACGAACTAAATTTTCAAGATATTATAGTATTTAGTACCATATGACATTATATCATTAAAATTTTTTATCATAATATATTTACATAAGCGTCATTTTAAGCACAAAGATGTAAAAATAGAAGAAATAGTGCTAAAATAATCACGTTGTAGAAATTTTTAAACTTTTACAGGCAAATCGCGATGCGTGTTTAACACAGCGGAAGCGACGCGCGTAGTTTTGCGTCTGTTTTACTCCTCAAGAACAATAGTTAAAAGGTTGCTAACAACTTGTTCGATTAGTCAGTCAATAAAGACAGGATAGATTAGAGAACAATGTATATGAAGTATTCTTTACAAATTGAAAGCATTTCAAAAATATTTGGCGTACTCTGTTCGCCAGCGCCCACTTAAGGGTTAAGAGGACTTTGGAGTTTTCAAGAAAGCGAGGGCTTTGACAGAGATAGCCAAGCAAGGAAAGGAATCACATAGGCCAGTGTTTTTCAAACTTTTTCTATCACCACCCTGTGGAATGTCTCGCGACCCAGTCGAGAGAAAGGCAACAATACTTTAAGTGATTTTTCATTAACCCTCGATAAAAAGTAACTCATACTAAAATATTGGCAATTACATAATTTAGAATTTAGTCGTAATTTTTGACATTTCAGCTGTTTATGCTTCGAGTTCAGATTTTCCTCATGAACCTCGCGACCTAGTAGATGGGTCGCGACCCGTTCTTTGAAAAACACTGCCCCCTGCCACCTTTACCTGCGGCCCCCCCATTAGAGCAGTTTGGGTGGTAGGAAGACGAGGGGGTGAGAGGAGGGAGCGGGCGAGATGGAAGGGCAGTTTTAAAAGGGGCGACTTATTATGGTTGCCGCGGGCGAGGAGCACCTGCCTTTAGAAAATTGCACAATTTCCATCCCGCGATTAATTCGACGTCAATTCTTCGGCCTCCGCTCATTGAATTTCGTAGCGCATGGTTACAAAATCCGGTTCAGAATTACTCAACGCCCTTTAAAATGAAATTTCACTAAGTTTCTTCCGTCATAATTTAAAGGATGCCTAATATTTTACGGATAATTGTCGGAAAAAGTAATCTATTTCGAAACATCTAAAGTAGATTTTTATTTCCTCGTCCCACTTATTTTATCTTTTTTTCATTTAGAATAACTTGCACAGAAACAGCAATTGCTGCCATTTTACAATAAGCGCAACTACGATATCAAGGCTGATAACGCACAAAGATGCTCTCGACAGTATCAGAACACGCGTCACTAGAATTTGGAGGGCCAATCAACCCTCTAACAAGGCTGGGGAAATCATGGGCAACGTCATGTTTTAAGATCGAAGTTTAATAACGGCTATCCGATACGAACAAAAGTGTAGGATGTGAGTTTTCGAAACGCACGACCGAATTTGACATTGCTGTTCCATTATATGAAGTAAAAGCACTTTTTAGAAGTCCGAATTTTCTCCCGTACCTCGCCATATGGTTGCAATATTAATTTTCTCGTTGCACAACCTGTCTCCTCACCTTTCATCGTGGAAAACACTCCTAACGCGTTGCTGAGCATGAACCCTCATTTATCCATTTTTCATCGCAATTACACTCATCCCTCATGCAGTTTTCTCAGATATGCATGACTCCCCGAGACCTTGATGGATCGAGGGTCTGCCTCAAACACCGTTCCTCTCATTTATAATGTCCGCGAGACACGAATTAAACACCCCCTCAATCCTTCCACCTCTCCGTCCGTTCCCACTCTCCCCTTCTCTCCCACGCGGCGTAAACACACGCACCTCCAATTCATGTCGTACATATATGCCCATGCAAACATCATTGACTGGGTTTTCCAGAAAGCTAGTCATCGTATCTCGCGGTTCCATATCAAAACAAACCGAAAGAAAATGACTTCCACTAACAAAAACCGATCACTACAAATTATTTACTGACATGGAATTCCTCCACTTCATTCCTCTGGTTTATTCTGGCCATAGACTTTAAATCCATAAAAATCAAACGTATTTGCTCCTGAGTGTTTTAATAAACTATTCTCTTTACATTCGCAAAATAATATCAACGTACTGTGAATGGTAAAGACTTTATCCTACCTCTTTGGTCGCTTTTTACATTTATATTTTTTTCTTTCCAAGCCTCAAATCGATGGAGGGAAACGTGGTGAGTTAAACTTATTCTATTTTAACGCATATATATTTGTGCATGTGTATGTGTTTTTGCTTTCAAGGTAGGTTTTATCTAGCCGTTGGTAATAAGACACGTTTACAAAAAGAACTGTACTCATCTCAATGTTTTCAATTTATTCCACAGATACAAAAAATAGCGTGGGGCTTGTCGGTTGCATAGAAGAGGTCGCCCACAATGCGATTGCTGTCTACTGGAACCCAATGGAAAGCAGCGCGAAGGTGAGTGCCATTACATTCTTGTCCTTTCACACCTGACATGCCGAGATCTGAACCGAAAAAGCGATTCCGCGGCCCTGCGGCGTAGTTAAATCCTCTTCTCCACTCTTTCTCCCCTCCCCTCTTTCTCCTCTCCCTTTTTTCTCCCCTCCCCCTTCTCTCCCCATTTCCTCCCCTCCCTTCCTTACCAGCTTCATCTGCTAACAAGCGAACGAAAATTCCTCATCAATAGCTACTCGTGTCGAATCCCGTGAATTCATAGAGGTCCATCTCTTCTACAAAAGTCGGCATACCCTATACCCCGCGATGATGTGCGTCGATGCGTCCTCCTCAACTCTTCCCCCAATTACCCATAATCCCTTTCTTTCTTTCTCTCTCTCCCTCCCTCCCCGTCGCGAGCGAATGCGTGACTCCCCTCGCGGCCAAAAACACGATTGCGAGGAAAATCGCAGTCCGCTCGAGAGAGATGTTGATGGAGAGGGAAAGAGATGGAATGGCAGGAGGGGGAACGGGAAGGAAGGGGGGAAAGGGAAGGTGGGTGAAAAAGGGAGAGAGAGGACGGGGGAAGGAGAGAATGAGAGAGGTATAACATGTAAAATAGGGGAGAGGTCCGTATGGAAGGCCGTTGGCACGAATGGAGAGGGAAACATAAGAGAGAGGAGGGCTGTAGGGAAGGGGGAGAGTCATCCGGAGGCCGCATTTTTAAACGAAAGAAACAGTTGCACCGAATGGCAGACTTTTCAGCAAAAACAAAATACGTGTGTGTGTGTGTGTATACACCCTCTCTCTCTCTCTACACACACACACAATACACACACACAATACACACACAATACACACACAATACACGCACACACACACACACACATATATATATATATATACATACATACATACACACACACGTACACACACACACACACACACACACATATATATATATATATACACACACACACACACATATATATATAGAGAGAGAGAGAGGAATGGGTAGACGAGGGCGAAATGAAGGGGAAATAATCACGTTAAAAATAAGAGGAGTGAACGAGAGAGGGAGGGGAAGCGATGAAGAGCAACCAATAGCAGAGAGGTAAGGAAGCCATTTGTGATCGGGACGGCGATAAGGGTAAAATTAACTGATGGTTCGTTTTTAATGAAGACGTAGGAGTGGGGAGATGGAAACTGGAGTTTGGAAACGGCTACGGTACATGCATGACAGCGGGAAGGGAAAGTTAGAAAAGGGGGGAGGGGGGGGGGGGGGGAGAGAAGCCATGGGCTGCTGCAAAGGCAAAAACGAAGATAGTGTCATTGCAATAGGTTTCCTGAGTATATCGACTATTCTAGAATTGGGAAACTCAGAAATTCAAAAAATCATTATATGAAATACTTTACATTTTAAAGATTATCTAACGTTAACGCAGGTTAACTTCTAGTTGACGGAGTGGAGCGAATATTAATATGAGCGAATATTAATATGAATTTGAAGATCGGAGGAAGCGGTTGGTATGTGTACAAGGCCAACATGTATTAGTCTAATCTGGATCTGGTGAAATGGGATTTGTGAGTTAGGCAATACAAGGAAGTGTAAGATGAGAGAGAAAAAAAAGATACATAGATTGGTGTAGGGATTGTCGGCGAGTTAATGGCGCGTGGGAGA
This sequence comes from Uropetala carovei, assembly GCA_036926305.1. Taxonomy (NCBI): domain Eukaryota; kingdom Metazoa; phylum Arthropoda; class Insecta; order Odonata; family Petaluridae; genus Uropetala; species Uropetala carovei. Next base: position 8,616,264 of record JAXCHB010000143.1, on the reverse strand, counting down.
GAGAGAGGGGGGGGGGGAGGGAGGGAGGGAAGTGCGATGGGCTATTTGATCGAATGGACCGTTAATAAAAAAAGAGGACGATGCGGATGAGCGGTGGATTGGAGAGATGGGTGGTGAGAGAGAAGGAAAACGGATATCAGATGGAAAGAGGAAGAGAGGTGTCTCCCTCTCCTGTAACTATCTATTTGGGCACAATACAAAATAAATTTGCAGGAGAGGATTTTAATGGCGCCATATTCTTAAGGATTAATTTATGGAAATGTGGGACCTGCTTTTTAACATACATACATACATCTGACCAAAGTTACCAATTGATTTTTGAAAAAATTTAAAAACACCTCAATGTTTTGTATACTTACTTCTAGCATTATCACCGTCGTTTACCTATTTTAAGCGCAATTCTTTCAAATCCCTTGAGAGGATTAGGGATTACATTTCTTTTGGAATTGGATTAATAATGTTTAACTCATTTAAGTACCGTATTTACACAGTGTTACTCTATATGGGGATTCGACTTGTTTTTATTTGCCGTTTCTCTATTATATAATTATATTTAAACATCTATTTCATTGTTTTTGTTTTTCATTTTTCAGATAAACGTGGCAGTCCAGTGTTTGAGTACAGACTTCAGCAGCCAAAAAGGCGTCAAGGTAAGCCACATCCTCATTTTTTAATCCGTATGAACTTAACATAGGAATGGTGGAGGAAAAAACCAAAGGAGAATTGTACAACAAATTAAAATTCGGGTTTATTTTTATAACCACTAAAAATTACTACATCTTACTGTTAAATGGCTGCCGGCTACTTTCAAATAAATAATTGATTTTATCGTTATTATACCCATGAAACGTTTACTGGTAAAAAAAAGTCAAGAAATTATCATTACATCACGTAAGAGGTTAGTATGTATCGAAGAAGAACAATAAAACGAAATCGTTCATACAAGAAATAGATTGACCGTTATCGATTTAAAAAATTATAAGGACACAAAAGTGCCCTAATGGACTTTTTATCGGTCGTCAAATTTTAAGTCATCTGTGAAATTCTTAAGTTGACAGTGAGCTATAATGTCGAAGGAGAAGGAAAAAATGAGTGAATGAGTGCAAAGGGAAGGAGGCGATTTGGAGTTGAAGGTGAGTCTACAGTAGTTTCCTAAAGGTAGGTCATTAGGGCAATGATTTTTGTTCTCGTAAGTAGATTATAGCTCAATACCAACAAATGGATGCACCCAAAGATATATTACCCGTATGTATGACAACAAGATCTTGTTTCAAGGTGGAGATGCTGGGAAATCTTATGTATCTATGAAAGGGTGCTGCACCTACAAAAAGAACCAGTGTTTTATAGTGTGCGTCGTTCGTGAGGTGCGTGTGATAGGTGATTCCGTGCCAATAAGGAAGGAGAGGTTGAACAAAGTGAACGAAACCAAGAGGAACAACTAGATTTCTATATTTCGGGCTTCAGCATTTGCAAGAGTTAAGAGACGCCATACTCCCACTCGTTACTCTGTCGTCGCTCTTTCCTTTCCTTCGTGGCTGCGTTTTGACCTGTGCCATCCGAACAAAAATCTCCATAGGGTTTCATCACGTCCGCTGAGAAAAACGAAATTTGTGTAAATTGCACTCGCCCTCTAACGCTGCTTTTAATTTTGAAGGAAAATTGTGATAAACCAACCAAATTTAAGCCTGTTTAAATCCGTCAAAGATAATTTAAAAGAATGCACGAGGTCTGATAATTCATTGATTATATTTCCATCGGTATAGTAAATCATAAATGAATAGAACTTTTCGCTTTGCTCGTTATATCGCCAACAGCATTGTTTGCTCATCAAATGTCAGAAGATTAATGCGACAGTACAAATAAACTACTATCACTGTATCTAAACTTGGGAATTTTCATATATCTTTATCCTTACTTTACGTTAGTTTAAGATTCAGTCGGTCAGCGGAAATTCGTATTTCTTTAAATTTTTCTATTGTGCAAAAGCACAAATTAAGCGAATGTAACCTTTAAAAAACCTTCGTAGTTCATCTGTCTGTGCGCAGACACCCGCCTAGTCTTCCCCACCTCCGCGCATTGCCCTCTCTCCTCCCGCTTCGCTCTCCTCCCCTACTCCGCCCCCGCGCCGCTCGGCCTCGCTAATTAAAGTCGATCAGCGTGACGGCCGGGGGTAAAGTGGGTTGACGTAGAGGATGAGGGAGATTGGGTGCGGCTTCTTCTTGGAAGGAATGGGTGACGAGATGGAAGGAGATTGGAGAGCCAAGGGGAGGAGAGGAGATTTTGGGGAAGAGGATGCGATGGGAGGGGTGAAGATACGTGGAGAGTGAAAGAGAGTGTATTCTGTTTATTCTGGACGAAGAAGAAGACCTCATTTTAATGCCTCGATTCACGCTCATATTTAGGCGGACGGCTTAAAGAAGTGTCGGATTACGAGGCGAGGAGAAGAGCTTCGTAAAATCGGGGATAAATACGAACGGGCGCCGCTTAAACAGGTCTGGGATTTTGAAAAATAAAAGTTTCGTAGTAGTTTTCAGCGGAAAAGTTTAAAATGAAGTTTATTAGCAATTTGTTTATTGATCACGCGTGCTCTAATTCGAAGTATAAAGTTAATTAATATTTCGCTTCATTAAAAAAGACCAATAAAGCCGCTCTAGAGGTTAAAACTGTTGTTTTATTCCAGCGTGTAGTGTGTATAAGCTAGCAACCACAAGACTCGTATAAAATCTTGCTCAAATTTAAAAAAATCTTCTCATTTGCTTTGAAAGGAAATATTATGCTTTAAAATTGTTTTTTTAATGTTCACAGAACGTAATAATTATTTCGAGTAATCTATCTCGGATATCTCCTGATTGCACCTTTCTATTAAATATTCTTTCAAGATCCTCCGTGGTTGGACTCTTACAATGAACACCCCTTAATTAATATTATACGGAAAAGAGACGTGAGCGAACATCCGATTTATTATAAAGAAAATGAAGTTCGTGATAGAAACAGAGAGAGAAGTTATGTAATAGGAAGGGCGGGGGCGTCTCTTTCAAGGCGTATTATGCCGCCCCACTCACATTGGGGACGGCCGAAGGAGGAACGCCGAGGAATCCTCTACAGGCAGAGGGGGCAGCAGTAGATCGAGCGAGGACCAGCGGTAGGAAATGCTTAGTGTGAGAATAAATCAAGTCCTTTCCGAGATTTTCCTCGTTGTATCGAAACCATTTTTTTCTTTCAAGTGTATCGCTCATCGCCGGCCATTCAAGACTCAAACTGCCGATAGAAACGCCGCCAAAAAGCTGTAATTGACAGCAAGCCTCACTTAGAATTTTTCATAGCTAGCATCTCTTTTTGGATATAGCATTACCAATAACTATATTTTACGATTATTTTTTCCCATTGAAAGCGCCAAACCTTGTAGTCTTCAGATCTGCATATGATAATTGATATGCGAGAGCCGAATATACACTCGACTGTTATGCAATGTATATTTAAGACAACATTATTACAGACATTTTAAAAACTTTTATAGACCTTGTAGTACTACTTACTGTATCACGGATAAACAATTATTATTACATCATCTTTTTGAGTTGAGGATGCTTAGTTTCTGTTAATTACGTTTAGAAGTCGATTTGATAGTGTCTCTGATGCGCCATAATCAAATCTCGGCCCTCACATAATTGCAATTGATCCGTATCTACAGCGTGCGTTTCTTTATTAAAGAGATTGACAAACAACTGCTTTCATTGATGACAAATATCATTTGACAAAAAGGTTGGAACAAGCAAAGGCATATTTTGGATGAAACTGGAAATAATGTAAAAGATAAGCGTAAGCAAAGGGCGCACAAATAGAAGTAAGGATTATATTATTTAAATCGAAGCCATTCTTTATGTTTTTGTATTACATATCGTGTTACATTTGTTCTTCAAACAGTTTTCTGTCACTTTCTTCACAACCGTTAAGTTGCGCCATGATATTCCAATCCGTCGATTTTTATATTTTCTCACGCCATAGCCATTTTCCCACGTCCTCTCTCCCTTCCCAAACGCCGTTAAGATGGAGCCACCGGCCATCCGCATTACTGAAGACTCGTCCGAAGAGTACGTGGAAATCGTGACTCCCGAAAAACGTGACCGTGGCCATGAAATCTCATATTTTAACACGTTAGAGTGACTCGAAAGAAGATTGAAATGCATCTCCGAGACCCATGCGTGCAAAATCATACAAAAATATTTTTATGAATGTAAGTTCTTATTAAAGCGGAGAGGAATAGCAAATTGTCGAAGAAAACAAAACCCACATTCGAATTTGAGTGCAATATATAATCAGGTGGAGCAGCAGACCTGTTTCACGTGAATCCCTCTTTAAAATTCTCGACCACTTGATTCACCTTTCCGTCTCCCCATACATGAATGACCCGCTCGTGTCAGTCCAATTGACGAGAGAAATCGCGCCACGATGTGACACTTGTGTTGGTTTTAAAGAATAATAATGATTTTGTAGGCCATCGAGGGGAAAAGGGACCCTCTTTCTTGGCTGCAGCGCGTAATTGGATGAGAAGTGGAGGCGAGGCAGTCAGGAGAGCCGATTGGGGTGGTGAAAAATGTTTGGAGAGATTGCGAACGGCGAGGAATAACTAGTTCCGCTCATTTGGAACACAATTGGCTCGTAACTACAAGAAGTCGTCCGCGAGTTTCCTATCTTTCGAAGAGATCCTTTCTTAACTACGAAATGGCCGAAGGAAGATGTAACCCAGAATCGTGGTTAACGACCTGACAAAAGGCGCGCCGTGGAATAAATTTCTTTGAAGGGGTGTGAAGCGAAGGGGGTAAGTATTGTGGATGGAATGGAATGGAAAACACGACGCCCTTAGAGATGTTCGATAAAGTGAGCATTGGATTTAAGAGGCATAGCGTCGCCTTCTCGTATCGTGGACCTCGACGATTTAATGTAGGATTGGTTAATGAGCGTAAAATTTGAGTAAAGATCTTTCCACGGAAGCTCACGCAACATAACGCAGCTTCGTATGAGAGTCAATATTTTCTGTATAGATATTTATGGAAGGCAAAAATATTTATTTTATTTAATAAAATTATTTTAAAGTTTTGTCACATTTTTTCAATTTAAATGCGACGAACCTGATTTTTAAGTAGAACTATCAAATGCTTCCTCAGTAGATATCGCAGATTGAAACTGTTGCATTTTTAGGGAGAACCACAAAGGTCTTCGGGGGCTATTCTACGTCAAGATGTATATTTTCGGAAGGCGGGAGTTTTCCGATACACAGAATCAAAAATCAACCTCTTACTGAAGCGTGCATCCAAACCGTTCGGACCCTTTTGTTAGGATTTCTTTTCACTCGCATAATTCAATCGGACTGTGACAGTACGAATATAACCTCGCATGAGTTAGGTTCAATAGGCGTTGAGTAAAAAAACCTTTAGGTGCCTTTTAAGGCTACCCATTTCGCACAAAAAACACGCATTTTTATGAGATTCTCGCCCAGTCGTTCGTCTCCCACCGACACGTACTGGGAAGAGAATTGATTCGTATCATGCGACTCAAAAAACACCCTCTCCAAACGAGGTGTTCCCCAAGGATTCTCATACAGGTATACCAGCAATTTTTTTCCATTTTTCTCAAATCTTGAACGTATTTATGCTCTCTAGGAATGCATCACTCCTCCCCTCCCATCGTTTCCGGCGGGTTTTAAAGCCCCCCCCCCCTCCCACATTCCCTCTGCCTCCGTCCCGAGCCCCCCTTTTCATCCGCTCTTCCTCTCGTTTCTTTTATGTTTACGATTACAGCTATTGTTAATCTTTCCCTTCTCGTTGGAGTCTGGTCGCCTAAACCGAGAGTAAGGGTACCTACCCTCTGAACCGAACCTTTTCTTACTCCCTTTTCTCGCCCCTCATGCTTCGTACAGATTTTTCTCTATCTCTTTAAAATATTTATTTTTTCGGAACGAAAGCGTAAGTTTTTGCAGGGACGAAAAAGATTCCATATGTTTCAATTTTCAGTTAAATAAAGGCAGATCTGGTAAATAACATGTACAGGAAATAAACTTGCCTCCTAGATTTTTGCTCAATTTTGTAATGTTTCGTAGCATCGAATTTGTCGTAAAATCAACTACATCATCACCATTTCAAGAACATTAATTTTTATCATAGGCCCATAATTATGTATTTTACTTTGAAAGAAGCAAAAAAAAACTATTTAATTGCTATACCTGAAAAAGAATCATTCATAAACCGAATATAATTTTCAAAATTGTATTTTTCACGAATTTCTCTTCCCTTCAATGGCGAAGTAAGGGGCTCCGAAAAAGGTTTTTTATGTATAATCTCAGAAATATTTATCATTTTAAAAACAATGAAGGAAAATGTATTTTTTGCGCTGTGATGGTTTACTTATTAAAACGGGGGGGAGGCCAAATAAAGGGGTAGGCGTTACATGAGTTTTCAGTATATATTTAGATTGCAGGGCCCCCAATATTTTAGCGCCGGGGGCCCAATAGTTTAGCGCCAGGGGCCTCAGAATGTCTAAATCCGCCACTACTTTCCTTGATTTTGGCGATAATATATAACAAGTATTAAAGTTACTGTTGGAGCTTCTTTAATAGTTAGAAGGGGCGGGTGAAGAAGGCAAACGAGGGACAGGTGATGTCGAGAGTAGCTGGTTTTGACAGGACCCTATTGATGTCAAGAGGCATGCTTAGGTGATTTTCTTTTTCATTGCATGGAGTCCTGCCATTTTTTAAAATCCCTCTTAGATATTTCTGTAGATCAAATAGCGAAGGGAATGTTTTACAGTTGCTTGTCACCCTGAGCATACTATGAAATGCAGTTTAGAGTTAGGTGGGTTAATTGTGAAGTTGATTTTGCAGATGACATGAAACTATTCTAAGTTACATTCATAAAAAAACGTTCAAATATACATCTGTTTCCGCGATGGATTGACTTTTGCAAAGTCAATAATACTTTCCCATAAGTATTTTTGCATGTTTTATTATGCATTATGTTTACCACCTATGTCTACGATATTATACTGTAAGGAAATGATTAAAATTAAGGAAATGGCCTACACACATAGGCCATATACTGTACATTCCGGATCTATTTTATTCAAGTCATTTATGAATTTAAAAATCTGACTTGGATAACTGAATTTTCACCATGTCAAATATCCGTCCTTCGGAAATTGGACTATCGCATACTTGAGTCAAGCCATCTAACATTTTCAGCCTCAACACGTAATGCCTCTCGCACCCTCACTCTTCGTATACTAAGGCTCATCTGCGTTCCCAAAACGCAGGGCCCTCAAAGCGGTGGTTCTAAAAGCTTGAGGGTTCGACTCTTCGTGATAGAGTTTCAGTGCATCTCTATGTTCTGTTTAAGCCTCTTTGCATTATGCTTGTTTTTTTGCAAGTGTATTTTGTTTTTCAGACAAATTTCCTTTTTCGTGCAAAAAGGTATCCATAATCCGAGATCTTATCACGAATGGAGCACATTCTTTTCACGGTCTTCGCTGCCTTTTAATCCAACTTAAAATTTCTTCGTTTCTGATTCGAGCGTGCCGTTTTTCAACTGTCGGTTGAGAATCCTGATCATTTTTAAGCCGACGTTTGCTGGCCGTAGAATCCCAAAAAAGAATCCTCCAAAGATTTTTTAATGCTCTCTAGCCTGAGAGAGACGCCCACCGATGACCTCCTTCCCAATGTCTTTCTTTCAACGCACGTCGTTTCCTTATGGCAAGTTATATTTTGCCAAAAGTATATTTGATAAAAGTTTTTGTGAAAATTCCACCCGCAAAACCGTATTACCTTGAATAAAGTTCACTCTCTTAAGAGCCTCAAACCATTTCCTCCCCTCCCTCATTTCACCACCCATGGTGCTTGCTTTTCTCCATCCGCAGACCTTCCTCTCTCTCCATTCCCTCTTTCCCCTCTCTTCCTTCCTTCCCTCCCTCCTCTCTATTCATTCGATGGCATCTCATCTCCTGGGACTCATCGGGCCAAGTTTACGATTTGAGTCCCCTAAGGGGGATATCCCAAAATATATCCTCGGTCACGGCAGTAAAACTATTCATTTAACCTAAAGCTCGGCTCCTTCACGTTTTTCTTCCTCCGTTACCTCTCCCTCCTTCTCTACTCTCCCATATCCCAATTTTCCATCGCCTACATTTTTTTTTGTTGGCCCGAAACTCTCTCGCGCTCGCTCATTCCATCTCCTTTGAGCCGGAATTCGCCGAAAAGTTCGGCTTTGGATCATTTTTTGCTCTCGAGTCGCCATTTGCGGTCTGCGCAGAAAAAGAATGAAGAGACGATGAGCGTGGAGGAGAAAAAAATCGTCGGAGGGAGTGTGAATAAAGAGGCACAACAGGTTGAGGGAGGGAAGGAACTTGGGGGTGGGGTGGGAGGGAAGGGCGGAAGATGACTATTGGACCTCGAATTAATGTATGCAAAATTACGTTTTTATTAGGGTGTGTTCATATATACATTCATACACACATAAGGAAAGCATTGCATAATATGAGGCAGCAGTAACAGTGCCGTAGCGCCAGGGTCAAGTCCGTCTCAAACTGTTATAATTATTAAGACATTAGTTTTCATTGGCTGCCAAATATGAAACTTTTTACATTTATTTCCATACATACAATTTAGCTGCGAGCGAAAATATCTTTGGAAATATTCACAACGAAATATCAATTCCCGACTCGCCTGCTGCCAGCCCTTCTCTTCAAAGCCTCTTTTAAGGTACTGAACAGTAAGATGAGAAAATGATTGGTGTTCACTTCCTTAGAGATCGGACGTTAAGGTCAATTGCTAGAATATATGGTGAACCCTTATCCTTATGGCCCAAAAAAATCTAAACTCCTGTGAAAGAGCCCCGGGTTTGATTCCTATTCTTTCCTCCGTGTGATTATCATTAGAGCCAGTTTAGGATGTTTTTAATTTGCGTTTTCAAACTGGATAGAATCGAAATATTAACTCGACTCATAAACGTACTTACGGATAGAAAAAAGTTTATTTTTATCACTAAGATAATTTTAATTAGTTTAAAAATTCTCGGAATGCGAAAAATGTTATTTTCTCGTTTTTAGCAAAAATATAATTTAACCGCTGTGGAAACTCGCATTGTCACCACATTTGAGAGTCCAATGCTTTTGTATGGGAAATATGTATTGAGAATAGATATTTTCATTGTTGTACATATTACGTTTTTTTGTTGCTTATTTGGTTTTTAGCTATGTTTTTGTATTTCGATTAATTGTCCAAAGAAAACAGTATAGTATATTAGTCAAATAACTTCAATAGAAGTTTACAATCGTAAAAGTATAATACAACGATATAATTAACATCTGTTTTGCTAGATGTATTAATCGTTAACAGTGAATTTATTTATATGCATTGTTATTTTTAAGTAACGCTTAGCTAAGGCCCACATCTCCTTTAATTTTTATTTAATACTTCATACATGACCATCTGTCAATTTTGACGGACGGTTGCACTAGTTCATTGTAGTGATGCCACTTTTACAATATATTGGCACCATTTCCGAATATCGTAATTCAGAGCATCACCATTCGCGACTTTTTCTTTACTGCCGAGAGTTTTTGGAGGTCACCGCTTTCTCATGGCGATCCTCAATGACTTTTCGTCGGCTTGTTTGTTCCTCGTTATTATACTTTAGCGTGGATTTTTTTTTCTCGACTTTTCATCTCGTTAGGGCGGCAAAAGAGGGAGGGAACGAGTCTAAAGATTTGTTCGGGAGAGAAAGAGACGCAATACTCTGAGAGGCAGCGAGAACTTTTTGTTTCGCGCACATAAATTTACGAGTCGCACCCTCCACGCCGCTTATTTTACTGGGCCATGAATGTCGCTGAAAAGTAATAGTTTCCAAGCGCAGAATCCGAACCCTTCGAAGGTCTTCACAACGAACCAGCGATCCCTTTCAACTCCTTCCCACGCACCCACAATGCCCACTCCACATTTCCACACCACTCCCACCATCCCCTGCCTCCTCCTTCTCCTCTTCCCTCTCTCTTTCTCTCTCTCTAATGATTACAGGGCGAGAAAAAAGGTGCAAAAAGAAGGCGAAAATGACCGAAAAAGCCCTCCTGTTGAGAGAAAAAAGAGCCGAAAAAACAGAGCGACTCTGGCCTGAGGCCATAGACGCCGATCTCGACTTTTACTACTGTGGTCTTTTCAAGTGATGGCTCTATAGAGCGCGGATCCTCCTCGTGGGTGCGGACCTCGGAGGGCTCTGGCCCTAAAGGGCCTTTCGCCTCGGCAATTGTTCGTCTCGCAAACGCCACTCACCTGAACGAGAAGTCATCGAGGCATTTCTTATTTCGCCGCATTTATTGTCCTCTGCCCGAACCTCTTTTGTAAACTCTCCCGGTATACGCTCTCATTTGTTTACTTTTCGAATTCCTTATAACACCCGTGAATGATTCCACGACATTAGCATATTTTTCAGGTTCAGTCCAAGATATTATGGCACCCAGGGCTAGAATCGATTTCAGCGCCTTCTTCAGATAATTTTTGCGAAGACGTTTGAAAGGTACAACCTAATTTAACTTTCGCTCCTTTTCCCGAACGATAGCAGTTAAAATATCGACTAGGAAAAAATATAAATAGCTAACCGAGATCTATTAACTCGAAAACTGTTCAGTTAGATCGCCGGAAAGTGCCCTAAGGATCTTAGCAACTCGGTAAAGTCGGTCGGCTCGCCGGTGTTTCAAGCTGACCCTAGTTTTTCTGCATTCCTCCACAGAATTTATGCAAAAATTCTCTATCGAATCTCAGTAATAGATTACTCACTTTTCGTGTCAGCGTCTTTGCACTTCCTAATCCACAGCGCTTTCACGTGACCACGGGTCACTCTTGAGTGGCAAGGGAAGCCTCACGTAAAAGCCTATTGCATCTCTTACTACATCATATTTGTACGTCATATTAATTTGCATATGAGACTCAAGACATAGAATTGAAGAATTAGGTTCCTAACTAGGGCATCGAACCGTAATTTTTTTCGCTCCGGTTTTCGTTCCGGTTCACTCAAAACACAAAATATCGGTTCCGTTACGGTATCGCTCCGGCAATCATTATTGAACCGGTTCGAATCGGTTTTTTTCGCTCCGACCTTAAAATAATTTTAGGAAACTTTCAAGAACTGATTTATTAATTTACGTAATTTTCTAATTAAATCAAATATATCTTCACTGTAACAATAGTGTTATTAAAAAACTAATATTAAAACACGAAAATACATTAATTAAATGTAAATATTTAGTATCTTATTTATTTAACATTTATTAAAATTAAATGACTTACAAACCATACATATGTCACAAATGATTTCAACAGGTTAGGAAAGTGTAAGGTGGATTATAAATAAGCACGTTTCCTGCGATAGAGTATTATAAACTTATTATGTTATGCATTTTCTAATTTACTCATTTTCTGATTTACTGTGCTTAGTCTTTAGTACTAAATTTCATTAAAATCCGCTGAATAGCTACGAAGAAAATAATTGCATCCTGGTAGAAGAACGGACAGACCGAAGAAATACGCGCTAAAGCTGGAATGCCTAATAATGAATTTTAATATTTTTATTCACAAGTCGTGCAGCAAAATAAGAAATCGCGTTGTCTCAGTAGTGTCAATAAGTTGAATAAGACATTACGTTATTTTCATTAAGAATTTGTTGATCACATGCACTGCTCATATTATAAAAACTGTAAATGCACGGCTTTATATTTCCATTCAAAGATCACGTAAATGCATTTAAAAATGTATAAAATTTTTGTGAGGAAGATGCCCTCGGAAATTGAGAGTCTGAAAATCCAGAAAGTCTGAGAAATGTTTATTAGCACGATACAAATTTACTATACGGAATTTTGCAAACACACAAAGAAAACATTCATTGGCACTAACTTAAAAGCAACAGGGTAAATAGTAATTAAAACAGAAATTTGACGCTTTAAACTTTGCTTTGATTTCAATGATGTCATTATCAAATACGCAAGTAGTTGCATCAAAGCCACAGCAATGAATTATTTTGAATTAATTTCTCACTATACCAAATATTCTCTTGAAATTAAAGTACATACATAGAAAATGAGACTTACTTATTCCGCGCTGGATAATTTATCTTGTCCTTAACACTTCGTTATTCACACCGATAAACTAAAAATTTTGATGGAAATAACAAATATACATAAATGTTTTATTCCTATTTTCAGTAACGATTAACGTTCAATATAAAATTGATTTTTTTCGAGTTTACAATATATACCTATTTAAATTTACGAACCTCTAACATAGGGCAACTAATGTAGGAATGTGCATAAGGAACAAACGTGGAACAATCCTTCTTCAATAGTTAGTATGGCCAGACTGATGGATGCTAGTTCATGTGAAGGAATTAAAGGTTGTGGATGTAGCAGACGAAACATTGGGGAAAACTAGACATTCATAAGGTTCAAGGAATTCTCAAATGTGTAAATTTCCCCATGGAATTTCCTGAAGTCGGTAGATATTATCTTAGAAAAGACTTACGGTCTTATTCGTGGAACGAACCAAGGAACTTGAAGATTAGTGAACTTGGTGGGGGTTTGGACCCCATGGCGACAAGGTATGGGAGCGTGAGGGAGGCCATGACCATTTGAACATGGAAGGTTACTGAGCGGTTGGAAAATTCCGCCTTTCGCTTACACTGTTTATCCGAACCGAAATAAAGGAGCCAAATAAATATCGGTTTTCGGTTTCGGTTCGGGTTCAACACATTTAGTTTTTTCGGTTCGGGTTCGGTTCCACTCCGACCAAAAATATCGGTTTTTTTCGGTTCGGATTTTCGGTTCGATGCCCTGTTCGCAACCGCGAGAATCATCGATTACTCGACCTCTCGATCTCTTCTTTAATTTTTCCCGTTCCGTTTTCATGCGCCTAATTGTAAGACTTTTGTCTCTAATCGTTAAATCATGGATCGCCAATCGGACCAATTTTATAGCTGCAGTTTCCGTGCAAAAAATTATTAGTTCCCTACGTTAGTGACAAAAAAGTGATTTTGAATACATCTACATGATACCCTGCAAATCACCAGACTGGTTGGGTTGAAAACATATCACGCACATAAATTTTCAATCCTATAGACATAATTTATATATATATTTCTCCGTGATAATTGATTCACTCGTTGCCCTTAAATTGTATATTTTCAAGGCAGCAGTTCGCACAGTCTGCCATTGCTTGTCTAAACTGCTTGTAATCACAACAGCATCTTTCTTTCTGTTCATAGGGGCTTCCCCTCCATCTTCAGATTGACACCTACGAAGACCCAAGGGAGAGCAGCGTGTACCACAGAGGTTACTGCCAGATTAAGGTGTTTTGCGACAAGGTAAGTCACATATGCCACATTTTACTTCAAGTATACATAAAAATTTACTCTTGTTTAGCCTTTTGAAAAATACAGGAAATTGCGAAAAAATATTTTTTAAACAGTTTTCTCTGATGGCGACTTTTGGTAACGCAAATAACCCGAGAACGGTAATTACAATTTTGAAGACTTTTTGCAATATACTGGAATCTACCTCTTGCATCTTTTAAACTTGTCATCGTCTATCATGAGGTCATGGTCTCGATTCCAGGACTGTTTTTTCCATTTGCATATTAAAATAAATGTAGGATTTTCGGGACTCGAAACAGATAACGAAATTACATTTTTTTGCAGTTGAATATGCGTCTAATCGGTTCGAAAATAAATTTTAACGCGAAAATGTGATGTGTTGTTACATGAAAATCGTCAAGGTGATTGGAATTGTAGCCGATTTTGTGTAATTTCTTATGGTATACTGGGATTATAAATTCACGTCGCATATTTCTACACATTCAAGAAATTTCAACGCTGTTTTTAAGCTTAAACAATACATCTACATCTACATGATACCCTACAAATCACCAGACTGGTGGGTGGCAGGGGGTGCAGCACACCAAAACCTACCTAATAACGTCCCTTGTGGGAATCACTCTCCTGTTGTGATACCGTATGGTCCTTGGGAAAAACGAGCTCTGATATCGCTCGGTCCTACAGTCGATCTCACGTATTTTATTCTCGTGATCATGCCTGCCCATGTATGTAGGTGCCTCTAATATTCCTGAGACCTCCTCTAAGAGAACTTCCGACCTAAATTTCTCCAGAAGCCTTAACCTAGCGCTAATTCTGCGATCCTCTAGCGATATCCAATTCAACTCCTTCAAGAGTGATGTGACGCTTAATTTTTGCTTTACGAATCTGGCTGCTCTGCGTTGGATTCTTTCTAACTCAAGTATTTGTCCCTTTTCGTACGGATCCCATATGCTGGAAGCGTATTCGACCTGAGATCTGACCAATGATAAATAACACGTTTCTCGTACCTGTTCTGTGCTACTTCTTACTATTCTGCCTACGAAGCCCAATTTCTTATTATCTGCGCCTACGATCCTTCGAATATGCATATTCCATGATAGGTCACGAGAAATAGTGACTCCTAAATATTTAACGTACTCTGCAGATTGGATATTCAATCTATCAATTCTGTACTCTGAGTCTAATTCATTGTTCTTACTCTTCCAGAAACTCAATAGGGAACATTTGCTGTGATTAACTTCGATTTTCCAATCTTGACACCATGCTGAAAGGGCGTTTAAATCTTCCTGGAGCGATTTTTGGTCATCCTGACTCGTTATCTCCTTATATAAAACGGTGTCATCTGCGAAAAGTCTTATTTTTCAGCGAACTACCGAGCAGATATCGTTTATATATATCAGGAATAGTAGTGGGCCTATGACACTTCCCTGTGGAACACCTGATGCGGCTTTTACCGGGTATGAAGATTTCCCATCAATAACTACTATCTGTTTTCTGTTTGAGAGGAAGTCTTTTACCCAACTCACGATACTTAGGTTTATGCCGTACTTTCCTAGTTTACCTATTAATTTATTATGGGGTACTTTGTCAAACGCTTTTTTAAAATCAATGAAAATGGCATCAACCTGAGTGTTTTTCTCTCCGCATTGTAACAAATAAATACCTTGATTACGATAAATAATACGACAGTAACGAAAAGTTTGTTGCATCAAAACTTTTATATGTTCAAACCTATTTTACTTAATATAAAATTCACTGATGTAAACTTTTCATTTATTGTTAACTTTAATGCCTATAAAAGGCGGTTTCATTAACATTTTATTTTAATTTAATACTTAATTCATGTATACCCATCATTCTTGATGAGAAATAACACGAGTTATTAATACAAATACATATATAGGAACCGGGTATATTATATAAGACACAAGGAACTTCCGGAAGTATTTAGAAAGAATACAGATATGAAAATCCAAAATTTTCATTTTTAGGGAAGTTTTTTTATTCCGTTGTTTCTTTCCTACCCTCCACAAGAAAAGCATGGCAATCAGTGCAGTGCTTTATAGAAATGCATTTTAAATTACTTTAAATTGACATGTAAGCTCGGGACATAAATCGTTATATAGTTCAAAGAATGGAATTTATTTTTTTCGAAGACAAAATTCATATCCATGCTGAATTGGCGTAAAAATTTCTTTTTAATCAGAAAAAAGTAGTTTCCGGTTTTCAAAAATTAAAAATGCATATCAAATACCTCGGCAACGAGTTCAATGATTTCAAATGGGAATTAACAATTTATGTTATAACTAGACGAATGACCCGTTTAAAACGGCATTTGAAAACAAACAATATAAAAATAAAACCAACAAACAAAGGATAAAATTATAATATTTGAATAAGACTGGAAAGGGCTACAAATGAAAACAAAGGTATAGTTTTAAAAAATTAAGAGGAAAACAGTCTTATAGCTCAATAAAATTGTTTTAGCTCTTCAGTAGCTCTCTTATAACGACGTTCCTTGTAAATACTCTTTCGTTTAACAGCAATTGCCCTTGATTATCTTTATCCTTAACCCAAAATTTCAAATTATGTGTGTCACGTGTTCTAGTTATGGCTACATACAGCTGTCCATGTGAAAAAACTGCATCTGGCAAATGTAATTCATAATATCTGTTCTATTCAGATAATGCGAAGGCACAGCGCAAGCAACTGCCTTTAATTTGCAGAAAGACTTCAATAAGACATCGAAGGCACGTTAAAACATCGTCGAATTATTTCAAACATTAGTATGTTTTAAAATACGTAATTTACCACATTTATCCATCCAATTTACGTAAGTGAATGTAGGTTTATGAGCATATATGGCTTGAAACAACAATGCCCGTTTCCAAGGCGATCATTGATGAAAATGAACGATTTTTCTTACATCGGCGAATTTAAACGTAAAATTTGCTAAACTTTTACCTTTAGGTGAGAAAAGACGAACAAGATTAAACGGCCCGTTTATTTTCCTTTAAAATGGTCCTAATTTGAAGGTCGTAGGTCAATTCTTTTTTATTTTATTTCCAAAAGAGTAAAACTCCACGTTGAAAATTAAATTTTAGTGTGTAAACTTATGGGTCGAGATATAAAATTCATATGGAATGTAAAGCATCTCCTGGCGTCGAACCCGGGACTTTCTTGAAAATTTTTATAGCATTCGCTTTTTGAACGTATTCATAGCAATCCTACCGAATTTGGCTGGACTGGCTGAAGAAATGGCCGAGATATGTTGAGATATTTAGCGTTACGCAAAAAATGATGACCAAGAGATTTAGCCTTTTATAGTTATTGATGATAACTAGCGTAATTGCCCGTCAAATATGACGGGTAGGCGTGAATTAAGTATTACGTTAAAATAAAATAAAAATTAATGACACCAACTTTTATGTGCACTAAAACGTAAAAAAATAATATAAAATCTACATAATCGAATGTTCCAGAAAGTAGTAATAGTCATGGACATATAAAATGATGTTTTAAAACGATTTCATTACAATTTTTGTACATTTCTTACGCATTAGAATCGATCCAACAATAGACTTTAACAATTGCAGTTGCCATGGCGATGAATTGAATGAAGGCGTAAAAATCACCAAAAAATAGTCATTAAACCTAATTGTCGACTTTTTTCGAATTATATTTGAATTTCGACAGTAGAGAAATTCATTTCCATAGTTTTCTCGGTCTAGCTGTGAAAATTCACCGTCGATATCTCATTTTTAAAGATATTTTAAAATACTAAAGAGAAAAGGCTCACGCTTCGTTTCAGCTCTGCCCATGTTATTCAAATAAAGAAAAGATATGTTCCTGGAGTCAAACCCAGGACTACTATGTAAACGGCGAGCAGTTTAAAATTGAAAAGTTGAACAGTTAAATGATTGCTGAAAGTTTGATTGAAAAAGTTTGAAAAGCTTTTTAGTTATGAGCGGTTTTCCTTTTCTCCCATCTAACACCATATAGCAACCAAGCGTTACACCGTCCTGACGCACGTTGATAGAAGTGATTTAATGCTTTTAATGAGAATGCATAATATCATATGAGAATTATATTACAACTAGTGTAATGCCCGTTGAAATGTCAACGGAAGAATTATAGATAGATAATTATTATTATTTTCATTTAAAATAATTAATATCCCACTTTCACATATGAAATATTTTGTCATATACAACATATCTAGTGAATATTCTGTTGTTGACGGGCTATCTTTAGTTAAACTTAAAATAGTTGCCTCTTTTTCCCTCCCTTCCCCCCCCCCCCCCTTTCACACCCTTTCTCGCTCTCCCATCCTCTATCTCCCTCCCCCTCCTCATTTCTCCCCCTCTTTTCCCCTTCCTCCTCTACTTCCCTCTCTCCCCCGCCCTCTCTCTCCCCTTCCCTCTCTCTCTCCCCTTCCCTCTCTCTCTCCCCTTCCCTCTCTCTCTCCCCCCTTCCCTCTCTCTCCCCCCTTCCCTCTCTCTCCCCCCCTCCCTCTCTCTGCCCCCTCTACCTCTCTCCCCCCCTCTACCTCTCTCTCTCCCCTCTACCTCTCTCCCCCCTCTACCTCTCCCCCCCCTCTACCTCTCTCTCCCCCCTCTACATCTCTCTCCCCCCTCTACCTCTCTCTCCTCCCTCTACCTCTCTCTCCCCCCCTCTCTCTCGCATTAAAAGCATACAAAGCACGCTTATATCGGACACCCATAAGGATTGATACAACAACAGAATTTTGAGGTCTAACAATATAATTGGTAGCCAAGGCAACATTCCGTTAAAATGGCAATATTTCCACAAAATATGTGAATTAAACGTATAACATGAGCGATTTCGAATTGTATGCGGAAAAGGTGAGCAGAATAAGAAACTTTGTAATTTTTTCTTCAAAATGGTTCAGATCCGAAGATTGTAGGTTAATTCCTTCTCATTTTAATTTCCAAAACAATAAAAGTCTGCACATCAAAAAATTGATTTTTACATGTTACCTTACGGAAAATGGAAATGTCTTCCTTGGAGTCGAACCCAGGACTTTTTTGGAGATTTATTTTCGTCATTACCTTAAAATATGTTAATCAAGCATCCTTGCCAAATTTCAATCTTCTAGCTATTCGGGAAGTTTGTTAAAACGCTCTATATCGGCCATCGTGAAATTGTGACCAACCAACAGACCTGGGCTATTATAGTATTAAATGCCGTTGGTTTCAACCAGCGACTTGAGCTTATGATGACGTCGTAATCCTTAGGCGGGAAATATCACATTATTTTTTAAAACGCATTACTCATTTTATTTACGTAGGTATCACGGATAATCCTTTCCTTAATGACCTTTCTTTTTTAATTGGATGCATTCATACTCTCTCAAGCTTCTTCAGCATTATATGTATAGTCCTTTCTTTTCCTACCGTCCTAACCGAAATTCTCGTCTCCCAATACCAGCCCATCACTCCTGCTATTCTCCACACCCTCGTGAGCTTTGCCCTCTCTCCATCTGCATCTCTTCTCCTCTCCAATTCTCTCTCTCCCTTTCCCTTTTCACCCTCGACACAAATGCGTTCAGCAGAACGTATCACTTAATTTTTTTACTAATTAAAGCTTTTTTTCTTCCTTTCTTTGTACGTTTTCTCCATTTCATTTTCTCTGTCTTCCTTCAACTTCCTGGTTACTTGAAAAGTTTCAACCAATTCTACCAGTTTTTTTTACTACAAAAGTGACATAAATGATTTTGAACTAATTCTGTATCCTGAGAGGAAAATTTCTGCCAGAGCGTTGATTCCCCGCCCTTCATTCGCGGGATTTCACCATCTCTCTCTTTGGTGTCTTCCCTCTATCTTTCCTCCACTTCTCAATTCGTGACATCCTTCCACGTGGTTCTTGGGCCAACTTGCTACGGCCTGCCTGAAAATGTCAAGTGTCTTGACAGCCTACACGACTTATCCATTCAAACTTCATACCACGAGATCCTAGAGGCTTCTTTCTCTCCTCTCTCTGCCTGCCTGCCTGACTGCCCGCCCACCTTTCTTAGTTTCTCTGCTTTGCCTTCCTCTCCTTCTCTCGTATTTTCTGTATATGTGTATATTTCTCTCTCTCTCTCTCGTAGTCGCTATCTCTCGAACAAATCCCCTTCATTTCTCCGACGGATATATATGTCACAAAAAATCCCTTTTTGGTGAGCACGAAATAATTCTCGTGCTTAGCCACCAGTCGAATGAATTTTTATAATCCAAATTCATTTTCCGTCAGTCACCTGACTCCTTCGCAAGAACTCATTCCTACCAACCTCAAAATGATAAACGCTGCTTTTTTCTTTTTAGTCGTTATATTACTTTTGATAATATTTCTCTCGTTATTCTTTTTCAGATTTTTCTTTGCTCGGTGCAATAAAATCTTCGATTTCGATTTAAGGCATTCGGTATTTTGCGGACTTACTTTTACTGTTGAGGAAACGCCATCAGATAATAATTCACCTATAAATATTATCTTATCATGATAAATTTCACATTTATTAATTATATTATGAGTCTTAATTAACGTCCATGAAATGAATTAATGAACATGAGTGAGAAGATTACGAAATACTTTCCTGCGATTCTGGAAATTTAATTCATCCTCCCTTTTAAAAGCACAATCAACGATAATATGCAAAGACAAAATTCTCTTAGCTTTCTGCAACAAATATTCCCATATCATTAATTTTGTATTCAGATTTCTTAAAAATTACAAATTATAGAAAACTTTCCTCGCGCGTAAGATCTCCGGGCGGAGAAAGTAAACACTCGGGCGTTGAAATCTCCGGATATCATATTTCTTTCCTTAAAAAATTCCACTCGTCTCAATCATGCTCTCACTTCTCCCTTTCCCCCAATGCTCCTCCCCTCCCTACATCATTCCACGCCCCCTACCCTTCCTTTCCACCTGACTCTTACCGGTCAACGCGGAATTTTTCATTATACATAACAAAACATCCGTCTGCATATCTCTTTCGTTCCCTTTCCCCAATTTAACTCTCGTCCTCATCTCGAAGTTTTAATTCCTCCATCGGCCATTTAATTCAGCCCACTGTGAGTCTTCAAGCATTCCTTTCCACATTACCTTATTTTTCCCATGTGCCTCTTGATTCCCTCCATTTCATATTATTACACGTCACTCGTATGTACTCCTACCCACCCCCTGTCATTCTCTTTCTATTTCCCCCTTCCTACACATTGGTCATTCTGGGCATAATCTCTTCATCCATTTCTCTCCCAGCTGTACTATTTTCTCCTTAATAATCGTCCGCTGAAACTCAGGATCTTTTCGCCTATTTTAATGCCTTAAATAAATAAATAAATTCTTTGTTATCATATAAACAGGAGATGTAAGGAGGAAAAGCGAACAAAAAGAGAGGCTAAACTTTGGAATTTATCCGAAGAGAGCGTGTGAAAGAATACTTACAGGACGATGGGAAAGTTTTCGACGAAGAGTTGAGAAAGTTATCATCGTAGAGGCGGTTTGTTTCACGTTGTATTTAAATATCTTTAGCAGGTCTTGCCTCGCAATATGTAACCAAGTGCTCATTATTCATTGTTTTGTGTTTGGGTGCAGGTTTCAGAATATGTGGTCGTTGGAATTTTGATTGCCTTTGACATATTTAGATATTAGCTTCCATTAAATAATTCATAAAACTTGACTAATAAGACTTTTTATTCCGAGGTAGAAAATATAGTAATAACAAATTTAAGAGAAAAGTCATAATTGCTAACAGAGGAAACTGAATTAAGTTCATACCAATATTATACTGTTATTTGCTTTGAGTTGAGTAGTAATATACTTATTTCTCCTCTGATGACAGACTCGTTTAAATAGAACTATTTGCACTACTAACCGATATGTATCATAAACCTTTTTTTAATTGTTTTTCTTCACAAGTTAAGAAGTCAAAAACTCTACCTCAAAGTTGATTCTTCTCTCTACACGAGCGTAACAATATAGTCTCTCCCGCTTCCACAACAGTTTTATTCCAGACAGTCTCTTTTTATCCTATGTCCCGCCTCTCTTCCTCCGCCGCTTTCCTATCCCTTTCCCGCTACCTCTCGACCCTCTCATTCTTTAAAAATTCCCTCTTCCCCACCGAAGCGTCACCCGTCACTCCATCTGCCACGATACGCGTACTCAATCCCCTTCGCCCATCTCCCGCACTCTCTCCATCTCACTCTCCCTCTCTCCAATGTTACGGACGTCAAAACTGACGCACTGGGCTCACTAAGAAGGCCCCTCGCTCCACCCCTTTCCGTACTTCCCTTCCTTCTCCCCCCTCCCTCCCTCCCCCTCCCCGTCATTCCCTTTTCCGTGCCTCTCTTCCTCCTCCTAAGTTCTAAATGCCTCAAGGCCCACTCTTTCAACTTTTATCGCGTCTCTGTCTCTCTCAAAGTTTCGTGACGTCAGTATCACATTTTGATTCCGCTTTTTAGAACGGCCCTGCCATGCAAATAACCTTCGTCTGAGCAACTGTATCGGGTTCATCTTTCATTTTCGCGGTGTGATGAATCTGAGATACTAATACATACTATCTCCAAATAAACTCTGTTGTTTGGTGGAAAGATAATATCGCCTTTAAACCTTCCTGTCTTTTCCACAATTTAACATTAATGAGTAAATTTAAGACATTGCTTTGAAGACAAAATCAAGATGTAAATGTACTTCTATATTAAATAATAAATACAATGAACCTCTCAATTCTCAAACCAGATGTCGAGTTAAAAGAAATTTATAAGTAAGACAACCGAATGTGATCAAATCAGGATAAGCGCTATAATTATGCATAAATATTAAGAAAAACACACTAATTACTCTTGATTATTTTTATGAAAACCTTCCATACGTATTTTTCAAACAATGCGGACCGTCTGTTTCAATTCTGCCGAATTGCCATCATTTTGGATATCATTGTGTATAACCAAATTCTGGAATATTTAAATCTCTATCAAAAGATCAGAAGACAAATAATGGTCTTTTGATATTCAACAGGGTAAAATCATTCGTTGCCGAGTTTTTGGCTGGATGCTGTCCCACCCAGGAAAGCATTCAAAGAATCGCCGTGCCTTTCCGCGGAATTCTACTCAAGCTAATATTACGTGGGCGTCTTTTTGCCGTTGAAACATTTTTATTGTCTAGCGAGTGACCTCGAATCGGGATTCCGTTTGCTTTAACGGATCGCGTAGGAGATGTAAAGTCGTAAAAGCTATGCATATGGGACTCCGGGGGTGTCGAAAACCTCTCTCTTCCATAGTCTGATACGGCATTCCAAACTTGCGAACTTCATGGGCGTCGCATCCTGACGTTTTCACGATTACTCTCGAGGCACTGCCCTCTTTTATTTCCTTCTCCCCTAACTGTATCTCGTGATATGTACTGGGTCAATTTTTTATGCTCCATCACAATTAATTTACGGTCATTTTCTTGCCTTCCTCTCTTGTGGCCATCATAATATTTAGATATCAATTTAAGATTCAATTCACTATTTGTATGGGTTATTGATATTGAAATAAAAATCGTAAACAGTATGGTGATATCGTTTTCTACGAAAGCAAACATACCGTTTAAAGACTAGATTTTATTTATTTCCATAAGACGTTATTCGACCGCCTTCCTTTAATACAAATCTAGCAGGTGGAATAGAATTGATGTCAGCGGTGAAAGTCATAATGAAAGCTGAAATAAGTTAATTGCTCTACTCGGCACCAAAATGTCAAACACGGGGAAAGTAAATTGGGCCTCGTTAAGGGGTAGTAAGCCGCAGTGCTCAAACACGGGATTCAGACGAATGGTCCGACTTTTCTCGGACGAAGCGCATTACTTTTGCGGAAGCCGTTGAAAGGACGACCGAATTATCCAGGATCAAAGGATTTTACAAAATATGTGGAGGTAGGGATGACGGGGTGTGGCGTGGCTGTGACGAGGGTCATGGCGTGGAAAAGAGGACGCGTCATCTGATAGATACGAAGTCGAAATTAAACCTGCAGATTCAAGAGCGTTTATATAACAAGTGGATCTGAAAAAGCTAGAGAAAATTTTTGATTTTAAAAGCTTGACACTTCAGAGTCAAGGTTCTATACTCGAGAATTGTAAAGTCTTTCAAAGTGGCTTTGTATGATATCTAGACAGTGGTTTGAATTGGATCATCTCGTTGAAATGAGTAGTTTCAGGGTTTATATTAAAAAATTATTAATAAAAATGTTTTGCAACTGACAGAAATTGCAAAAATAAAAAAGGTGAATGCAAAATATATTCAAAGGAAAAAAACTCATGTAGTTCGACAGAAAGTGTGACAAGAGCGAAATAAAATCCATCTTGCCGTTTATTGATTTCAACGATTGCTTTGTGTCCGCGATGGTCGAGGAGAGAAAAAAAGCGAATTATCCTCACTGTTAAGTAATATCGGACAAAAGAACTCTGGTGGGCGGAGATGGGGTGCAAGACACGCCTTCGCGTTATAGGAGAGAAGCTCTCTTCCTTCATCACTGTCACGCGCGAGCTACTTTACTATCTTTCTCGAAGTACTTAAGAGAAAATGTGATACAAGGCAAAGATGCGCAGGGAAGAGAGGGGGGTGAGAACGAAGAAGCTAAAGAAAACGATCAGCGAAATTATATACACACACACACGAGCGTGAGTCAGTAAATAAGGTGAATTTACATTTTTCACAGACATATGTACCCATTATGTACTCATGAACTCAGTACTGCATTACTGCATGTCTGAACATGTAGTACTCGTAGTTTCCGTATAAAGTTGGCAATATTGTCACTGTCAGTCAGTTGTCAAAATGGCGGCCCCTCTGTCAGATTAAATTCACCTTATTTATTGACTCGCCCTCGTATATGAGAGAGAGAGAGAGATGGAAGGAGCGGAATGGGGCGGAGGCGCGATTAGAGATTACCGTGGCGGTTCAGAAGAAGACACGAGTCGCAGACAGGGAACAAGGAGCACACGATTACGGAGCACGAGGAATTAAGCGGGGGAGGGGGAGAGGAAAGAGGGGAAGGAGATGAATGGGGAGGGGAAGGAGGAGGGGAAAGGGATGAAGGGAGAGGGGCCAAATGGGGTATGGAGAATCGGCCTTCATCTTTCTTCATCCGATGGACAGCCAATGACCAAGAGGGCGTTGGCGATCCTCTCTGAAGACTCCTTCCTCGGAAGACCCGAACCTAAAACATCTAGATGCGTAGCGAGGAGCTTGGATGAAAAGGGACCTCCCTCTCTCTGCCCCTCCCGCCTCCATCCTCCGCATCCCTTCTCCCCCCTTCTGTCTAAACGCGCCGCTGCACTTGCGCCGTCGTTCGCCGGGATCGTGCCTCTTCGATCGCCGTGTGCGTCTTTTTTTGCTATCGCCTCCATGTCTCCGACATTTTAACGGCGCTGCGACCTCCACCGTCTTTTATAAAACTCTCGTTTCCTCCATCGGATTGCATTTCAGAATACTTAAAATGGAGCTGTTCGCGGAAGAATCGTTTTTAAAAATACAGCATTACCGTTCGTGATTGTCGTTCCTGTTGTTTATATTCGAAGCCGTTAAATCACGTCAGTCGAAGAGCGAGTTTTGTTTTAATGAAAAAAAGGCAGGAGTATTTTCTCAGTACTTTTGCTCCAGAAACTAAAAAGAAAATCCCGCAAAACGGAAATATTTTCTCATCGTTTCCGAGAATTTTTAATGAATAACGTTACGAAAATGAACGCCTTCGAGTTGATGGACGGGGAAATTCCCTGTTTCCAGGAAAAAGACGTGGCTTTTAACTTCCGTAAAACAAAAATTCGGAAACAAAGCAAAAGGAACTTCGGGTATTCGGCGAGGCGATTGCTGTTTCTTTCGGGAAAGCTCGTAAAAGAAAAACGCCCCGAACGATAGACAGGGCAATGTTTTCATCTCTCTCTCTCTTTCTCTCTCTCTTCATGCTTCTATCGAAGTCAAAGAAAAGTGGATGAAAATGCGGTTTAGAAAGTCAGGAGGAGAAGATGAAGGGCGCGCCGGTCACGGGTTGAGTTTTAGAGCCGAAAATAGTTGCGGAGTGTGAGAAAGAGGGAGAGTGTGTGTGTGCATGCTATGGAGGGAGGTGAGAGAGGATCCTCCCGTGTCGGGTTCACCGGGGTCACTGAACTCTCCTTCCAGTCCGACTCGCACGCCATCTCCCCCTCCCCACCACCCTCCTCCCCCCTTTCGCCCTCTGGCCCCTCCCAATCACATCCGAAAAAATATAGAAGAAGCTAAGGTACACCTTCTGGAAAGAGAAACCCGCTTATCGGATGAATGGCGTGAGAGATAAGACTAACATAATAGCCAGAGGAACCCAACTCTTTGCAATAACGATGAGAATAAAAGCCCAATCGCCGTAACCTGTAGAGACTGCATCTTCCTCCTTGGAATCCATTCTCCTTGTTTCGCGCAGCCAACTTTTATTTGGCAGTCTTTTTAAGCGATGGAGAGAAAATTTTAAAAAAACGTCGCGTTAGAGTCGGAAATTTAAATTTTATTATAAAATTAATAAAACTTACTGCTTAAGTCTCCTTCGAATTTGGCTCCTCCAAATGTCATGAAAAGGTTAAAATGACATATATCAGGAGAAATTATTTAATGAAAATCAAATTTATCTTTGTTTCATCATAGTTACGGATGGATTCTTTGCGTTTTTTGTTAAATAAAACTCGAAAGTGTTATTTGAATTATTTATTCTTGCGAGAACGCGAATTCTACTTCCGTCCATCGTAAGGCACGGAGACTGGAATCGCCGCACGCCCAAATCGCTCTCTGGGAAAACCCTCTTTTAAGATTCTCCGTCTCATTGGCGGATTCGTGAAGTGTTCGCGTGACCGCACAGACACACATTCGAGAGTGGTCGCCGAAGGTATAAGGATTCGGGTTTGCCATAGCAACGCAAACACCGGACACGGCTTCCGGAAGCGACCACGGAATCCAAACTCATCTCTTCGGGGTCGAGTAAGGGGAGGGAGGAGTATTCGGGATTCGAGAGGGAGATGAGGAGTGGGAGGAGAGAATGAAAGGGTGTGGGCCGACGGAGGGGGGAGGGGGGAAAGAGAGAGAAAGGTGTTTGGGAACGGCACCGATTGGTCAATGAGAACAAGCGGACGTCGGCCATGAGGAGGCCGTGTTTGTTTCATCTTCGCGCACCATTCGCCGGTCCCCCGCACCACGTCCTCCTTTAAGCCAACCTCTACCTATTTGGCCGTGGGAGGGGAGAGAGGTCGAGGCGAAGTGGGGCGGGAAGGAGGAGGAGAATACTACCGGCCCTTCCTGAAAAAATAACGGGTCTCTCTCCCTCTTTGTACATAACAAACCTCCTTTGACCACCATCCTCATCTCTCACCCCCATCGTCGACCCTCCCAACCCTTTCTCTCGCCAGCATGTCCGCCAACCGACCTTCCACCCTGAGGCAAACCGATACAAGCTGCGGTGCCTACGCTGCGGAATGTTTTCGCCTCTCCCTTCCCCTCTTCGCACCGTCCTCTCCCGCCCACGGCAGCCCCCGCATCCCCCCTTTCGCGGTCCCCCGCCCACAGCACGCAGCCTCTTGCTCCGCCGCCGAATCCCTTCCGCTCCAGAGGACTCATCCACCTTCTTTTCGTCTCTCTATTCGCTCATAAATTTTTGGCATCGATTCCACTAGCCTTCTCACCTTCTCCTCTTCCAACTTCTCTCTCTCTCTCCCTCCCTTCCTCACTCCATTCTCTCTCTTCACTCGCTACTATTTCTCTAAACCCTGTAATTAATATATATATATCCCAATATCTCTCGATTCTTCCACTCAGTCTCTCCACGATTCTCTCGCTCGCGTTACTTCGAATATTTGGATATTATTTTCGCAGGTATGTAAAATTCTTGAAAAATTCAAGAAAGAATACGTCTCCATGGTTTAAAAGTACGTATTTTTTCAGTGTACTATGAGAATGTGTCGTGACTGCTGTTCATCAGGGACCTTTCAAATTGCTATCTCCTTTTCCCATCTCATCCATCTTCCCTCTCCCTCGCTTCCCACCTCTAACTCCAACCTCCCTCTCCCCCTCTCGCCATGTTGTTTTGTGCGACTCACCTCCCTCCAAACATAACGGCCGCTGGATACTCAACGAGATTGTACCCCTCCTTCTTCCATCCACCTCTCCCTCACTCTTTCGCAATCCATACTTCCATCTCTCCGTTCTCCCAGCTTCACTCTCGCGGTCATCTCCTCTCTCTCTCGAACGGGAGAGGTCGAGAAGGTCAGGACACCTCTCGTAAAATGTACTCTCTACCTATTTGCCTCTATCTCCTCCTCTCTCTATCCTTGGCACTACTCTCTCCTTTCCATCCTCCTCGCAGCATCTACTTCGCCGCACCGCCGCTTTGCTACTTCGGACATCATCGCGTAGGATGACCTCCCGCACGCACACGCACTCTACAAGACGCACAAACGCAACCAACGGGAACTATAAAGCAACCGGCCTCCCTCCTACCAGTGTTTAAATGCCTTTGGCAGAATCTGCCTTCCTCAGCAAAGCTGTCCGACCGAGCTCCATCCCTCCTCTCCTACATACCTATCTCCATTCTGTCTTCCCTCCCTTCATCTCTCCCCGCTCATTTTCCCCTCTTAAATGCAAGCGGGATGTGAGAGACGCGTTTTTTTCCTCCTCCGCATATGATCGCCGTAACTTGATCTGCCAAGGAAAGCGTCGATAGAAAATCTTTAGGAGGAATTTTCCCTAATATGCCTTTCGCTTTCGCCAGGATATCCGGTTTCGATTCCCTCGTCGATTGAATTAAAGTTTTCGTCGCTCGGAGTTCGTATTTATTGAAGGAAGAGCCGCGTGTTCGGCCGGAATTAACGAGACTAACATACTCTCTCCCTTACCCACTCTCCCTATTCCTCACCCTACTCCTACCTCCCCCTTCCCTATCCTCCTCTACATGCCTCTATCTCTTCTTCTCTCGCAGGGCGTGTAACTCGATATTTCCGAGGTCGCAAAAACGAGATAAATGGCTGTCGTCATTCTTCTCGCGAGATCTATTTCCCTGTTCCGCCCTGTTCTCTCTCTCTCTCTCTCTCTCTCTCTCTCTCTCCATCGTGATTTTTCTCACTAATCGTCCATAAAATGGAAAATCTATAAATTTCCTCGGAATATTTTCGTTTGTTATCGCGAAAAAATTCGACCTCGAGATTTTTACGGAAATATACGTTTCAGGTGTCGCTGAATCCGAAAGTGGTTTTCGCAACGCCGTCTGTCTGTTACTGGCTCTAGAGCCTAAACGGTAGAGCGAAAATTAACGAAATCTCGTACTTCGGCATTTTATCATACTGAACAGAGGCTATGAAGATGTGGTTGACATATCTCAATAATTAAGGGAAGTTTATTCTACGCATTTTTAACAACAATCTGATTTTCTCAAAAACGGCTGTAACGATTTTGATCAAATTTCATACAGTTACTTGAGATTACGTCTTCAATAATACTGTATAGTTCATATTTGTCAAAAAAATGAATATAAAGCTAGTTTATTCTAGGCAACCTTAGCAATAATTTTATTTTCTCTAAAAGACGGCTGGAACGATTTTGATAAAATTTCGTACAATTACTTGAGTATACGTCTGCAATAATACTATATATTTCATTTTTCTGAATGAATGAATATAAGGCTAGTTTATTCTTGTGCAACTTTAATAACATTTGGATTTTCGAACAAACGGCTTACCTATACGATTTTCATCAAATCTCGTATAGTTATTTAAGTTGATGTTTATAACGATTCTACATAGTTCATATTTTTCAAAAGATAACTAGACGACGCATTATAGTCTGTTCACTATCTAAAGTCTCTTGGCCTTCATAGAGAAAGTAGCCAATCACGAACGTTTCCTCTTCCATCGCCCCTCACAACTTTCGCGCGGGAGAACAGATACCCAATCACGAACAGCAACAGCAAGGAAACGGCGGTAGAAATGGCAACGCAGACCGATGTTAACGCTTCGAAATCAAGAGTAACACTGAGTTCCCCCCACTACCTTTCCAAACGAACCGTCTCCTATTGGCTGCTGGCCAAGAGACTTTAGATAGTGAACAGACTATAGTATATGAGAAAGTTTGTACAATTTATACTGTACCGATTTTACTTTCTCATACGAAGTATCGAGAAAGTATTGTTTTCGCGAAAAAATTCGACCTCGAGATTTTTACTGAACTACATGTTTTACGTGTCGCTGAATCCGAAAAAGTGGTTTTCTGTTACTAGCGCTGGAGCCTAGACGGTAGAGCGAAAATGAATGAAATCTCGTACTTAGGCATTCTCTCATACTGAGCAGAGTATACATAGAAATAGTTGCCATTGATTAATAATTAAGAGTAGTTTATTCTACGCATTTTTAACAACAATCCGATTTTCTCAAAAACGGCTTTACCGATTTTGATCAAATTTCGTACAGTTACTTGAGTTTACGTCTTCAATAATACTGTATAGTTCATATTTCTCAAAAAATGTATATAAGGCTTTATTCTAGGCAACTTTAACAATAATTCGATTTTCTCAGAAACGGCTTTAACGATTTTGATCTAATTTTGTACAGTTACTTAAGTTTACATCCTCAATAATACTGTATAGTTCATATTTCTTAAAAGATGAACATAAGGCTAGTTTATTCTTGGGCAACTTTAACAAAAATTGGATTTTCTAAAAACAGGCTCATACCATTTTCATTTTCTAAAGATAACTAAACGACGCATTAGTACCCATATATGAGAAAGTTTGTACAATGTATGTTGTACCGATTTTTTAAAACAGGTTTCGTATGATTCGTCTCGGTAGGAACCGCTCTGATCCAGACTGGTGACAAAAAATTGAGAAATTGAAGAAAAAGAAATGGGGTATTAGAAGCAGCAAACGCGAGAAATAGTGTGTCTCGATTTTAGGCAAAAAATCTTTTTGTGAGTTGGAGTTAGACGTCTGAATCTTTGGTGATCTCAAAGAAAGGCATTGAGCTAGAAAAAGGTTAGATAGTGGCCTACAACGATTAGAAGGCATTAACGAAAATAAGCGCTTTCCGGACGCATGGATTAACAATGTGCGATGCCAAGAGAATGGAAGAGTTGGAGTGAGAGAGAAAGAAAATGAATAAGAACGACAAACACTAAGCAGCGTAACAAACGAAGAGGCGAGAATGGAAGAGATAGGAGAGGCTGGGAGAGGCGGAGGGCGTGGGCGGGAAGGTTGGTCTTACGCTCAGTTGGAGAGACGTGTCCAGAGTTGCGCAAGGATCGAGATATATCTCTGTGAGAGATTCCTACTCATCTCGGGCGAAGTGACCTCGGAAAAAAACGCAACACGATGGAGACCGAAAGGAAGGGTCAAATTGTGTAACATTTCCTTGTGTCACGGTGTCATGAACGTTATTACTTGGGTGAGTGAATAGCAGGATTATTCTTGAGGGATTTAGGCTGGTTTTCGAGAAAAACATTGCTCTATAAAATTAGAGAGAATATATTCCTTCCTAAAATTGTAGAGAGTGAAGAATACGATATGATGTTTCCTATAACTAGATGTGACACTAGCACATCACCTCCATATTCAATATTACGTAAAAACTACACTTATCCTTATGAGAAACTCGGGTAGTTAGTTTACATTGACATCCTATGAATACGGTGTAAAAAAAGTGCAATTTTGCGCGCATAGTCTTCACCCTTGCTGTGCGGCCAACACGATGCGCGAAGGATGTGAGAGTTTATATTTTGCGCCATCGGAATTTAAAAGCTAAATGAATTTAAAAATAATTTTCAGATGGGTTCATCGCTAATACAATTACTATTCTTGTAACTAACCGCTAAACTTGTGAGACAAATACCATCAATAAAAGAGCGTGACCGAGATGATTCAATGACAGTAGGTTTGAGAAAGGATGAGGCTGGGGATTAAGAAGGAGAAAAGCAAGAAATGGCGGAGACCGTTGGAGAGATTACTTCAGAGACGCAGGAGAAAAGGTCACGCGTCCGAACGTTCCTTTGTCGGTCTGTCATGTATGACTCGGATCGAGCCAGAGCCTCCCTTTCTCTCTCTCTCTCTCTCTATCTTCACTAACTCCGCCATCTCCTCGTCTCGGACGACCCGCGTGACCCCTGCGTCAAATTCCACTTCCTAGCCGCCATTCTCACTACGGTGCCAAGTTGTCACGTGAGTCCCAAAGCGTGAAAATTTCAACCCATTCGTTGAACTCGAGCGCAGCGTTGCCCGTGTGACATGTGTTAGGGTAAAGGGTGCCATTAAAAAGGTCGTAAACGCCTCTGGCGGCGGTGGAATGAACGACACAGATGGTAAATAGGAAAACAATGAGTCGCATCTCGCAGTGTTCCTGAAACGAAAGTCGCATACTCTGCTTCGACAACCAAAGCGGAATGTGTATTTGATCAGTCGGAAATATATTTGTCTTCCAAATCAAGGGTTAGAAATCTTTTCAACGCGACGGGCTGCATTCGTATTTGTATATATTTTGCGAGCCGAGTTGGAATTTGCTAGCGCTTCGGCCTTAAAAGTCCCAGAGGCAAAGCTTTATTAACATAATTTTGATTAACAGCTATGAAATTATCCTAGTCGAAATTCATTCATCGCCTTTCATCACAACTTTTCGCGCTGTAAAAATGCTCTCGAGGGCCGCATGCGCTCCAGGAAGGTCGTAAGCTTTCGACCGCAGCAAATGAAGTACAAGTCGAACGCATATCTAGTTTTAATTATGCCTCATTTATATCCGTCTCGGATAACATATCGTTCTTAACTCAACGCAGCTCTTAATATAATTTAACGAAACATGACACTTTTCTGGTAAAGTTGATCGCTATCATCTCGCGCACAAAATCTCGAATCGGCGATTCCCTTCGTCCTGCTAAGAGCAGTCCCAGGGTTCGAACCGAGGATGTTTTCGAGAGGCTGCAAGGGTGGATGACCTCCCTCACCCCTTTCACCCTCTCCCCTCCCCTGCCCTCTCTCGGCGACCGACTAAAACGACTCCTCTCTCTTATCCCCTTTTCCAAAAATATCTTCTCGGGAGCAGCGAATAAAAAAGTCGCGGACCTGCACAAATAAATAACGCCAGGGTGACTTCCGGGTTCCTCTCTCTCTCTCTCTCTCTCTCTCTCCTCCGCCACTCCACGACTCGCGTCCTTCTTCGGAGGACCCCACCCACCCTGGCTGTTCCCTCACACCCCTTTTCCCTGCCATTCTTGCCAGCAACACTCGGTCTTTTCCTTCTCCCCCCCCTTCTCCCCCTCTCTCCACCCCCTCTCTCTCCACCCCTCACCTCTCCGGCCTCCTTATCCGGCAATGGCCAAATGGGTTATATGAATCACGAGTCGAAAACCGGACATTTGGGACCGCTTGTTCGTCTGTCATTCGGCCTTTCCGTTGAACTCTCGGACCGCTCGCTGCGCTGGGGCCCACTCACGAAAACGGTTTGTGCATGCAATATTAGTTGTACGTGTTCACGCGATCAATCTCCTTCTAGCTACATGTTCCAATATCTTAGTGATGCACACGTTCATCCTCAGTCAACTGAAGCTACAGGTAACATTCACTTGGTATTACGTCCAATAAAATTGAAATTTGTTGGGTATCTTTGCGGAATCTTTTTAGTTCCGTTATAAAGAAATGACGCCGCGCAAAACCATTACGCCTCTCCCGCCGCGGATATCTCGAATTTCAAACTGGCACGTATATGCCCCTCAGCGGCCCTCACGTTAATCTTCGCATAAACAGAATTAATATAGATATTATAGAAACTTTATTTCCCTGCAAACAAAATATTTGTTTTAACTATCTATTGCGGCTCTGATGTTCATCGAGTTTTGTGTAGATTACTTTGGCCACGATCGTTAAAAAATATCCTGTTAGCTTCGGCAACCCACCAGACAGACTCGCCGAGACCCTCTGCAGTGCGACAAGGCGTCGCTCGTTCGGGCTTCAGGCCCACAGAGAGGGCTGTAAAGAGAGACGTGTTAATTGGCGGAGGGGCCACAATATCAAAGGAGTTCGCATAGCACCTCCAATTTTACCTTCTGGGAAGGTTGGGAGAACTGCTCTCTCCTTATCTTGGGGCGGTATACGTCCTTAAATAAAAAAGCAACGATGTAATTGATGTACCTCGCAACGACGTGCTCCGAAAAAGAACCCGCTCATTGATTGTAAAAAAAGTAATGAGTGCTAAGAAATGGGTTGGAGAGGAGACGCCGTGGTATTCTAATGGCGGCGTATATCACAGTGAAGACGCGAAGCGATAAAAGCCAATCACCAGGCCTTTAAAAAAATCGAGGGACCTCCAGATGACTGACGACCAATTAGCTCTGATTGGTCGATAGCTAGCGTGGTAAACTAACAAAACCATCAACGGTTTCGGTAAATTGAAATGTCAAATATTGATCTTTATCGCCGTGTTATGTCGGAATTCATCAAAACCATAACTTTAGGCGTAGTGATCGCAATTCATCCGTAATGGGTTAAGATACGAAACACATTATTTCATTATTTTCACAAGAATTAATAAAGAAATGACACCACACTGACCTTTATTTAGCATAATTTTTATCGAAAAAATTACAGTAAATCCGTAATGTGAATTTCTGCTACGTTTGTTTCCTATACTCATTATTTGGGCACGCGATGAGACGTGAAAACGCTAATTTGTGGTTAATGAGAATAGTTTCAGAAAGCCAGTACCTCGCTCTTTGCAGTGGCCGAAAAGACTTTTTTCATCCGCTTTCCCATGAGTGGCTCAGAAGATTGCAGACGAGGTCAGCGGTCTCCGAAATTCATTGAGGAGTCGAGGTTTTCCTCGAGACCAGCTCGTCGTATCTTTTTTTATCCGTCGTTTTCGCCTCGTTCGAAATAGGACACCTCTGTTTTTTTGGGTGGATAAAGGGCGGGAGCGAGCACGATTAATGCGAATGGGTAAAATGACGGGGGTGGGGGGATTAGGGGAGGGGGCTGGATAGGGCCGAGAAAGAATTTTTTACCGTTTTCCTTCGGCAACAGGGCAATCAGGTCACGATCCGCCATTGGGCAGCGGACTACGGGCACGGATCTTCCGCCTCCGCTTCTTTTACCCCACCCCTCTCCCTTTTCTCTCTCCCTCTACCCTCTTCCTCCCATTTCTCCACTCCTGGATCCTCCCTCCCTTTCTCCCCTCCCTCCCCGGCCGAGCGGAAGAAAGAGCGGATCGGGTCACGTGGGAGTTGGAGAAAGAGAGGGCTGGGAAGTGGAGTGGGGGAAAGAGAAAGGACGTGATTGGATAGCTACGCCGGGAACTTCTCCGAAGTAAACATTTCGCGCCGCGCATACCAACCCCGAGGGCCTTCGCTTCGTTTGCCTCGATGAGAGGAAAGGCAATAAAAAGCCCAACTTGAGTGAATATGTGCGGCCGAGATTTCTGAAATGAACGTAAGGAATTATATACTGAACACGTCTTAGAGTAAGAAATATTGATGATAATTATGAAATATTATGATAATTAAATAATAGTTTTCTCGTCTTATGATAATTAACTAATAATTTTCTTGGCCAAGTAGGTTATTGCGAATATAAAGATATTTTAGATGCCTAGGCCATCCGAATAGAATTTTTTACTTAATCCATTATTGAATTAGGAAGCTGATGTAATTAAGTGATTCATGTCGAACACTTTATTTATTTTTGCGTTCCCTCTCATACCATATATTCGCATAACCAAGAATATCTATCCTTTGCTACTTTTCGGAAAGCAAACGAAATCTGATGTAACAATTTTTGTTTAATCTATTAATACATTAATTCTAAATCTTATCCACCCAGCTGCCGTTCCAATAACGCAATCAGAGTATTTGACTTAACTCTTAAGCTTGCATTTTTAATCGAAAGACAAAAATCGATAGAATAATTAACCCTCCGCATTATTTTTGTTGATTCATTTTTATCTCTCTATCAGTCGTCAGAATTACATAAGAGTTTCTAAGGAAAGAAAGAAAGAAGCTTCTGGTTTGTTGTTCCGTCTGTGGCGAAAGGTGTCTCTGGGGCGAACGCGTTCCTTTCGAAGGCGCGGACCTCGATCACGAAAGCGGTAAGATGAGCCTCCCAACAGGCGAGTCACGCGCGGGTCCCAAGTCAAACGATGTCTATGGCGTCGGGAGGCATCAGAGGCACGGATGGGGGCGAAGGGAGACGATGGGGAGGGGCGACGAGTCGCGAGGCTGAGGGCTGGATGGGGTGGCAATCGCTTTATTGCCCTCGATGGCTCATCCGGATCGTTTTACGACCGAGTAAAATTAGGCCTTTGGAATATTAAAGGCCGCAATAAAAACGAGAGCGGGGAAAAAATTAATGACCACAGCGGCAAAGTAACATAAACGCCATCAAGTTCTCACGTACACGCGGGCTTTCGTATGTAATTTTTTATACCGATGAACGTTTCGACAGGCCGTCGGATTGACGAAACGGCTGGGAAGCCTCCTTCCTACTTTTCCTCTTCATATCTCGCCTTCCCTCTCGCTCGAAACAAAAAAAACTGACTTTTTTTACGATTTAATTTTTTAAGATGTTTATGCGTCTTTTTAACCGTTATCGAACGCATTATCCATATCATGTATCACTCAATAAGATATTTATGTTCCACATTTATAATCATCTCAACGCCCGTTAAATATATTTTCATCTCTATCCGCGATGCCAATTCCTCTTACGACGTTCTTGGATCGACCTGACATAGCAAAGATTGACGCATCCAAACGTATCTTTTCTATGGAACGATCGCCGCCTCTCTTGATCTCACATCCCAATCGCACCCCTCACACTAACAAAGGCATTTTCGTTGGAAGAATTTTTGCACTCTCGAAGTTCATATATTAATCGTCATCATTTATCTCATGGACGAAAATCATTTTCACCAGATTCACCCTGACAAATTTCTAATTTTAAATTTTACAAACAATCTTTTCATTAATATAAGTGCAAAAGACGAGTCGATACATGCATACATACATACACAGTAAAAGCCAATTTGGAGGTGATGGTAGGATGAGCGTAAAACGTACTTTATGGATTGACACTCGATCGATGTAATTGATTGTATGTTCTCGCCTTATAGCGTTTTCAAAGGAAAGAAAGACGCTAGAAGCTTGAAAACATCAGAAAAAAACGAAGTGCTGAGAAAGTGTAGAATTCATTGAAAATGCGTTCAATTCAGAAAACTTACTGACGCTTGATTTCGGTCGACTGATTCAGTTCAAGCGTTTGTAACGCAGCTTTAGGGATCACGTTGTCAAAGGAAGACTGCTTGCACTGAATCTAATGAGTTTAAGGGATATATTTCCTTCTGAATCGCCTGTTGAATATTTCCTCGTGCGTGACTTTCTATCTCGCCCTTAACTCTCGCTGTTTATCTCCACAGGGCGCCGAAAGGAAGACGAGGGACGAAGAACGCAGAGCCGCAAAGCGGAAGATGACGGCGACCGGACGCAAGAAGATGGACGAGCTGTACCACCCGGTGTGCGAACGGTCAGAGTTCTATTCGATGGCCGATCTGGGAAAGCCTCCAGTCCTCTTCACTCCAGCTGAAGACATCGACAAGGTGAGTCCCTTCGATATGTCCAAGATTATGGATCGGAGCGGAAACGGAATCACGTCGCACGTCGGCCAAGAGTTCCCATATTAGAATGTAGAAGAGCTTATTTACACATGTTAAGTAGTGTTATATTAAATGCGGTTACCTTAAGCGATAAGCGCAACGCTAAAAGATAAAAGTGTTAAAAAATTTCAATTGATAACAAAATCGCGTACTGATAGAGGAAATCTCACTTCACGGCTAGCACATTATGAGATTCAATCTCGAACTTCTAAGATGATTATCGTGCTCGCCTCATGTCTGGAATCGTATTGAAAAATTGTATTTCTAATACCATAAGAAAATATGAAAACCGAGTACGCATTTCAGTTACAAAGAGTCCGTCATCAGTGGTAAGTCGTCGATGGTAGATTGTGAAATATAACGAATTTAGTATCGGTGAATCACTATTGATGACGGCTGCTTTATACGTACCCGAAATTCATTTCTGGTTTTCATAAACCTTTATGGTTGTTCGTGAAGCGTACTTTATAGATAAAGCGAAACATATAAACACCCGAGTCACGTGGAAAGTTATTTAGAAAAGTAACTCGGAGACTCGATATAAAATTTGTGTTAAATGGATGCGATCAGGATTACATTTCCTGAATTGCAAGTTTTCGATTTTCAAATATTTGGCAGGATATTTTTTTCACCAGCTTTGAAAATGGACAAGCGAGCGTAAAATGACCGTTCGCCTATCCCATTCGTCTTCTCGGATCCATCTTCGTTCGTACCGCGGCGCTCCCTAGCGCCCCCCCCCCCCCTCCCCGCTTACGTTCGCGACGTAACCTGCATTTCCATCGACGAGACTAAATATAACTCGCGACAGGATCAATCACCATGCGACTCACGCCGTCTACATTCTACTCGCGTATTTCTTCTCGTCTTTTCGATTCTTCCTCTACCTTTTCGGTTCGGTGCTCGACCGTTGCATTCCGATTTCCAAGCGTCCATTCCGCTGCCATTTGCAGAATCTCAGCCCCCTCCCCGTTACTCGCCCCTTATTCACTTATTTATTTATTTCGCTCGGCTCCGATTTCAACGGCGACTAACGCTTTCTTCAACAAATTCCGAACCAGATATTTCGATCACGATCTCTTCCCTCTCTCTCCTCCCTCTATCCCACCCCTCTCTTCCTCCCCCCTCTTTCCCCTCCCCCACCTCTCCCTCCCCCCCTCTCTCCCGTCTCTCTCACTCCCCTACCTTCAGAGGGCAAGCGCAACACGAAGATTTTCCCTGCATTTCTCCTAACATGCCATTGGCTGTCACTAGGAGCCAAAAGGCTCTACTGTCCAGTCCCAGATCAGCCGAACGATCAAACTGCAAAGATATGGACTTCATCATTTTCTTTATCGATATTTTCTAGATGAGACGTAATAACGCGGTTGTTTAAATATTCGGAACAGAGTAAAGTGAAAGAAATATTTTTATCTGTATACGACTGAAAACGAGAGCAACCTATTCAGCTGCATCTTCCGAAGTTATAAATTCACATCTTTCGTCATCTTTTAACGAGTATTTCGAGCGTTATACGTTTAATAAATCCCTTATTTTTGTCTTTTGGATGATTAATGACATTAATGAAAGTTATTCTCTCGAATTCGAAAGCAGTATCCGCGAAAAGACACGGATCTCTACTGAGCACTTTTTCGTCAACAAAACCGTTCCCACCGCGCACCTCATCCGCCCTTCACCTTTCCTCCCCCCCTCTCCCCCCCTCCCCCCTTCTTCACCCCCTCCTCCCGCTCTCGTCCGACCGCCGACCGAACACGCAAGCCATACCAACGAGCGGCGACCGCGAGACCGACCAAAACAAGCCGGTCAACGTGATGAAGTGGACTTGCGGCTTGAAGATCCTCCTCCCTCTGTAGCACGCAGTGGGGACCTCAGCAGAGGGCGTGGTCGATGGGTAGGAGGTGAGGTAATGAGGAGGAGAGAGTGGAGGAATGGTGGTTGACAATCCGAGCCCCAAGAAAGTCGATCCCTTAAGAATGCGATGACCGCGAAGCCATATTCCACGAGCAAGGAACCGTTGCGGTGGAGGCCCTTTCTTGCAAGGGTCGAAAAAATGCAGCGTGGCGATCTTCGGCTCAAATTAGACGAAAATTCGAGGAAATTAGCCGATATATTCTTGGGTTGCTTACAAATCTCCTTTCATGTTCTAAGAAAACTCTTACGAATACGAAATGGGTAGTTTTTTCTAAGAAGCTAATATTAATATGGTTGTATTTTGTTATTTCAAGCGCTATATAAATTTGATTTCATTTCAACCGTTAAGATCGCGTTTTTATAATTTACGCTACAATCTCCAATTCTGAGGGAACCAAAAACTTTACATGGAATTGTGTAATCTACGCTCTCAGCGTCCAACAGAATTTCGATGTCTATGAAACTTCTGTCAATCAGATCGCCAAATCTACGCGTTGCCTACATCATGTAAAATAACCTCAATGATGAAAAAGTATATGCAATTTCCTCCTATACCTGCCACCTGGGATAAACTCGAATTTTGTTTGATATTATACTCCACGATGTTTAATAAAGTTAATAAAAAGTGCACGCTTCTAATGCATTTTATAAATTAGAAGAAAAATCATTTATCGTAAAGAGAATC
Source organism: Uropetala carovei (assembly GCA_036926305.1). Taxonomy (NCBI): domain Eukaryota; kingdom Metazoa; phylum Arthropoda; class Insecta; order Odonata; family Petaluridae; genus Uropetala; species Uropetala carovei. The sequence continues at coordinate 8,576,604 of JAXCHB010000143.1, read as the reverse complement.
ACAGTCAACCATGTTTGGATAAGAGCAAGGCGAATTGGACAACCAGAATCGATTCCACAGCGCACGGATTTGTTCTATCACTAATTTCCTTCCGCATTTTTTCGGAATGCCGCAGAAGGATATTTTAATTTAAATAATCGACATAATCTAATTCGTTGCGTTGAATTCCTCGCTTTAAGGGAATGAGACATTCGAGATTTCTCTCAAAAAACGACGGCCTGGAAACACTCTCGTATGCTTATATGCACCGACGCGGGCGAAATCGCTCGCGCGCGTGCGTCTTTATTCCTTCTCGACGCGAAAGACGCAGAGGAGGCAAATATGGAGGGAGAGGTCTGGTGGAGGAGAAAGAGAGAGAGAGAGCTCCCGGACGATGTTAATGCAATGCAAATCGCTTCGCTCACGCCTCGCAAAAACCGCTCCCTTCTCACGCGCTATTACCGATTTGACGGATGAATATGCACACATGCGCGTTCGCACACATTCACACGGGGCGGATTTATGGGAGTTTGGTATCACGGCTCGGGCGTCCTCGGAGACGCCTTCGCCTCTATCTTCTTCTTCGCTCTCTCTGCATTCCTTCCTCCCTCTCCCTCACTCACTCCTTCCTTACCGCTCTATCTCTTTCTCCCTCTTCCCTTCTCTCCTCCACGCATCTCTCTCTTCTTCTCACATTTCACACAATGACGATCCCGGAACAATTCTCTCTTTTTGGGCAAACATTTAACCGCTATGGGTCGCCGTAATCTGTTCATTGGTGCGTGGGAGTCTCTAACGTGTTATTCGCTCTTTTCTCCTCCTCCCTTTCACTCTGCCCTTTCCCGCACACTTATTCTTGCAATTTGAACGCTCAATTTGCAATCCGTTGCTCGGAATCGCTAGATCATATGGTCATTTATGACTCAGACATTGTTCATTTCGCCGTGCCTAATGTTGCATTTCGGAAACTTGGTGAAAGAAATCCCTTCTCACAAATTTCGTTCACATTTTCAGCGGTGAAATTATTTTTCCAAATTTTCTTGAGAAGCAGGTTTCAGCAAGACTTAAACTTAATAGGTGTGTTACTGCATTATATTAATGCTGTCTTGTTTTGTTTAAAATGATTAAAGTCTTAGGGAGAAAGGATAGACGTCTTGTAATATTTGCAGAAGATATATCTTCTTAGACGTAAGGAATGCTACTGTGAAATACTTTTTAGCTCTCTACCGCCCAAAGTTAACTTAAATTAATATAGAATTTTGGTGCTACGTGATGGCCTTATTTTACCAGGTTACTGGATTTTCATTTTACCATATCATGGACGACAATTCATTAAGGATGATGATTAATGATAATTTCAATATCTAGAGATTATGAAATCATTTTTAAACCACAAAATGAATTTCATGATTTTTAGATCGAAAACGAAATGATTTGGGCGGAAGAGTAAAAGAATGACACTAATAGGAAATCGCTTCTTTCGAATTAGGAGAGACACGAAAGGCGGGAGAGAGGTAAGTAGAATGGGAGAGACAGATATAGAGAGATGAGCTACAACATGAAACCCCTGCGGCAACGTCCAAAGAAAGAGTGGGTGGAGTTGGAGATGGGAGCGGCGTGGGATGAGATATCGAAGGGAAACAGGTGAACGAGAAACAAGCGTGACGCGAATTACCGGCAGGCTTTTGTTTTCATCGTCGTCTCATCCTTAGCCACCGCCCCGAGGTGGAGACTACGGGAAACATGGAATTCAACCGCGGGACGCGACCCGCGCAGCAATAATGGTGACAAATGATGGAAGCCGTGCGTGAACAGCCAATGGGAAAAGACCTCGCGTCTCTTCTACTGGAGACGCGAAGAAAAAAAGAAGCAAGAGTTGCGCGTCCGATCGGCCAATTGCGGCCGAGTGGAGAAGAGGAGAATGGGCGGGCGGGCGGTGCGTTGTCGCAGGTGTTTGCCTGAATACATCCGGTGCCGATAAAAGAGGTTGAGGAGGAAGGGAGTGAGGATAGCGGAGAGAGTGAGGACAGAAGAGGGAGCGGGGAGGAGGGCGGGAACGAGAGAAAGGAGGGAAGATAAATAGGCTGACGAGGGAAAGAGGAAAAGGCTAGACTAAATTATGAGAAAGGATGGCCAAAAATGGCTGAAAGAAAGCCATTAGTTGCTGGGGTGGCTTTGATTTTTTATTGGAATAGTCTCCTGGAAAATCTTAGTTCTTTATCTCTCTCTCTCTACAGATAAACACACGGCGAAACCTTGATCAATAGTTTTTTAACGGACCGAGAAAAGAAAGAGCATAACATGTTTAAAAAGTCGAATAAACAAAAAAAGACCATTCTGATATTCATGGATATCTTCATGCAATAGTACAGCGCATAAAAATAAACACAATTATTATACCATACAATTCTTTATTTCCTCCCAAAGAAATCTTTAATCGAGATGTTTTTTTCGCGTCTTCGAATTTTAAATAAAACATTCATATCACCAATCCTGCCTTTTCTGCAATCACCGCTGATTTGCGCGTAGAAAAAGTTTTAATTTTCTCGAAACATTTAGTTCTTTTATGGCTATTGGAGTAACATTATTTTTTTCAATTTTGATTCAAGCTATAAAATAAGCTCGATAATTCTTTCTGGAATCAAGAAATAGTAACGAATTAAAACCGAACCACAAAACTCAACCAGGCGAACAAAACAAGAAGAAAGAAGGAAAAGATATTAGGGAATCGCGGCAGCCTCATCCTTCCCTTTGCCTTGTCCAAATGACGCCCCCTATTTTTAATCTTTTAGCATGTGATATGCACACCTCCTTTCTTACTACTTCAAACATTTCAAACCGAATGAACTATCCGTTGACGAGTTATCAATCTTATGTCCATAGAATTTATAATCGAGTCAACAATCATTACCTGAAATTAGAGTTAACGCCTAACTAATTATTACCATACGCCCAATGTAATGTGACCCATAAAGGTGATATCCTGCCATTTGCCTGATTCATCTTTACAAATTTCAGAGTTCAAAGGATGACAAAGATGAAATCTTTAGGGATAAAATATTCAAACAAACCGAATGCGTATTTCAGGCACGAATCAGTGTATTATGGCGGTTTTTATGCTGAAATCCACGTCTGATTTACTCTACAAAAGTTACATTCAAACCTTACTGTGAAAACGGAAATTTGCCTTTGATTTGCTAAATTCAGGATTTCAGAATAGTTCAGAGAATTTCTAATGCAGAATTTGCGTCGTTCAACGTTTGTAGACCTGTGCCGTTTCGTGTGTGTTGTGCCGAAAAGGAAGTCTCAAGGAGGGACACGGTGGCCCCATGGTCTGACCTTCCACCCACAGAGGTCGAAACTCAAAGGCGTAAGCTTGCGAACCGCGCGTCGAGAGCGTGGTGGGAAACTCGAGCGAATCGCAGTCGACTTTCGACCGAATCACTTCCGAAACGGAGGCTGACATATTCCATCGTTAAAATCTCCTCCGATTGATTTATCATTGAATTACACGAGCGAAAAAAACACACATGAGTAAAGGAGGAGAAAGCTCACCGAGAGAAACGTTTTTAGAGAAAGTGGACGACACACTATCGGGCGAGGTAACTGGGAGAGAGAGGGAGGAGGGAAGGAGAAAGGAGCGAGGGCGGAGAGAGAGAGAAGGGAGAAAAAGGAAGAGCCGAAGAGGGATGTGTGCCAAATAAGTAATCTTGGATCTCCGAGGGCCTTTTCTCCCGATGAATAATTTAAGGGTCCTCGATGATTATTTAGGTCGCCTCCAAACGGGAATGTGCCATTAACGATCGTTTGGCGGGGAACAGGTGCCCGAGGTCGATGAGACCCACCTCCTCGTGTTTTATTAGCATAAATTGCGAAAACGGCTTAAAGATCGACGGTCGATATATTTCAGCATGGCATCCATTCTCGTTGCCTCCGGGTACCGGATCGAGTATTCGAAAGACTAGGAAAAGCGAGTGATTAAGGAGAATTTCGATCGCAGAGCGGTCTTCCTCCTCGGAGAGATACGCCCTTCGCAACGAACGCGGAAGGCGACGCCATCTTTCGCAGAACGGGAGAAAAAAACGATAAGGTTTGCTGCGAACGTCTCCTGCAGAGAAGATCGAATGATCGATTTTGTTTCTAATCGTTCCCTGGAACTTTCACGCTCATCTCCATCTTCCATATTTCTTTCTTTAAATTTCTCGTGTATCTCGTATCGATAAAAAACCAACAGTCGAAGAATTTCTAAGCATTTAAACCCATTTTAATGCCATAAATGTCACGCATTGCAGGGCATTATAATTCCTAATATTTGTTACAGGTATGGCTCAAACATTTTTATGTCAAGGCGTAGACCACTGATCTAGAAGGCTCCACCAGAGAGAGGCGCGCCACCTCCCTATCTCCTCCGTTCATCTCTCACACGTCCTCTCGCCTCCTCTCCATTTCCCATGTCGTACGAAAATCCACCTACCGCCGTTAGTGCCGCCGCCATTTGTGAGAGATGAGAAAAGCGATATTCGATACGCGAGAGGCTTAACTGCGGAAGGAGAGGCTCGCCTACGGTTGTCTAATTAACATCAGTGGATGGTTCGTACGCATATCGCCAGCCAGAGGAGGCGGGGTAGGCCCTCGGTAAGTTAGAGAAGAGGTAACGGCGTGGAGGGGTGTGGTCGGGGTGGAGGCGGTGTGGGCCGAGACGATGTGGCGGGCATCGTTTGGTGTCTCGCGGCGAATTTTCCTCATTTATTTTGATAGGTGCAACAAATTATGGTCGTAGACGGCTTCATAGCGGTGTTCTCGCTCGTAATCGAACCGAGAATGACGGATTCTGGGTGTTGTCGGTGGGAGGCTAAGGTGGATACGAAGAAGGCGAAATTGGAGTGAATGGGGGGCGGTTTGGCGGTGTGTTTAAGCGGAATTAATGTTTATTATTATTTAATTATATTATTGATCATGAGTGATATATTTCGTCGTGCTCGTCACCGAATAATGCGCCGAGTGAAACACGAGAGGGCGACACAAACGGAGTTTCCTCGTTTGGGAGTAGTCGCCGAAAAACGCGCGGATCGGAGTGGGACGAGGTTACATGGGCCGGCGACGACTATCTGCAAAAAAAAGAAATGTTCGAACTCCAAAAATACTTCGGAGAAATCAGGCCAAAGTGCCTTCTCGGATCGAAAGATTTGGGAAAGCAAGATAAAGCGATTTATTCGCCTCCGCACGGCCAATAAATAGCCGAGAAATTAGGTGAGTTGAAAAAAGTAAGAAGTTTATTTTTAAGAAGGTAGATGACACAAACGTAGCAGAAAAGAAGCTAGAAGCAATGCAGGTTAGAAGGGTAGTATGAATTAGACTCGTCTTTCTCATTAAATTTAACAATTGAAATTTAATGTTTTTCAACGAAGACGAATTTATGGTAGAGAGTGAGGATGCAAATACGCTATTATTTCATTAATATCTGTTGAATTTCCGAAATTATATCATAAGATTTTGAAGCAGAAATTTGTGTGCTATTTCGGCCCTTTAATATAATTAGAGATAAATCCAAATAATATATTATAATATAATTAAGTATTATCACCCAGGTATGTCTTTTTATATTACATGGTTGCTTTCGTATGGCACCTATCTACAGGAAATATTTGATGGCCATTGTCCCAAAGAGAACGAATTCTTTCAAAAATTGTCACAAGAAATGTTCATTTTCTTTCATGCTATGATTACTGAAGAGAAATTATTTACTCGGAATAATATTTTTGTAGTTAAGGCAAATATTTTCCCTTTGTTTCCAAAGAAGTTATTTTTATCCGAATATTTCATTTTAGTCTTCCATCTTACAGACATTTTAAAATAAAATCTGTAATACAAATATTTCCAGCAGTAAAGCGCCTGATGTGTCCGTAGGAACGAACAGACCGACAAGCTTTTTTATCAAAGGAACAATCCTCAAAATAAATGTATTGAAACATGACGACGGAGACCAACGAAAAAACAAGGGTCTCGATTGGTTTCGTTTCTGAAGAGACAATGGCAAAGGTATCGTGAGGGAAAAACGAAGACAGAGGGAGGGAAGTTAGGAAGGGTGATAGCGGAGAGAGGAAAAGATAGACAGGGCGAGATAAAGAGGGCGGGAGAGGGAGATGGCGTGTCGAATTCAAGAGGGGGCGGCAGTCGTCAATGACGTCCAATCGTCCGCCTCATGTATAGACGACTTTACGACCGACTCGGATGCTGCGGTCCCCGCCCGTCTCTCTATCTCGGGCCCATTGCGCCTCCCCCTCGCCCTCCACCCACGCCCCGCTTAACCCCGGAGAGAAGAAAGGAAGGATTAGAGGTCGTCTGAGGACACACACTGGCCAAAAGAGGCCGCGCGAGCGGACAATGGGGGGAGGGGGGAAGGGCGAGTCCAGACTGAGGATCCGGAAGGGGGCGAGGAGGCGGGAAATACCACTCGCCCCCGCGTCTCACCGCCTTGTCCGCATGGGATGCGTTCTCTCCCTCGCCTGCCGTACACCCTTGCCTCCGCCGTCGCTCCTCTATCTTACATCGCAACCCTCTCCAATTCCTCCTCTATAGCGCCCCCTTCCTATCCTTTCGTCTCGTTCCTTCCGCCTTATTCTCGCTTCGCCTCAAATCTCCGCCTGTCTTTCTCCATCCTTTCGCGCGCTCTCTCTCTCTCTCTCTCCTCCGTCGCTTCTTCCCGTTATCTCTTTCCCTCTTCATCCATTACCGATATCTCGCTTTTCCTTGTCCATTTAAATCTCTGGGCACCGTTGTCATATCTCATCCGCTCGGATAATTAATTTTGAGTCTTTCGTACGCAGGAGTTTCATCTCATTAAAAAATAATGATTTTCCAATAAGGAAATAAGATAGCTTTATTCCACACCTCGACCAGCGAATCAAACGTCGTTGGCGACTAACTGTTGAAGATTTTCCTATCTCGCTGTTTTTCCCCCGATCCTTCTTCGTTTTTGACGTCAGTTTTAATCTCCTAACACACTCCATCTCATCTCCGAATCTCCCCCCCCCCCCCTCCCTCTTACACGCCCTAACCGATGTGACCACCCATCGCCTGTCCTCTTTCGACCCTTTCCCTCTCTCTCTCTTTTCCACTCTCCCCCTCTCACTGCAGCTACAGACTGGACACAACTAGTGGCCCATTATTTTAGGCCATCCCACGACCGAGCGAAGGGGTCAAGCGAGGATTGGATGGGAGGGAATGGGCAGCTAGTGTGCGGAGATAGGTTGGCGAGAGGTGGAAGGGAGTTGCAGAGGTTTGGAGAAAGGGGCGATGCAAGGAGTTCGACGACCTAGGGCCTCTCTCTCTCTCTCTCTATATATATATATATATATATATATATATATATATATATATATATATATGTATGTATGTACTCCGTCGCTGGGGATCCCTCTTCACGGATAAGAAGGAAGGGGAGAAAGGGGAGGAGAGATTGGGGACGGGAAGAAGGAAGGGGGAAGGAGAGTGAGGATGAGGAGGGGACTCTTGAATCCGAGGAGACTCCTTGGTGCGCAGTCGACGCACTGCTAATGGTGTCGCATTTCGTAAACTCACATTGCGGTGCCAGCAAACATTCGTCAATCATAAGACATTCTAAATGGTGGATGAGTTTTTTTAGTGGCGTAAATATATAGATAAGTTTAACTTCCTATTATCGCTGGGGATCCCTCTTCACGGATAAGAAGGAAGGGGAGAAAGGGGAGGAGAGATTGGGGACGGGAAGAAGGAAGGGGGAAGGAGAGTGAGGATGAGGAGGGGACTCTTGAATCCGAGGAGACTCCTTGGTGCGCAGTCGACGCACTGCTAATGGTGTCGCATTTCGTAAACTCACATTGCGGTGCCAGCAAACATTCGTCAATCATAAGACATTCTAAATGGTGGATGAGTTTTTTTAGTGGCGTAAATATATAGATAAGTTTAACTTCCTATTATGCTAAGCCATTTGCCGATTTATCGTCGATAGCAGTATTAGTTCGAAAAATACTATTTTAGTACGTTATATTTACGTAGGTATATTTGTAGAAATAAAAATAATAATTCTCCATAGTTGTACAGAAAGTTGAAATATATATCCCAGCTTGAAATCAGCTTTACAGATATATATTCATTCTTTGCATAACATTTATTTCATGAAACAAATACGATGAATTTTCACTTTTCATTATGCCTCTTTATTTTGTTTGTATTTGCTATTAAACAACGGCCAATTAATCCTCTTTCTAAAATTCACATGTTATTGTCTTTACAGTTGACATCGATGGAGCTTCAAGGATTCTACGGTCACGAGACAGACAGCTCAAGGTCAGTATCTTCATATGCTTAAAATTATCACTCTTAACTCTATTCTCTTTATATTAACATTTCTACAAATAACTTCCATTGAGCTATCGACAAACACATTTGTATTTGTAAGAATTTGCTGAAAAAAGAGTCAAACACTAAACATATATGTTAACATTTAAAATATGATTATTTAAGAAAATTGTATGCCAGTAAATCATAACGTTTTCTAAAAACTTATAATTTTAGTTTCAATATAACAAACCGTTTTAATAACAGCTTTAAATGTAATCCATTGTTCCAAAGCTTTAATTCATCATTATCAATTCATGTAATTTCCCATAATCATTTTCATAAAGTCCACAGTAATATTTCATCTCTACTCGCTCATGGTAACTATTTTACTTACTATCAAAACTCTTTCATCGCCTTGGTTTTAAATCCTACCTTTACACCCATTACTTGCTCTTGCTATTCTGTCTGCCTCTCCTTATAGTGTGGCTTTAATTTCCTCATTTCACATTCACTGAGGTCAATTAGCATCAGTAACCATATTGAAGGAAAGGGTTAAGTGGAACCATAAAATACTCCCTTTTCAATCAAAATCAAAAGACAAAATTCCATAAGTTGAATATCAAACAATAAACTATACAGCAGCATCTAATCCAAATTTATTTAGCATCAAATTATTACTGCCCAAATTACTGTTTTTATACTTGCAATTTTTACTTAATGGAAAATTATGTTATTGTTTTGCAAATAAAATTACAAAATTTTTAGTTTGCCTTCATTGATAACCTTTATTGAAAAATTTGGTAACTGAAAATATAGTGTATTTTGTACATTTGTAACATACTTATATTAATAAGTGTATCATTTTGTGTGAGCATGATGATTAATAATGATTCCACTTTGCCCTTCCTTCTTCCTTCCTCTTTCTTTCACTCTTTCTCTCTGAATAACATCCCTTTCACCCATTCCATCTGAACCCCAAACATTCGCACCATTACACTCTTCACTTCAATTTTTTTTATCTTCTGCCCTTCATTCATGATCTAACTTGGTTCTTTTGGCTGCCGATACTTGCATTTCATATCTTTCACTCCAAATTGCCATTACAAAATATTCAATCCTGACATGGACAACCAAATATCAAAATCAATTTTTTGTTATATTGGATATATTCGTCAATTTCATGGGCAAATTTAAAAAAATTGCAATTGGTAACAACTCACGGTAATGATGAACTACACCATCCACACTTATTACTCGATTGGGGTGATTCCTTGACCCTGATCCACCTTGACCTCCCCTCCCCTAAACCCACCCCCCACCTACCACCCTAAAACCCTCAACAGTTTGTCGAATGGGGAGACGGGTGCGAATGCCCTCCACCAAGTTGGAACCCCGAGGCTGGGCGGGGGAGGAGTTGGTGGGGGAGGAGTTGGCGGGGGAGGATTGAACGCTGTCTCAGCCCCATCCTCCTCCTTCCTCCTCCACCCCAACAATAAACAGTCTGGAACAACGCTCAAATTCCATAACCACTTCCCTCCAGAAGGATCAGGGTAAGATCCTTTTGCATCTGTGTCAACCACTCAGGATACTCTCTTCATTGTCATTTGTGTGTAGCATTTAAAAAGGACCTCATGCCATTTATGCTATTTGTCCTGTTTATATTTGAATGCTTTTTTGCCTATTGAAGCACTAATAAAACACCTAATGAATAGTCAAAAATTAGGAGAGACACCTTTTAAGTAATTCATGTAATTTAAGATGTACTGCATTAATAGATCTCAAATCAAAATTTAGCCATTGATACATGTCATTGCATTTTGCTTTCTCAAAGTTAGTTATTTTGTTGCATTAGTCAAATTTAATTTCATGGAACTTGTAGCTTTTAAATTTAAAGTTAATAAATTCCTTGTAATATGAGATGACAGTGCCATACTTAAATTCATTCTGTTTCTCCCACACAGTGAGAAGAAAGATTCGCTGGAGAGTCTTGCCGGTCCAGATGGAGTTGTCTTCCCAACAATCAAAAGGCCTAAACTTGGTGCCCATTCCCCCCACTTGCACCCGACCAGTCCACATCACGTCGCCCATGTCACCTCCCCGCACCATCACCATCTTCACCTCCACCCGCACCACTTAGGCCCCCAGCACACGCCCCTCGGTCCACCCCCACCACCCTCTGGAGGAGGATCGCCTGCCCTCCCACCCCCTCTACCCCCACCACCCATGCAACCACCCCTCAGTGAAAGGGTCATGCTGTACGTGCGGCAGGAGAATGACGAGGTATACACTCCACTGCATGTGGTGCCTCCCAGCGCAGCTGGCCTCCTCAATGCGGTGAGTGTTATTTCCATTTGCTTTCATTCCAGTTTTAATATTTGTGGTGAAAGAAATATGGGCCTTGTGTGCTTGTTTTGATTGGTAAGATATTAATAAGTGTGAAGGCAGCTGAAATATGTGAGTGGTTGCTTCTTTACCTTTCACCCGCATATCGTGTTCAATTAATATATGTTGCTTATATGTCTATAAATAAACATGCATATATAACAACATGTAAATATGTGTTGTGGTAAATGTGATAATTGGTATGAGTTTATGTTTTCTCATGTTTAGGAGGAATTCACAGAAGCTTGGATTGCTGGTTTAAGAATAGTATGATTAGGCTAGATGAAATTCTTAATTGTTAATCAAATTGAATGTAATGTCAAACTGAAATAATGGGTATTTTAAAGTATCAGTTCTGCATAGAATTCATTAATTACTAAACCACTGCACAGTTATTTTCTACAGCCACAATGAAAACTAAGCAAATTACAAATGAACAAATATATCTAGTTATCTGTGAAACACTTAATTTTTCTTATTCAAAAAGAGAAGTTACTTTAAAAATAATTAAAGCATAACATCGAACTGTTAACTGTTTCATAAATATCTTTCTGATATTTAGAGTTACTCTGACATGTTTTTGCTTTTGGAATTCCAATGCGGTCATTTTAAAAGCATTAGGCAATCATTTTAAAATCCTTCACCTGGTAAGAATTTTTATTATTTCTATAAATCAAAGTGGATCATATCAAATTAAATTTGTAGTATTTTTGCATTTACAAATGTATGCTCAGTTGCTGCCCTATCTTTTAATATTCTGAGGTTAATCACCATAAGAACACTCCCATAATCAGGCACATTTTCGATGGAAAGCTTTGCTGGTGGTGGACAAAGTAGACACTCATAATGACTTTGAGTGAGTGACTGCACATTCAAGTTAAACATTTTTCATTTCATTCATTTAAATAAGTTACAATTCATTGTAAATTATGTTCTTCGGAGGGCTTTTGAATTATCATTCACTTAAAGATTTTTTTCTGAAATAGATTATGAGTTACATTTTTAACTCTAGATTCGTAAGGAATCTACCGAGCCATCATATAAATAAAAGCCTTAGTCTGTAGCAAACGTTGTGTGTAATGCTTTTTAAAGCTTAATATCTCGCAAACGACTGAACCGAATTTGATGAAATTTTAAGGATAGCATTATGATATTATAAAAAACGTTTTAATATATCAAACTAGAGATCAAAGACCCGGTTCAACTCCAGGGGATAATTTCCATTTCCCATAAGGTAACACGTAAAAATGGACATTTCGACGTGCAGGCTTTCATTCTTTTTTAGATTAAAATTAGAAAGAATTGACCTACAATCTTCGGATATAAACTATTTTCAAGAAAACATTACAAAGTTTCTTATTCTATTCATCTTTTTCTGCCTACAGTTCGTAATTGCTCAATTTAAACGTTTAATTCACACAGTTTGAGCAAATCTTGCCATTTTTAACGGGATGTTACCTTGCCTACCTATTCCATTGTTAGACCTCGATATCATATTGTTATTTCAATCCTTATGGGTATAAAGGTGCTTTGAATGCTTTTAATACGAGATAGTTGGAGAGTGAGGGAGAGGGATGGGAGAGAAAGGGAGGGAGGGAGAAATGATTTTCAAGACAGTTGAAGTTTCTGATGTTAATATAATCTCCCTAAATGGTTTGAATGATCATATCTTTCCTCCCGTCATTTTTGACAGGCTATACACTAATTTTCTTATAAAGAGACTTAAGAATAATTTTTTTATTGATTAGCTAGTAATACAGTTCAAGAAAGAGTATTGAGCTCACTTTATAGTTGAAGTAACATTAGAAAAATTGTTTTTCCCATAGCCATCAGAAGGTTGAAAAAACCAGATGCAAATTTTGCATACAGAACTGCCATCATCATTAGTGATTCACAGATAGTAGATTCTAAAGGAATCACCACCAGTGACTCCAATGCTCGGTAGGTGAAATGTGCATCTAGTTTATTTGATGGTTACAGATGGTTTTTCAATTTATCTTTTAATGTAAACTAAAATTTCAAGTAAATAAGTTCGTTAATTGTACTTCAGCGGTTGCACAGGTGTTCTGCCACATTGTAATATCGAATGCTGGACAACATATCTCTCCAACGTTGTAGTTGGATTCTTCAGGTTGAAGCCAAGAACAACATTGGAAAAACGTAATCAAGTATCCGATATGACAATCAGATGGAACGCCCAGGAAACCACTGAAGTACAGCATCCACACCGCGAAAGCCTTCGAATCAAGCTTGTTAATTTTTCTGCCAGGGCTTTTGAACCTTAAATGTGTTTTTATTGCCTATTTATTTCCGTTATAAATGTTCAAAAAGAAATTGCAAATGAAAAATATGTAAACAAAAATCTGATATTTATTATTTAAATTTTACTAATTATAGTTATTTCCCTATTCAACCATTTGAAATATTAGCATTAGCCATACAAGTCGAGCTCAATATTTTAACATAATAGGGCCATTTTACAACATGTAATTCCTTATTATATTCATCTTTTGATTCAGTTTTAAGTTAGAAGGATTTTCTTTTGCTGTTATAAGATTTTGTATATTTTCGATTTTGATATATCTATGAGAGTGAAATGGAATTTTAGAATTGCTTTTGGCAACCTAAAGCAACCTATAGCTTTATATCCACATATTGAAATGTGCCATTGAAATTTTAATCTGAAAATTAACTTTAAAATGTCAAACTTATTAGGCGCACTCAATAATCTCTTCAAATAACTTTTGTATGCTATTTTGAAATACTATGTAAACATTTTTTTCAATTCATGGTTGAGTATTGAGATTCATCTTTTAAAAAAATAATTTACTGAGTCACTGAAATATTATATGAAGTATCATCATTCACATACTTTTGTTGTCATCAAGGAATGAATAATTTTATTTTGATTGAGTATTTAGTTAATTCTACAATTAAAATGTTAAATTTAAAGTTCTGCTCCTTTACTATTCAGCAAGATAGTTTAGCTTCTCTCTCAATTTCTGAGCTAAAGATTCTACATACACAGCCTATAAAAATTTTGCATGGCTTTAGTATTAATGTTTAAAATGTGACGAAGGTCCAAAAACTATAATGCAGGGGTGTGTTTCAACTTACTAATACTGAAGCTATTGCATGCCTTACTATTTGCTTTATGGCAAAGGGAAATGATGAGTTAAAAGTAGGGTATTTAGTACATAATTTCTTAATCACCTAGAAAACAAATAGTACACATAAACATGGCTGAACAGAATAAAAGCATACAAGAGACAAGAATTAAAGGCAAACATTTTGTAGGGTGAAATATAGCTTATATCATTAAAGTATGAAATTTATGAGTAAGGTTTATATTTTAGATGTTTATTTATTTAATGGTATAATGATTTCATCTAGCCAAATAATTTATCTTTGTTAAGCCTCCTTGATAGACACTTATAAAGGTAGCTTTTCAAGGTAATAATTTTAAAACAGTGAAATTTTTAGTGATGACAAATTAGGGCTCTCATTTTGAGCTGCATTAGGCAATTTTTAAAGAAATATTTTGTCACCAGATGTTGCAAAAGAGACAAAAAGCAATGATTCCATCTAAATTTGGATTTCTGCAACTAGGAAAATTTTATATTTCTTCTTTATGTAGCAAATCACAACTCATAAAAATAATGAAGGATTGTACTACAGCCCAAATTATGCACATTATGATAATAGAAGAAATATCAATTCAGCATATAACAACAATGAATCTGACAGACATTAGCCTTGAAAAGCACTTTTCAGTCTAATTTTTTAGGAGACTTTCTCAATCTATTGCTGTATTTTAATTCTGTCTCATAGAACAGAAAGACTGTATGATAGATCATGATTAATGTATTTTATTTTCCTTGCTTTCCAGATTGAGAATAAGTACAAAATTTCTACTTCAAGCATTAGTAACTTGTATCGAAAAAACAAAAAAGGGTAAGTTTATTTTTCCCCATTCACAGAAATTACGTAATCTTCTACTGGTAGTTCAGAATGCCTCAAATTAACTACCTCAGTGCAAGCAGCATCTTATAGATGTCTCTATACACTCAGATTAGAAAATCTTTAAGTAGAAATTTTGAACTGTATCATAAACTAAACTATTATTAATCATTTTCGTTTGGTGTTAAAGGTTTTTGTACATTTTATGCTTGGGCTAAACACATAACACTGCCATGTATGTTTGGATTATGGTCTTATTGGGAAAACTGTTGTGTGTGTATATATATTTTAATAACTTTTCTTTTATTCTTTTAATATCCTTTCTGTTTAATCCTGGTAAGGGCAAATTTTTATAATTCAGCATAACCAATGCACAGTGTTTCCATAATTTTTAATATTGGGTTATTCCGTTGAAAAATATAAAGCTATTCTTCGAATTTCTTGGCATGAATATAAACCTAAGTTAGTTAATATAATGACAAATGCAATTAAATCTTGCCTATGTCACTTTACAATATCTATGATTAATTTACTTATAATTGTTACAATATAACAGCATGTAAGAAGTAAGATACTATAAATTTAGTACTTTCAACAGAATATTTTCTTATTTTTAATATTAATTTTTCTTTATCTTTTTAATAGGATTATGGCCAAAATTGATGATGACATGCTCAAGTACTACTGCAATGAAGACTCATTTCTCTTGGACATAAAGCCAGCAGCTGATGGAGAGGATGCATTTGATATTACACTTACAGAGCTCATGGATTAGATGCATTTCCAAATATCCAAGTGAAAATATATATATATATATATATATATGACATATTTACATATAAAACACAAGTGGTTGGACACTGATGATTTTGCTTGGGAAAGGACAAGACTAGCTTTAAGTCAGTTATTTGGTGCATTAATGCATATGATGGACTGAAAGCCTCAACATATATGTGCCAAGACATAAAATGTCACAAGGAAATCCCCACCTGTTATAAATTTTATCATGTGTGAAGTGTGAAAAATCAGTGACAAATAGTGCAGTTGTTAACATCACAAATAGATAACAGCTGGAATACAGATGCTGAATAATTTGTTTAATGTATGTGCTTAGCCTTTAGACTCAAACGCTGGCTGTCTTATCAGGGATAGTGGGTGGAGATTATAGTGCTTCCTCATTACATAAAAAGTCAGCCTCAGATTTGTCTTTCAAAAACTTTGCAAAAACTGATGGCTTAAAGTGAAATGACAATGTGAAAAGTATTCAATTACTAGCCATTCCATGTTGTTTTATCATAAAAATTATTTTCAATATATTGATTTTAGTTTCATAATAGGGCTTAATGTCCTCTTTTCAGAATAAGTTGTATTAATAAGGTGGTTTCCATTTTTTCTGAAGCCGCAGTGTGTACAGTTGAAAATGTGTTCACGAGTGAGTGTAAATGTGCCGTTATATTAGTTTAGAATTTCTATTAATACATCAAATGAGTAAGTACAACAATGTTATGTGTTTTCACTCAAAATATTCAAATAGTTATGATAAATTTGCGCAGAAGAGTTATTGATAGCCTGTGTTGGATAGATGCCATGTTATGTATCTTTATCTTCCTCTTTACAGTTATATGTAGTGTATTATTATTTTCTAATTTCTACAAGTGAATGCATGGCAATAAAGGTGGATAAGCCATGCTGAGGACTGAAACTTTTCCACTTATTGGTGTGACAGTACTACATACTAAAAACAAACATCAAGGAGCATTGCAACAAAGTAAATCTTCTGAGTTAATGGTTTTTCCCTTGTGCTTAATGCAATGATGCCTCAAAATAAAAATATCTTTTTATTAATGCATAAAGTACAATATTTTAAATGTCATTGCATATCATTTGAAAATTTCACTCCTACATTAGATGAAAAACAATAGTTAATCATTAAGTATGGCCATGATGAGTAAAATTAACCCCGAGTTTTGAGTCTCTTATGGATAAGAAATTCTCCAAAAATGCATTTTTATAAATGTAGAATCAGTGGTGGCATGCACATTTGATATAGACAATGAACACAGCATAAAAAATCAGTCACATTCATAATAATTTTGTTATAGAAGTAGAATTGAGTATTTGTGGAAATAATAAGTTTATCTAAAAGACTGCAATTAACATAATCTTGAAATGATAACTGTTTTGTGATATCTAGTGTAAAATTACTTTGGGAAAAGCTAACTTAGATCATTTAGAAGTATATTTAAGAATCTACAAAGTGGATAGTAATGCTCATTTTTTTTCAGTGGCTTGAAAACAAATGTTTTTAGTGGGTTAGGAATACCTTACAAATTCCCACCCCAGATCTCAATTTTATAAGCTCAAAGGAATGTGCCGATAGAGCTAAGACATTGAAGATGTATAAGGGTGGCTTTATAGACTGCCATCATTGTTGTAATTTAATCAGAGTTCTCTTTTCATATTTTAAGTTTAATTTCTGGATGGGGGAGGTATTTTTATCTGAAGGAAGCTTTTATTTGCTGATGGAACTTCTGATAAGCATTTATAATGAAAGATGAGGGAATAGGATTAGATTGAACTACCAATCTATTTTCTATCAAGAGAGAGACTTGAAAATAGGAGGAGATTTTTTTATTGCAAATTATCTTAGGTTTCTCTCAATTTTGATGTATTTTTTTTTACCTTGAAAGGCATTCATGGCTGGTGGAGTCCCTTTTGTCTGGCAACTAAGTACCTGACATTCCAAAATGCAAAATTGGAATTTTGTTTTTTATTATTAATATTATTCTACTATTGTTTAATGTAAACTCAAGTATTTTTGTATCTCTTTTGGTCAGAGAGGTGACTTCCCACCAGAATGTCAATACTCATTATTCATTTTTAAACGTTACAATTGCATGGTGGCAGGAATTGGTTCACACTTTAAAAATGCCTCAAAACTCCTCCTATTTTGATCAAGTCAGATATCTAATATAGCATGCTTACTTAAACAGAGATTGATCATTTTTTATTTTATTTATATATCAGAGGTGTTGGCGGGCTATTAATCCTACCCCCTCAAATATTGTGATTTTTGTATTTGTATCAGTCCCCAATCTTGTACAATTTTAAGTGATGTCAATTTTTACTCCTTGTATCTCAGTGAAAATTAGACATTGTATATTTGTTTTGTTTTGTGCCTAATTTATTGATGTTTATTTCTGTGTGTTGCCCATACTGTAATACTTGGAAGTAATTGAATGTGAGTGAATGTGTTTGCAATCAAATGACTTCTGCCCCAAAAATCTGCAAATGTAAAAAATGATTTAAAGAGAGGGTGGAAAATCATACACACTTGTACTCTAAATAACATACGTAGAGCAACTTTCACAGTGATATGGTAAATGTTAATTTCTTTTCAAATATAAACTTTTAGAATTTTTAGTTTATACACTGTCACATCAACTATAAGAATTTGCTGCCTTTAGAGTGGATTAAGAAAATTTACTTTTATACAGTAATAATAGTTTTTCTTCTTGATTAATTCCAAAACTGCCAAATTTTTAATTTGTGGCAGTACATTTTATTTTTCTTGATGATAGCTACTCCAAGTGTCGTTTCATTATTTCTGAATGATCATTTTGAGTGTTGCTCTACAGATGTTATCCTAGCTATAAAATACGTATGTATTTGCTTTTCTCTTTCAATGACTCCAAAAATAGCCATAAGAATAGAAAATGACAGTACAATAGAATTAGAAAAGACAGTTGATGCTAATAGTGCCTCTCTTTTTCATTCATTCACAAATAAGTTATAATTCCAAACTGCCAAAATTGTAAATAATTGATGAAAGCAGGAGTGTATGAAAATCATCAAAAGTAAGACTTTTTGTGATTGCACAACATCTGAAAAAGGATGTTCTCCCATGATTAAGTGTAAGTCAGACTCTTCTTGTAGAAAATGATGCAATAATTGTATGTTATTTAAATTGAGTCGGTTAGCTGCCAAGCAGCATGCTTTATCATGGATTATAAGCATCCTTCTCTGTTAATGATTTCCAAATCAATCAGAGTTTAAAAATTAAACTAGAAAGTGATAAAAATTAATCTTAAAAAATCACTATCTACAAGTTTTTGCCATAATGTTAAAATTTTCATAGAAAATGTAATCCAATTCTAGTATTTGATGGAAAGGATTGGATGTGATAATTTAGATAATGTGAAAATATTGTGCTGTGAATTCTAATTTTACTCTGCTACGTATTTCCCTATATTTTATTTTGTGCTACTATGACTGTGTGTATTATTCAGCCTAACAAAATCTGCGCTTCACTGTTTTCCATAATGCATAATACAAATTAGTAATCATGAAATATATATATAGCTCATAGATTTAAGGATGCCCCATATATTCTTAAAGAGGAACATTTGGCCACCCATTCCAGCACTTTTAAGAATCAAACTTTTCTGGTGGTCATAAAAGAGAAGGAAGATTTTAATGTATATCAAATGTAATTATATGTTATGGTATTGTGGAAACCCTTGGTTGCTTTCGTTCATAATAATAATTCTTATAGTTATTTTTGTACCACACTAAGGTGCAAAATAAAAATATATATTAAATCATGATAATTTTGTTTTACTTCTGTAAATATAAACTTCCCAACAAACCTTTCATAAAGTCTATGAAACATGATAGTACATACTATACCAACAAACATGATAGATGAAGGAGACAGAAGAATATTTGAAATTCATCTCAACTTTTATTTCTACAACAAAATTATGCCAATCATCTAAGCAAATGCCCTAACTTGAAGAGAGCAATATTCAAAGAGGAAATTGTTTAAAAAGAGGTATGTCTGCTTAGAATGATCATTAAGCGAAGTTTTGAAAATGTGTACATGCTTAGAGTGAGTGTCTTAGTGACCACTTTTGGCACCCTGGGCAGAGGATTGTTTGGTGCCCCAAGAAGATATAATAAAATGTTAAGTGCATACTTTTAAATGGTATATAACTAAAATAAACACTTCTTTAAAAATTTATTTTTTGGGCTTTACTTGCAGCAAACATATTGATTGTCATTGAAATCTATATTTTTAGCAGTGTCATATTCGATTGATAAGATGGCTAGACCAGAAAGTCTATCTTGGTTCATCGATGACCGTAGGTAATTTTTGATCCATTTGAGTTTAATGCTCTCCAGTAGGAATTGATGCAGCAAATATCAATAAAATTCTCAGCAAACCTTCCACATTGGAAAATACAAGTACAAGTGAAGAAATCCCAATATTTCTTTCTGTGTACTTTTTATACTTTATATCGAAGGTAGCCAATGTTTAAAACTGCGAACTTCTTCGAATAACTCACGTTTATCCACATTGTTTTATACATTTTGGCAGCAGTTTTAGAGAAATTTATCATTTCGTCTTCAATCATATTATATAAAACACAACTTAAAAATTTGAAATCATTATCAATTTCGTATGAAGATGCCTTTGAAGAGAATTTATTTCCTGATGTACTGCATCATCGATAGTATTTTCTGTTGTTTCAGGTATTAAGGATGTTTAATTTACCATCTTGTCATGCAATTTCCTTTTTCTTCCTCTTATTTTCAGGAGCACAGCAAAATTTCTTTGCATCTTCCACATACTCTTCCAGTCATGAATCTGAACTTTTTATGTCTGGTACCAAATTGTAGATCATGCCAATGGCTGTAACACAGTTATATCAGCACCCTGAAGAGATTTAGTGAGACAGTTGATCTTCTGGAGGCAATCGTCCCAAAATAACAAAGTATAAATTACACATTGATCTGTTTTAGCAAACCTGGGCATTCTTGTTCATTCTTTAATTTTACTAACACCCTATAAATTTTCTTCAATTGTAACCTCAATGAATTCACAGAATTTGCTCTTGATGACCATCATGTTGTGTCATTCTTTTTCAACATCACCTGAAGGACCTCCAAGAGTGCAACTCATCTCTATGTGGAACTAGCAAAATAAAGGAACCATTTATCTACATTTGCAAAAAATTCCCTAATTTGACGGTTAGTTTTTTCAGTGGAATGATAAAAATCTAAATTAAGTGAATACTCTGTACATCGTATGAAACGTGCAAGAGGGTTATTTTTTAAAATTATTTCCTTGCAACCATTTAATTTGCTTGTCATATTACGAGCATTTCCATATCATTGAGCTCTTATGTTTTGTAAATCTAGTCCATCCTGTTCCAATTTTTGAATTATTTCTGGCACAATTTTGTTTCCCTTTTTTGATTTGACAGCAATAAAAACAATAAAGGCCTCCTCAATATATACTTTTTATCGATGACTTGGATGAAAATTCGACTAATGCAATGTGATGGGGTGCAAATGTTTTGGGGACGAAGGTAAATCAAAGAAATTACATTCAGAGTGTGAAGAGTAGAGGGAGCCGAAAAACCGCCAATCAAGTTCGCAAACGACAACCTCTGACATGGTACAGTCATGGTACTTCAGCTTAAGCTCAGGTCAGGCGTTTTAAGTTGCGAAGAGATCAAAAAACTAAACTAAGAACATTTTATCAAGGGTATAATAAGCCTTCCATTTAGCGTCCCCATAAGAAGCTGCACCCTAGGAACATGCCCCAGTTGCCCCACTCTCACTACGGCTCTGCCTAGACCTAAATATCAGATCGGTAAAAAAATTTATATTTAAGATTTTAGTTAGAAATTCAAGGTATGATAAGGTTTTGGCTGAAATTGATAAGCAGGAAGAGAGGGAGGGTTAGAGAGAGAGGGTGAGAGAGAGATAGGAAGGGTGAGAGAGAGGGATGGTGATAGAGAGGAAGGGTGAGACAGAGAGAAAGAGTGAGAGAGAGGGAGGGAGGGTGATAGAGAGAGAGACGAGTGAGATAGGGAGGTAGAGAGCGAGAGAGAGGAAGGGTAAGAGAGAGAGAGATGGAGAGAGGAAGGTTGGGAGAGGGAGAGAGAGAGGGAGGGTGATAAAGAGAGAAAGGGTGAGAGAGAGAAGGTGAGAGAGGGGGAGGGCGAGAGAGAGGGTGATAGAGAGAGAGGAAGGGTGAGAGAGAGGGACGGTGATAGAGAGGAATGGTGAGACAGAGAGAGAGGAAGGGTTAGAGAGAGAGAGGGGAAGGGAGAGTGATAGAGAGAGAGATGAGTGAGAGAGGGAGGTAGAGAGCGAGAGAGAGGAAGGGTAAGAGAGAGAGAGATGGAGAGGGGGAGGGTGGGAGAGGAGGGCGAGACAGAGAGAGGGCGAGAGAGAGAGGAAGGGTAAGAGAGAGAGATGGAGAGAGGAAGGGTGGGAGAGGACGGCGTGAGAGAGGAAGGGTGGGAGAGGACGGCGTGAGAGAGGCAGGGCGAGAGAGATAGATAGATAGATAGATAAGTGGCTTTATTTTCAGGGCGAGAGAGGGAGGGCGTGAGAGAGGGAGGGCGTGTGAGAGGGAGGGCGAGAGAGAGAGAGGGTGATAGAGAGAGAGGAAGGGTGAGAGAGAGGGACGGTGATAGACAGGAATGGTGAGACAGAGAGAGGAAGGGTTAGAGAGATGGAGAGGGGGAGGTCGAGAGAGAGGGAGGGCAAGAGAGGGAGGGCGAGAGAGAGGGAGGGTGAGAGAGAGAGAGAGATAGATAGATAGATAGATAAGTGGCTTTATTTTAGGGCGAAATTGAGACCATAAGGTCCCCTCTTCCATTTAACCCTACGTTATTGATTACAAAATAATAACATGCATAAGTATATATACAAACAGAACTAGAGCAATAAAAGGTGCGTCAGATAAATACAACAAGAACAGAACAATAAATATCACATTACACATTACAGAGGTTTCTAAGAAAGATATGATATTTGTGGTAAAAACCCAGGTAGAGCCAGGCATGGCCAACCCAGTAAAAAACCACGCAGGAAAACACCCATGAAGAGAAGGGGGGTGGAAAAAACCTGCGAAAACCCTAGATAGTAGAAATACAATAATGATTGCTGTTGGAAAGAGATATGGTATACAAAATATATGTTAATGTGGAAAAGGTTTACTGAAAATCAAAGGTAATTAAACATATTAAACAAATAAGAAAGGATGCATTACACAAATTACACACATATATATACACCTACATACAACAAGTAAACACATATAACTATAAAAGTCATAAAATCACATGCATTAAAAAGGCGTTGGGAATGATTAATGTTGGGATAAATGAGCAAAGGAATTGACTCTTTGTCTAGGAAACAGGAATATGTGGGTGGTGTACCCAGTGCTATGAAAAAAAAAAAAAAAAAAAATGGAGGAGAATTTGCTTTCTTATGCAGTTAAGGTAGTGGTGGCTTGCTTAGTTAAAAACGATTTGTGGAGAGCAAGTTTAAAAGTTCTAACTGATGGAGAGTTTTTTATGTCGACATGAAGGTCGTTCCAAAGTCTACAGGCTGTTACGTGAAAGGACTTATTGTAAATATCTGTACGGTGGTGTGGGATCAGTAGCTTACAATTGCCTCTAGTGTTAAGGTTATGAACTGCATTAATTGGGAAGAACTTTGTGGAGAGGTAGCTAGGTTTGCCAGTAGACAGGATCTTGTAAAGAAGAGTGAGGATGTGAAGATGCCTACGATCGTCGAGTTTTAGCCAAGCGAGTTCAAGGAAGGAATTGGAGATGTGGTCGAATTTCCTGAGGTTGTAGATAAAGCGAATACAGGAATTATGTGTGCGTTGGAGTTTGGTTTTAAGTTCATTCGAGAGGTCTTGGAATACGACATCACAATAATCAAGGTGGGGAATGAGTAGAGAGGGTGATAGAGAGAGAGGAAGGGTGAGAGAGAGGGACGGTGATAGACAGGAATGGTGAGACAGAGAGGAAGGGTTAGAGAGATAGATGGAGAGGGGGAGGTCGAGAGAGAGGGAGGGCAAGAGAGGGAGGGCGAGAGAGAGAGAGGGTGAGAGAGAGAGAGGGCGAGAGAGAGGGACGGTGATAGAGAGCAAGGGTGAGAGAGAGAGAGGAAGGATGAGAGAGAGGAAGGGTGAGAGAGAGGAAGGGTGAGAGAGAGGAAGGGTGATACAGAGAGAGGGCGAGAGAGAGGGAGGTAGAGAGAGAGAGAGGAAGGGTAAGAGAGAGAGATGGAGAGAGGAAGGGTGGGAAAGGAGGAGGGCGTGAGAGAGGGAGGGCGAGAGAGAGGGAGGGCGAGAGAGAGGGAGGGCGAGAGAGAGGGAGGGCGAGAGAGAGGGAGGGCGAGAGAGAGGGAGGGCGAGAGAGAGGGAGGGCGAGAGAGAGAGAGGGCGAGAGAGTGGGAGGGCGAGAGAGAGGGAGGGTGAGAGAGAGGGAGGGCGAGAGAGAGAGGGCGAGAGAGAGGGAGGGTGATAGAGAGAGAGGAAGGGTGAGAGGGACGGTGATAGAGAGAGGAAGGGTGAGAGAGAGGGAGGGAGTGTGATAGAGAAAGAGAGGAGTGAGAGAGGGATGTAGAGAGAGAGGAAGGGTAAGAGAGATAGATGGAGAGGGGGAGGGCGAGAGAGAGGGAGGGCAAGAGAGGGAGGGCGACAGAGAGGAAGGGTGAGACAGAGAGAGGGAGGGTGAGAGAGAGGGATGGTGATAGAGAGGAACTTAAAACTTTTAAGTTAAAAGTGAGAGGTGAAATAAAACGCGATCAGAAAGAAAATGCTATATCAACCAATTGGCGGAATAATAGTATGAAGAACGCATGTATTCCTAAAACGATTACGAATGGTAAGGCTGAGGTTTATCTGAGAAGCGATAGTGAGAAACTAATTGTCGTCGTATTGAACTGCCGTAGCATCCGTAAGAAAATTGCCGATTTTGAGCATATTATTCGTAGTCTAGAAGCCGATGTCGTTATCGGTACAGAGAGTTGGCTCACTGACGAGATTGCAAGTCAGGAGGTATTCCCTCAAGACTATAGAATTTTTAGAAAGGATCGTAGTATCCGGACGGGAGGTGGAGTATTTATAGCAGTCAGCAAGGCATACGAAAGTTTTCCACTACCGATTAATGACGCCGAAATAGAAAGTGTTTGGTGTGGAGTTAGAGGAAGCGATTACACTATAGCAAATATATGCGCATTTTATAGGCCTCCCAATGCAAGTTTAGAAATGATTCATAATCTCGAGAAACAAGTAGCAACGCCAATATCGAAAAATAAAGAGAGGGCCATTATAATAGGAGGAGACTTCAGTAGACTGGAATCATAATAGCTTTTATCCCGGTGGTAGAGAGCGTGAATCATGCGAAGCACTTATAGAAACCTTCGTTAAACACTCGTTGTGTCAGTTAGTAAGATGTCCCATGAGATCGAACAATATATTAGATTTACTCGTAACGAACTACCCCGAGCGTATGAACAAGCTTTCCATAGAGGAAGGAATAAGCGATCATAATGCTGTGTACGTAGAATTTAAGCTAAAAGTGGAGAAACAGGTTAAGGCTAGAAAACGCGTATATATGTACGCCAAAGGCGATTTCTCGAAATTTAGGTCTTTTTTACAGACACAATTCCCTAATTTCTGCGGGGCATCTATCGACGCTAGTACAGAGGAATTATGGTGCGTGTTCAGGGATATGATGCGAGAGGGTACGGATAATTTCATTCCACATAAACTTAAACGTGATGGTGCGGAACCAAGATGGTACAACCAGAAAGTTAGATGCACTCTTAGACGGCAAAGAAAACTTCACGCTCGCTTAAATAGTAATTCTTCAAAAGTCGCAGAGGAACAGAGGTCAATGATACGGCATCAATACAGAGAGGCGCGGTCAAGAGCTAGAGTAACAATGAGAGCGGCATTTAATGATTACAAAAGGAAAGTTCTGCATAGTAATTTGAAAGAAAATCCGAAAGCATTTTGGTCGTACGTTAGAGAGGTTCATGGTAGAGGCCCCACCATAGCGTCATTGAGAACGGAGGTAGGTGATGTAGTACATGATAGCGCGGAAAAAGCGAACTTGTTAAATGAACACTTTCAGAAAGCGTTTACTTCAGTGAGCAACGAATTTGAGATACCAGCTTTGAATGATGAGGGAAATTCGATGGAAGATTTGATATTCTCTGAAACAGGTATCGCGCACCAGCTAGAGTCGATTAAGCAAAATAAGTCTCCCGCGCGTGTGTCGGTAATCGCACCTTACTTGAAAATAATATTCGAAAAATCCGCTGCACATGGTAACGTTCCAAAAGACTGGAAGCTAGCATACGTAACGCCCATCCACAAAGGCGGTGATAAAGAGAACCCCGAAAATTATAGACCGATTTCCTTGACGTCATTATCGTGTAAGATTCTAGAACATATAATCGTTAGCTCTGTTTTGCGTTATTTAGATGGTCGTTCTTCGCTAAGCAAAAACCAACACGGGTTTCGGAAAGGTAGGTCATGCGAAACGCAGCTCGCCCTGTTCGTAAACGATTTGTTACAATGCGGAGAGAAAAACACTCAGGTTGATGCCATTTTCATTGATTTTAAAAAAGCGTTTGACAAAGTACCCCATAATAAATTAATAGGTAAACTAGGAACGTACGGCATAAACCCTAATATCGTGAGTTGGGTAAAAGACTTCCTCTCAAACAGAAAACAGATAGTAGTTATTGATGGGAAATCTTCATACCCGGTAAAAGCCGCATCAGGTGTTCCACAGGGAAGTGTCATAGGCCCACTACTATTCCTGATATATATAAACGATATCTGCTCGGTAGTTCGCTGAAAAATAAGACTTTTCGCAGATGACACCGTTTTATATAAGGAGATAACGAGTCAGGATGACCAAAAATCGCTCCAGGAAGATTTAAACGCCCTTTCAGCTTGGTGTCAAGATTGGAAAATCGAAGTTAATCACAGCAAATGTTCCCTATTGAGTTTCTGGAAGAGTAAGAACAATGAATTAGACTCGGAGTACAGAATTGATAGATTGAATATCCAATCTGCAGAGTACGTTAAATATTTAGGAGTCACCATTTGTCGTGATCTTACATGGAATATGCATATTCGAAGGATCGTAGGCGCAGCTAATAAGAAATTGGGCTTCGTAGGCAGAATAGTAAGAAGTAGCACAGAACAGGTACGAGAAACGTGTTATTTATCATTGGTCAGATCTCAGGTCGAATACGCTTCCAGCATATGGGATCCGTACGAAAAGGGACAAATACTTGAGTTAGAAAGAATCCAACGCAGAGCAGCCAGATTCGTAAAGCAAAAATATGAGCAAAAATTAAGCGTCACATCACTCTTGAAGGAGTTGAATTGGATATCGCTAGGGGATCGCAGAATTAGCGCTAGGTTAAGGCTTCTGGAGAAATTTAGGTCGGAAGTTCTCTTAGAGGAGGTCTCAGGAATATTAGAGGCACCTACGTACATGGGCAGGCATGATCACGAGAATAAAATACGTGAGATCGACTGTAGGACCGAGCGATATCAGAGCTCGTTTTTCCCAAGGACCATACGGGATCACAACAGGAGAGTGATTCCCACGAGGGACGTTATTAGGTAGGTTTTGGTGTGCTGCACCCCCTGCCACCCACCAGTCTGGTGATTTGCAGGGTATTATGTAGATGTAGATGAGGGTGAGAGAAGGGAGGGTGAGAGAGAGACGGAGGGAGAGGGTGAGAGAGAGAGAGGGCTGATGAGACAGAGAGAGAGAGAGAGAAGGGTGAGATAGAGAGGGAATGAGAAAGAGATTTCTTTAGTACCGATTTTACGAGGATAAATTAATATTAATCAATCACTTTTGATCTCAAAATTCCAGCCATTTAAATAATTTGTTAGAATGTCTTGATTGTTTTGAATTAGTGGACATGTCTAGCGTACGAATTCCATACTCTCTCAGCCAATGTATGCCGCGTATGCGGCCCGATCGCAGGAGCTCAGCTGATTAATTCCTTTTATATAAAAAATACACAATTAAAATAATTAATGGCAATTTATCGTATATGGGTTTGCTATACGCATTTACTGGATCTATTCTGTTATAGCACCACCACTCAGAAATCTACGGTTATAGCACCATAACTCACGCAATATTTATTGTTGAGAGACTCATGGGATCGCTATGTAAATATTTATTTTGCGAGATTATGTACCTATAGTTGGAATTTTTAATTACAAGTAAACGTGGATATTGGCGAGCCTTCGACTCGCTTTCCTTTTAGATTATAATTCCTTTTATATCGGGTGTAGCCATCCCAGGGCGCTATCGAGTCCTTCGCCTCTCTGGAACGAAAATATCCCTCCCCATTGGCCGGTGATCGGGTGAATATATGTCGCCACAGGCAGATCAGATAATTTTTTGATATAACCTTTTACGCAAAACGAAAGCTTGCAAACCCATGACTGATCTGACTGTGGCGACATTTACCCACCCAAATCACCGGACAATGGGGAGGGAGTTTCGTTCCAGAGAGGCGAAGGGCGCGATAGAGCCCGGAGGCGGCTACACCCGATATAAACGGCATTATAATCTGAAAAGAAAGCGAGCCGAAGGCTCGCCAATATCCTCGGTCGCAATATGAAGCTCTGCACCCAAACCCCCGTATTCTTCGGCTCGCTTTGTTTAATTGTTATTGTTGGGTTAATAGATTTCAAGAAAGTGGTGGTGCTATAACAGAAAAGATCCCATTTACTCTTATCGTAGTAAACCATAAAATGAAGCTGCGATTTTTAAAAAAACTTGAGCTCTCGAATTTCGTCCACCGCTCTATAGGGAAATAATTGCTATTTTAGCAGACCTCCTTCTATTATTTAAAAAAAGACCATACCAGCGAAAATCTCATATGTTAACAGTTACCAATTTTATTCTCTGTTAAGATGCAGCTCGCTTAAGGAAGGTTGTTTACTGTTTCACGTGTGTGAAAAAGAAATAGATTTAATTAAGCCGGTTCCACCCTTTGCCGGAGATTTTAAGGGTTCACACTCCCTCAACGTGCATCCCAGCCTTGCTCGTTAGTGCTCGCCCGCCTTGTCTGAACGCACCTTCAGATGTTCGACCAATAGAGCATAATGCGGGCGCTTTTATAAAGCTGACAGATTTAAGTGACATTCTCACAACAGCGACTACCAGCATTACACCGGATATGTGGAATGGCTACAGAAAGACAATGCAACATCTCCCAATGAGTAAATAAATTATATTTTTGTCGTTCTGTTTTTTGTCACATAAAAAATGCAAGTAAAATGTTTTATGATAATTAATAAATCCACAATAGTATACATAAATTTTTATTATGGTGCTTAGATCGATTTAGGCCCGTTTCAACTTTTGAGTTGTGCACCACTTGCAGTGACGGATTAAGGTATCTGAAGGCGACAGGCGCAAAAAATTCGGGAGGCTCCAAACCCAGCGGGAGGGGGGAGGGTACTCAATCTACAAAACCTTTTACACCTTACGAATGGAAAAAATGTATGCAGCAGTAAATAAACTGAGTTATAGAAATGCATAAATAGAGAATTTAATATTTATTATATAAACTTGCACATATTGAAAAATAAACAAAAAATGAATTATAACTGTGAGATGTGTGTTCGAATGACGCAAGAGATGTTACATTGCAACAAACCTAAGCAAAAACACGAGATGTGTACGTAAGTAGTAGATTATACCGTTTGTTTTACTAAATAAAATATTGAAAAAAAATCGAGTTTTGGCTGTTTTGAGGCCCTCGTGAGTGTCGAGGGCCCAGGCGAGCACCTCATGCGCCTGCGCGGTAATCCGCCACTGACCAATGCCGTTACATAACTGAGTGAATTCCGGAATATTCCGGCATTGCTGATAAATTTAATGGGCGAGAAGAACGCCTTAATGAGAGGTATGCGGGCTGTAAGGTTTCATTGAAGGAGAGGACTAACCAGCGAAGGGGATCAGAGAACAGAAAAATGATCAATCCATGTTTGTTTGTGCGTGCGTGCGTGCATACGGCAGGGGCGTAACTACGGTTTTGTGACCCCCAAACAAGTCAATTTTTTGGCCCCCACAATCGTATAAAAATTATGAAATTATTATATTGTTTTGATTCTAATCTATTTTGATTGTGGCTGAAATTAACAAATTTTTATGTTTTTCAACTTTATTTACAGCCCGAAAGTTTACTTAAAGCTATTCGAAGCATGAATATTGAATTCAAAACCTTAAAAACTTCAGGTAAAACCCTCCAGAGGTTGCAATCTTACAATTAGTCACGCATCAATGTTGAAACACTTAAAACTCCAGTCATCTACTTAGGGGATCTCCGTCACGCGGATGAGGAGTGTTTTCTCATAGCTTCTCCCGAGTAAACATAAGGATAGGACAAAACAAATCCAAACACTTGAGATGGATATTTTCGTCTTCATTCCGAGAGATGAAATTTTTCATTCCCATAAGGAATACCTTAAGGCAGATGACGGGAAAAATTCTAAGTATTTTTGTGAGGCCCCAAAAATCTTGGGGACCCCACACACTGCGTGGACCTGCGCTTCCAAGTTACGCGCCTGGCGTGCGGGCGTGTACATAACAAATTTTTATATTCACAGGTAATTTTAAAGTAAAAATTTAAAATACTACGTATTTTCTCATTAACATTTAAGTGTTATTTTGCATTAATTCTTTATCTATTTCAAAAAGTGGGTTGGGAAAATTAATCCATGCGCGTGGTCCCAATCAGTCGTAGCTACACCAGTGGTTACCATTCGGAATAAAGCAATTCCCGAATAAATCCTTCTCCAAACGTCTCCTCCTCTCGCTGCTGCGGATACCAAAGGACGCGTTCATGTGACGCTGCCTCCGACGCCCGACAGTCTCCCCCTTGTCACCCAAATCCTGTCATTAGAACAATAATCGCTCGCTCTGGCGATCAATCACTTCCCGGAGGCGATCGCATTTCGCACCGAAAGGGATCGGATCTCCGTCATCGCGAATCGTACGAAATTCAACGCCACCATAGCAAATATGGGGCTCAGCTAGAGTTACCATGAGCTCTGACCCTGAGATTTTGGACCCAAACCCGGAGATTTATAAACCTAAACCAAGAATTAATTTTTTTTGGAGGTGAATTTTAAAACGAGCTTTAGCGTGATTATGAGGTGATACATATAAGAAACAGGAAATTCCTATATCATAAATTCTTGAGATACTGAGTAGAAAAAATCTTTAAAATAAGTACAGGTGAGCCCCGCTTAACGCGGGGGATGCGTTCCTGAGGTCTCCGCGTTAAGCAAAAATCCGCGTTCGCCGGGTTTCCAAAGATATTAAAATGAGTTATTATAAAAAATAAAAAGATTTTTGCACCAGTAATATTCCCACTTGAACTTATTTTAATTTCCAATTGTATTTTTCATTTCTCACTGCTCTTCTGAGTAATTCAACTTGCTTACTAATAAAGTTATAAAATTCCAGGCAGGTTATGCCAAAATTCACTTTAGCGCAAATTTCGGTTTCACAGGCATGATTTCAACCATCATATGTATGTACAGGGGGAGTGGCAGACTGTGACTGGTTATGATTGTAGACATTCAACACATAATTTCAGCACAGTATGTTTGTAGATATTTTATAATAAAAGAGGCCCAGGGGGGGGGTGTTTAAACACCAAAACACCCCCCTTGGCTAAGCCACTGCTCAGAACATGCTCATATTCCTTCCCCAAATAATCAAAACATTTTAAAAATTCTTCTGACTTTTTTGGACTATTTGAAAATTCATAAAATATTTTTAGGATTAAATTTACACTAAGGTGGATGGTTTCTCCTTGTAGCTTTTATCCATTTATTTATTTATCCAAATTTAAAAAGATTTTAAAAATTTATGAAAATGAAAGGAAGGCCTCGCAAAATTACTCGGACACAAAGTCTCTGCAGTGCATCTTTATTTATTTACTCGGCTTATGATTCATGCCCACATTTACGTATTTTGAAATGAGTAGCATAAAGAAGGAAATCGATTCAGACTGGTATTCAATTACACAAATTAACAGTATGTACTTCAAATAAACTTCGTTGTAGCGGAAGCTAACTGCAGTGTGCAACATCTGGTGTCCTCTTATCTAATACGATTAAATGATTCTTTTAGCGGTTTTTCGCGGTACTACGGACAAATTGTTTGGTACCGAAGCATGACGCTGAAGACCGTTCGGAGAGCGCTGAGGATGAGTATTATAAGAGCGAATGGGACATTAGTGAGAAGACAAGTGTTGATGACAGGAAATTTGAAAAATAATATCAACGAAAGACTGGTAAAAATGCTGACATCTGTTACAGGCATGGACTTTGAGGAAAAAGGGTTTGAAGAGGTTCAAAGCTAATGAAGTGTGGCTTTGGTATAATAAAAAGTTATTTTGGCTAAAAAAATAAGGATATAATGAATAGAGAAGAAGCAAAGAGATTAATCAGAGTAATTACTCCGCTATTATCACATTGCTGCAATTTAACTTTTACACTTTTATTCATATTTAAATTACATAATCGATTAAAAATTATTCAGTTTCAGAAAGCTTGTCTGATATTTTCATCTCGGAATAAATTCAATTTTGAAATCAATTTAATGTTGGAATTCAATCGACGATGAACATAAATTCGACAGCAACAAAGAAGAAAGAAACAACGATGTCACTGTAGCCAAAATTCGCACCTCGTCTTTCCAATCACTTGGTGCCGTTAGAGTTATTTTCATCATCAATTGCTAGCTACTATGAATAATTTCCTATCAACTCGAATCGCGTAGGCTGTTTCGAAAGATCGTGGATAATCATCATTCTAACTTGGATGCGATCCAATTTGGATTTCAAAAATCTCGAAAATCAGCAAGAGTCATGTTATCTACAAAATGTTATCCGAGTAAAAGATGTCTTTTTACCCCGGTAACGATAATTTATCCTCTCTTTTTGTAAGATTTTCCTCAAATACGGCTGCCTTCTAGTGCATCTCAATTTTGAACACATATTACGACATTATAATGGGCCAATCTATTTTAGCAAAAAAGAGACATTTGATTTATAAGCTTCAGTATTAGGATTTTATTTCGAGAAAAAGAAATTAATTCAGCAATATGGTCAACCTTCGATACCGAGGTGATATAAACTTATTAAAACTATGACAAATTAAAGAGGTTCACGTGATAAATGGCGACATTTCATTGTTTTCTTCGACATCATAACTGACATAAGGAATGATAAAAATTCAATTTGATGCACTTGGAAAATTTCTCAAAAAAATCCATTGGTTTTAAGCTGTAACATCTATCGAAAATCGTGTGTTTTATTTTAATTATTAGCACAATATACTGCGTAATTTTAATCCACTCCTTGGAAGGGATCGTAATGTAAAATGCCGCTGTCTGCGGGAAAATGCATGAATATGAGATAATCAGGCGGTGAGATATATCATAGCCACAAGAACAGAGAACTTTTCTGCCTCGATTCCGGCGATAGAGGAAAAAACGTGCCCAAAAAATGTTGGGTCTGTATTTCCAATTAACTCAATGAAATGAAATTGAAAACAGCATGCCATAAAAGTAGGTAATATTATGTGACAGGGAGTAAAAATAACAATTAAACGTATTTAATTTGCGTGGAGAAGGTATGCGAATTTTTAGGAAAACCGAACGACTAGTGGCAGCAGCTAATGAAAAAGAAGATATTTACACAGCTGATATCAGGGTGTTTATTATATTCTCTAACATTTTCTGCGATATTATCGAGTTAAAAGGGAAAAGCAAGGTATTTCTGGGCAATAATAAAGAGACATCTCAATTGCATAATTTTGTAAACCGGCTAAAAAAGTAACAGCTACATCGAACGACTATGACATCAGGATTGAATAAATGTCCATTTTACTGCCAGTTGTAAGCTTTTATTAATTTGAATTGATAAGATTAATTTTTGGGACTCCGAGCAGCGTAAAGTTCTGTGTTTCTTTGTTTTCGAGTAAAAAAACATTCACACTTCAACAATTTTTCTTAGATTAATTTGTATATTTAAAAAAATCCTAATCTCTAGCAACGAACAACTTTATTTCACGTATTATTATGCTGAATAGGTTTTATTTGACCTTATATAAATTTAACGGTTTAAGGTTAGCAGTTATATCAGTCGATCTAAATCTATCGTTTAGGAAGAAAACAAGCTTGTGATAGTGCAAAATATACAGTGGATATAAAGGCGTTTTTGTACATAGAGTATTCATATGTCAATATATCTGGCAATATTCATGAAATGTCTTCGGTTTTCATGTTACATTTGTGAGAAGTAGACCATTCCAGGAGTAAGCCATTTAAAGGAAAATATGACTGGACTTTCTATGAGATTTTCAATAAGCGTGAAATGAAAATATTCGAGGAAAGAATAGCGGATAAAGGAGTGATGTTAGAGATGACGAACGCCGCCTGCCCCTTAACCCCATTAGCGAGCCATTCACGAGCGAAGGGGATGACCAAACCCCGATCCAAGAACGGACACTGGGGATCGAGGGACATTTCGAAGGACCGAAATTATGAAGCCGTTAATCTCAAATGTTCTTAAATCACTCTTGCATCACGAGAACAATCTGGAAGGCAAAAATTTTATCTTCCGAGTTAAATTAACGCTTCGAATGCATTCTAAGATTCTTCATTCCACGCACAGATTTTCTGAATTTTCTTGCCTTTTAATTTGCGGAAGCATCATCACGAGGAGTCACTTTTCGAATAGCGACGGAAATCTTATTTTCTTAGCACCAAGAGGACTTTGAGTCTATATGAGACGAAATATGGTTCGATTAAGATTGCCTGCGAGTAACGTGACATGTTTTACGTAGCAAATTTTACTAGATATCAGCTGTAAAAGGAAGTCTGGCATAATCGGAAGAATTCGCGGTTCTCGTATCGCAAATATATAAATATATTCGCTCGGACATGACTACGGCGCAAAGTAAAAAATATCCTACAGATCGAGAAACCATATTACGCAAATGGACCTCGGCCTGACCTTCAATCTCTTTCGCCTTCTCCTCCCCAAGACCAGGTTACCCAATTCAACGTCACCATCCCCATCATCAGGACTGGGACATCCCAATTCTGCCTCCTCCACTGCACGGAGTATGCGAAGGCATTACAATGAATTCACTAATACTACTCTACTGTTTAAGCTCCTACAGAAGATTAGGAAATAATTCGACCTTAGATCAGCTCACAGACAGAGAAACAAGGTTTGCCTAGCCTTCCTTGTGTTTTGGCGTACACCAGAACTGGAGCAGCGCAAAGAAAATTCCTTTTCGTTTCATTTCCCCGACGCGAGAAGTTGATTACGTCACAATCGTCGCTTCCTTTCCGCGCCAATTTTAAAAAACGTTTAGATAGGCCGCGAACGCCAACTGATGATTTTTCAGTCACAATCGGGTCTCGGACAAACGCCAATAAAAAAGCGCTTCGCGATTTTCAGATAACAATTAAGCGATTAAACACCGTGACGAAATGTTCTCTCGAGCGACCCCATTTCGCGTTCATTACGACAGTTGCGACATGCGAAACGGAAATAGGTAACGAAGGGACGTGCACGCCCTCTGTGAATCAACACGCGCGCGTCCCTCGCAACAAGTTCACTCGTAAATAGTCTAATCACGCCTTGAAATCGAGCCAGCTTTGAACATTTTTCGCGCGCATCATTCTCAATGTTTCCTGAACTGCACGACCGTCTCGCTGCATAACGTACGACGTCACGATGCATTTTTTTGAAAAGCAAACCGAAAAGGAAAACGCCACCGATGCAGATCGATTGGTAATTCGGCGATCATAAAAGGGATTTCGATCGTGCGGGAATCGCTCCAGAGAAGACTCCGAGGGGGATAAAAATCCTCCAGCCGCAGCTGGCTAGGCTGCGGGGCGCCGAACCACTCGACGATCGCGCCACGTGACAACGGCGCCCTCTACCGCGACGCTCCCCCTCTCTATGAGGAGGCACATGCCTCCCCCCTTCCATTTGAGGAGGCGGGTGCCTCCCCCTCTCCCTGAGGAGGCACGTACCTTCCCTTTCCCTTGAAGAGGGGCGTATCTCCCCATCCACTCCCGCTCCATCCCTATCGTCATCAATGCACCGGCGAGAGTAGGAGGGCCCTGCGCTGGCGTACATCTCGCACAGTTAAGCGCCTAAACGGAAGACAGACACAAGCATCCGCTGGGAGAAGAAAGGAAGCGAGAGGAAGAGGCGAACGAAAAGCGACTCTCTCGCAAAAGTGAGTTTACGGTGGGATTGCAGTCTGTGGGTGTGTTGGGGGCGATCCGTCGGAGGGAACATTCTCTCGTGTGCCCCCGGCCGGCGGCGCGCGGATCATAGGCGACGCGGGACGGTCGAACGCAGGCGTCGCACGCACGCGAGCAGCGGGTGTCAGGATGAATGGAACGACGCGATGTCATTTTCCGTCGGAGACGCATTATTAATTGGGTGCATCGGTGGAATTTCCTTTCGATAGCTGGTGGTTCCTCGAATCTTTTAAGGATTGAGAGAGAATTTCCAAAGCACGGAACTGTCTGAAGCGGTGAACGCCTTCAAATCGCACCGCGATGCGTTTCAGAGTTAATATGTCGGTTGGAGTGAAGCAATCCTTTTCGTTGAAGTCGCGGAAACATCCATTGTACTCGAGATATCATTGATAGTTTGTGCCATCAATCCCTCTCTATAATTTGCTTGGATGTGCGTGATAGTATAATGCTCGGTTTTCATTGGTCGAATGGCAAGCCAATCAGGGTTCGGGACATCGCTTATGTCAGTGACGCTCCAGTGCAGTTCCGTTTCTAAGGCGTGGAAGAAACGCGAACTAATAGAATATGTGAGATGATATAATTCGGAGTTATTTGTCGCTAGAATTTTGAATGCATTTTTGATATTTGAAAAAGGCATGAATAAATTGTTTATAAGAATAATAAGTACGAGGTTTTAAGTTAAATAATATATTCCTTCACGTCATATTGACGGGCTTATATACTAGTATTTGAATAGTTAATCAGCGATAGAATCCCAAAAATATATTACTGGGATCCGATTCTTTATTTAAATGGCTCCAATAGCCATAAAATATATTTTAGAATGTGCAATCCATGAATAACCCTTGCTTTTTAGTAGCTAAGGTTCATTTTCAGTTTCCATAACCTAGAGTTCTATGTATTATAGATTGGAAAAGCAAATAAGCTTCAATGCCTAAGAAGCAGCCGATAAAATCAGATGCGTGTTTTATCAACGGATTTGTGATATTGTGGATTTTCAACCGGATTCCAGGAATAAGACAACCTCGGTAATTCTATTTTAGAATTCATCAGTGCAGGAGTTAAAATCAGCAAAGCATTCTGCCAGTCTGGAAGAGAACGAAAATGCGCGAAACAGAAGATGCGCGCGAGGGTTGGTATGCATAGGAACGTACGTATAAATCGATAAATGCACGGGATGGAAAGAAGGTCACTAGTATGGCCTTGAGACTTCATTTTGCAAGTAGGGGAAGGTCGCTTGGCCTATCTCATAATCCCAAAGGGAGAAAATTGCGTGCGTTCTATTTTCGCATGCGCGTTGATCTTCTCTCTCTCTCTGTCTTGGCCGCCGTGACCTACCACAACGAAAATATCTTCGTGCTATGGACGCGGAAGGTAAACATTTCGAAAAGACACTTCCGAAAACAATTTCTCTCATTCAATCAGCAAATTCGCGCTTCTCTCGCCATTAATAGCTCAACCTTTAATTTTTTTTAAAAAAAGACGCTTTCCAATACTATTAGTTAATACTCAATCTGAGCTCAAATGTCGCAGATAAATTTTTAAAAGTGGTTGATAATTTCGCTTGAACACTCGGGTGTTTTTTTGTGAAATGACAAATCATAACTAATAAAAATTACTCAACGATGAATTCGCTTTCCAAGACGGGCAGAAACGGTGACACTGGTGCATTGTAAGGGTTTGGTGATTAGTTTAAGGAAGAGATGTTTCTTAAGCGTTGGATGATTAAGAAACATAAAAGCTCTTTCTATAACGTTCTTTCTTGATTTGAATCTAGTTGAAATATCTATTTGGAGTATTTGGTTTGCCTCGAAAAAGTAAATATAACAGGTGATAAGCGTGAAATTGGTTATGTGGGAAAGATTTCTGTCAATATAATTACGGATGAACTTTCTTGAGGAAACCATTAGGGGCAAAGTCAAGAAAATTCAATCCAATCGCAATGAAATTTGGCAAAAAGTATATTAAGCGCACACAAACCATGTGTACGTTCCATAAAGATACCATTTCACTCTTTGAATATGTTCATTTGATGTTTAGTATCGAATTGTGGAAAAATTGTAATGTCATTAATGTGTTCGCAATCGAGTGCAAAAGCATCTTCCTCAATCATTCCATTTTTGGAATACATATAAACGGTGCAAACGACTTCAATGTATTCATTCAATGTTTGCGGTAAATTGCAAAATATCCTAACAAAATCCAATTATGTAAGGCAAGCTGAAACGTGCTCTATGCGATTTTATAAATTAGCTAATAAAATATTTGACAATTGCAAAATATATTTCCGTCAAATGTAGGTTGACATCAGGGATACAATGGCGCGAACGCTTAAAATGTGCGAGAATCCTTCTAGAAAGTCTTTCTTAGTATCTCTCTCTCTCTCAGCACTCAACCCATCAATCTTGCACTTGCGCACACTCAGCTTTGCTTTGCCAAGGATCACCCTTGACACTGGCGCGGCCAAATGGCCGAGCAGTGGACTGCATAAAACACATCACGCCAATACACACGCGAACTAACAACTTCCCTTCTCTCGTGCAAGCGAATATTTTTTTATCGCGCACTAATTTTAAGAGAACGTTATATTCGTCATATCAGCAAGCAATTAGTATTTTTCTTTGTAACGTGCGTAGCTTTGAGATGTTTTATAATAGCGTTTATAATTTTGTCATTTGGTTGTTAACGAGTACAAAATTATGCCTTCGACATTCTTTCAGGGTAAAGGATTCATTCGTGGAAGAAACACGCTAGTCGTCACCACGTACTTCCTGGCACGCAATAATGCATTCCTGAAAATATGCACGCCTTTGGACTACAAACACTTGAGCGACCGCATAACAGCTGCTGAGAGTACCTGGCTGGAAAGCATGCCAAAGTCGCATTACCAATTTTGTGTTTCCGAATTTTGTAATTTGGCTGGAGAGACGTAATTGCGTCACCGGTGACGCTCTTGAGGGAATTCGTCTTTGGTAGGGTTGATGAAAAGCTACACAGATTGAAATACAGTGGGAACCGGTTAACACGAAATGCTGGGGACAGGCACAATAATTTCGTGTTATCAGAATTTCGTGTTAACCGAATTTCACGTTAACAGTTTTGATTTTCTGTCACAAATTGTTCCAAATCGTCCATACGTATTTTCTCCATCTGATTGAACTTCCAAAAAAACGACGCATTCTTTTTTTAGAATTCCAAGGATAT
This sequence comes from Uropetala carovei, assembly GCA_036926305.1. Classification (NCBI taxonomy): domain Eukaryota; kingdom Metazoa; phylum Arthropoda; class Insecta; order Odonata; family Petaluridae; genus Uropetala; species Uropetala carovei. The sequence continues at coordinate 8,537,578 of JAXCHB010000143.1, read as the reverse complement.
CCGAATCGCTTGGTGGGGTCAACAATCCATCTTTACGTCATTCACAATAGCGTCGCTGTCATTTTTTCCCTAATACGCTAGGCCTAACAATATCCACGATGTCACTGTCTGTTAAAATTGGTGCGATGGCAATATGGTCATCCAGTGAAATGTATTCAGCGTGAATTCTGTAATAAAACTCAAAAAAGGAGACCACACGCCCGCAGATATTACCACAGTCATGAGATAACTCGATCTCAAATATCATTTCGTGTTATCAAAAAATTTTGCATGCATTTATTTCCGTAGGGCCGAAAAATATTTTCATGTTAAGCGGTATTTCGTGTAAACCGTTTCGTGTTAAGTGGTTTCCATGGTGTGTTTTAAACGGAGGAACTTCTAGGTCCGCAGCTTCATATAGGATTTGAAATGTAGCCAAACTAGTGTCTATAAGGTATATTTCGTACGATTCTCTCTACAGGATACAATTTATAAGCAATGTTATGTCTTTCACCGTACTTTTAACAACATATACAAACTCAAAGTATGATTGCTTTATATGTACTTAACGCTTCGCTATTGAAATTTTTAACAAAATGACTTTTCGTTGTAATTTATATATTATAATTAAAATAAAAGAGGAAGATGGTCTATTCACGAAGCCTTAAGTCTCTCAGGAGGAGGTAGACTTTATTACGTACATTTGAATAATTGCATTGGATTGATTAAAGCCAGCCCATCGGAAATAATGAGTGCGGATGACATTTCGAAAACAATTTCTACCGAGGAAAAATTGTGTCCACTCCTTAGGGAGAAGATGTTCTAGCCCGGCTTCGAACCATGTTATCTCTCTCGACCGATCTAAGTCTTCCGATGCAATAACGTGAAACATTTATGGTGTAACAGTGCAACAGATTCACGTTGTCGCAATGTGATACCATAAATGTAGACACGAAAGATTGATGAGGTTTGGTAATTTCAGAATATATTTTCCTTCTATAAAAAATTCCGCTTCTCATTTCTCAATAGGATCGGGGTCATCGTCAGAGATTGAATACCTTCTCCAAATACGCAGAATCATTTTTTTTACCGAATGCCTGAATTCATCTTGTTCTCTCTTCTCTGAAATTCATCGTTTATTTTTACAGTCAAACATGATGGATTACTTTCATTAAAGTAATTTTTAATTGTATGTGAGATAGAACACATTTCTTTGTGTCCACTGGTAATATAGTGAAACGAAAAACAGGGATCCATCAACAACACGCTCATTGTTCAAGTTGATGATAGATAGGACGCTTTTTTATTGTAGCGACATAAGAAAAAAGAAAATTAACCATAGTTAATAATGGGGTTTTTAAGATCATGCTAAAAGGCGATCGGAGGGACGGCTGGATTCTAAAATCAAGAGGGTTCATGACAGTCACCAGCTGAAACTATCATGAAAATTAGGTTGCTCTAATTTGAACGGAGTAGTTCACCGGAGACGGTAGTGTGACGGACTGACGAACAAAACGGTTACTACAGAAGAGGGAAAGAAAGAGAGAGGACTGGACATTTCTCCTTTTGCTTTTTTATACTTTTACTAGCCTTCGCCAGGGTAAGTGAACCCGTGACAAGAGGTTCAAAGCCATGGCTGCCAAAGGGTGCCTTATCCCTCTAAACGAGGTCCGTCGCTTCGTCGTCGACTCTATGGTAAGCGTGGGCACCCCAGGGCCTCACGCCGCCGCATTGGCCCAAGTCCTCTGCTCCGCAGACTACAAAGGTCACTTCAGCCACGGACTCAACCGACTGGGTGAGCATCATCCCCCGCCCACAACCATCCTAACGCAAGAACCACTCTCCTAACGATCTTTGTCGTCGGCAGAAATGTACGTGAGAGACGTTAGTACCAAGTCAACGGACGCCACGGCGACGCCGACGGTGTTGAAGGAGAAGGTCGCCGTGGCCCTCGTGGACGGAAATAACGGATTGGGTCCCGTCGTGGGTAACTTCTGCATGGACCTAGCGATAAGGAAGGCAAAGGAGGCCGGCGTCGGATGGGTGTCAGCAAAGGGTAAGAGAGACGCGATCGCTACGGTAGAGATTAAATTGGCAATAGCAATTCGCATTTGGTGTCAGTTTTCCTTTTTATGAGATGCGGTTCGTGACATCGATTCGGTTCGAGACCCGGCGCTCTCCGTGCTCATCCGGGTGAGGAAATGAACTTGCTTGTTTGCTCGATATTTCCCTCACGCACCACGGTTTTCCTCTATTCCTCATTCGTGACATTTTCCATGGTGCACGAGCGCGTTTTATTCAGCTTTCGGTTCAAAGTCGGAAGAATTAGAATCGTCGCATCACATATCTTGCGTGTACGCTGAATAATTCATAAAAGATAAATGATTTAAAATGATTTTTAATAGGTTGATTACCTATATTTTTACTGCTAGCTTTGTTTAGTTTTACGTTGGGCCTTATTTATTGAATTATACGCCAAACTACAAATTTTGGCACAAAATTCAAAAGTGCAATAATGTACGATAATTCATAATTGTGAACTTCTACAAACTGACGCTTTCAATTTGCTTCAAAATGGACAAAAGATATTATTTCTGTGATACTAGGCCAATTATTATAACCTTTTTTGGAAAAGGCGAAAGAAAGACTTGAAAGGAATTTTGAGATAGCTTCAAATATACATCGCGTATCATTTTATGTATTCGATGTAAAATTAATAATTATTGTAAGAATATAATAATTGCTGCAATCGAATGCGATCCATTGAGTTCAATAACCTTTACTTAAATCGGACAGACATTTCTGCTTTCCCGAAAAATGTATGGTCAAGTTGCTTTTTCGGAGAAATTCAATCCGACTTTAAAATTCGTGCGTTGCTGTTTTTTTCCACAAAAACTGTGGAGCGATATATTCCTATGAATTCGAGGAGTTTCGTGATTTAATTTGATATAATGCTTATTGGTTCAAAATCCCAGGTTTCTTACTCCAAGTGATAGCGAGTACGTAAACATATACGCAGGTAGAGTTTTATTGTGCTATTCATAAGATCCTCATGTGAGCGGTGAATATTTTTTCTCTCGGATGAATACAAGCTCGTAAATGATATCAGTTGAAGCAATAGTTGTTAACGTCTCCTTTTGTCGGTATGTCAGCCTAAAATATGCTGGAAGCCAGCGCTTTTCATTTATGACCAGCATTTACGCCGCAAGAGACAAACCGAAATGAAAATTTGCTCGGTATTTACAGGTCCTTAAGGTTTAATTTTGTCAGAAAATGTAAGATATAATCACCTCGTTATGTCGGTAAATGTATGGGCAGATTTCTTATAAGAATAATTTCACCAGAACCAATTTTAAATAGAAAGACACTGGTGAGGGAGGAGGAAGTCTTTAGCGGACGTTAAACTATGGACCTCATATAATCCTTTTCGGTAGACACATTCTTCGCAGAGATTACTATCGGCTATAAAAGTGTTTTAAAATCCCTAAAGTGACACTCCGTAAAGGTACTTCTGCGTTTAAAAATAGAAAATGTTAGGAAAAATCTCATAAGTGCGCACGGAGACGCTTAAGTGGCTAAGCACGAAAAGCCGTATCGGCTTCGCTGTTAATCTAAATCATAAAGAATAATAAACATCCTGTTACGCTAAAGTTTCTGTTGGATTGTTTCCACTTGTATATCAAAAGATTTTCCGCAGATTTTTATACGAATGCACTTTGGGATCTCAAACTCAAATTGGTTGAGTATCAAACTGGTTATAAAGAGCCTAAATATTGTGTTAAAACAATATCACTAAGACTCGAATATGAACAAAATACCTTACGATTATTGAATATTTAGTACTACATATTATAAAATTTCGTATCCATATGTTACTCCAAAAAATTCAAGATCCTGCGAATATCGGGAAAAGAAAAAAAACATGAACATAAGTAATGGTGGAAAGCCACTGGAACAAATTTCAGACTATAATTATCTTGGAGGCATCATAACGAAAGAAGCAAAATGTACCAATGAAACAAAGACTAGAATAACGAAAGCAAAAGTCGCTTTCAGAAGAGAAAACTCCTAACGGGAAATATAAAGGAGGATATCCGTAAGAAGTTGATAAAATGCTACGTATGGAGTATAGCTTTGTATGCGGCAGAAAATTTTGGTGATAAATAGAGAGATAGGATGAAAAAGAGGAGAGAAGCGAATGATTACACAGACTATAATAAAGAGGAAAGCGAACTGGATTGGACATTACCTTACGAGAGCCAAAAATATAGAAAAGATAAGGTACCAGTTGATAGACGTGTTGAAAGGGAAAGAGAGTTATCAAGACAGGAGGACGACTATGGAAGATATGAGTAAGTTGAAAACCAGGTTTAACCATTAATAATCACGGAGCTATCCATGGGCAGACAACCTCTAATGATGGTGATGTTACTCCATAGTCATCTCGTCTGTGCCTAGAGTTGCATAACGCATTTGATGACCACGAGGGCAAAATATTCAACGACATAGGCACCAAATGAAAAGATTAATCCATACGACTGAATTACGTCGGAAAATCACACTGACTTTAATTCATAACCGTAGCTTTCTCACACATTGACTTAATAAACATACAACTCATGCTTCAAGTACTTGTAGTTATTTGGGTGAGAAATGGCTAAGGAGTATAATGATGCAATTAGTTGTTACAGAAAAACAACTGATTTGAGGTGTCAGCTGATTCTCACACGCGTTCTAGAGCGACGCAACAGCATCATCTAACACTCAAGGAGAAGAGGGAAATTATCCAGTCAACTGATCAGTCGCAGTATCATCTTACATTTCGCTTAAGATTTTAAAATGGATGACATTATTTCAATATTACAATAAACACAAATCATGGGGAAATATACAAAAATACCAAAGACCAATTTTATTTGAAAGAATATTTACTCTTGAGGAACAATTCAGCCAAGAAATTTAATATGCTCTTTGATATTAAAAATTAAATTGTTCAAATTATTCTCAGAGATCATGTACGACGTATGAATTCGATGATGGACTTAGTGCCAAGGCAACGACGAATAAAATACAGTTATAAAATGGAGGATAAGGCTGTAAAGGGGTCATAGGGAATCAGAGGGAAGTGATCAACAATTAACTAAGGATGTACGTGTGCTTTGTAAGGGGTGAATGAGGACAGCTGTGGGATGAAAAGGCTAAACGGGGAGGGAAGCAACCCGCAATCACATGATGTTTATGACAGGAAAAAACAAGAGGTACTAATGGCAACCATAAAATTGAAAATACATCAATATTTCAAGGGCTAAAGTTCAGAAAATAGTTTATGATGCTTTTCCAGCTGCGTGATTCTAAAATTATTATACTCATTCAAACAGCATTGCGAAATAGTTTTAATTCTTCCGATGTTAAGTGATATTGCGGCGCAAAAATTATTTCTTGATTATTTGTCACGTAGATTAACAAATTAAAACCTTTTAATAAATATTTTTATTTTCAGGATCGAATCATTATGGGATCGCCGGATGGTACAGTGTGCGGGCGATGGAAAATGGTTTTTTGGTAATAAATTTTATTTATTTATTATAATATTAATAAATAGCTTTAGATACCATATTCTGCGTAAGGGGAAATATCTACATCAGCATTCATTGATAGCCCTTACCACAACATTTAAGTGCCGTTATAAAAATTAGAAGTGAGATAATCAGCATATCAAAAGATTAAGCAATCATTTCTTTTAAGTAATTTTAAATTACTGCCATATCGGCTACAAACAAGTTGCCGACATTTTTGCAGATAATGACATCTATGATTATAAATTTTTATTGCTGATATTAATATAAGGAACTTTTTTGAATAGCCTAGCGCAGGGGTCACCAACTAGTTTTCTTCGCGGTCCGTATTAGAAAAAATGTAACTAATTAATAAAACGTCAAATAAATATTATAATAACATATCTTTGTTTCATTTCATTAATTATTACAGAACACTTGGAGATAATATTTATAACTATATTGCAAATGTATACTTTAATGAGAACAATTACACTTCTTTTCGACAATAATTTTCCAAAATTTGGAGTCAGATTGGTACTTGATATTTGTAGCAAATTTCGAAGAAGTTCGTCGGTTATCCGAGACCGTAACTTGTTTGTTATAAAGTTAATTTTCGAAAATGTTGATTCACATATAGGTATATATATGTTGAACCGAGGATACAAGCGCCGATGCTGAATTGAGGAAAAAGTGGATTTTTGTGACAAGAATTGGTAAAGCTTTACCGAAATATGCTTGTATTTGTAGCGATTATTTTAATTAATTAATTGTATTATAAAATAAAATTAAGTGTAATTCAGAAGTTTAATGGCATCAGTAATACGAAGCAAGTTTCATTCAGTATAACGTATGATCGATTTTTTAAATGTCATACGTCAAATTAAGGGAACTTAAAAAAATGCAAAAATAAAATAATTACTTTATGTACAAATTATTGACACGTTCAGATCACACGCGGTACGTGAAAAATCGTTGGCGGTCCGGATGCGGACCGCGGTCCGCCAATTGGTGACCCCTGGCCTGGCGCATTCCAGTAACATCTTATGATTATTATAGGTCAGTGATGGCGAACCTATGGCACGCGTGCCGTAAGTGGCACGCAAGACGATTTTGGTTGACACGCCAACGAAAGACGAAAACCAATCAAAGCATTTATCGTACTGATTTAGTGCCGCAAAAACTTGTATTATATAGTTAACTATTGTAAACATTAGTTGTATGGTTACAAATTTCAATCTCTTATGTCTTGATCACGAATTTCATTTAGTTGGCAAGCAAAAAATCAAGGACTTTTTTGTGGCACGCTAGGCGGAAAAGATTCGACAATTTCGGTAATATTGGCACGCGGGCAATAGAAGATTCGCCGTCATTGTTATAGGTGGTATGTGCCGTACACGGACAATTAAAAACATAAGTAAGCGCCGTCTGACTGGGGAGACGGTAAAATCAGGGATGGAATCGAATAAAATGTAGTTTTATCATTTATTGCAGGGAATGTCCTTCACAAATTCATCTCCACTCCTCAGCCCCACAAGAACTAAAGCGGTAAGTATTCGCCGATCGATCGATTCGTTATCAAAGTTAAACGAAGCGGATGTTTTTCCACACATTCAGGCCTTAGAAGCGTATTATAACAAAAACGACAGGGATCTCTTTTCTCAAGAACGTTTAAATATATTCCGACAACCTAATAAGAGATCCATCGACTTCGCCTTATGACTTAAGTCAAATTAATTAATTTTATTTTATAATTTTAAAATGTTTCTTATTGTCAAATTTAATGAAGTTCTGCCATAGATTTTTCATAGTCTTGTTATGACTAATGGAGATACCTAAGATATGTTTATTTCTTCAAATTTAGATTCTTAAACGATTGTCTGAAATAGAGTTAACGAGTTAAACTTTTACTTCCAGTGATTATTTATTTGTCATAATCGAATGACATTTATGAGACACTTTAACGGAAACTACTGCTCTTCTTAAATAAAAAGCAATATTTTTATAGTACATTTCTTAATATTCTTCGTTACAAAATCTATTTTAGTCATGTTATCTATTACATTAGTTTGTTAACTTGCTTGGAACGATTAAAACAATAATAGCTTCACTTAAAATGCTACTAAAAATGAGGACAAAGGTGAATCTAGCTCAATAAAGTTGACTAAGGTAAGTTATTCATAAATTCATTCGTCATTTATAGGCAGATTAAATACGGTTCTCTTGTAATAAGATGAGACTATTCAAGAGGAAACATTACATATATGCACTACAAGAAGATATTTCATCTTCGACCTGATCAAAGTTCTCTTTTACCTGTAGCATTTTTAAGTCACTAAATTATAATTGACAGCAACCCGGAATTATAAATAAGACTATTTTGGTGCACATAAACTACTCTAAGCGTTTTGTGGGCAGTTTTAATTCTAGGCTTGTTACTCGCCCACTTCACGCTGCCTAATATAGGTCTGTTTTGTTTCGGTCTTACCTTTTAATTATGGAAAGTGTTATCAAAGCTATAATGTGACATCATAAGTAGGCCAATATATCCGGAAAGAAGCTATCGAATAGCAAAACTTCGACGATACCTGCATAAAAACTTCGCTGGTGTAAAACTAGATAATGTTGCTGTATTTAGTAAGGAGTTTATAATGTCAAATGGCGAGTGATGTTTTTGCGGTTTGGCGATTGATCACCATAGTACATTTAAATATGAAAACTGTTCACCGGCCTATATCTATATTTAACCTTAAAGTATTTCTCTTAAATGTAAATGACTCCAACCGCCTCATTAGCAACCGAACTCTTTTCAGGCTGCACTTGGTACGAACCCTTTGGCTGTAGCGGCCGCTGCCAACGGAGACAGCTTCATCCTAGACATGGCAACTACAACCGTGGCTCTCGGAAAGGTACCTATAGTATCTGATTCATCTGCTAAACATTATGTCATTCTCTCGACCTATGCAAGGAGCTCTGCTTTATTGCTTCCTATGAAAATAGAATAAATTACCAATCCACAATTTACGTACGTAGTTTAGCGACTGCTCGTGCGTATAATAAGTTCACACAATGCCCACATACTTTCCTCAAGTGTATCTTGATATATGGAAAGCAGAGAACAACTTGCGAGTATCGTAGTTTCCACTCAAATTTTCTATCTTCCGATAGGAATCTCTCTCACCACTCCATCCTTTTCTTTTCAACTTGTATGTAATAACCCTTTCTCCCTCTTTGCCCCTTTCATAGTTTCCTCCTTTTTCAGACTTCCTTCCTCATGTGGCCCGCGAAGCTGTCTTTAAAATGCTATGCATGACATAAATCACATCAAATTTTTTATTGAAAAAATAGCTTTATCGTAAAAAAATATTGTTGTGTGATTTTCATTTGCACGTAAACACAGAATCTCGTAGCCAACTTTTGGTGTGGATTATCATGCGGCCCGCCGATATAATCACTACGCAGGGCCGGCCCGAGGAATTTTGACGCCGGGCCGAGACAGCACTCTAGCGTCCCCTCCGTAAATGTTTCTTGAGATAATTACGAAGTACATGTTAATTTATTCATCGCTCTGTAAAGATATAGATAAAGAAAAAAACATAATGAATGCCATAAAGATTCCAGCCTGTTCGGCAACATAAATCGGTATCCAGTATTTATTCACTTGCAAGTAATGCATAGATACATAGAATAGCGCCCCAAGATTTTGGCACCCCGGGCGGCCACCCGTTTCGTCGGTACCTCGGGCCGGCCCTGTTACTACGAATGCGAATCGATTTGTGGAAAATGTTGCCGATTCCTTTTCTACTGTATTGAATGCCTTCTCATTCGTCTTCTTTCCAACAAACTGTCCCTAGCCCACGCCATAGTCGCATGCCAAAAACCTCAAATCCGCTTGCATCTTCTTTCCTTGAGAAGAGTACATATATATAACTTCGCTTCATTTCAGATTTTTCACAGACCTCTTTTGAATACCTTCATTTAAACTCTGCCTCTGATTCTCGCCTTCTTTTAAATGATTCTTTTGCAAATCGTATTCTCATCATGACGTACTTTAAGAAACTAATCATCCTGAAGCCGCAAAATATCTTAAACAAAGAAATTTTCTATCTTTTCGAATCTTTCCAATTCACTTAGTTTTACTATCTCTGTTTTACAATTCATAGACTTTTATTTATTCCTATTTAATTTAGTTTAAAAAGCAATCTAGCAAAATTTATACATAAACACTTTTCCACACGAACGTAAAATGTTGGTCTCGAAACCAGTCAAAGAGAAACTACAACGTGAGCTACCAAAGTTTTGTTTTTGTTAGTAAACTTACAGCAATGCATATGAAAACTTACTAATAGGCTATTACTATCAAAGCTAAGGAAAATTTTCCATTCCTGCAGGCCAGTATTAGAAAACCTTCGGCGTGAAATAACATTTTTTTATGGTCCGCCAAACTATATTAACCAACCTATCCAAGATAGTCAACAAAGAAAATTTCATATTTATTCATTAAAATGACTCTCTCGAAATTATTTATAACTGATAATCAGTGATACGACACCACAGAATCCCTTCAATCTGGTATGTCGATACATTCGTATTTACGTTAAGGGGCCCGCCATTCAGGAAAGATTAACACCTGTTAGAGACGAATGCGACAGAATTAAAATTATATAAATATTTTCTATGGTGCAGATGTGTACCTTAAATTGGAGTTAAAACAGACATCGCTCATCATTCTTTGATTTCTTCAGATCGAATTGCAACGGAGAAAGCAAGAGCCTCTCCCTTTGGGTTGGGCGCAGGACAAGAACGGACGGCTGACCACGGACCCTGAGAGGGCCCTGGAGGCCTATTGCCTTTCGCCCCTCGGGGGAGCCGAGGAAACGAGCGGCTACAAGGGCACTGGGCTTGCTCTCATGGTGGAAATATTCTGCGGAGTCCTATCTGGTGAGTGAGGTTATTTCACGGATAGTCCAGTGCAAATGTGAGTCATCCAGATGGAACCACCTATTTTACAATGCTCACCTCTTGCGAGAAGAAATTATGAAAGATTCCGAGAATATATTGGCTTAGGCCATTGGTGGGCAAACTTTTCCGCATGGTGGGCCGAATTGGCGGCGTTGAATCCTTCGGTGGGCTGCATTGGAAATTGCCAATGGATTATAGTTAAACCGTAAGTTACCTAGATTCTTGGGCAACATATGCGTGGAAATCAAGTAAGAATTAGCTTTTTAGGGTTAACATTTCAATATTATAAAATCATGGAATTCAATCTTTGAAATATCTTTGAGAAAAAACCAAAAACAACATTAAAAATAACTTACTTGAATTGAGAAATATTTACTAAGGGGTCGCAATTTAATGTTAGATATTTGAACAGATTTTGCTACGTGGAAAATAATATTTGGCAGTCAAAATAAATGAAAAAGCTTCGAAACTATGAAACACTGGCGGTGGGCCGCATAAAATTGCTTAGTGGGCCGCATCTGACCCGCGGGCCGAAGGTGGGGCACCCATGGTATAAGAAATGGAAACTACGATACAGAATAGACCTTTGTTCACGCTGGAGTTGGCCATTAATTAATGCATAGGGTTGAGACAATTTGAGCATAATTTTTGCTTAACGACAGCATTTTAATCCAAAAGAAGTCAATCCATACATATTAGTGTCCACCAAGTAGAAATCACTAAATTTATATTTAAATTACAACCCTGCGGTCCTCCGAAAGTGTATGGAAATACACGGAGGACATGATCAAACAGATGATGAAACTGTCAACATACAAAATAATATGCTTTTTCTAGAGAAAGATATTCAATTCTGTTTTTTCGTAAATGTATGAAGGAAATCATTATCTATTAGCAATTGTTTTCAAAGAAATCGTATTGAGAATATTTTGCTGCCGAGACATTGAAAAACACGCATCTTTCTTATTTAAAATACTTACTCGAATGTTTCGTTAACGTTTAGTGTAAAATATTAATCGAAAAATTGTTGAAGTATTAATGTTTAAGAATGGAAATGATTCGTATTACTGAGAGAATATATATATAGACGCGCAAATAAACTTTTCCCTAAAATTAAAGAAAGCTCTAAATTTCTTTCTATTCCATTCAAAAGTCTTGGAAAATCGTAATATATACTCCCGTTTTATTTTTTCGTTGAATTAAAAAGGATTACAATAGAATTATTTCTCCCAAACGTCTTGATATTCCAATGATTCCATGCGCTCCCATTGGAGAAAAAGGACTTGAAAGACAGAATAAATTCGTCAAAGAAGGAACTCAACTTCCAATAAAAGTTTCCATTAGGGAAAACGTGACAATTCTCTAATACGAATACAAACTTGCGAGAATTAACAAACGTGTGCTCTATACGAAAGGATCCAAATACGGCCCTTTCATAAGGAACTGGAGCGACAAGGGAGAGAAGGCGAACCTGGGACAATGCTTCGTGGCACTCGACCCTTCGGCTTTCGCACCCGGGTTCGCCGAGAGGCTAGCCCACCTGCTGAAGACTATCCGGTCGATGGAACGGGTGAGTGCCACATCTTTCCAGCACCCGAATAGTAATACTAGCCGCTACAACGCAACTGAATGCACCACACATGAATTCGTGCATTACATAATATTATTACTAACGTAAATTATGACATTTAATCGTTTTTAACTAAAATTAGTAAGATATCAATATGGGATTTTTCTTTATAGGCAGCATAAAAATGCATTTCAAATAATGTCCACATAAATTAACTCTGTTAACACAAGTAATATCTTAACTGCGAAATCTATGAACAATTAAAGGCAGAACATGACAAGGGAGAATACCAAATAGAAAGAAAAATATGCTCGCAAAAAGAAGATAAAAATCTGATGTGGCCAACACAACTTTCTCCATATTTGGGGTATAGATATTTAAATTATTATGAATAGCATTATAAGGCAAAATTATTATTTCGTATCGTAAAAGAATACAGTCGTCCTTATTGCCGTAAATTAGGTATATTTTGAATGTTTACAGAATTCACCGCTACATGGTGGTAGCGCTGTATACAGAATATTACGAAAAAGTTCAATATCTCCGAAATGGATGGTTCTACGGAAAATTGTTTCAAAAAAAAGTTGGAAAAAATGTTATTCTCTACAACTTTGGTCCTCACGAAGATCAGCAATAACGACGTTTTTAAGATATTTGACGGAAACCGAGATAACCGATTATTAATATAATATTAGCCTCTGTTGGTTGGTTGGTCACGTTATGCAAACGCTAATAACTCGACAAATAATAATGATAGAATCTCGAAAGTTGGTAGGGATGCTTGAATAACACTTATTCAGAGAATTACAAATTTAAATCGTGAAAAAATTCCTTGTTTCGTCTCCAAGAGAGGTATTTCCATTTCCCATTATTTAACATGTAAAACGCGATTTTTCGAAGTGCAGGTTTTTATTCATTTGGAAATTAAAATCAGAAGAAACTAACAGACGACCTTCGGATATGAACGATTTTGAAGAAAATTTGTAATTTCTTATTCCGTTCGTCTTTTTTCGCCCGCAGTTCGAAATATTCCATGATAAACGTTTAATTTGCATATTTTTTGGAAATCTCGCCAATTTAACGTGATGTTGTTATGTCGACCATTATCATTGTTACACCTAAAATTACGATTATTGTATACATCCTTCTGGGAATAAGCGTGCCTTGAGTGCTTCAATACGAGAGAGAGAGAGGAGGGAAGAAGAGAGATTGGCGTGTTTTGTGGAAAATAAATATATTAACGTAAATATAAAAAATTTTAAGTATCAACAGTGTCATTTTAGAAAAATTGGAAATAAAAAACATTCTTAAATTAAATTCTTTGTAAATCATATGTGCTTTCGTAACAACGGCCGAAGTTTGGAGACAAATATAAATTAAAATTAAATTAAAAGGACATTTAAAATTGTTAACAGGCAATTTTCCAAGAAACAACAGTGGATGTTTTAATGAATTGATTTGTTTTTATAAAAGGAATTTTGGTGCTTATTTAATACAGATTAAGTTCTAAGGCTTATAATCCATTTAAATCTAATAACAGTGGCTATTATACTTTAAAGAAGGAACTTTATTTATTCACTTTACAGAATGAATTAATTTTAGGCTAGCATTGCCCATTATGTATAAAACGAGTTACTTTGGAATTTACAGTATGTAAAGTGGAAGTTGTACTGAATTGACTCAAGTACATATATTTCAAAGCAAAAATCAATTTAAAACTATTGAAAGTTGTTGTTTCGGAAACTGAGAAGTCCAGAGTGGTGAGCGGACGCTAAACGATATTAAGGTACATTTTATTCCAAAATCTATTTAAAGCATTATCAGAGGCAATTGAAGATTAAACAAATTTTTTTGTTACCGGAATTCTGCTTATTTCATGAAATTGAAATGCTAATGCATTATTCCATTAAAATCTGTTAAGAGTGGCTATTTTAGTTGAAAGAAATATATGAACATTATACTTTTATTTACTTTTCAGAATGAATGAATTCTAGGTTAACATTGCATATTATATAAGGATTTTCTTTGGAATTTGTGGTTATTTTAACTGAATTGAATCAAGTTGTCTTCTAAGTTTGAAATCCATTAAAAACCGGTGAAAGTGATTGTTTCAGAAAATGAGAAGGCAAGAGTGCTGAGCAGTCAATAAACGATATTGAGGTGCATTATATTCCAAAATCTATTTAAAGTATTATCAGAGGCAAATGAAGATTGAACCAATTTTTTGGAACCGGAATTCTGCTTATTTAATGAAATTGAAATCCTAATGCTATAATCAATTTCAAACTAATAACAATGGCTATTTTAGTAGAAAGAAAGGTACTATTTATAAACAAGGAATTTCTGTGAGATTTTAGTTAATTAAAACAGACTTATAATATAGAAATATTCGATGGTTAAAACAATGCACAATTTTAGTCTTGCGATTTTTACGTTGCACTGAACCCGTTGAAATTCAACGGGCACTTATGCTAGTTTATAATTCCTAAACAATAACTGCTATGGAGAATTGTTTCAAAAGAAAGTTGTAGAAAATTACATTCTCTATAAGCTATGTATAGAATTGTATATACAATAATGATATTTTAACGGAGAAATATCGCAAAAACAGAATCAGGTTTTGAATAAACCTCGACTTCCGGTTACCCGGTATTGTCCAAAAACTAATCAGTTCTTTGTGCTCATGCTAAAGTGTTATATATGAAATTTGGTATTAATATGACAAGTACTTTTTGAGTTAGAGCGCCCATAATCACATGCACATAGACATCATTCCGAAAATAGTCTAAACATGTTCTAGGGACCTCAAAACATGTATTTCCGTTGAAATCTCGAAGTCGATTTTTTCTGTGATCACAATACTTTCCCATTACTACGTATGGAGAAAGTAAAAACCGAAACCACCGCACACAAGGGACTGAAATACTGGTATATCCAGGGGCGGATCCAGAAAATTCTCAAAGGGGAAGGGGCCCTAACCTATCGAATCCACCACTGCCAACAACGACCCTATATTTTGAAAATCCCTATCACAAACTTTCTTTCCCTTGCTATACAGACAGAGTTAAATGTAGGAAGGGACTTCACAGTCTCAATTTCGCCATAAATAAAGTCGTTTGTCTGTCTGCCTAATCTGCGGCGTATAATTGAGAAATTCTGCACGGAATGAATTTAAGCAAGCACCCAGTGGAGTACATAAAATGGGGTTTTCCATGGGGGTTGGGGCGATCGCCATTGGGTATAGCTGTATTATTTATCCATACCCTTTCCTCGGCTATTCCAATGGTTATACATATTTAACTTTAGCAATAAGTAGCTAAATAAATATTACAGTTGGAAAAACTAAATATTCTTTAATTATTATAAATGAAAACATTTATTTTGTGAAATTCCAAACTGGAGGGAAGAGACATAGCAATGGGGTATTTTCAGTATGTACAAGTAAAATGGTTTACCATTCCTGTTCTCATTGCATGCCAAGAAAGGGTGGGCATTAGTAAAGAGCAGCCAAAGAAAACCAAAGTTTTTGAGGACCCCAGAGCTCGCAGATTTCATGCCTCTTTTCGTGTACCGCCATGCCATTCGACACACCGTCGTTTGCATGCTGGACCCAGTCTCCATCCACAACTTTTGTTGTCTCTAAATACCCTTCAATGTTGCCAACTCTGAAGGAAAATTTTCCCTCTGAGCACTTTTACATTCATGGAAATGGCTATAAGACCACCTGGATTTTTAAAAATATTATGCGTACGTTTTTAACCCTCTACTTTGAGAAAATCTAGTGTTAAGTAAAATAAAGATATTACAATTGTCTTATGCTTTAAAAGAGTAAAAAAATATAGTCGAGCATTTTCATTTCGGGGTTGTAGAACAGTAAAGAACAATGTGAAAAGTCAATTAATGCAAATTTTAAGACAAAAAACGATGTTGTCTTATAGCCATTTTCATCCATAAAAATTAAAATGCTCGACTATATTTTTAAATTTTATTTTAAATATAAAACTGACAATTGGCATGTTTATTTTATTCAGCACTATATTCTCTCAGAATTTAGGGTTAACATTCGATACAATATTTTTCAAAATCCACATTATCTTATAGATATCTCTGGGTTAATGACTGCACAGGGAGGAAAATGAGAAGGGTAAAAATGCAGGATATAGATAAAACAGAGCCAGCTACGAAAATCGTGGGGCCCAGTGCAAAGTTTGCCTCTTACACATCAAAAATTTTTAATTAATAAAGCAATCTCTCACTATGATAATGTTCGATATTTTTTCAGTTTTTTTAACGCATGTACGTCAAATATTTTTTCAAGTGCTGGGCCACCTTGGGCCCGGTGCAGTTACACTGTTCGCACTGCACTCTAGCCAGCTCTGAGATAAAACATCCCAGGCGAGGACTGAAATAAGTAAATGAACCAAATGCCACCATATCAGTAGTCGACGTACATTGCAACCCTGTATTACGTTACGTTAGGAAAGGCTTGTGACTGTCCCTAAATCTGGGTCACCCTGGGCAGTCGCCTATGTCGACTTCGACCTCCCCATTAAATTTGGTCGCTCCTATCCATCGGCCACCCACGTGTCGAACACACCTCGCAAATTCTTCCAGTCTCATTTACCCTTAGTCCCCGTTTACACGTTCCCGTTTTTGTGCCTGAAAACAGGCACCTGGATGACTAGCTGCCTGCGGTAGTGTACGTAGTAAGATGGATTGAGAAGGAAAAGCTGTCGTCTTGACTGGTTCTGCACGTCACCAGTGTCACGTGCCAGTCCTCAGCTAATCGACGTGTTTTGGGCAGACCTGGATCGGGAGTCGCGGCCATTTCGTGCCCGACGCCTTTCTTTGGGGGAATTTGCTTGTGCACATGCGCAGAAGGTATGAAAACGGGAATGTGTAAACGGGGACTTACACCCTGGTTTTCCGTATGAGACGGGACTAGCGCTCTGCACGGTCCTGATTTTCTAGGCCTGGCCAATACAAATTCGGACCCGTACGTTGTAGAAGAAATTTTATGCCCGGCCAGTGAGACTACAAAATAAATTACTATACAAAACACACAAATATACTGTTATAAGCAAAAAATATATCAACCAATTCAGTACAGAGGACAAGTCACACTCATTCTTCACTACCCCTGGCTTAGTTTAGCTAAAAAAACTGATGCCAATTTTTTGCTTGAACACATTCAGTACGGAGAACTAGTGACATCAGTAATTTTTAATGGTGTGCAGGACTCTACTCGAGACCATCCTGGAAGAGTGTATGGCCAGAACCGACCAAACATTGAAGGGGATCTGGATGCAAATATTAATTGGGACTCCACTATATTAATATTTATAGTAATAACAATTTATGGAGCGTCAGTTTAATATTATGACTTTTATGGAGTGTTTCTTTATTGGAAATCAGTTTGCAAGTGATTTTTAATAAAATGTTTGCAAAATTTACACTCGATACTTGAATAATTGAGAACTTCTGGAGGCCCTATTATTCAGGTGCCCGGATGCCTCGTATCCCCCCTTTGGCCGGACCTGGGTATGGCACCCCGTGTGATTCTGACAAGACAAATAACATCGAAAAATTATAAGGCCATCAAAATATACTTTAGTGTGAAAACTTTTCTTTCCATCTTGTGCACATTTAGTAATCCAAACTTTTCGATTAACTTTCCTTTCAATCCACATCTCGCAGTTTCTGCCTTACAGAGACATTTGTATGAAAAACTGTATCAAATGCACGATTTTTTTATAACAGACTTTGATGATTATCTGTCTAACACAGGCTCTGGCACTCAAAAGTTTTACTATAAACATCTACCTCGTTTAGAATAAAGAACTGCAAGTTGAAGGGATCACTAAATAAACTTTACAATGCAAATAAATTATCAAACTACTACTAATAAGTAGCAGGGCTGTTGAAATTTGTGAGCAATTGAAAACAGCAATATTTCTGAGTCCTTTACATATTATCAACAAAAATAGCAAATAATTCCATTAATTTGAAAATCAATATTGGAAAACAAAATATAGGGGCAGCACATAAGCTGCTTTAACAATGAAATTGAATTTATTAAGTGCCACTGATTATTCCAATTATGAAGATGTATAAAAACTTTTAATACATACAATTATAAAAATTAATGATAATAAAATAATAGGTAATAATAAAATTTAAACAATAAAGCCATAACTCAGCTATGAATGCAGATTTGTGCAAGCCTTGCTTGGTAAAGTGATATAAGCGCCACTATGTATATATGTTTTGAACAAATATCAAAAACAAAATTCTAAAAATTTCAAAACAAAACGATAAGGAATAATGGAACTCTTCTTGCATTTTCCTTTGCAAAATTGACAATTCTATCTTTACATTCCATTTTTTGCACTTTGTCAATTTCCACGTAAAGAAAGTGGATAATTTAGGTTGTAATAAAGTCCAGGGGCAGTAAGTTTATGCAAGCAATGCTTGCATTTCCAGATAAAAGGTTCTATACTCTATTTTGTCACCTCCATCTGATTTATAAAGTGTTTATTTTTTGTGCACTACATCGGCACTTCTATTAAACATTATTTAGTTTTAATCCTAAAAATGTGTACGAATAATGCGCATTGTGTAGTAAAAAAATTGCTTAAATCATTTTCAAGATTTTGCAACTAAAAAAAGAGACTGATCAAGCCGGAAAGCCCACAATTAGTTGAAGCTATAAAGTATGTAATTGCATGGTTACGATCTTTCCAAAGTGTAATTTAATATATTTCTGTTGATTAAAATTATTGGAAACAGAAAATGAGAAATAAATGTTTCAAACGAGGTGTACTGTCACTTGTTATATCCATAGCTTATTTCCGAATGAAATAAATGAATGATGAGGAAAGCCCCTAAAAGTGAGAAATTAGTAAGGCTTAGCTACATAAAGTAGAACTGTGCCACTGCTAGCCTTACTCAATGAGTCACTGACTGCCCCCGTAATATTTTATAGGTAGTTTTTTCTTGA
The DNA here is from genome assembly GCA_036926305.1 of Uropetala carovei. Taxonomy (NCBI): domain Eukaryota; kingdom Metazoa; phylum Arthropoda; class Insecta; order Odonata; family Petaluridae; genus Uropetala; species Uropetala carovei. The sequence goes on along the minus strand of JAXCHB010000143.1, from coordinate 8,518,512 downwards.
GTACCAAGAGAATACTCCCCATTAGTTTCCTATAGTCAACATTACAATAAAAAATTTCCACAATGAATAACTCGTCAGTGATATTTTCTTTTATCAAATTTAACAAATGAGTGGGAGTTGTTTTCTCAAAGTGTGGAAAATGATTTATTTCAACACCTAAATCTCAACCATATATATCATTTTATACGTGGATTTAAAACAATCTAAACTTAGGTTATTGGAATGTGATGAGTAATTCATTTATAAAAAAAATATGAATTTATTACGATTTTGTAACTTCAGATCATTAACTGCGAGTTATAGTATGGTAAATAAAATATTTCATGATGCAAGCAGACACTCTTATTTTAATTATTTTTTTCACCAATTCCTTAGTTGAAAATGTTTTGTTTAGCTACAAATGTCAATTGCCGCATTTTCATTTTCACCGGAAGTACCGTATTTTCCGCAGTATAAGACATGGTTTTTTCAAAAAAATTAAGTCCAAAATTCACCTGAGTCTAATATGGCGAAAGTCAAAAATATTACTAATGAAAATGTGATCCTTTTCTATGTTTAGATAGATCTATGGTCTGATTCAACTCCCAGTAGAACCCTAAAAGATATTTATTATAGTTCGTTGTTACTAAAAACAAACAAATTATTACAAGACAAATGAAATAATTGAAGATAACAGAGCACAGTGAAAATTACACAATATACAGAGGGATCCCGGAAATTTCGACACCACTCTTTATGTGTGGTCTTGCATGTCTTTCCATTTACAGATTCCCTTAAATGGAAACTTTGTGATCCTGAAAATGCGTTGATTGCATTAAAACTGACGCTTCAAATAACTTTGCCATTTTATATATCAACTACACATATAATAATGCACGAAACGCACACAGTAATACATGAAGCTAGCCAATAAGTCGAAATTCTAATGTTGACATCACTACAAAAGACTGTAGGATAGCATTATCGTACGTAATATCACACCGTAGCCAAAAAATATATATGAAAACTTGAAAGAAAATTTAGAACATAGTCAAACATTCTACACCAACTGTGAATGATGAAAACATAACAACAACAACAAGGCATATCTGCAAGGTGAATGAGAAATTATTTTTTCATTCAATAATGGCGGTAATAGTAAATAGAAAATACATGTATGAGAATATGGACAAAAATTGTTTTTTCCAAATAAATCCCTTCTGAAATAAGGATGCATCTAATGCGCCGGTGCATCTTATACGACGGAAAATATGGTACAGGTGACTCCCGAGATTCGACAGGGATGCGTTCCTGAAAACAAGGTCAAATCTCGAATTGTCGAATGTCGAACGCCGTTTTCCATATACTTGCATGTTATAATCGGGGGATACGTTCCCACATCTCGGGAAAAAGTCTCCTCACATGTTCTATAAAGATAAAATAACATTACTAATATGTCAATACAACAATATTAAATTATGAATAAATTATATAATAATAAATATTTTAAATGTATACCTTATTTTTTGCACTAACAAGGAAAAAATAAATTGTTTCGAAATTCAAAGATAGATGTATGCAATATGTTCAGCAGGCAGACCGGATCGCGCGAGTCGTTTGTTATAAACGACTCGCGCGAGCTGGACAACATACCTGCATACATCTACCTATACATACAACTATTTATCGCAGCGAAATGAATAAAAAAGTTATTAAAAAGCACAAAATAACTTAAGAATAAAGAAACAAAATTAAAAATCTTTTTCAACTGCGCTTACTGGAATTGGTTTATTAATTGAGAAGTTGGAAAAGGAGCTATTGGGTGGGGAACTGTTTATTGTTATTATCAAATTACCTGAATTTATCACGTTCTAGAATTTTCTCCTGTTTCACATAAGTGCTAATAGTTGAACGACACATTCCCAACGATTGTGCGATTTCAGTACTGCTTTCACCTTTCTCAACACGCTTTAAAATTTCTAATTTCAATTCATAACTATGAGTCTTATGCACTCTTTTATTTGATTCACTTACATTATCACTATTACATTTCCTTTTAGATGCCATGTCAAGAGATAAATTTATAAATAAATCAATAAAATAAATAAATTTAAATAAAAGATTAACATAATAAAGACTGAAATCAGCACAAATTCAAACAATCAGAGCCTACACTAAAACTAAACCTCGCGTGGTTGGTCGGGACCAATTACTCCGCATAAAGTAGTTCCCAATTTGATCAACTGTGTCGAAATCTCGAACGGTCGAATCTCGAGAGTCACCTGTATTTCTCACATTTTAAATGAACTATTCCAAGAATGCTTGAATCAGGCCCATCTCGAAAGTGCACTTTAGACAATGGCTTGTTGTCCTAGGACAGAGATGGCAAACCTTTTTTTACTCCCATGCCAAAATGACAAAAATTGGCTTTCCTTTTGTAACTTGTGTGTCAATTTAAAATACAACCAAAAAGAAATTTTTATGGCTTAACTATGATTAAACTTAAGAGCTCAAAAAACAATAATTGGTTATATAAAGTTCACTTTACCATTTAAAAGATTCATTGTCCCAGATCATTTATGGCTGAATGACAACTATGGGGCAACAAAAACGTTATTTTATCAACATAATTGCAATTTTGCTAGAAAGTCTTTTAAATTGCCAGAAATGGAAGGTATTAAGGAGACAGTCGATAAAAAAGTTTTTTTCTGTTGCATGCCAACCAAAATTGTCTTACACTCCAATTTTGGTGTGTGTGCCATCCTTGGCCTAGGCCAGGGATGACAGATGATTTTTGTGTCACATGTCAAAAAAGTAATGTGAATCATGAGAATTTTTTTCGTCTACCGCTAGTTTACCTCTTCTCTAAAATATTTAATATTTTATATAGAAAATACAAGCTTATGAATACCAAGTAGAAATGCAAGTGCACCAGGTATTTGCCATCCCTGGCAAAGGCAGTATAACGGTCCTAACTACTAGGTACCAATCGAGAGATGTGCACAGATTCACAAGCCTTGATTCTCTTGGCAACAGCTGGTGCCACCTACTGTTGTGTCAAGTACATTTTTCATGTATTTAAATATTTCCTTTCCTCAAAAATTTATGTTTACTGTCCTAATTTTATATTATTTTTAGACAAAATGATTTTTTTATATATTTAATTTCTTAAATATTTTTAATAACCAGTTTGGCCAAATTGACTGACTGTCACCACTGCAAGTACAGGCGCTCCCCAGGTTACATAAGCCTCAACTTACGTAAATCCGCAATTACGTAAGGGGCCTCATAAATCACTAAAAGAAATTTTCATTATGCGGAGTTTACATTTGCGGTTTGCGTAAGCATGTAGGAACTACATACATGTGCAGAGGAATAATGAAAGACATGGGTTGGGTTGGTATTCTCAGTATGTTCTGCCTTCATCTCTTGACATGCGTTTCGCTTTTACACAAATTAACATGATGCAATCATGGCTGATAAGAATCACAGTGGGAGTAAAAGTGCTAGTTGACATAACTCAATTTTAACAGATTGCTTGTACTATGCTGATGCAGTAAGTTATACTTTAAACACATAGCATCCATAGTTATTTTCAACTAACGCAAATTTTTTATGTAACAGGTGCCAGAACGCATTCCTTACGTAACCCAGAGGGTGCCTGCAGATAAATTTTTCCAAAAAAAATAAGATGAAACAATCAACTTTATATTTTTTAAAGGCAGAATTCGAATCAACACCAATTTAGGGTAAAATTTAGTTTTTGATCATGAAAATAGGTTTTTTTATACGTTTGTAGCAATGTAAAATGCTAAATACCATAGCAATGAGATCAATGCTTTCAAATGGGAACTGATCTCACATGCTATACCATGGAATAATTATACGTTGCAACATCAAGAGTTGAAAGTGGAAAAAATCTACATGTACTCGCATCAGAAAGAAAAACTAAGAATTAACGAAGAAAATCATAACTTCGTTAAATTCCACAATTTTTTAATTCACGACTAAATAACTAGCATCATCAGATGAGAGAAGTGCTCAAAGTATCCTTTATATACTAGGTTGACGGAGGGGAGGAAAGCAAAGGAGGGGAGAGAAAAAAAACAACCATGGGGTGGAAGATGGGGGTGAGGGTGATAACCAATAAGGACAATGTAAGACCAATCAAATGTGGCAAAGAAAGCAGGTGAGAAGTAGGAGAGGCTGAAAAAAGAAAGTATTTACAAAATGTTTACAAGTGAGTCAATTTGAGTACACACAATAAGAAAGAGGAATTTTGAAAAATAAACTCATTAGTAAGTAAACTTTTTTACCTTGAAATTTACAATTTAAGGTTACCACCCCTACCATCCACCAATTACCCCATGGTTTTTTTTCTCCTCCCGCCTTTGCTTTCCTCCCCTTCGTAAACCTAGTATGTAAAGGATATTTGAACACTTTTCTCACCTGACGATGCTAGTTATTTAGCTAAACCGGTTGTGAAATAAAAAATTGTGGAATTTAACAGTTAGTATTTTCTTCTTTAATATGAATTATCAATTATCACAAAGTTCAGCCAAATTCCTTGGATTTTAAAAACTAAGAACATCATCTACTACCAAGCACTGTCGAACGAATCAATCGCATTCAATATTCATTTTAATTAAGAATCCTCAAAATATTTTCTAACAATAGATTTTTATAAATTAAAACATTAAAAAGATCCCAAATAAAACTTTTCAAACAAAAAAAGTTTTCGTTCATTACAATTGTCTTAATTTGAAGTCATGTTGATTTAAAACATAACCCTGAGCAACGCCAGGAAATTTTGCTAGTATTTTGAAATTTTGGTGTTATGCTGCAGTTTCACTTAAAACTTGCATAGAAATTATTTTATCAATAATTTCACCATCATAGAGCAATAATTTTGTTATCAATGCACTAAAACGTACATTTTATACACTATATTTGGAAAAGATTAATATTTGCTATTATTTGGTTATTGATTAGGTGCTCAGTGGCCTCAAAGTGTTGCAAAACTTAATAACAAGTATTACATTTTAAACAATTAACAAACACACTAAGCTAACAGAGAAAATAAGTTTAAAGGAAAATATTTTCTTCAATGCACTAAATTATAATATTTTAAGGCAATATGTAATTGCTAACAATGTGTTAATTCAACTTGTGAACACATGATCAGCAACATGATAATTACATTTCTCATCACAAAGTTACTCTGCATGTTCCCAGTGCTCTGAATGAGCCAGATTGCACCTGAATGCCGCTCCGGCTCATCACACGTGCCAATGATACTGTTCTGTTTCGTCAGACATTTAGAAATACCCTCCCTTATAACAAGCATTCCGTTTCGTAACATTTTCCATTTCGAGCACTGACTGTTCCTAAGGTGAATTTCAATTATTTTATAATTAAATCTGTACGTGTTAGACCACATTAAAAACAGAGCTACTTGTTCTGAGAATAGTAGAAAATCTGCTTTAAGTTGGCCAATTAGAACCCAAGAAGTTACATTGCCTTTCCCTACCAAAGTTTAAATCAGGTATTGCTAATACAAAAACAATGCCTTAAAAGAATCTCAAGTATCTGTAAAACAAATCCACTTTTTGACCAGACAGTCTTTGAGGTTCCAGCACCAAAGAAAAACGTTTAATTGTTGCTTATATAATACTATAAAATAGGAAGTAAATATCAGATTGGTATTGATATCATAGCAGTTAAGTTGATACAAATACTCACTAAACAAAATAACAATACAACATGTCCCCGTTATTTGCAGAGGTTATGTACCAAAAAATGCCACGAATACAGAAACAGCGATTACCGGGGAATTTTTATCCATAAAAATACATTATATAAGGGGGGTTACATTCAGAGTCATCATTAAAATTATTCATGTGACGAAAAAAGGGGAATTTTCTCTCATAGATTTCATGTAATAATGGAGATTAGGTTTAAGTCATTGTCACTGTATCCTATGATATCCAAATTTAAAAAATAATATAAATAAAATTACATAAATATGAATGGAAAACACACACACATGCAAATAACTCACATGGGAGACACAATATACGCACGCACACAATTAATACATGTGCACACAGTTATTGCGGGATAAAACTCGCAAGAACCTTAGCTACGATGTTCATGGCACAATTCAAAAACAAAGCAAGTGATGCTGGTGCATAATAACACACAGAAGATGGTAAGTTAGTTCACTTCCTTACGCTAGTTACAACGAATAAAAAAGTAAAACATAATTACGAACCTAGTATATTCATTATCAACAGCAAAAAATAAACAATATAGGCCATAAAATAAAAGACATAGACAGCTTACTGTATATCTTTGAGTATAATGTGATTCGAGTATAAGTCGGTGTACTTTTTAGCATAAAAAAGCATCTAAAACCCAAGACAAGTGTAAGTCGAAGCAAAGAAAATGAAAACAAGATAATTTTGAAATTTATAAAAAAATTAATATATATACAGGTGAACCTCTACTTAGGAACAATTCGTATTTATGAACATTCCACATACCAATGAACTGCACCTCGCACTTCATTTACAAACACACACACACGAACATCAGTAGCAGTAAGAACACAAACTTGTCAACACTTGTCATTTGACGTTTGTATTCGAAACCGTATATATACGTATTGTTTTTTATTACCCTTGAAATATGGAAAACAATCATAAACGTAGTGATTGTGAAAGTGCTAAGAGTGGTAAAAAAGTGACCAGTGCTTTCGATGGAAACTAAAATGGACATAATACATAGATCAGAAAAAGGGGAGTCGCTTGCTTTGATTGGTCGTGTTTATGATCTCAATCGTTCAACAATTACAACCATTTTAAAAGAAAGAGGAAAAATTGGTGATCATATACGCAATGCAGGTTCCGTTCAGTCCATGATTATAAGTAAAAAATGAAATGCTGTCGTTGAAGAAATGGAACGGTGTTTAACAATTTGAATTCAGGATCAAAATAAAAAAACCGCTTGAGTACTGAATTGATTCTTCTCTTCAATCCACTCACTTGGGCAAGTTTTTTAAAGATAAAATATAAATTTTAAGTTTTCCTTTCAAACTACGTAAGTACGGTGATGCTGCGTAATTTTATCATTAGCCTTCACATTTTCCACTAGTTAGCATGAATTTTTCATACTAATGCGCTTCAAGTCAGTCAAATGTTGTTTTTTGCCACTCATGCTTAATTATTGACTCAGAAAAATGGAATATAAGTCAAAAGTAGGGTTTGATTGGCCTAAAAAAGGAAGAAATTTCCTGACTTACAACCAAAGATATACGGTATATTAAAATTTTGTATTTCCACTGACTACAAAAGCTCTTTACTTGAGCTAAAGTTGGAATTTTATTTACTTAACTAGATACAAAATTTGAATCAATATGGTAAATGAAAGATGTGTTACCTTGCTGGACAGAGAGTTCTACAACTTATGGTATTCAACCACTTAAGTTTGATTCAAAATTTAATAATATTACACTAGTTACTGTAACATATCTTAAATGTTACGGTATTATTATTTATTTAAAAGTTCATATAATCAAAGAATAAGGTACTGACCTAAAAATAATGTGAATGAAACATATGTTTTTCATCCAGTGCATTATTACTCCACAAACATATTACAAAATAGCAATGGCCACTAAGTGATTTAACTTACACTTGACATAATTTCTCTTAACAAACAAATGCTGTGTATATTTTAATCTTGAAATTAAGAGTAAGGGTTAAGACACTGTGGAGAACCTGTCTTTGGTCAAACTGCTAACAATGGAGGCAAATTAAGATTTAGAATACAGACCAGATTAACCACAGAATCACAAAGACCAATAACATTCCCTTCCATGGAGGATAACAGTTAAAACTGAGTTAAATAAAAAAGTTTTCAGTTGTTTTGCTCACAAAACATCAGCATAGAAAAATTATATGCTGATGTTTTGTGAGCAAAATCACAGAACTGAAAAATATACATATCCATTATCCAAGATTTTATGGAAAATCTGTCTCAAAAGATATGTTACGTTACAATTTAAACTATGGTTTAAAAGTGCAAATAAACTAGCTGCAAAGTACTGTTTCAGTCTTGAATATGTATAAAAAATCATACTTGTGACAATTACACACAAACATTTGGTTTCTTCATCCTTTTAGAAATCAAATTTCAGATTTTAAAGTAAAACCAAATTCAGTAACACATGCTGTTTTTATTTCCCAACCATATTAAATAATATGGGCACAGTATTTACAAATTCTACCACTTAATCATCAGGTTGACCCAGAGAAACCCATCCTTCTTCCTGGTGACCCTGAGAAGGATCACATGAAGATGGTTGACGAACAAGGAGGAGTTGAATATCACAGAAATCAGATTGATGCTTCTGTAAGGCATTTCTAAATAATTTTTATCTCAAAACATATTTAAATAATAAAAGTGAAAACAAGCCATTTGATTTTTGTAAATAAAACAGCTCCAGAGATTATAACAAAAGTTTTGGAAAATTGGAGCATAGTTTGGTATAACAATAAATAAGTATGCACAGAGTACTATAATTTCCTCTACTTAAAGTTATTATAGGCAGTCTTGTCACCAAAGAAGCTAGTTAATCCAAAATCATCTAGCTTATAATTTTTTAAACATTAGCTTCCATGGAATCTGCCTAGTTTGATGTTCTAAGAAGCATTACAAAAAAAGAATAAAGCTATACAAAATATTAACTACTAGATATTATCTCTAAGTAATATATATATATGCATATATATATATACAGGGTGTCCCAAAAGTAGTGTAGGGAATATTATGTAAACTTCAATGCCTAATAATGTGATTTTTTCCAGGTTTTATGCTCTGATCTTGGAAATGTGCCATGAATAGATAGATCAAAAACATGCTGCAGTTGTTGAACTGCACTTTACAAATGAAAATCCAACTGCTCAAATGCAATGAGCCAATGGGCATAATTTTGGTGTTCATTCATCTCTTTTGGCCACATTTCATGCAGACACCAGAAAGAACAGAGGCTACGTGAATGTCAATAACACTATGTCATCAAAAGTCTGTGCGACATCTCACCCAGAAACTTGGAATACAGAAACCTTCCTTCTCAAAAGAAATGCATAAATATTCTTACAAGATATAGCTTGTTCAAGAATTAAAGCCCAGTGACCCTATTAGCCGATTACAGTTCACCTACAATTTCTCACTCTGATGGAGACAGTTGGTGATTACCACAAGAAACTTATGATGAACAACAAAGGTCATTTCCATTTGAGTGGTTTTTTAACAAACAGAACTAATGGATATGTGCAACTGAACAACCATGTCAAATGCAAAAGAGGCTGCTGCATGGAGCAAGAGTAACTGTTTGGTGTACGATCTTCTTACATCTTATCTTTGGTCCATATTTGTTTGAAAATGATGAAGGCCAAGCGGTCGCTACGGATGGCCCATTTTCATAACATTCCTGCAATCATTACTGAAACAAGATCAGACATCTAAGGAAACTTGGTTCCAGCAAGATGGTGCCACACGCCACACTGTAAGAGAAACAATAGCCTTACTTCAAGAAATGTTTCCAAAGCATGCCATGTCCCGGCTAGGCAATGTCAAGTGTTGTGCTTTGAGTGAGGCAGTGCAAAAATGCTGGTAGCAGTCATCTAAGATATAATCTTTCCCAAGTAGGGCCTATCAAATCTCCAGATGATGTAAAATCTCATGTGAAAATAAAGTTGCTCTATCCTTTTCTACTTCTGTGTTATATGCAAATAAAATTACTACACTAATTTTGAGGCACCCTGAACATATATGTTATGACTATAAAATTGATATGGAATATTAAGACCGGAAAATACTATTTATGACAATAATTCTAATAATAAATTCTGTGTATTGCATTTTTACAGGTGAAATTGGCAGAGGAACTGAAAATAACTCCAATGAAGGCTTTAAACTGATGAAAAGTAATATTAATTCAACTGTAATGCATAGGAGAATTGACCATTAATAAGAAAAGGTTTATTGCTACTAGCAATGCATGGATTCATCGATTTTAATGTCTAAATCACCATCAACAGTCATCAGTATTCCTAGAATTCACCTATACCCGTTTTCTACTCTTATGAAGCTTGACCTTGAAAATCCTAGTTGTATGCTTACTGCTGCAGCCAATGAAAGCTCGAGAGACTGTCGATGGGGAGGGGAGAAAGTCAGTCGGTCTCTCGCCATCATGCTGTTCACATTGCTCTAAGCTCGACTGTGTTGCCAGATCTACCGCGTTTATGCCTTAGCGTTCGCATGCGACTTTCTTCAAGAGCGGATATCGGGCAAGAGTGTACTACTTTCCCACGCCTCTCGAAAACTTCAAATGGTGGTGGAAGGGGAAAACGCCCTGATTGGCTATTCGCTGCGCCACGGTCAAGCTTCATAAGAGTAGAAAACGGGTATAGGACATCTGAATTTAAAATTATTATAACTTACAAAAAACTAAAGTATGTCAAGTACAACTTTTTAAGTTGTGACAAATCTATGTTTAAGGTACTAAGCATCAAAACTTCATAAACCTTTGGACCAAAACCATGCTGGATTTTGGTATCTTACTTTATTTCAGTTGTTTTATTTCCTGAATTAGATTAAACAAAAACAAAATAATAATGGTTAATTAAGCAATGCTGTAACAATTGGAGAGGAATATACAAATATCAACTAAATAATATTAATTGAGAGGCCAAGGAAATAAAATTAGAATGACTAAGTGAAGACCTTTTAACCATTAAGAGGTCTGGGCTACAGGAGATTTTTGGTGCTTGAAACATAAATTGAACCTTGAATGAACTGCTTACATAACAGCATTGTCACATTTTAAAATATTTGTGAATGATAAGACAACAATGTTGAATTTTCATTATAGGCAGTTAAACATTTATGAAGGATTTTACTAATATGGGTGCTACATCTAAGATATTGTACGTTCACCTCCTACATATCATAATATTTAAGTAGGCACTTCTATACCTGAAGGGTTATACTTAAGTATTAAGTCTGTATATAATTTAAGTTTTAACAATTAAACAGTGCATTTATCTTATACTGAAAAAAACAATGTTATTGTAAAATATGTTACAAAAATAAATCATCAGAAATAACAAACTTAATATAAATGACAGATAAATAAATATGTATGTGTGACAAATGATTAAATGAAATGTTAAACATGTTGGACGGACTCAGGCCTCATTTCTAGGAAACATATGAGTGTGCATCACTGGTTTTTCAAGGCTACTTGTCACCATATGGCTAGAAGCAGATTATTTCATAAAAAACTAGTCAATATTTAATCTAAATAACATTATTTCTCTTGCTTGTCTTCATAATCTTAAAAGCAAGTCACAACATTAAAAGAGTGAAACTAAAAACTAACACAACACATAGAGTCAACAAAAAAATCAAATTTTATACTTACAGCCTAGTTTATGCATATTTTGAGCATAGCTGGATTTACAAGTAAATACCTGTAAATTTTTATGACTTAACACTGAATTATTTTCTGCAGGTTCTGAGCAAAATGATGATTATTCAACAACTGCTCAACGAGAAAAATCTTTAAATGCAATGCAATAGAGAAACTATCATAAACTAGTTTCTCCAAGTCCTATACAAAAATAAATATGACTAGATATTATACATGATGCTTAAGATCATGGCAAGTTACCCTCAAAAGTATTCAAATGAGAAACCTCTCATCGATCAAAGCCTTTCTAGATATATTCCTCTTTCCAGTGACTCTTCTGACCCATATAATGATCTGTAATGAACATAAAAGAATACTTAATATGGAAAGGAAACATGTAAAAGCCAAAGTGATAAATGTTGATTAAATTAACTGATTGAAATAACATATATCTGCACACATTCATACCTTGTCAAGAAAAACAGTTACAATGGCTGCAAGGACATAATCAAGGAAAATGGCATCCACAAACATGAAAGTCAAGAGGTTAAAAGCAGCTAAAGTCAACTCATTGCCATAAAGTAGGACTTGATCAAATGAATGCCCATTATCTGAAAAGAATACAAGCCTGATATCAAAATTACCATTAAATTAACTTTTACATGTACAAGTTGAAAGGAAAATTTATTGTTTGAAATAATGCATGTCAACTGAAATCTGATTACATAATGGGTCATCCTGATTGTTTTTCTGATACAGAAATAAATTATGAATCAGTCTTTAAAAAACAATTTCTGAAGAAATTGGATAATTCATTTATAATAATAAACCTTAAATTTGGTGTCCATGAAGAAAGACTTTTAAGATGGTAAGAATTCTTATGACTATCACTTATAGAGAGAGCCATTGATTTATGTGTAAGGGGGTGTGTGGGGGGCAGAATTATTTCAGTGCTCTACTGGCTAGACAAGAAAATATTTATTTATAAAATTATTCTAGGCGCCACTATTGAAGCATGTCATTCACTTTAAATACACTAGCTTAAAATAAATCAAAAAATAATACATTCTTTTCCTTCAGTGCTCACTTCATACCATCATTGTAGACTTGACAAGAGTTTGTATACTCTCTCTTCTACCAAAAACATGCTTTTATGTAGAATTTGCCATAATGCATTGGTCTGTAAATTTAATTAATATGTCATCCACTACTTTTCTGCATAATCTTCTTTATACACAAATCCATAGTATGCCATTCTAGCATTCTACTGTCGGGATTTAATAATTAAAAATTCTTTTGATATAAACCAAGATCAATTATTTATGTTTACTTGAAAAAATAATAAGTTTTGGTTGAAAACAATTATAGGTTTAAAATTTATTGTATGAGAATATAATGTTAACCAATACCTAGAAGGATGCTTCAAGCTATACCTCAGGAATCTGAACTATGAAGAAGCTATAAACAGATGAATACAAGTACCATATATACTCGTGTATAATGCACCCTTGTGTATAACGCACACTTGTTCTTTTTGCCAAAACATCTTGACTTTTTCTCATACTCCATGTATAATGCGTACCCTTGATTTTTGTGGGTATAAGAACAAAATTTTAGAATTATATCGTCATGTTAAGTATTAACTAGAGTACTGTAAATAAATACGTTTAAGCATTAAACTATTGCCAGTTAACAAATTTAAAACATATTTCATAAGAAAATAATAATTTTGTTAAATTCCACAATTTTTTACTGCGGAATTTAACAGTTATTTTCTTTGGAAATATGAGTATCAATTACCAAAAAGTTCAGCCAAATTCCTTGGATTTTTTAAATTTTAAAACGGTTGGACTTACCCATAAGTATCATGTTCAATAAGCTCCACATTACATCTTACAATAAGAGACATCATACCATCAATAATGAAAGCGATTGAGTTGAGATGGCAGCAACTTCATACTTTAAGTTGGCCAAACTGATGCCGCCTAAAAAACCACAGCTCTACTGTTGCCAATCCTTTTAAATCAGACAAAAAGGGATCTATAAAATACACCGAGTTTTCATTTATAGTGGATGTCGATTCTCTTTTTCCTATCTCATTCTAAAACCGTTTAATAGAAAGAATGATGCAAAAATGCAACAAACAAATCTGGAAACAGGAAACACTACAGGTAAGTTCGTACACGTCATTCTGCGGGGTTTAAATTACATACATTGTTAATTATACATACTAGAATCATTAACTAAATAAAATTATTTCAATTTGCTTATTCTATGTTTCTTTGTTTTCGATGTGTGCTTTGTGGGAAGCCTATTTGGCAATTTTGAAAAAATTACAGCAATCAGCTGATGAGCTAGTGAAATCTGGAATATTTGGGAAGGATGGAATTATAACTGTATAGAAGTGATTAGGTGTTCTATACGTATAATTAATATACGTACAGTAAAACCACTTTATAACAAAATTGAAGGGACCAAATTTTTTGCACTTTGTTGTAAGGAGGTTCTTTGTATGGTTTTTTTTCTGATTCATCATATATGCATATTAAAGTATTATTGTTGGTTATAATTTATTTCAACACTAACATTTTAGTTAAAGAATGTTTCCAAAAAATTCCCATTATGATAAAAAACAATATATTATTTTTTCATTCCTGTAACAATGATCAATTTTCATAGTAAAAACAATAGGTACTATATATGATGTGGCAATTTATGATGTAGGCATGGGCGCGGTAGTGGGGAGGGGCAAGCATACCTGCCCCCCTCTCCCTCAGGATTTTTGGAAAAAACATCAAAATTGAAAAAAAGAAGAAAATATATCAAATATTAATACCAAAATTAAAATTATTAAAAAAATATTTATCCTTCTATCCTGAATAACAAAGCGTTTAACAACTTCCTCGACAAAATAGGTAAAGTGAAAATTAAGGCCAATTTTGTAAGCAAATTTTCTGGCTGCTCCCCCTTGGAAAAAGTCCTGGCAGCGGCCATGGATGTAGGGCATAGGTCTTCAAACTGTGTTCCGCGGAACCCAAGGTTTCAGAAGTTAAATGGGGTTCTGCGATAGACACAGGAAGAGACCCGATACGTTCTTCCTTTTCTTATTTGCAGCAGAAAACTTTAACTTCAACTGTAAACAGTATAATGTAAGATACATAAATTATGTAAATAACAATCATAGAGATTATAAAATAAATTTTATTGCGATTTGACTTATCACCTCTCAGTTAGGGTTCCACGAGAAAAAATATTTTAATACAGTAAAACCTGGTTAATTCGAAATTCAAGGGACCAAAGAAAATGCATTTCGAATTACGTAGAACCTCTATAATTCGAAATTTACAAAAAAATCTTGATTTATCAAATTAAAAAAATGCAAATATAAATTACACAAAAACAAAAGAATACCACACCATATTAAAATACAGAAAAAAGGATGTAGTACACATACATACCTCAAAATATGATGTTGATGAATAAAATTCAAATTTAGGAATACTCATTTAAACATTGAAACATATGAACATACAGTTAAACCACTAAAATGTTAATAATTTCTTTTTCACTTATTTCAACTTAAAAGTAAATAAAAAAAGTTTGTAATAAAATATTAATTTAAATTTATTTTTAAAAAGTCGGTTATTTTCCCGTTTCAATTTCAGGGCACTCCCTAGCGCAATGTGTTGCGTAATGGCGTCAACTTTTTCATAGATATTCATCGGCATGTTTGGCATTCCGGACACATACCTTTGAAGGGTATCTAAAGCTTTAAAAACATTCTCCTTGGATGGAAATGCCACATGTAACCTAGCATCGACGTTATCCTCATCGTCTTCTTCGTCGCTATCACTCGCAACGGTTTTCAATTCCTCGATCGTGGGGTCATACACAACAGACGTAGCCAAGTCATTATCAAAGGAAACGAAGTCTCCGAAACTGACAGGCCCCAGTACATTGCTGTCGATTACTTCCTCCACTTCTGTACCTTCGAACACTTGGCGATGGTTTGATGAGTAACCAATTGCCACACCGATGACAAGGTCCGGCACGCGTCTAAAATCGTCCATTTATGTAAATCATCCTGCGAGCATCCATTTGTAATTTGCACCAAGTATGATCACAATATTTTTTTTCTGTAATGGCTCTTTAAATTTTGAATGATGCCCTGGTCGAGTGGCTGCAGAACACTGGTTGTGTTCGGCGGAAAATACAGCAACTCAACATTGGGCGTATTTATCTGAGCCACATGGTGAGCAGAACAGTTGTCTAGTGTCAATAAAATTTTACGATTTTGCACCGCCATAAGTTTTTGCATTCTTATTATAAAACTTTTGAATATGTCTCTTGTCATCCACGCCTTTTTGTTATGTTCGTAAATTATCGGCAAATAATCACGATTAATACCTTTGAAACAGCGTGGCTTGCCATATTTTCCGATAATTACAAGTTTTTCTTTATTCGACCCATCCATATTTGTACAGAGCGGTGAGAAGCTCCTTATTACGCTTGCCGCCGTGACATTTTTCGTCTCGGAGAGCCAAAGTACGATCGGGCAACATGTTGAAAAAAATGCCCGTTTCATCCATATTAAAGATGTCCTTGGGCGCGTACTTCTCCAAAACATGTTTATTGCTTTGCAGCCAGGCGATCACTTCCTCTTCGTTCATTTTTTGGGCATCGCCAGATACTGCGAGACAAACAATATTGTGGCTTCTTTTAAAACCATCCAACCACCCATTGGACGCTTTAAAATCTTC
Source organism: Uropetala carovei (assembly GCA_036926305.1). Classification (NCBI taxonomy): domain Eukaryota; kingdom Metazoa; phylum Arthropoda; class Insecta; order Odonata; family Petaluridae; genus Uropetala; species Uropetala carovei. The sequence continues at coordinate 8,502,294 of JAXCHB010000143.1, read as the reverse complement.
AATGTTCAAAGCGTTCGCAAGATTTTTTGCTTATTCAATGAGCATCAGACTTGTCACAGATAAATTCGCCGCTCGTACTTGTGAAAAAAAATCGAAGTTTTTCTTCAAGGTCTTCGTTTTTCGCAGACCGTGAACGCTGACATGTAGCGCTCTCTTTAAATTTATGAAAACTTTCTTCAATCTTCGTCCGATTCTTTAAAATTGTGGATAAAGATGAGTTCGGAATCCCATATTTTCAGGCCAGTTTTCCTTTCGATTCTAACTTCTTGTCAATGTCTTGCAGCAAAGACATTTTTTCAGCAAGAGTAAGAGTCTTATATGTACCACGAACCGGAGCCATTGGAGGGTACCTTTAAAAAAATATTTTATAACAATAAATTTAAATATAGTGTCTCTTGCAGTTATTAAACTAAAAATGTTATTTAAACTAGTAACTAAGAATGATGGATAACACAATCCAATACGAAACAAGCAACGAACCAAAGGAATACTGGAACGCGTTTTCCGCACAAACCTCTCAAAACAGTAGATAAATTGAGATAACCACACAAGGCCGACGCCCAAAGGATACTGGTAAAGAACACCATGACCAGAACGCGAAAACAACGTCAAGCAGAGCGAAGAAATTTGACGTCGCTTTGTTCTTTTATAGCATCGAGACGGCACAGTAGTTTCCGCCCACTAAGCAAACATTACTTGTTTACACATGCGTATTTGTTTTGCCTCTTCGGTAGCCATGTTTTCAACCTGACATGGGCAAGAGTGGACAGAAACAAACGTATGTGGGGGATGAACTGAGTGAGGGGAAACACCGACGAGGGGGTGCACCGAATCCGGTGACAATACCCAACACCCAGTCAGTATGATCACGATCGCACGTTTGTAAATAAGTCGGCATAGTGCCAGGAATATTTTAATAACTTTCACCTAGTTTCTTTTTGGTAAATTTTATTTCGAATTATGTGGACAAAAATGCGTTGATACTCTGAGAATAGGGCTAAAAATTATATCGAATTACGAATTATAGATACTTTCGAATTATTGAAACACATTTGTATGAAATTGGCTTTTTCGGTCTTTCAAGTGTTAAAAAATTTCGAATTACGTCGAATTTCGAAATATAGAGGTTCGAATTAACCAGGTTTTACTGTATAAGGGTTCCGTAGCTTCAAAAAGTTTGGGAACCCCTGATGTAGAGCATCTCTGGGATACTGAGCTACAGGTGTCTCCTGCTTTAAGAAGGGGTTAGGTTCCACAAAATCATTCGTATATCGAAAATTCGTAAATCGGGAGGTAATTTTCTATTATTCTTTTGGGACAAATTCAGTTTGGTTCCTAGCGCTAAGAATGTTAGTACCCAAAGGCTCGAAAGAAAAATGAATCTATAAAGAACAAAGTAACATATGTACATGGCATTAGAATAATATGAAAAACTTAATGTTCGAATCCCTACTTTTCGTGATGTTACGGCACGAGGAAGAACTCGCTGAAGTTTGTGCCATCCTCTTCAATTTTAACAACTGTAGCGATTTTTGACTCTGCCATGCCAAAAACCCGAGCAATTACGGATGTATTCTCTCCTCTTTCCTTTCTTTTCACAATACTTAACTTCATTTCCAGCGTTATGGCATTCCTTTTCTTTCCTGGGGCAGATGATCACGTTGGTGCTGGGCGTTTGGATGCCATAACTATTTAATTAAGTAAGGTTGCTAATTCCTGACCTTCCCACGCCTTCCCAGCTATTTTGCGAACCGACGCATGTGCGCATGTGTGACATCGATATATCGATCGATAACGGTGCAGAAACTACTAGCGTTCCGGGCGCGGGAAATATGAAACTTGTGTTGTGAGAGCGGCTTTCTACCTTCGTTAATAGCGAACAAAAACCTTCGGTAGGCGAATTATTTACCCAGATGATTACCTTCGTTGTAGCGAATTTTCGTAAACCGGGGGATACCTGTATATCATTATTATTGATCAAAACTTGGATTACATTATATTAAATTTACTTTTTCAGTATTCAAAATATTTAAATGGCAAATTTTGTAATTATTGACACTATGTACGATGATAGTATAACAATAAATAGCCAAATAAAAATATTGCGCAAAAAACTAGTTGACCAGAGTGTATTTATACAATAGGGTGACCAGATGTCCCATTTTTCAGCATTTTGTCCCGGTGTCCCGAGAAGGATTGTCGGGACATAGGGATGTCCCGTATTTTAATATTTCAGGCATCTTATGAATAAATATGGAGAAAAGTGAAAGGTTCTATATACGAAATGTTGTCTACTTTGTTTCTCGTTCATTTTTCGTGATGTCTTGATGAGTGGATGAATCTCCATAGGGATTCAAATTACATCCAGTTTGTTCCTTTGAGAGTAATTCAGTATTCTTCTTCTGGGCATAATATGTGTAAGTCTTGTCCACAATTGAAAACAATGTTGCGGAGCAGTGTATCGGGCAGTATACAAACTGTGTACATACTTCCGACACAATGTTTATCAAGTGTTTAGAAACTTCTGATACATCGTTCTGCAACATTTTTTCCAAGTGTGGACAAGGCTAATGGTATTTCACCTCCATCTATCAGTGTGCGATGATTAAGCAAGCAGAACACTTCGTTTGAGTTCAAGTCTTAAAAGCTTTCTGAATAGCACTGTTTTAAAACTACGGTCGAGGTCGAAACACAGCCACTCAATTGAAATTGAAGGTAGGAAAACCTTTAAGTATTATTCCAACTATTAGTGTCATCATAAATTCTTCCACAGTTTCATTATCAAAAGGAAATTTATCATTAATTAAGAATATCCGCATATACTAAGTACATATCTGTAAATAAACATACATTCAAACTTTGTCTACTCTTAAATTATTATGATAAAATATCTTCAAGAGTAGATCACAGTTTTAATGTAAATACTTAATGTTATTTTTAATTTTTAAATTGATCAGTTTAGGATAAAATGCCAGAATGACGATGCAATTACACAGAGGAATACGGGAAGGAATGAAGTTTCATTAAAAAAGGCCGGAATGCAGAGGAAGCTGTGTGTAGTTTATGTAATTGTTACATAAATATCAGCCATGGAGGGAAATCGGACATTAAGCAGCATATATCACCACGAAAACATCAACGTTCAATTGTAAGTTGTCCGGGAACATCAAAAGATATTACCACTTATTTCAACAACAAACATTCTGCTGAGGAAGTGTGTGTAATGATTAGTGAAATCACCTCAGCTTATCATATTCTAAAGCATCAGTCATCCTTTCGTTCTGCTGACTGTAATAACAAATTATTCTGTAAAATATTTTCGGACTCAAACATAGCAAAAAAGTATTCTTGTGGAAGGACTAGAACGCTGGCATTAGTTAAAGGCATCACTGCTCCATTCTGCCTTAATGAAGTTTAAAAGGACTTAAGAGATGCTTTATTTTACAGTATATCTACTGATACCAGTAACCACAAGGCAGAAAAATTGTTTCAATGGTAGTGTATTATTTTTCTAAAGAGGCTGAAATGAAAATTTAATTATTGAAAATTGACAGTTTGCCTAATGAAACATCAGAAACATTAGCAAATTTTGCATGTGATACATTATCAACACAAGGTATTGACTTGAAGAGATGTATTGCTTTTGGAGCAGACAATACAAACACAAATTTTGGTGGACTGAAACGTAAAGGAAAAAACAATGTTTTACAAAAACTGAGAAGTCAAGTGAATGTTGATATTCAAGAGGTTGGTTGCTCTGCTCATATTTTACGTAATGCTCTCCAGTGTGGACTAGGGAGATTATCATGTGATATCGAAGTTCTTGTTATAAAGGTATTTTCCTATTTTTCTCATTATACTGTAAGGACAGAACGTCTGAAAGAATTCTGTTCATTTGTAGATACTGAATACAAAAAATTAATGTTGCATTCTAAAACACGTTGGCTCTTTTTACATACAGCTGTTGATAGGATATTAAAACTTTTTGATGCTTTGAAAATGTTCTATCTTTCAGAAGAAAAGGCTCCAAAATATTTTTTAGATTTCTTCAATGATTCTTTAAGTGAGTGTTACTTGCAATTTGCATACTCTGTGCTAATTCCTGTTCAGAATCAAATTGAAAATATCGAGAAGGAACAGATTTCAATAACTGAAGTGATGAAATATCTTGATGAAACAATAAATTCAATACAGGAAAAATTACTTGAAAATTTCGTTTCATTTAAGATAAAAGAAATGTTTGAGGAAAATGAATTGCCAGAAATACAAAGAATTTTGTTTTATGATGAAGTTCAAGACTGCTATCAATCAATTATAGATTATCTAAAGGATTGGTGTAAGCCATTGAATAAATACAAAATATTTGAGTGGATGCTGCTAGAAAAGGTTCCAATGTGGGAGCAGATACAAAGTGTGTTACTGTTTCTAGCAAACTTAAAAATAGGTATTGTCGAAAATGAAGTTTTCCAACAATTCTCTCTCTTAAAAAAGTTCTTATCCCAAAAACTAGAAAATGATGAAATTAAGAGGGCCTCAAAATCATGCATTGAGAAATGGCAAGAGTATTTTTCATTCATTGAGTCTGATGAACAAAACAGCCAACTTTTTAAAATTTGCAGTTATTTATTTGCATTACCGGCTCATAATGCAAATACAGAATGAGTTTTCTCATTAATCAATTGGGTATGGACTGATGAAAGAAACAGGCTGAGAATTTCGTCTCTGAATTCCATGGTTTTCATTTTATACAAACTACATGATGCCATGTTATGACTTCTACAACCTTGTAAAAAATAACATAAAAACAATGAAGGCAGGCTGTTCTACTAAATATGTTCAACTATCGGAAAGATTTTAGATCTTATTAAATTTTTTGTTGTATACATTAGTTATTAATTTTTTTCATTGTTGTGTATGAATATGAAGACTACCTCAGTTTCTCTTGATTTTTCTTAAATAAATTTCAAAAATGTAAACTGAAAAATAAAAATTGTTAAATTACATTTGTGTATACGTTCACTTATGGTAAAGAGTAGTAAATAACTCCCCTTTCACAGTGCTAAAAAATAACGCTGCACATTCCATTTTTCTTGAAAACTTGATATTATAAGGGTTTCTGTTGGCTGTGTCTCGTATTTCTTACCTTATAGTGCAAACAAGAAATACTTTTTGATATTTTTCCGGTTTAACAACAGTGTAAACAATTAATACACGTAAACTTGAGGCTTCAAAACTTTCATCATTTCATTCAGAGGCGTGTAACTCTTGTCCCGTTTTTTCCCCTACAAATTACGGCAATTGTCCCGTTTTCCCTGTGTGTGAATATGGTCACCCTAATTTATAATAATCAGAACCATAATTTATAGTGCTGCTGCTGACCAGAGACCTAAGTTAATGCAGTGTTCCATTTATTGCTAGTTTGCGGTATATATGTGTTTCTTTTGCATTAAAATATTTTTAAACGTATTAACTTAACTGTAATGTGAATGATCACGTGTACCCGAGGAGTTGAAAGTAAGTGCTTTAAAAGTGATCTACTGATTTATTTTCAAATATATTGATATTTTGCCTTCCGTTCTACTGATCTTTAGCGTCTGTGGGATGGCAACACTGTCATTCAGTGTCGTTAGTGCCAGTGGGTCGATGTGTCATGTGTAGTGTGCTGATGTGTGTGTGTTTTTGTTTATTTGCTGTGTTTCACAGAGGATTTTTTGCTTGGGTGAACGTAAGTTGTAAACTAATGTTTATAAACATTTTGGTGAAAATATTTTGAACAATTGCCTACAAACTCCTCAGCTTAGCTTAATGACTTTGAAAGCGAGGCTTCCTAAGTGTTACAAAATTGCTAACGGGCTTGGCTTTGTTTTAAATAATTTAAAACTGTTTTTTAATTTTTTTCTAAATTCGTTCATACAGGGTTACCCTCAATTTTTAATATGAAGCAAAAAGCAAACATTTTGGATTTTTTGAAAAATCCAAATGAAATTAGCAAAAAACAAATAAACGAAGCCAGTAAATCAGCTATCGCTATTGCTAGCGAAAATGAAGTTTTCAGTGAAAATATCAAAACCATTGAAACGTTCCAAACATTTGTACACAATGAAAGCATTGCATCAAAAGATTCAGTATCTCAATCTTCAACATCACAATGTGAACCATTAGCGAATGATGAAAACATTGTCATAAATCAAAGTCCGTCTAATGAAAAGAAACTGGATATAGATATCTGGACAGAAAATCAAAAATTATATTTTACTGAAAAATATCCATGGCTAATCATAACTGGAAAAAACAGAGTAGGTTGCAAAATATGTTCGAAATTGTCATCATTCGGCATCGAAAAAAATAAACACATCCATTTAGCCTCAGAATGGAAAAGTTCCAACGTTGTAGCTCATGGATCAACAAAACAAATTAAACAGGCATCAATTTGCAAAAAGGTAAAGATGCATGCAGTTTGATCAGCTCACAACCAAGCAGTACAAATAGTTGAAACATCTGAAACAAATATGATTAGCAATTCTATAGATAAATGTAATGACAGATATATTCCTTCAACTGTAAAAGTGTTTAATGCTGTTTACAGTTTAATAAAACGGAACCGACCAATGATGGATATTTCTGATGAAATTGAACTGCAAATAAAAAACGGTGTAAACTTTGGATTTTCATTACATTCTAGGCAAACAGCATTAGAAATTGCAAAACAGTATTAATTTGAACTACAAAACCAAATTTTCCAAAATACTGTGAGACAGAATTCGAAAATATGTATTGTCATTGATGAAGCAAGCACTATTTCTAAGAAAAGTGCATTGGCAATTTTTATACGTTGCAGTATTTTTCAAGCAGAAGAACCTTGTTACATTTTTGTAGATTTAAAGAATTGAATTCAACAGATTCAAAGACAATTTTTGAAGTCTTACTTTCAACATTGGAAAATAATGGTATGAATGAACAATATTTAAAAGAAAATTTAATTAGTTTCTGCTCAGATGGAGCAAGCACAATGCTCGGACGAAAATCTGATGTTGCTGCCCGATTGACTGAAAATTTTCCAGGACTAATAATATGGCACCAAATTGGGTAGAATGCAAAACTTAAGTGTTTGAACTATGTCAAACCTGACCAAATACCCCTGAGTAGGAAGGATCAAGAGTTGAGGGTTGAGTCTTTCTCCTCAGGACTTCCCTGCTGTCAAAAAGAAAGAAAGCTCCTGAACGGTGATACCAGCTTATATTTTGAAACTTTTCACACAAAAGTGTGGGAGGATTGCATCCTAAAATTATTTAAAAGTATATATACGGCATGTGTATCAAATTTTTTAATTATGTATATATACTGCATTAATGCACTTACGTAAATGTTTTTACATATTAGAATAACGCAGCAATATTTTTTCAGGCTTGACCATGAGAGAAAACGTGAGGAAAAGGAGATTCATTCTACATTTAAAACTAATTTGCGTAGCCTTTTCTGTGATTTTTCTCCACAAAAGAGTGAAACATGAGAATGCAAAAGACAAATGTGGGACCATGAAAGATTGAAATATGCAAAAGATAAAGCTGCGAAAGACAAGGTCTACCTGTATTTATACTTGCATAACAAGAAATCAAGATGATAATAAGCAACAAGAACAACAAATACCTACTGCACTTCGAACCATTCAGGTGAGGCTGTAATAACAGCATTAACACCCGCATAGATGGCATTGATTTCTGTTTTACAACAGTGTGTACAATATCCTTTATTTTAACATTTTTTCTCGAAACGCCGGGGAAAAAAAGAAAGTGCGCATCTTACACGAGGATTTCTGTACAGGTTTTCTAAATTGTGAGTATCGATAGTAAATTCTCTGCAATATGCTTGCGTCTACGTTTATATTCGTAAAAGACGTCGAATTCTACGAAGTATATGTGTATTTATGTGACCAAGCAAACATGTAAGTTATGCCTGCACTGCAGGCAAAAACTCGCAAAAGTAGGCAGAAAGAATATGCCAACTAACAGATAACTATAGTTCAATGACTACTGAGGGTTTGCCAGCTTGAGAATAGGTAGGTTCAAGTTTGGTCCTTTTCCATCATTCACATCAAGGAATTTGGAGTGGTGAAATTTTGTTGCGAATGTAAGACTTCATCATTTGAAAGGAAGATGGAAATCCACATCTGAAGTGTTTGGACTCGTTTGCTCCTAACCTTCCAATATTTACTCATGAGATGATATGCGAAAAAACTCCCTATCCACGTAGGGAAGTTCCCGTTCATAGATGAACAAATAGTTCGTGAAGCTCTGCATCGATGCGTAATATTACGTCAAAAACAATGAAGTGGGGACAAAGTTGCGTACTATTACAACAAAAACAGTTAAGGGGTTAATAAAAGAGGACTATCGGTGAGGAGATTTCTGCTAGTATCGTCATAAAGAGATGATCCAATAAATTGTGTCACGTAGAAGGGAGAAGACGGTTAACATGAGCAGAACTTGTTTCAGGGAGTGGGAATCGGTGACTTAAAAAAAAATCTATTCTGGCTCAAATTAATTTTTACCCACCGAACCGGTCCAAAAATAGGAGTGCACGAGCTACACAAGTGCGCGGGTTATATGAGTAAATACGTTATTTTATAAATGTGGGGATTCCCAGTAGGTGTGGCCTCTCCATGGTTCCCTCTAAGCTGTGCGACTGCATGGCGGCGCAGCAGTTTTTGAAGTGCCGCGCACTAAAATTTTCAAGCGCACACGATCGTGTGTATTTTACAATATATCGGAACAGGACAGCATCAACCCCGGTGCATATACACTCACTATCGTCATGTAGGCATGCATAGCGATATTCATTCCACCCATGGATGAAAAAAATTAGAAGGAACTATGGTTCTCTCCCGGGTTAAAGAAGCGTCAGCGGCTCACAATGAATATGGCGAATAGAGATACAAGATGTCAACTTATTCCGGCAAAAAGTGTAGGTAGAAACTGATAGTAAATTTTTAATGACAGAACTGCTTTTCTTGAGTAAAAATAATAAACTTAAAACTCAATTAATTGGTACAGCTTTAATATTATAAAAATATTACGTGATCCATGTTGAAGATGCCCCAATGGCAGTATAAACATCGCATTTAAAACGTAAATGTTTCTTGGTTGTGTAGATATGCGTAAACTTCTTAGAATTCTTCATCTTTTGCGAGTATAAACATAGATGCAAGCATGTTTCAGTAAATTTACTATCAAAACTCATCATTTTTAAAACTTGGTCAGAAATCCTCATGCATGATCAACATTTTGGGAAAAAGGTGCGCGGGGTACACATTTGCGATATTTTATTGAATTTTGCCACCGTAGAGATCGATCGCGATCACTAGGTATAGTTCATTTCGATAGTATCATTAGCAGCTGAAATCAATCGAATTATAGGAAACTTTATTTAGTGGGTCAAGCTCTCCAAAAATAAGTTTCTTAATGGATGAAATTAAAACATCTGTCACATGGAATGCTTGAAACAATATTTATATATATTTTCATTATTGTTTATTTCTAATTTGTTAAAAGTAGGATTGTACATGACTTTGATTTTGTCTGAAAACGGTTTAATGAGAAGTATTTTTAAGTGAAAAAGTGGGGGTCGACTTATACAGCGAACATTATGTACTTTCATCAAAAAAAAGCAGGGGTCGACTTATACGCTGGAATATACGGTAATCCAGATAACTGAATTAAATGTTTTAGTTATATAAAAAGTGCTAATTTTAATCAGCAAGAATATATAAATCTACTTCACCCATAAAGGTTGGTACATTAAACTATCTTATGTCACTAAAAAATTATATAATAAGGACATTTGTGTAATTTACTTGAATGTATTAGATTCAGAAGTTTTGATTTGAAAAACGTATTCAACTGATAGAATTGCATCATAAATTTTAATGAACAATTAATTCAATGTTTTCCATGCATCAAAACTTCAAATTTATTAACTGTCTTAACTGCATATTTCTCAAACAATTCCCATCCTCAACTGAAAGATTCAATTGAACAAACAAAGAAATAAATCTATCATTATCCTATATTTAAAATTAACTGATACTTTAAAAGACAATCTGATGAATAATAGTGCAATTGTTCTTTTTTACTTTTTCATGAAACACATGAATCAGAAAACACATAATTAGGTCAAAACAATGCACAACATTTAAAAAATAAATATTACCAACTAAAACGAAAAGTAATATTATATACTTCAATAATAATATCTTATTTACAGTATCATTAAAGGGGAGGGAGGGTAGTTTAAAACTCAAGCTTACTTTACCCAAAAATATAAGTAAGAATTAGCAGTAAAACATACCATTGTAGAAGATACCATACTCCAGTGGCTCAGTCATTTCCATATCAAGCAATGCCTCAATAAAGAGTTTATCTCGAACTTCATAATCTATTTCCTTCAATGCCTGTAATTGTAAATACATTCATGAATACTAAGTATAAATAATATAAAAGGTTCCAAAATCATCATATTGACTCCCATATAAGCTAAATTTTATATTAACGAGTTAGGAAAGTGTACAGCATATCAGAAATGGGCACATTTCGTGCTATGGAGTATTTGAAAGAGATGCTATACATGTACATAAGGGATATAGCATTTTAAAGTTCTTTCCTTCATCATAAATAAACCATTTTCTTCCTATTACAAATATTGCATGCACACATAAGGAAATTAAACATTTGTTTGTGAGATTTTTTATGTTAGCAACAATGAAGAAGTAACCATGTAAGAAATTTTTAACTCAAATTAAGACATTCTTGTTTGATTTTCTTGATAACGGCTACTCCTATGATAGAAATGCATAGGAAAATAAATACTCTAATTTACTAGTTCTACAAGTTTTAATAGAAAAATATTTGGATATGACCAATATTTTATGAGATATGATGGAAAGTTCATTTTTTGTCACCAAAGGAATTCCTGGGACTCGAGAAATTTAACGAGTTTTCAAATTAAATCAAACAGAATATTTCAATAGTTTTATTTCTTAAAATTGTAGCCAAAAGAACTAAGCACATTCATTTTTGTTTTTGCAAAAAAGCTTCTCAAAAATAAAAAAAACGTTGATTCGTGCATCGGCCTGTTTCGAACTTTAGTAACAATATTTCCTGCTATAGAAAAAACTAAAATTTATTTTGGCAGTGATTGCACTCTTCAGTTTTATATTTTCAAGGTGCTTCCATGCTTCAGAGTGATCGTTGTCCATTTTAAACTGAAATGTTTTATTCAAATAATTTTTAAAAACCCATAGAAATCATTACAAAATTCAGTTTGGTAGAATTTTCAAACTGCAGATTCGCTTTAACGTGATTAACACATATAAATTAAATTCGAAGATAGTTGCAAACATGGGGATTTTCCACAGAACTTAAATTTTACAGAACACCATAATTCATATAAACCCACATATACAATATTTCCTACCCAGTGAACGTTTCGATATTAAAGACAGTTACTAAATCTGTTACTAATCAAACAAAACATAAGCATTTGTAGATCTAATAAAAGAGATAGCTATATTATCATCATGTTTTCGTACAAGTACATTTGGTGCAGGTGATAATAGCGATAGATGTGTTGAACTAACCCCAATAGTACGCCATATTTCTATTTGCAGTTTGCACTTGTGTTGTTTTGTACGGAATTTTTTTCTAATTGTGTTGATACTTGGCCAAGTATATTTTGGAAACTTAAAATCAACACAATTAGAAAATAACGTTGTATAAAATATATAACATATAATATAATACATAATAATAACATAATATATAAAATATAAATACTGTATATACTCATGTGTAATGTGCCCTCATGTATAATGTGCACCTGTACTTTTTGCCTAAAATCCCAACTTTTTCTTATACCCAATGTATATAACACGCACACTTGATTTTTGTGGGTATAAGAACAAAATTTTAGAATTATATTGTCATGTTAAGTATTAACTAGAGCAGTGCTCCCCAACCTTTTTTGCTCCACTGCACACATTCATGCATGCTTTAAAATGTCGCAGCACACCAAACCACCCCTAATTAATTTCTCTACGTAAATACATATTTTTAAAGAAAAAACTAGCATAAAACACGAAAAAGTCGCAATTATATTAGATTGTTATGAATGGTAAATTAATATTCAATAAATTGTATAATTTTATTGTAAATGAAGTAAATACACAATTCAACGTGTAAAAATGTTATGCTCTTCGATGGAAAATTTAGTCTTTCCTTTTTGGTACAAAGGTTCAATAATAGAAAGAGCTACAAGAAGTTCTTCATCTAGATTCTTTAAACATGCCCTTTCAATATTTTTAATATGAGCCGTTGATGAACAATTAAATTTGCATAAATATGTTGTTGAATTTGGAATGTCATAGTGATGGCATATTCAAATACTTAGCTTTTAGTCAAAATACATCTAAAGATAGAATACTAATTTTAAGTTGTATGATCGTTGCTAAGGTCTATCAATCCCTCTCATAGTTTCAGAATAAATTCCTTGGATAATAAAATGTATGTGAATATGTTTGTTCCAAACGCTTTTGTGAAAATTAAATACCCTCAGACAGTGCGGCACACAGTAGTGTTTTCCTCACGGCACATCAATGCGCCACAGCACACCGGTTGGAGAGCACTGAACTAGAGTACCGTAAATAAATACGTCAAAGCATTAAATTATCGCCATTTAACAATTTTAAAACACTTAGATATGCCGTTAAGTATTACGTTCAATAACCTACACATTACATCTTACAATCAGAGACATATCATCAATAATAAAAGCGATTGAGTTGAGATGGCAGCAACTTCATACAGTAAGTTGGCCAAACTGATGCTGCATAGAAAACCGCAGCATCCTTGTAAATAAGACAACAAGTTAGGAAAGTGTACAACGTATCACAAATGGGCGCGTTTCGTGCAATGGAGTATGAGAAAGCAATTATATACCTGTCTGCGTATCTGTGTAAGGTCCTGCTGGGAAAACGTGCATCCAGTAATTAAAATCAAGTCAAGTTAGGCTTATAGAAAAAATAATACTTGACAGGAATAATATCGTATTTACTCGTGTAAGCCACGCACCTTTTTCCCAAAATGCCAGTGAAAAAAAGGGGGTGTGCATCTTACACAAATTCTTTTATTTGTCGTGCACCTTTTTTCCTAAAATGTCGTGTCGGTAAACAAATATACATTAAGCTAGCACCCATGCCGCATCTATTATTCTATTTTGAAATTTCGGTTTATTTATTCATTTTTATTCATTGTATAAAAATTTTAAATGAGTTTTAAGTTTATTAACGGGTGCTCCCCAAACTCGACAAAGTCTTCTGCTGCAATCATCACGGAGGCCACGGCATATGCGCGACCGGTTTGGGCTGGTGAGGGTTTTGTGCTCACGGCAGACGATGCCTACCATGTTCAGATATGGCATGCTTCCTTTATTCACTGATACCTCTATGAAAGTCATGGATGCCGTGGTGATCATTGAATGATCACCAATCATAATTTTAGTTCGCCAAAAAAATGACAACCGCTACGGTAGAGATCAGTGACCATATGGCTGGAAAATTACGTTCAGCAGAATGATCGGTGATCGCTCCCGGAGCAATTTCTGCCAAACGTGACCAATATGACGACAAAAACTGTTAAGTGTTTAACAAAAGAGGACTATCGAGGAGATTTCTGCTAATATCGATATAAAGAGATCACCCTATAAAATCATCACGTAGAAGTGTGAAGATGCTTAACTTGAGCGTAGCATTTTTGAGAAATAGGAATTGGTGATTTAAAAAACCCTTTTTCAGCTCAAATAAATTTTTTCCGCTATAGCCGGCCCAAAAACTGGGGTGCGCGGGATAGATTTACTGAGTTAGCTCTTTCTTCACCATAAATAACCCAATTCGAGATTGGAGATTTAGTCTGGCTTGATAGCTTAGTGGTTAGAGCACCTGCCTGGCATGTAAGAGACCCAGGTTCGATCCTTGGTCAAGTTTAGAATTTTTCTCCTTCTCAATCTTTCCATTTGTCATCAGTACTATACACTCAAGCATATAAGTTAACTTCCACCATTTAACTCTTATTATTAGCACCTACTTTTATTAATGAATTACCATGTGAGATTAGACAATTAAGGGCAATGAATGAGGTAAAGTCCAAAGTAAAAACATGGTTATTAAACAAGTAAATTGTTTATACCTAATAGAAGAAAAGTATTCATATTATATTATACAACACACTGTATGGAATAGTAATGGATTTGTTATGATTTTGTGAAGATTTTATTTTTTTGATGTTAAGATTTAAAAATGTTTAAGAAATTAAAATGATCATAAATTAAGATATACAGTAAAAGCTCGTTTTAACGGCACCCATTCTAGCGGCAAACTCGCTCTAACGGCATCTTCGGTGAACTTACATTTTCCAATTGTCTAATAGATGTCGCCACAGTCATGACCGATCTTCCATAAGCTTAACCACATATTGCGAGTAGTTCCTCTTCTGTTTCAAGGTGTCAACATTTGTGACGTACTGCGTAATAATTTTATTTGTTATTAACCTCATTTTTAAACATTTAAAGAAACCATAAAGAACATGAGTGGTAGCAGCAGTGGTAGAAAACAAGAGAAGCGAATGGTGCTTACTTTACGACAGAAAATTGACATTAGCCAATGTCTGGATAATGGGGTAAATAGACATATATTAATGAACAAGTACAATATAAGCTCATCTACGATATATGGTATTAAAACAAGAAAATGGCAACTTCTAAAAATTTTTGCTGGATCTAAGACAAATAAAAATATCCAAAAACGTAAAAATTTAAGGAAGGCAAAGCTAGATCAATTGGATGCAATATTATACGAGTGGTTTCCCAATCACAGATCCACTATTAATTGAAAAGGCAAAATACTTTTATCAGCGATGTATTTTTTCTGATGGGTGGCTATCTCGTTTTAAACATCGTCACGGGATACAAAAACTGGACATCTCGGGTGAACTTAAATCAGCTGCTAGTGAGGCTCTGATCCTCAGTGCGATTTAAATAAACTGAAGGTTTAGTGAAATAATTTTTATTGAATACTTAATGAAATAAATGAAATGTAAATAATCTAAATAGTTTGGCCCTAGGTTAGATCTTCTTTGTTCCCTATTCATTTGACGTGTTTCCCTATTTCTTTGTCTTTCTTGTACTCTCCGCTCCTCATCTTCACAGGAAATCCTATGAGCTACCGCATCTCTTTCTCACTCTTTCCTACGATAGTCTTCGTTTGATCTCTGGCAGCTGTAGCTGGGCTAATAGCTCTCCTTTTCACTGGCCTACCCCTTGGCATTTTTTAATTTTCTGTGATTTTACAGTAATATATTAGGGAAATTACGTGATCACAATGTCACAGAGTTACTCAATGCTAGTTTAATATCACGGTATATTCAAAGGGGAAAAATTTTCAAGTCTACCTTACCTTAGTTCCAATGATTATCGTTGCACCCTTATAGATGAACTCACAAACAGTTGCTTTCCTTCAAGTGCTAACTTCTTACAGGACCAACTATAAAGGCGACGTCAATACAACCATTTATTTAGATTATCAATGAAGAGAAGATAACCATATATGTAATGTGTTTACAAAATAACGTGAGTCCCTATTCTCATCTAATTTTTAATTTATGCGTGAGCCTATTTGCATTAATTAGGACTACAGATTTGTAATATGATGATTCTACTTACAAAAATGTAAGATTCCAGCATTCAAACGATGAAATGAAATTCAATTGCTTCGACTAAATCGTTAGAAACGCTTCCCATATGCAGCAATACGCAGTCAACAGAATAATTGTCCTTAAATATTTACGTTGCTTTGCTTCATTAATTTCGATGCTCAAACAACAGGTCGATGCGAATAACACTTTTCTTTTGTCTATTTGAAGGTTTAATTGGCATTAAATGAATCGGAGGCAACAATGAGAGTGTCCTTGGCAATGCCCGGAATGAGTATGAAAAATCCTAAAAATTTCGAAAAAGAACGTATTTCTGAAAACGTTGACCGTGTAACATGTAAACATCACAAGAATAAAATAGTATAGAGTTTTAGCCGATGATAATGTTAAAACAAAGAAAATCGGTCCATATTTACGTATTTTGGTGAATGAAGGAAAAAAACCTTGCACTCTGAAAAATCGAAAATCCTGGATTTGAACCAGGACACTATAGCAAACGAAAATATTTTTCCAGGGATCCGTTTACCGCATATCTTTACGACGAACGGTTCTAGAGAAATACGCTGATATAAATTATACACAAATGTCGACAGACATCAACGTAAAATTAATATATAGTGAGATAGATTTATTACACCATAATGATTACGGCAAAAAATAATAAATTAGATAATGAAGAACAACGTATTCAATATCTTATAGGGAAGAAGAACATTAAAAGATACCAAATATGCTCTCCAAATAATTGGAATGTGATTTTGCAGCACCATTCGTTATAGCGGCACATTCATTTTAGCGGCACGCCTTTGGTCCCGTGGGTGCCGTTAGAATGGGCTTTTACTGTATGTCAATGTAAATGGTAAAAAGTTCAAGCTAGAGGTTTGATTGTTGAAATTTAAAATGATTGCTTGGTGTGAACTAGTGGACTTTGTATGTAATGCATGAAATCCATACAATAGAATGAGTACGAATAATTGTAACAACAGGATATAGATATATGTAAATAAAAATAATCATTTGAATAACTACTTATTAAAACAAATTATATTGGTATCGGATTTACAACTTGGTTGAAATTTTACTGCGATTTATTTTCTTCGTAAACAACTTGGTTCAAATTTTACCGCGACGCTAAACTCCCGTCACTGTCTATAAGAATAATAAGAAATTGTAGCTGAAGTCCAGAACTGCGGAAGAGCAGAAAAATTATCGGAAGACGACAGCGAGAATGAAGAGATGTGTGAGGTTGAGACCCCTTAGATAAGCAAAGTATTGGATAACATCAGTGAAGTGATGAATTGGATGAAGAGACAGTGTGATTCTGATCATCTTCATCTATTACATTTGAAAAATATTAAGACGTATGTGACGAAGAAATGCCATCAGCTGTCGTGCCAAAAGAAAATATCAGACTATTTTAAAAACACCGATTAAAGTAAGGTATGCATTAAAATCAAAATACGATATCAGTTTTTATAGTATTTTTCAATTAAATTTGTTATAATGCATATGCTTTCACGTTTTTAAAAATTATTTCCCGAAATACTGCAGGTTGCCGATAACGCGGGTGTACATTCTGTCTCCCGAAACCCAAGTTATAATGGGGTTTTACTGTATTATCTTATATAACCCATGTGAGCCCAATTATATCATGTATTCATTATAGCATGTGAACTTAAAAAACTGAAAGGATCTGCATGCTTGGTTGATTCCTCCTATATAGGAGCACTTCAATTAAGTGTGTTTATTTGCTTAAAAGTTTTAAGAAAGTTTGTCTCGGAAGAATTATAGATCACAAATTCACTGCTAGGAGGTGCAATGAGGGTCACAGCCATGAAGTGAACACTAATTTCGCAAAAAAACCATAAGCCAGAAGAATCACCTTTGCCGGAGGACTTATAGTTGGTATTATTCTCAACCATCTTCTTTCTGTGAAATTTTACAAATGAAAAAATTGATCGTAATTAATCTATACACTTAATATTTTTGTTTTAACTAATAAAACATATTTGACATTAATGAACTGCCATTTAGTCTTTCAATTTTAGATAACCCCCATTTAATATATTACTCGATTTAAGGTACAAAAAACTTGTCCCCGATGCAAACGTTAAATTGGGGTTCCACTGTATATTCAGTAAGTAAAGTTCAGTAAATGGTATTTATTGTTGATTTTTAGCTTGCATTATGTTTTAGACCTAATTGCCACGTCTTCCTTTATTTGTATTCCCTACTGCACTATATTTTTGGAATCACCTGGTAAAAGCAAACGGTGTGGCTTATATTCAGGTACATTTTTTCCTTCTAGCTTCAGTCTTGAAAAATAAGGTTGTGGCTTATATGCAGGGGCCACTTACATGCTAGTAAATATGGTATATCATATCATGAAATACCTTATAGTGTTTTTCAAAGTTTCAAACAAAATGTTAGGTAAAAGTTAAAAAAACAAATTTGATAATTTTTCGTAATGAATTACATAGATTTAAATATTTCTTAAAAACAACTTACATGCTCAAAAAAAGCAGACAAGAATTTATTCATTCCCTGGTATGCCTGATCAGTTCCATCTATAAATCCTGAAGATGGTCCAGGAGTTGCCATCCCATTGCCACCAACCCTTCCTCCCCAAATCCCAGTTGGAGAAGCTCTTCGAGCAGCAGGATAGGCCCCAGACTAAATTCAAATAAATATTACAAATGCTAAATGGTAATCAATAAAAAAAGAGCAAAACAAATTTTTCAATGTGCCATCCAAACTCACAAAACCATACCTTCAGAAATAATGAGTATTTAAAAATGTATACAGTAAAACTCCCTTAACCTTCAAAGCACTGCTGGGCTCTTTGGCATTTTAACAGTGTTCTTCAACAATGTTTAAAGTTGTGATCACGATAAAAGAATTTAATGTTGGTAAGAATTCCTCTCACTATCATTTATAGCAGGGGTCTGCAAACTACAGCCCAAAAGCTGTAATTTCTTTAAATTTTCTGCATATACCTGCAGGAATTTTTATTAGATATCATTTTTGATATCTAAACGATATTTTCCAAGTACTTGGATGCAAAATAATTTAAATATACAAGAGTCATTCAATAAGTAACAACTGTGAATCTGCAGATATGTTAGCGCATGCACCCAGCTACGTTTCTCCCTCCTGCTTCTCTCCTAATAGCATCAGTTGTATTGTCATGAGCTGTTCAAGATGGGTGCTCCATTAGCTGAATGCACAATCAAAGAGCAGTGCGGTGTAATACGATTTTTGAATTTGGAAGGTGTTATTGCTGCAGAAATTTATCATAGAATGCGTATTTAGTATGGCACTAACTGTATGGACCGCAGTAACGTGTATAAGTGGATACAAATGTTTAAAGATGGGCAAACGCAACTGACAGATGAACAGTGCTACACCAGACCAACTGAAGTTTCGAACGAAGTGCTTGTGAAGAACATTGAAAAGGCCATTTTCGCAGACAGACGTGTAACGGTTACAAGTGCGTCCTATTGTGATATGCTAGAGAACGAAATTAAGCCTGCAATAAGGTCTAAATGAAGGGGACTTCAAATAAAAGGGGTTCTCTTACTGCAGGATAATGCGTGGCCACATTCGGCATGAGCAACACAAGAAACAGTCGAAAAATGGGTTGGGAAGTGCTACCTCACCCACCTTACAGCCCTGACCTCGTCCCATCAGATTTTCACATTTGGCCCCCTCAAAAACACATTACGTGGAAGAAGATTTGCAGACAATGAAGATGTAAAAATAGAAGTGCAGAAGTGGCTCCAAGGTCAACCGAAACAATTTTTTACTGACAATATCAAAAAGCTGGTGGACAGATGAGACAAATGTATTTTGGCAGAAGGGGATTATGTTGAAAAATAGCAAAAATTTTGTATTTTTATAATAAAGCGTTCTACAGTTATTAACATTTTTCTTATTACTTACTGAATGACCCTCATAAGTGTATAACATATTAATAAATCTGATTTGGCCAACACATGACTTTCTCCATACAGAGCAATGAATATGATTGCTCTTGACATCAGCGTCCTCAGGAATAATTATCAGCAATTATACTCCTGAATAATTTAAAAACATTTTCAATAGTCTTTATTTTAAAAAAACAATAGCAAAGAAAATTGCTAGCTGTTTCTATGGATAACAAAATATCGATAGAGAATTAAAATTACCCTTGGCAGCCTAAGCAGCACTATCAATAATTAGAAAATTTTAACATAGCAATTGAAACAATGGTATCACTTAGTGACGTATTTAACATAAATTTAGTAGAAAAATCACAATATCACCTAAACTATTGGTTTTATGAAAAAATGTTTCAAACAAAACTTGTAAAAAATTAATTTTCTATAACTTTGATTATAACAAATATTTACGTAAATTAAGTATTAAAGGAGGTACATATTTGGAAATAAAGGAAAAACAACAGGAATAAACCTCCACTTCTGGTTGACCTATATTGTCCAAAAACTAATCAGCTCTTGTCCCTATGATGAAATATTATATTTGAAATTTGGTACTGAAATGGCAAATACTTTGACATAGAGTGCCCACAAAATTTCTATCACATACACACAGACACACACACATACATCATCGAGAAAATAGTCAAAACATGCTCAGGGGACCTCAAAACATGTATTTCTGATGAAATCTTAAAATTGATTTTTTTCATGAAAACAGTACTTTCCCCTATACTACGTACGGAAAAAGTAAAATTTTTTCTTTGAAATTTTCACACAGCCCGATCAGTCACTTGAAAGGTTGTTTGTGGCTTGCACAGAAGTACATGAAGCCTCATGCGGCCCTTTCAGTAAAAAGTTTGGTGACCCCTGATTTATAGACTACTTATTCGGGTATACATATTATGTGTGATGACCATTATTTTTAATTTGCCGGCTGGGAGGTCATTGTTTCATGTGGAAGGGAGAGGGAGGAACAGAATCATTTCAGTGCTCCTCTGGCTATATATGACAATATTTTTTATAAAATTATTCAATACCATTGATAAAGCATAGTCTATTATATTACTGAATGAAAATCTCTGTGAGTCATGAACATTTCAATTTCATTTTTTCATCTATCAAAAGTGACTGAGTCGAGAATGACATTTCCAATTTGAATCATATTTTCAGGACTTACTTGGCCTTGCCTCATTTAAATTTTAGACTGCTCAAAATCTACAGAAACATCTTGGGTTCAATTCCATAAGTATTTCTTTCTCTCCACTTGAATAACTAAGGAAGAGCTAAGTGTATCATACAAAGTCTGGACTTGAACCAAAGAACAGCAAAAGAATGACAATTCATTTTCTAATTGTTGATTTTTGAATGCATATTGAATTGGTGAACAAATTCGTTTTTAACGGCAAAAATTTCACTTTTTGAAAGAAAATTTTTCACTATCATGCCAATACACACTGTCGAATTTTTTATGAAATTATATAATCCATACGGGACTGGCATTTAATATGGATTCTTATGCTTATCTAGATGACTAGATATCTTATATGTAGAGAAAGATGGAAGGGGTGTGGGAAGGGAGATACGGAGGGAAGGAGATAGGGGGAGAATTAGAAAAGGGCAAGAGGAAAGAGATAAAGAGGATGGATTGGGACCAGAGGGAATGAGAGAGGAGAATGGGAGGTGGGAGGAAAGAGAAGCAGAGACAGGGAGAGAAAGAGAAAGGGAGATATAGAGGGGGAGAAAGAGAGATAATAATAATAATTTGACTTTATTTTCAAGGGCGATATTTAGACTATATAGTCCACTCTTACATAGAATCCATTAAGACGAACACAAACATCCATGCCCTCGGTGGGATTTGAACCCACAACCTTAGTGTTCGGCGGCAGATCCTCTAACCACCCTTCTACCAAGGCCGGAGGGAGAGAAGGAAAGTAGAAAAAGGGGAAGAGGGAAGGAAGGGGCAGAAAGGAAGGAGAGAGTGAGGGAGGAAGAGAGGGAGACTGAGGAAGGGAGAGGGAGGGAGGGAGAGGGAGGGAGGGAGAGGGAGGGAGGGAGAGGGAGGGAGGGAGAGGGAGGGAGGGAGAGTGATGGAGGGAGAGAGAGGGAAGGAGGGAGAGACAGAGAGAGGATTGGAGAGGAAATTAATATTAACCATAATTTTTGTTGAAAAATTTTTACTTTACTTTAAGTTTTTATGGTAAAATAAATTATGCTACTTAACATTTTTATGACAAAATACATAGCTTTGCGGCTGGCTGCTTTATCAAAGCGAAAGCAATTTTCCTCATAGGCCGTCTCTTCTCTCATCCTATAAACCTGACAAAATTCTTCTTAGTTACTAAGTTGTTTTTCTTCCACTACTTCTGGTAAATTCTAACTAACAATGAATTACGAGCATACTTGCAGTGTGCATGCTAGTTGACATTAAATACAATCACTAGCTAAAAATAAAAAAAATCTGATGTGGCCAACACAGGACTTTCTCCATATTTGGGGTATTGATATTTAAGTTATTATGAATAGCATTATGAGGCAAAATTATTGTTTCATATCGTAAAAGAATACAGTCGTCCTTATTGCCGTAAATTACGTATATTTTGAATGTTTACAGAATTCACCGCTACATGGCGCTGGCGCTGTATACTGATATTAAGAAAAAGCAAAAGATCTCCGAAATGGATGGTTCTACGAAAATTTGTTTCAAACAAAACTTGGAAGACATATTATTCTCTACAACTTTGGTCCTCACAAAGATTACCAATAACGATGTTTTTAAGGAGATATTTGACGGACACCGAAAAACCGGTTATTTATAAATAATTCCTAAATAATAACTGCTACGGAAAATTGTTTCAAATGAAAGTTGTAGGAAATGACATTCTCTATAACATTTGTATAGAATTGTATATACAGTAATGATGTTTTAACGGAGAAATATCGCAAAAACCGAATCGGGTTTCGAATAAACCTCGACTTCCGGTTATCCGTTATTATCCAAAAACTAATCAGTTCTTTGTGCTCATGTAAGAGTGTTAGATATGAAGTTTGGTAATGATATGGCACGTACTTATTGAGTTAGAGCGCCCACAATAACATACACACACACACAGACATCATTCCAAAAATAGTCTAAATGTGTTCTAGGGACCTCAAAACGTGTATTTCCGTTGAAATTTCAAAGTCGATTTTTTTCATGAACACACTACTTTCCCATTACTACGTATGGAGAAAGTAAAAATAGTGCATCCTTTTCTTCCACTGCTCACTTCATACCGTTATTGTAGATGATATGTTAGCAGCATTTGAAAGAGTGAGAGACAAGAGTCGGTCATAGCAGGTGCGGAAAGAAGGAGGTACAGCAATACGGAAGGTTTGGCGCTCCATTCCATCTGGCACAAGTCCTCTGGTACCACATGCATCATCTGCTTCCCTTCGTAAGCATTCTTTCAGGGTTGACAAGTCTGTATCAGCAAATCCATGAGCTGATCTGAGCACAGAGAAAATGCAATTCAAAATTACCTGAACTTATAAAAAATTTCACTTAAAAATTAAAGGGAAACACAACTGCTCTGCAACCAGTATGCCATGACAAAGTACTAGGTAGGTATTTTCTTCCACTTTTGTTGAATTCCGAGATACAGAAATATTTCTCATGATTTCACATCTCATGAAATTTGTTTCAGCATGTCAAGTGATCCCAAAAGTATACCTAGAAGTTAAAAAGCCTGCAGAACACTGATTTAAAGAGCAAAAATTGTATTGCCTAATTATTACGGTAATTGAATTTTTTGTGGTTTGTTCTCAATTTTACATTTTTAGGTAAATAACGCAAAGTATAAATTATCTATGATTCCCTTCTTAATATTAAGGGAAAATGTTTTCATTTTTCTTTTGCAAAACGAAAAAATACAAAATTAAATAATCTTACTCTTGGGTTAGACAAAAAGCAGTGAAATTTTCTCACCTGCCATGCACATAAAATCCAAAATATAGCCATGGAAAAATCACGACACTTATGTTTGCCATTGAACATAAGTCAACAAATTCTTGGATGCTGTTCTTCCCATAATGTTCATATACCACAACAAATATAATCTGTCAAAATATAAACAATACACATTGATAAAATCCTTTTTAAACACACTTCATATACAGTTTTATACAAAAATTTACAGCTTAAAAATCTACTTTTACTTTGTAGTATATCTAGCTATCAAGGTAAATAATAAACAATGCACAATCTATGATTTAAACAAGTAATACTTTTAGAGGAAAAAATTAACAATTAAATTTAGGTTAATTAACATAAAAATAGTTACATTGAAAACTATAAGAATTATAAAATCTTTACTAACAATGGATAAAAACAGAAAAATTAAGTTTACACGAATTAAATTATTTTGTGAAGAAACATCTGTAAACTTTCTCAGTATTAATGAAGAGATTTTTTTTGCATATTCTTCCATTATAATGTGAGTGTGCAGTGCTTCACCAAAAGTTCTATTAATTAAATACCTAAGAAAAACTTGTAAATTGATTCATTATACCAACCTGGCATATATATGTAGACACATAAACAATTATACCAACTGCAACATGACAGATCAGGCTTGGTGGAGCACCTTTCAGCAGATCAGGTGGTTGCAAGTTTAGATCAGGATGGGGGGCAGCCCAGTTTTCAAATCCTAAAACCTAACATGAATTAGAATTGGTTATACCTCAGATAATTATACTGTATCATAATAAAATTGACCAAGGGAGCTGTAATTTGACACATTTAAGCTAACAGCTTGATAACAATGATTAATGTAACATTGTACCAATTCTACGAGTAATTATTCATACATTACCATGGTTTCAATGTACAAAATCATCATCAGATCAGTTAAAGCAAAAATATTTCTCTTCTAGTCACAATATTTTCAATCCTATAGGACACATCAAGATTTTACAATAGAACAGAATTTTCAGAAAAAAATCAGGGTAAATATTTAAAGTAATGTAATTTACTGGAACTAAAAAAGAATGCTATACAACAAAATAGTCAAGCAAAATAAAGTGTATTAATCGTAAAATCCTGATCAGTCATCATCACCAGTGTTTTCAAATGAACATTCCCTTTCTTAATAGAGTAGATCATCTTCACTTCTATCTTACAATTTTCTCATGTTTAACCAAGTTTTAAGAATTTTTCATCAGCTCACAAAAACTTGAAATTAAGGGCAGTTTCAATTCCCTTTAATCATCTTGTTGCAGTCACATAGTGATTTGTATCAATTTGGTCTACTCTTCACACATAAATGTTTTAAAAGGGCTGTTAAGTGAAACATCCAAAGGCTGTAACTGTCCGGTCATACCACCAAAAATCACTGCAAGCTGAGTCTTCAGTTCCACAATCTTTTTAGCACTTTTTCAAAATGGCGCTTATAGTTTCACTTTGGCATCTGTTTGTCTGTGCACTTGCTTAAATTAATATTGTGATGAAACCATAAACAATAGAGCTGAAAGTTATAGGGTTTTGTAAAATATAAAAGATGGAAAGCTGAAAAATTGAGTAACTTTCCATATTATCGTTGAAAAGTTTGAGAAAAATCCAAAAAGAAAGTCGTAATTTACTTTGAAATTTGAAAATTTCTTTTATGGTTTTATTATTCATTGTCAACAAAAGCAATCTGTAGCAACTGAAGTAAACAAGATCTAATACAATTATGTAAATACATTTAATTTCCTTTTGTGTACACACAATACATAGCAAATGAAAGGAAATGGATTATTTACAATGAAAAAATTAACGTAAATATGTTAATTTTCACTTACATATTTTGTAAAGAAAAAGAATGGATAATTTACAACAAAGGAATAAACATCAATGTAAAGATTGTTACAGTTACTCAAATGTGGTATATTTATAATAATTTTCGATTATTTTACTTATATCTTCGAAGGTAAAAAACATAGATGTTGTGCTGGTAAAATCAGCAATATTCCTTCCTATTGCTATTCTTCTCTTCTCATAAAATCATTGATACATAAATTCCATTCCTCCTGTGATCAATTACCCAATTTTTTAACATTTTCTTCCAGCTATGGCCATTTTGCAGTGCATCTATGGAAAAAGTTTACTTGTTTCTGACTGCATTCTTTAATTCTTCTTTTCACTTCCTCTATTCCTGTATCATTTTCTCTGTTGGAGGAGGACTGAAATGCCATTTAGCTGTTCTATTCATATGCTCTATGGAATACTTCATAATTTCCAGTTTAAATGGTATAACATAAGAAAACCTTATCTCTTTTGAACTCATTGAATTCATACTTGAGTTTGTAATTAATATTACAACATGGTTATTACTGCAAACAGAGACAAAATAGTACACTGTAAAGTGTGTAATATGCACCAACAAAACATACACCAACATGAGGTACTGCCGGTACGGTGAATTGCTGGGTGGGCAAATCAGGAAGTCCATCTATGATACATTTCATCTCAACAGACCTGGCATAATTGTGTGAAATAATTACATATTATTTTCCACTTTAGGTTAAATATATTTTGAATCTTGTCATTTCAACCCCGAGATCCTCCATTTTGAAAGCAAAGGGCCATGGTTGGATGCCTTGGAGCAGTTGGACATATTGCAATATATTGAAAACAGTGTATTACTTCTTAATGAGCATGTCTTCCCTATCCCTAACCCCTCCTCCTTTCCACTCTCTTCTCAAAATTGTAACCCTCATCATGGACCCCCCCCCAAGGAAAATATAACTGACTATTTATGTTTCCAAAGAATGTGCTGGCAAAACATGCACCATTTTTGTTCTTCTTCAATTGCCTTTTATTTTCCCTCGTCTCGGTTTTCCCCAACTTGAGCCTTTCCCCACTCCTCCCCTTGCATTCCTGAAACAAGAAAACCGACCACCATCCTGCCTCCCGCAGTTCCTCTTTGACATCTTTCAACCCCTTATCCTTCAACACTTGCTCTTTCCATACATTTCATATTTATGACATTGAAAAAGAGCAGGTCCCCATCAGGCCCATTTTATAAATATAGTACAGTGACTCCCCGACTTACACGGGCCCGAGGTACACGGATCCGTAGATACACGGATACATGACAACTTATCAGCTCACTCGATTTTTAGTTCAACTGCCACTCAATAGATGTCGTTACTAGTACAGTACTTCCTCTGTATACAAGCAATCGGTTTACGAGTTTTCACTTATATGAGATGCACAAATTAATACCTGTTTTTCAATTTACGAGCCAATTTTCGCTTATACGATCTCCTTCCTCTCGCAAACCGATCGTTTTTCCCTGAACCTATTCTCGGTTTTTGTCGGTTCCCGAATCTTCTCAAATGCGCAGAAAGTCACGACATCCCAACTTTAATGATGTAATTATTGTTTATAAAATTTATAACATGGGATGTATTGGGAAATTAATTTTTGTTTTACGAGTTTTCGCCTTACGAGCAGTTTTCGAGGAACAAATTAAGTTTGTAAACTGAGGGATTACTGTACGTTGACGCACAGCTGACAGCATCGCTTTCACCATTTAGATTAGTTATCCCGTGGGTGCAAGTTGTGTCTCGTGACTGTACTGCTCTTCATAAACAAATTATAAACACTCATCACACAAGCAGTACTTTTTTAGCTTTTACTATCCATTGAAACGAACGTATATGTCAAAAAATATATCGTATTTAAGCATTGTTGGACTTACACGGTTTTCAACTTACACGGCGACCTTCGGAACGAATTAACAGTGTAAGTTGGGGACTTAATGTACTATGAAATCCCTTAAAAATAAAGACAAAATGTTGAGATAGGATTAATTTTATTTCTTCTATTTTTAAACCTTCCTATGTAACTGCTATCAGAGCCAGTTTTAGGAGAAAATGAGCCGGGAAGTCCCTCAGGCCTGCAAAAACTTCGCAACATGCACTGTATAAGAACAGGGAAATATCGCATTGTTTTGACCTGATGTTTGACATAATTTTCCTCTTTCTATTAAAAGATAAAATAGAAGAACAATTATATCAATTACCCATAGTAAAACGTGGTGGCAGATAAAAAAGCTATAGGGATGGTGGCAGTGGTCTGTTTTCCAAGAAACGCTCTTTATTCTGACAATGAGAAGAAGCGTTCGAAGATGGGATAGA
Organism: Uropetala carovei; assembly: GCA_036926305.1. Taxonomy (NCBI): domain Eukaryota; kingdom Metazoa; phylum Arthropoda; class Insecta; order Odonata; family Petaluridae; genus Uropetala; species Uropetala carovei. The sequence goes on along the minus strand of JAXCHB010000143.1, from coordinate 8,474,396 downwards.
CAGAAAATGCTCCTTGTTTTTGGAAAAAAGTGGGTGAACAAAGAGGAGAGTGCAGGGGTGATGTAAGAAGGAAGTTCCTGTTACAAAGGAAAGATTCCTAAGTGAGATGGAGGAAGGGGAGAACATGAAAAGGGCATGACATTGGGTGAAGGGTGTTAAAAAATTACCATATTTATCCGAAAGAAAGACGATGTTTTTTCCAAAAAATGTCCGTAAAAAAATTAGGGATCGTCTTAAAAGCGAGTACGAAGTTCTAGGTAGGAAAAATGCGTACATTTTAATCACACGGAACATCGGGATTTCAAGTATATGTCCAAGAAAACGCCTTCATAAATGCATACAACAATACATTACATTTAATTAATTACTATAATACATTAAAAATTTGTAATCATAGTTCTTAAAGTTGCACATAGTACGAAAGAGTACCTCAGGTTACTGATGGAAGGGGTGTGTTTACGGCTGGGTAGGAAATCTGATATGTGCGACAATGTAAACAGTTAAGCAAGGATAGGCGGCTGTATTTGCGGCATCTTGTTACATTTTAAACATGTCTATGTACTACAATTTAAAAATCTGCTTCCTTTCGATTGGTGCGCCAGTGGCAGACGAAAGTACACCTGAATTTTAAAGAGTATAATGTTTATGAAAGCACTCCATTAGTACTCGCTACGCCAAATTTTAATGTTTAGGTAAGACTACCGTATATCTTCAAGTATAAGTCAAGAAATTTCTTCATTTTTTAAGCCGATCAAATCCTACTTTCGACTTATATTCAAATCGTGAACTAGCTGGACATTTTTCTGGGTCAATAATTAAACATGACTGTCAAAAAACAACATTTGACTGACTTGAAGCGCATTAGTATGAAAAATTCATGCTAACTAGCAGAAAATGCAAAGGCGAATTATACAGCATCACCGTACTTACGTAGTTTGAAAGGAAAACTTAAAATTTATATTTTATCTTTAAAAAACCTGCCCAAATGAGTGGATTGAAGAGAAGAATCAATTCAGTACTCAAGCGTTGGTTTTTCTTTTTTGATCCTGAATTTAAATTGTTACACACCGTTCCATTTCTTCAACGACGGCATTTTGTTTTTTACTTATAATCACGGACTGAACAGAGCCTGCATTGTGAATATGATCCCCTATTTCTGATCTATGTATTATGTTCATTTTAGTTTCCATCAAAAGCACTCCATGTTTTTTACCACTTTTAGCACTTTCACGAACACTACGTTTACAATTGTTTTCCAGATTTCAAGGGTAATAAAAAACAATACATATATAAATACGTATGGTTTCGAATACAAAGGGCAAATGACGTGTTGACAAGTTCACGTGTTCTTACTGTGACCGATGTTCGTAAGTGCGTGAGGGTGTTCGTAAATGAAGTGCGAGGCGCAATTCTTTGGTATGTGGAATGTTCATAAATACGAATTGTTTGTTTCTTGCATGTTCGTAAGTAGAGGTTCACCTGTATATATATATATATATATATATATTTTGTAAATTACAAAATTATCTTATTTTTGTTTTCTTTACTTCGACTTATATTCGAGTCTTGGATTTTAGACGCTTTTTTAGGCTAAAAAGTACATTTCAACTTATACTCAAATCGCCTTATATGCGAAGATATATGGTAGTCATTATTTTTTAGCTTAAAATAAGTTATCCCAAAGGACTGAAATGACAGATCGTGTAGAGAAGAAAGGCACAAGTGTAAAAGGAATGTATCAAAAGGAATAAGACGGAGTTATGATAGAAATTTTAAGTTAACAGTGGTGCAGTAGGCTGAAGAAACTAATAATTGTGAGGCCGGGAGGAAATATAATGTGACTGTGGCAAATGTGCGAAGGTAGAAGCAAATAAAAGAGAAACTTGAAGGTGCTAATGAACACTGAAAACATTTAGAGAACCCAAACGAGGTCGATTTCATGAATTAGAAGAGAAAATAGTAAACTATGTGCGCACTCAAAGAACAGACAGAAAACCAATGTCGCGAAAAATCATTAGATTGAAAGCTCATGAATTAGCGGGATCGCTAAACACCTCACCTCAAGAATTCAAGGCTAGTAATAGATGGTGCATACCATGCGTACAAACGTCTACCTTCTGACTACACGGAAAACCTGACTGTTTTTCAAAAGCATGTAATTGGGTTGCGGAAAATTCATGATTACCTCCTGAGCCAAATGGGTAATGCAGATGAGACATCTATTTCAACATGCCATCTAATTATACAGTTAACGAAAAAGGTGCAAAAAGTGTCACTATAAAAACTTCTGGGAATGAAAAAATATGCGTTATGATAATGCTTCCCAAACTGTGTTCTGCGGAAATAAAGTTAATTTTATTGTGATTGGGCTTACCATCTCTTTGTTAGGGTTCTGCAATAAAAAATAATTGAATCTAAGGGATCCATAGCTTCACAAAGTTTGGGAACCCCTTTCTTAGAGCATAGAGCAGTGGTTCTCAAACTTTCAACTGTTGCGGGGCCCTTGAATGTTATGCGGCCTCCTTTTAATTGAAAATAGAAAAATAATAAACTTTAATACTAATTCATTCATTTTATATAATTGTTAATAATTTTTATCGCACTGTATTTCCTAAAATTTTATTATTGGTGAATATTTTATATTTTGGTATTTCATCTAACATCTAAAATAATTTTGCGACCCACAGTTTGAGAAACATTGTCTTAGAGGACTCGGATATTTTTCAAGCCTTTAAGGAATTCTGAACTGGAAACTTTTTTCGGAACTTGTAAACAGCAAAAGTGAAACGCGGGACTTCTCCAGCGTTCAGTTATCCTCCATTTTCATGTTTCCACCCATCCTCACACTTATCTCATGCTGTGCATCCGGGAGTCTATAGGCTTTGGCACAAAACAAAGGGCATGCTATCCCAACCACTTCTGATAATTCTTGAGGGCGTCCAGTCATTCACAGACTGCATTTACTATGAGAAACGTGCTCTTCTGTCTCTCATAAGATAATATCTACCATCTTCCTTCACGAACAGACAAAATTCCCCAATGTAGAACTCTTTGAACCCTTTGGATGTCGAGAGGGAGAAAAGAATTGTGGTAGTGATTGGTAAAGGAGTTTCTACATATAAGTGCCGCCGATCGTTTAGAAGTTCTGTTCCACTAGTCGTCTCCCTCCAGTGTGCATCCCACGGTGTGTATCCTTGGAAAAGATATTTTTTAGCATCTTTTAATCTTTCTCTCAGAAGATAACCATGCTGATTCACGTGTGTATACATTCTGTGAAGTGGTATCACAACATTCCTTGACCATACCTTCCATAGAGGGGCACAGGTCAAAGAGACTGCTAGATTTGCTCATCATACAAAACGCTCACAAGAGAAAAACAGTGTGTAAACCAAGTTAACAAATTCATCAGAAATTGAACCTCGTATCACTTTATAAGAGGGCAATGATGTGGCTATAAATTTCTAAGTGTTAAGGGTTTGATGTAATAACTAACCTTCAGAAAGAAGAGAGCTCCAACAATCTGAAACAAGGTGCTTGTCCTTCTAATGGCCTGCAATTCATTCCATTCGTTAGCCACAAAGCACATTCTCCAAGCACTGACTGGGTGTGGGGTTGGACTCATGTCCCCACTTCCCCCCAAAGATCTTTTACTTGAAGAATCTGATCCACTGTAGTAAGATGTTCCCAATGGGCGAGGTCTCTCCCAGTCCAAGAAAAATATATCCACAGAACTCTGACTGACCAGTATGTGCAGAATTTCAATGCACTGTGAGACAAAAAATTAAAATTTCAAATAATAATTTCACTCTGGTAATAGTTTTAATTTGCCTGAAAGACTAATAATAACAATCTATATCAATAAAGATACTATCAATTCAAAATATAAATACTAATCTACCAAGAACATGATTCGCATTGAAAAAAATCTGATGTGTCCAACACATGACTTTCTCCATACAGAGTAATGAACGTGATTGCTCTCAACATCAGCTTCCTCAATAATAATTATCCACAATTACACTTGTGAATAGTTTTTAAACACTTTGTATAATTTTACAGTGAAAAATTCTTTGAATCACTTTTAACATTGGAAAAATAATAAGTAAACAAAATTGTTAGCTGTTGCAATTAAAACTTCCATTAGCAGCATATACACCACTATCAACAATTAGAAAATTTTATCATAGCAACAGAAATTAAGGTATCACTTAGCGACATATTTAACGCAAATTATGATTAATAATCAAAATATCTCTTAACCATTAAGAGGTGAAACGGATTTTATAATGTAAGAGGTCACATACAGTCATTTGGACCACATTGGAAAATCAGGCAAAATATCCAACTTACCAATTGTTTTTTAATATTTTTTTAATTTTCAAAAACAGTCATTCATACCATATTTTTGAAAGTAATATAAATATATTTTTTTTTTGTTAAATTTACAGCAAAATTTTCAAAAAAGCTTTACGAGGAACAGAATACTCCATTGTATGTTAAATTAAATTTAGTTTGAAATAAAAATTGAATGTGAACTATAAAAATTGAGAATTAAATAATGATCTCTTAAATTTTATTGAGCTTAATCTTCATCATCTTGAGTTTCGGAACAGCCAACGCATGCTCTCTGCAAATATATTTTGGACACAACACACAATAGTCCTCTTTATCGGAATAATCCAATCCAGTTATTCCTTCCTCCTCTTCTATTACAATATCCTAAAGGAGCCCAATCCCTTCCCCTTTTCTTGCATCAATTTAACTCATGATGAGGAGTAATAGATGTCATTTGGATGAAGCAAAAGTCCTTCTTTAAAGAAAATAATTATTGTCACACATAAATGATGAAATAACAGTGTAACTAGTGGACTTGAACGACAACATTTGGAAGGGAAAGCATTGTAGCAAAAATCGTTTCTCAACTAGGCACCCAGTCCGTTTCTCAGGCAAAAACCACAGTCGATGGTTTCGTTGAGGGATGATATAATTTTTAGTGAGGGCATGATAAGTGAACACTTATCCATGAGTTTTGTAGTCATAACGAAAGGTAACCAAAAGCATTCAGTCCTTTATGCTGTGCACGACTAGCAAACAGAAACTAATGCGCAGTAGAGAAAATCCCTACAAAAACAAGAAAAGCTGACATAAAGAGTCCTTAGACCCATAAGTTAATAGATAGTGAATTCAAGGAAAGGTACTGAGAAGGCCTGGGATGAAAGTTCAATACAAGGTTATAAAATTAATAAATCAAAAATGGTGCGGTCTAAAAGACCACTCACGACCTCTTAAGGGTTAAACAATCAGTTTTATGAAAAAATGTTTCAAGCAAAACTTGTAAAAAATGTAATTTTCTACAACTTTGATAGTAAGAAATATTTACATAAATTAAGTTCTAAAGGAGATACTTGGAAAAAATGGAAAAATTACAATAGTAAACCTCTACCTTCAATTGACCAGTTTCAGCCAAAACCTTTTCAGGCCTTGAATTACCTACTAATAAAAATCTTACGTAAACTGCTCCCTGGTTATAAAGTGGGGTTTCTGGGGAGGAGTTATGACCTGCGTTATAAGACAACAACGATAATATTGTCTAATACAGCATGTACATACAACTTTTTATTTAAAAAAAATTTGTTAATTGCCACCAAAATTGAAAAAATAGTCCAAATGTACTCAGGGGACCTCAAAACATATACAGACACTCCCCAGGTTATGTAATAATGCGTTCCAGCACCCATTACATAACTCAAAATTTGCGTGAGTTGAAAATTACTACAGAAAGTAGAGCAGAGCTGGGGAAACTATAAATTCGACCTCGAGATTTTTACGGAAATACACGTTTTAGGTGTCGCTGAATCCGAAAAAGTGGTTTTCGCAATGCCGTCTGTCTGTCTGTTACTGGGCCCACAGCCTAGACGGTTGAACGAAAATGAATGAAATCTCGTACTTAGGCATTTTATCATACTGAGCAGAGTATACATAGAAATGGTTGACATTGATCAATAATTAAGAGTAATTTATTCTATGCATTTTTAAAAACAATCCGATTTTCTCGAAAATGGCTGCAGCGATTTTCCCCCACAACTCCGCACTTAACGAAGCACTTCGCAGAATAATCGGTGAACAGAACACGAATGGCCCGCCGAATGGCTGCTCCCTCTGATCCTCTGATCTCTCCTGGCTAGTGCGGAATTAGCCGCACAGATAGTTACTTAAGTCGTTCCGGGCGAGATTCCTCCGCCCCTTGCGACTTTAATGGCACTGCAGACTGTTTGTGTAGGTGCGAATTAATTGTCTAGATACCGTGTTACCTAGAAGGTGTCGGAGCGAAAGAAGCAGACGAAAGACTCCGCGAGCGGAGTTTGTTATGGGGGCGAATGGCTGCTCCCACAGCAACGCGCTTTATATAGGGCGAATATTACCCCTATTTCCCATTCCCTCCTTTTCGTAGGGTTATATCACATAATCACGAAATTAACCAATACGAAGTCGAGGAGTCGCCCATTTAAGCTACCCGCCGTACCCCCCCCCCCCCCCCCCCCTCGAGCGGCGACGTCAGGCAAGAGCGGCAGTCGAGAGAACGAGGGAGACCACCGAGAGATACGGAGAGCGAGGTGTCGCCGGGCGGACGAGGGAGAGAGACAAAAAGCGAGAAGAGTTGTTCCTCGCAAGGGAGAGTGTGAAAAGTTTCCTGTCAGACAGACGGTAACGATAAGTCCACCGGTTCTGAAGTTGTTAATACTTTATGTTAGTTTGTTATGTGTACGATATAGCATTTAGTTGGAGCTGTATGTGGCTTTGATTTTTGGTCGCCACATAAATGGAGGCACCGGAGAGAAGTATTCTGTAACTCTAACTATAAGGTTGCTATATGTTCGGTTTATTTTGGGATCTACAATTTGTGGAATAGTTTTAGTTCGTTTAAGGGTATTTCTGGTTTTTGGTGGTATAGTTCTCCTGGTATTTGATTATATTGTGAATCATTCCGCTTTGTCATCTCATTCATTCCATCTCCTTTCGAGATTGCTGTTTGTTTAATATCCTGTTATTTCGTATTAAATATGTCTAAAGAACGCGGTAAAAGGGGCGTTGGATTGCTTCCTGAACCCGCAGAAGAGACCCCGTCGAACGGGGGTGAAATGAAGCCTCATTTCTCGGATTGTGTAAAAGTCGCTAATCAGCTGTTGCTTGAAATTTCCCCTTTCCATGAACCCACGTCGGAGAATTGGTTTAAACTCATATCAGCGGTATGCGATGTCTTGTCTCTGTCTTTGATCCCGGAACATTATTTGTTTACTCTGTTGCTGTCTAAACTTCCGGCTAATTGTCGCCAATTCTGGCTCGCGGTCGTTAACCAGAGACTTCCATGGGATAATATAATAACTAAAGTATGGGATACTTTCGTCTCAAAAAGGGAATACGAACGACTTCTGACAACCAAAGTCAAACGATTTCAGATGCCGCACGAGTCCCCTCGCGACTTTTATTATTCCGTCCAAGTTGCCGCTAAAGCACTCGGAAAAAGGTATTCTGATGAAGAATTTATAGAATTGGTATTGGAAGGGCTCAATCCTATGTCGCAGTCAACGTTGACCTTCGCTACCCGCCCCCAGACGCTCGGTCAGCTGGAGGAGTTGATGAGTCACGCAGCTAAGGGGCTCATGAATCGCCTCGAATATTCCGCGGCTGAGGCGCCGTTAAACTTAGCAAACTCGCTTCCTTCTCCCAATTCACAGTCGGTTGCATTCCCCCATGTAACAATTTGTTCCTTTTGTAATAATCGCGGACATTCTTTCCGCGACTGTCGGCGAAGAGCTAGTGAAAATCGCTCCGCGAGATCCGCGAGAAACCGCCCAGCCATTTCGTTTTCCAATATAAATGACCAACTTGAGATGCCTTTTGTAAATTGCGATGTTCATTCCGCAAAAATTCCAGCTTTATTAGATACCGGCTCCTCCTTATCGATGCTTGACATTAATACTTGGCGTAAAATTCCCCGCACGGGACGAACCCAACAGTGTGACATTACGTGTCGGAATATCATTGCAGCTCGGATTATCTTGACACGATATGTTACATTGAGGGTCCGCATTCAAAACTTATCGTGGCGACATACATTCTATTTGTCCGATTTGCCTGTCCCAATGATATTGGGTCAGGATTTCATCAAAAGGACGCGAATCGTACTTTACCACGACGCGTTTTCCTTTGAAAACTGTCCAGATAAGAAATTCCCTTTCCACTTCAATTCCTACACTTCGTTAGCGTCGTCCGATTCGCCCCCGTCATCAATTGTTCATATGCAATGCCAAAATGCTCCACTTGCAAGCAACACCCATTCCAACAGGGAAAAGGTTTCCTTCGGCGGCGAAGATAACCTTAGTCGTCCAACAAAGGAAATAAAATGTCTCGTCGATGGCTATTCCGACGTAATCTCTTCACAATTAGGCCAAACCAACCTGATGTGTTATGAGATTGAATTGCTCGATTCAACTCCGGTCAGATCCCCTCCATATCAATGCTCACCGCCAAAATTGGCCATGATGAGGGCTCATGTCGATAAGTTACTCGCCGACGGTATTATCCAGCCTTCGTTATCAAACTGGAGTTCACCTGCCTTTCTCATCCCCAAGAGAGATGGCTCCGAAAGACTAGTGGTCGACTATCGTAAACTCAATAAGCAGGTCAAGGCCGATAATTTTCCTACGCCTTCGATAGAACATGCCCTACAATATTTGGGCTCTGCCAAATATTTCACCATTCTTGATTTAAATTCTGCCTTCCATCAAATTCCTTTGACATCGCCTTCAAAGGAGTATACCGCCTTCGTCACACCGTTTGGGCTGTATCAATATAATCGTCTTCCATTTGGTTTAACCACATCTCCTCAGGTCTTTTTGAGGTTGATTGACAAGGTGCTAGGTGATTTAAAATATTCTTGTGTGTATCCATATATTGATGATTTATGCATTTATTCCAAGAGCCTCCAAGAACATCTTCGTCATGTCAAACTGGTATTGGAGAAGCTAAGGGCAGCTGGTCTCACGGTCCATGAAGATGAAATTGGCCCACGAATCCATTACCTTCCTAGGACATCGAATCTCCCATGGCGAACTTACCACTGACCCAGAGAGAACACAAACCCTTTCGGCATTCCCTGCTCCTAAATCAGTTAAGGAGGTGTCACGCTTTCTCGGTATGTGCGGTTTTTATTCCAAATTTATTCCAAATTATGCGGAGATAGCATCCCCTCTGAATGCACTCCGCAAGAAAGATGTCATTTTCCAATGGACCAATTTGCAGCAAGATTCTTTTGTCACATTGAAACAATGTCTGTCTTCTCCCCCTGTACTTCAACTTCCTAACTTTGAGGAAGAATTCCATTTGTTCGTGGATGCCAGTCAGGTGGCACTTGGGGGGGTTCTTCACCAAACGTTCGATGGGAAGCTAAAGCCTATAGCTTATGCTAGTAGAACCTTGAATACTTTTGAACAGAAGCAGCCATCTTATGAATTGGAGTGTCTTGCTTGTTGTTGGGCGGTCGAAAAATTCAGGACTTATCTACAGCCAAAACTATTCCATTTATACACAGACAATGGGGCGATAACCTGGTTGTTTAAACATCCCAAGCAACTAGGAAAAATTGGACGAATGGTTTTAAAATTGTCATCCTTTCGCTTTGTAATCCATCATGTCCCATCTTCTAAAAATAGGGTAGCAGACTGTCTATCTAGAGCGGTTGACCAACCAATTGAGGTTCCAACTCATTGTTCTATGCTGTTACATCAAATACCTCTGTCCTTCACAAACATTAGGGATCACCAGAATTCAGATCCGCAGCTAAAACAGCTGATCGAACAAATCAGACAGGGAAGCCCATCCCACAATTATTTCATTAAGAATGGGTTATTATATCATGGAACAAGCAGACTTAAAAGGGGTAGAGTGGTGGTTCCAGATGCCCTCAAGGCCATGCTCTTTTCCTATTTCCATTCCTTACCAACTGCTGGACATATGGGCGTTAGTAAGACTTCTGAGCGAATCTGTAGGGAGTTTTGGTGGAGTAACATGAAGTCAGAAATAGCCCAGATGGTTAAAACCTGTCATGACTGCCAAACACGTAAACCTAGGAACACCCTTCCCCCTGGAAAAATGAGTTCTACTACTCCTAACTACCCCTGGGAGAGAGTTTATATAGACTTTGCTGGTCCATTACCCAGGAGTCGGAATGGAAATATCTGTGCACTCACAGTCATTGACGGTTTCACCAAATTTAACTTCATTGAACCGTTACGCTCTCAGTTAGCCTCCCAAGTTGTTTCCACGTTATTCCAGAAAATCTTTCCTAAATTTGGCTATCCTAAATTCTTGGTTTCTGATAATGGAACCCAATTCAGATCTGCGCTTCTGGCAGATATGTGTTTTAAATATGGTATAAAACAGATTTTCACAGCCCCTTATTATCCGCAACCTAACCAAGCTGAACGGGTCCACCGAAACCTGAAATATGCCTTAACCATCTTATCCCAACATGACCATAGGAAGTGGGATGAGTATGTGCCCAGCCTAACCTTTGCCTTCAATTCTGCCAAGCACAGCAGTACAGGATATACTCCTGCGAGGGTGTTTATGGGAAGAGAACTTCCTCACCCTCTAACAAATTTCTGGAGAATTCCTCCACAAGCTCTGTCGGAGACGTTAACACAATCTGAAAGGCAGTCCCTATGGCAAGATGTGTTAAGAAATTTAAAAAGGACAAGACTTAGACAGGCAGTGGCATTTAATAGAAGTCATTCAGGGAATCCCTTTAAAACCGGTGATATGGTCTTGTATAAAAGGTTTCCTACTAGTTCAAAGGCGCTCCACCAAACCGCCAAACTCACACCACCACCACCACCACACCATCCATTTTCGATTAAAAATTTTTTATCTCCTGTGACAGCTGTTCTGGAACTGTCACCTACTAAGGAGAGAATTGCCAATATATCGCATTTAAAATTATATCATAAATAATTCTGTTATTATAACTTGTATGTGCCGGCGTAGGGAATTAGCGACCCCATCGCCCAATGATACTGCATCATTGCAATCAGCCCCCAGATGAGAATCTGGAAAAACATATCCATTTTCGGCTTACGCTATGCCTTTGTGAATACAAAGATGATGTTCGAGGCAGCATACAGGATGTTTAGACCTTTATGTTTGTCTCCATGGCTCTAAATTTTTATTATTTAAAGTAACCTAGCCATGCGTTTCTTATGTTTACTGGTAATACTGCCTCTATTACCACAATAGTTTTTGTGCACTCTCCCCAATTGGAATAGTGTACCTTAAAATGTTTATTACACTGTATGCTATTGTCAAAAGGCTGTGCATCTCAAACAGGGGAAATATACTAATTTAAAATTGTTTCACTAATCATAATTATCTGAACTATTCTAAATATTAACCAATGCTATAATAATGATCTGTACCACTGTGAAAATTAATTATTGTTTCACTAATCATAATTATCTGAACTATTCTAAATATTAACCCATGTTATAATAATTATCTATACAACTGTGAAAATTAATTAATGTCATAACAATTATCTGTACCACTTACTAAGCTCAAAATGGTTAATGTCATACTGACTCGAGCCCTTGTCTTAGAAAATAACTGCTGGTAAGTGCCCAGCATAAAATACTGTTTACTTTATATAATACTTTAAATTCAAAATAATCTTTTGTTAAATTTCGGTACTTCCCACTTGGAACTACCATGAACTCCTTTTTTCTTATAATATCCATTGTCTTTGAATGTGCCCTTATTGTAAGACTAAGGCAAGGAGTAGGCAATAAGTTTTGTATCTCAATTCACTGGTGCTATTCTGAAACCACACACCAGAACCTTTCATGATAATTAATATCTGTTATGGTAAAGACATAAGTAGGGCGATTGAATTTCCATCCGAGAAGACATCTCACTGCAGTGCTTAGTGAACACTTCCCAAACCTGCCTTCAAGGAGTGTACTAAACCTGAACAGTGTTGATCAGTGGTGAATGTTTTCCGTTTCCCCTAAGAACTTCCACTGGAACAGGGGCGCAGACTTGGATTTTCAGAACAAAATAATATTTCCAGTGAATTATTCCCAATATGTTTGAATTATTCCAATGACAGTAAATAAATTATATTAACAATACTAAAGAGAATTCATGTGTGTGATCTAATCTAAAGAGTGATTAAAGAAGTGCTACAGAGAAAGGGTGTGAACAATTGAGGGAAGAGGTGGTCCAGGGAATCTCCCCCCACCCTTCAAAACATTTTTTTTTCATTTTCTGAGGGAGGATGCAGCGATTTTCCCCCACAACTCCGCACTTAACGAAGCACTTGTCGAAATAACGCGACGAAAACGCAGAAAATCGCAGAATATCGCTGCTCTGTTATCGGTGTCTCTGTCATCGGTGAACAGAACACGAATGGCTGCTCCCACAGCAACGCGCTTTATATAGGGCGAATATTACCCCTATTTCCCATTCCCTCCTTTTCGTAGGGTTATATCACATAATCACGAAATTAACCAATATGAAGTCGAGGAGTCGCCCATTTAAGCTACCCGCCGTACCCCCCCCCCTCGAGCGGCGACGTCAGGCAAGAGCGGCAGTCGAGAGAACGAGGGAGACCACCGAGAGATACGGAGAGCGAGGTGTCGCCGGGTGGACGAGGGAGAGAGACAAAAAGCGAGAAGAGTTGTTCCTCGCAAGGGAGAGTGTGAAAAGTTTCCTGTCAGAGAGACGGTAACGATAAGTCCACTGGTTCTGAAGTGGTTAAGTGTTGTTAATACTTTATGTTAGTTTGTTATGTGTACGATATAGCATTTAGTTGGAGCTGTATGTGGCTTTGATTTTTGGTCGCCACATGGCTCTAACGATTTTGATCAAATTTCATACAGTTACTTGAGTTTATGTCTTCAATAATACTGTATAGTTCATATTTCTCAAAAAATTAATATAAGGCTAGTTTATTCAAGGCAACTTTAACAATAATTCGATTTTCTCAGAAACGGCTCTAACGATTTTGATCTAATTTTGTACAGTTACTTAAGTTTACATCCTCAATAATACTGTATAGTTCATATTTCTTTAAAGATGAACATAAGGCTAGTTTATTCTTGGGCAACTTTAACAAAAATTGGATTTTCTAAAAAGAGGCTAATACGATTTTCATTTTCTAAAGATAACTAAACGACGCATTAGTACCTATATATGAGAAAGTTTGTACAATGTATGTTGTACCGATTTTTTATAGACATTTTAGGGAAAAAAGTGTGCAGGGTACAGATGTGCGATATTTTATCGAATTTCACCATCGTAGAGATCAATCCTGATCAATAGGGATTGTAAGTTTCAATAATATCGTTAACAGCTGACATTAATCGAATTGTAGGAAGCTTTATTTAGTAGATCAAAATCTCTGAGAAGAAGTTTCTTATACGTTGAAATTAAAATATCTGTCATATGGAAGGCTCAGGAAGAATAGTATGGACTCTAAACAATATTTATATACTAGCATAAGTGCCCGTTGAATTTCAATGAGTTTAATGAATCTAAATTTTAGTCAATGCAACATGTAAAAATCGTAAGAATAAAATTGTGCAGTTTTAACCATCGAATATTTCTATATTATGTCTGTTTTAATTAATTAACTAAAATCTCACAGAAATTCCTTGTGAATAAAATAGTACCTTTCTTTCTACTAAAATAGCCATTGTTATTAGTTTGAAATTGATTATAGCATTAGGATTTCAATTTCATTAAATAACCAGAATTCCGGTTCCAAAAAATTGGTTCAATCTTCAATTGCCACTGATAATACTGTAAATAGATTTTGGAATATAATGTACCTCAATATCGTTTATCGTCTGCTCAACACTCTTGCCTTCTCATTTTCCAAAACAACCACTTTCACCAGTTTTAAACGACTTATATGCCACGATATATGGTACTTTGGAAAACAAGCAGTACAACAAAAAGTTTTTCTAATCAACATGCAAACTTTATACTATTTTAGCCTGGTTTAATGAGAGCATGTTGAACATAACCAAAGAAATAAAGACAAAAAACTTTACTGATAGATTTGTCTATAAATAATACAAGATTGCAATTAGGAATTACATTGTTAATGAAAACTTTTTAAAAAATCACTTTATAAATGCAACAAATGGAATATTCAGTAACCTACCTTAAGGCTAAATGCTACAATTATGTAAGTCTTGATGAGAGCATCTTCCTCCGGAATATCTTCCCCAGTCAAAACGGAATCAGAAGAAACCACAGGCAGTGTGATATGTGGCACTGTCTGGCCCTTGTAGAGAACCAAAGTCCTAACAGAAGCAGCACTAGCAATGATCAAAGCTGCATCAGCCAAACGTCCTGCTGCATGCAGACAAAGGCAGCGAACAAACCAGACAGGTGCAGCAGCTGATGAAGGCAGAGTGATGGAATCTCTTCTAATTGATGACCACGCTTGAAGGAAAGCTATTAGTACAGCAACCGCACCAAGGATCCCTGACCACACCTAAAAAAATCAATTATAAAATCGAATTTTGACAAAATAACACATTATCTTTGATTGATTATAGAATAAACAGCTAGTAAAACAAATATCTTAAGCTACTGACTAATTAAGTAATTTCAACAACTAATATAATATTATACTTAGTTTACATTTAATGTTATTTTGAGATGCAGCTGCTATGATCAGCACCAACATACACCAAGTTTAATTATAAGATAAATGGAGATGACAAAGACAATGGATTAAATGTAGGGATGGAAGAGTAGAATTTGCTGATTTATATTTTCCTATCATGTCTTTTAGATTAAATCACTCTAGTAAATTTTCTATTTTATAACTTATACTAACAGAAATGTTATGTAGGTGCTAATGCAGGCAGGGTAAAGCATGTAAACTTGTCTATGGATCTATAGGTATGGTAAGAGAAATTTATTTTTTGATGAAGAAGACCAATATTACAAAAACCTAACAAATGAAACTCATAAAATTTAAAATTCTAAAGCACTGTCAAGAAAATCTTTATAATAATTTGATATTTCCTCCTAAAATTATATGCTGAATCAAAAATTTTAAAAACTTAAACATTTAGAGAATTTTTTTTACAAATGTTGCCATTATTGAAAATACATTTCTGAGTAATAAAGTGCAGATTTAGTTGAATATGAAAAATTAATTCACAAATTCTGGTATTAAGTAAAATACTTAACACTGGAAATATTATCATGGACTGTATCAAGTCTCCTATAAATGGTTTCATACCTTACCTCAACTGGCTTCATCAAAAATCCATCAGGTTGTTCATAATCAACAGAAATAGTTGTTGTTATGATTTGATCAGGGCTGTCATCCTGCAAATTTATCTCTCCATACTGAACCTTAATCAATGGAGGGTATATCAATCCCTCTTCCTCACGTCCCCTAAGTCTTACCCTACAAACATGGAAAAACAGAAAATAAACATTTTTCTTTTAATCTGAAAAATCTCAGCAGAATACTATTTTCATCTC
This sequence comes from Uropetala carovei, assembly GCA_036926305.1. Taxonomy (NCBI): domain Eukaryota; kingdom Metazoa; phylum Arthropoda; class Insecta; order Odonata; family Petaluridae; genus Uropetala; species Uropetala carovei. Next base: position 8,458,829 of record JAXCHB010000143.1, on the reverse strand, counting down.
CATGAACTGATATAGGATTTACATTAAACTATTTTGTTCTTCTATCATTACAATTAATAATATTCACCATATTACCATGAGCTTTCAAACAATATGTATTTATTTACACAATATAAATCAGCACACAATGAGAAGAAAATGTTTCACAAGACTTCATGATGTACACCTATTACAAATAATTGTTAAATACACTTTCTGTCACAGTTTCAGGAGTCTATGATGAGAATGAATCTCATCATGAAAATTTAAAATTTTAGTTATACAATATTGAATAATTTTTGCATTATGGCTTATTTAAAAAAATATTACAAATAGAAGATTACCTTATATGACATGACTTCAGATATCGAATGGAAGAGGGTGTCTCAGACCCAACATTTATTCCACTTATACTATCAAAAACAAATAACCTGCGGACAAGCTGCCATTGAGTTTCTTCATTTCCCTATATCATAATGTAAAAGAAATATATGAGAAAATTCTTCTTAAAGATGGGGTTTATATATTTCGACACACTACCTACTGTACATTTAAACACATTTATGCAATAAAGATACAATAAGAATTTTTTAATTGTGATTTTTTTTATTATTCAGTATTTTCCAGAAAATTTGGGCTTAGTGTTCTCAAAAGATATCAATGTTTTTACATGGTATGTCAATACTGGAAAGACTTCGCTCTTATGTAGTAAAATGAGAAAATCCATCAGACCTCAATCTTAATTTTGTTTAAGATACTACTTTCTTTAAACTCTCAAAAGATATTTATTCTTTACTGAACATATGATATTCTTCTATTTCTATTTAATCACACTCCTGTGAAATCCACAAGTTGGAATACTTATCAGTGTATTCTAATATCCCAAATGGTAGTCAATTCCTTAACAGGTTTCCCTTTTCCATTAATCAACACTCTAGTCATACATAACACAACACACACAAGAAGGTCATTATTATATCTCAATATGGATGATAAACAAAAGGAAAGTATTCAATATATTTGGGCAGAATGTCACATCAAACTGAGTTCTCATTTGTAACAACACTTTCCTTGCACTAACACTTTTCCCTTTATTATGCTACCCAACTAAATGTCATGAAAACGTTTGTATTGCACAGACAGAGAAATGTAATGGCTTCAAGGAGGATGCCTAACACAATAGAATATATTATCAGCCAAAAGATCAAAAATAAAAGAAAATGAAACAAGTTTTGACAAGATGCTGAAGATGGCAAAGATATCTTTTAAAAGTTATACATAATTTCTAAAAGAAAACTCTCAAGCTAGAGATTTATGACATATTATAGAAATTGATTCAAAATTTGGGTGGCAGCATTTTCAATTGAATGACCCAAACCTTGGCTTCAACATATTGCAGTTTTTTTTAAGAAAGCCAACAATCATTTCGTTTTTCAAGAATTGTTAATGTAAAATGGAAAGCTGGTTCTTTCAGCTTTATATTGTAGTAAAGCAAAGCAAACACTATAATATACTTTCACTAATAATTAGTAAAAGAATATGACTGTGTGATTGGCAAATTGCTAGATGTTTAATTAAAAACATCTTTACTCAGCCTCCTAGTGAGAGGTTAAATACTGTACTTAATTCATTGTTTTCACAAGGGCACGTGAGGAAAATTCCATGCTGGGTGTACCGACATCCTGGTTTTCCGGGATTTGTCACGAAAAAATACCAAAAAGGATAAATGCCCCAGATTTTTCTATTAATAATTAAATAAAAAAGATATCATCTAAAATTATGACAGCACAATTTACATTATATTCAAGCATTCAATACAATTTTACTAAAAATGTAATTTGTCCCGGTTCTGTCCCAGATCTTTAATCTCACAACAAAAATATCCCAGTTTCTCTGTCTTCACCAATATCTCACATTTGACTCATCAATCCCATAGCACCATTGTGAAGTGAGATTTGACGTTTCTTCCTCATACGCAATCACTTTCCTCTTAAAATCCGCAGAATAATGTGTTCGTCCCATTATTTGATTGTTTAAAAAAAATGAAAAACTCACCAAAGTAAATGATAAAAATTTACACTTGCAAAGGCACGAGGAAATGACGGTTGGCTCGGGGAATCCTAGGATTACGTGCATACAAGAGATTGCTCAGGAGTGAATTTATCGAAACATTTATTTCTTCCTATTCAATCATAATGATTCTTTTTACTAACATTTAAAGTAGATTGTTTATTTACACATTAACGCACATATCTAGAGTTATAATGTAACTACAGACACTAATGGATTGATTACTTTACTTCTTCGTTCATTGATTTTTAAGTGCTGATTCTAAGCCGAGTGGCAATTTTTAAGGAGGTAAAAAAGTAAAAAAAAAAGGGTCGGCTTACAATTGATTATATACAGTGCATATACTGCTAAGTACATTGTTCTGATTTCAATAAATTAACTTAATTTTTAAAGTAAATTAATATCCTGGTTTACATCAAGGATGCGTTCCTGAAAATCACAATATACTCGTAAATCAAATCAATGTAAATTGAAACTGTTTTTACCATAAGAATTTTTCCCGAAATGCCAGTGAAAAAAGGGGGTGCATGTCTTACAAGTGGATTTCTGAATAGATTATATCTATAGTAAATTCTCCGCAATATGCTTGCATCTACGTTGATATTCACTAAAGACGTCAAATTCTACCAAGTATATGCATATTTATGTGACCAAACAAACATTTAGGCTGTGCTCACGCTTCAGGCATAAACTTGCAAAAGTAGGTAGAAAGAATACACTAACTGATAACTATAGTTCCATGACTACTGAGGGTTTGCCAGCTGGAGAATAGGTAGGCACAAGTTTGGTTCTTTTCCCTCATCCACTTCAAGAAATTCGGAGTGGTGAAATTTTGTTGTGAATGAAAGATTTCATCATTCGAAAGGAAGACGGAAATCCCCATCTCAAGTGTTTGTACTTGTTTGTTCATAACCTTCCAATATTTACTTATGAGACACTACACGAAAAAACTCCCTATCCGCATAGGGAAGTTCCCATTCATAGATGAACAAATAGTATGTGAAGTTCTGCATCAGTGCATAATATTATGTCAAATACAGTGAAGTGGAGATGAAGATGCATAATATTACAACAAAAACAGTTAAGGGGTTAACAAAAGAGGATTATCGATGAGGAGATTTCTGCTAGTATTGGCATAAAGAGATCAACCAATAAATTGTGTCACATAGGAAGGAGCGGTGAATGCAAACTAAATTCTAAAATTCCATCTGTACACTACCTTTTCTAATTTATGAGTGAATAGAACTGTTTTTTGTCTCAATACATTAAAAATGTATATTAATTAAGTGTTGTAATTCATTAAAAGGTTCAAGAAGATGGAAACGGAAAAATCTGATGATTTTCAGACTTTTTCCCATTTTCCAAAAAATATGAGATAATGATGTAACTTTTAAGTAAACCAACGTAAATCAGTACACAGGTACTAAATGATCAATGATATAACTTTGAATCAACATATATAGGAGCAACGTAAATCGGGGTATTACTTTATTATATTTATAATTAAACCATTTGTGATTAACAACTGATCTTTATAATATGTTCAGTTCATGTCATGTTCTGTAATGAAGACAAAATAGTTAACAATGTGTGTCTTATTTTCCTATTTTAACTAATGTTAGAGAAAGAATTACTGAGCTCACTTAATGTCCGAAATCAAAATGAATAACTATACACCCATAAAAAGGTTAGGAAAACTAACTACGCAATTTGGCTATAAAAGAGCCATTGTCAATGAAGAAACACAGATTTAAAATTAAAAATAATGTGCATAAAACATGCTGGAATTTTAATTTAATTCAAATGAGCTTTTAAACTATTAATAAATAACCATTACAGTTAAAAGTTGTCACAATAAATAAAGTAGTGGAAAAATGTAGATAGAGTCACAAGATGCTTACAATTCATAAACCCGAGTGAAATTTATGCAGGAATTGAAATGTACTTAAAATATAATATCTCACCTCATTAATAGGACTGCCATCTAATTGAACATTAAGACTTAAAATTGGCAAAGCGTAAAGTGTTGTGGAACTTCCCTCACTCCCGTCTTGATAGCTCAGGAATAAGTCCATAAATTCAGTTGAGTGATTTAATACAGCTCTAAGTGGTAGTTTACAAGAAATTTTATTTGGTGCTCCGAAACGGAAAAAATCCTCATTGTTAATAACAGCAGCTTCAGGACAGAGGCTCAACTTTGATAAGGCCATTGGACCCATTCCTAAAAATGTTCCATCTAGAGCATATCTCACAGCTGTAAGATTTAACCAGGTATTCTGAAAATGTAGAAAATAAAATATTATAGTTGTTTAAAGAAATCCAGTACCTAGGTACTCAAAATCAATCAGATGAGTACCAAGTATAAATGGGATGTTTCTGAAAGATTGATATCTGCAAGTGATTAAATTATTAATTCTTAAATAAAATCAAGTACAGCAAAGGCCCATTTATCTGGCACCCATGAGATAGATTCATGCCATTAGAGCAAATGGATGACTAAATTTTCTAAGGCAAGCAAACAAATAAGAATAATAGAAACTAGCCACATATCTAAAATCAGGAATGTTTTGTAGCATATTATACCCCATTTATCCATGAACAAGCCAAAATGCCCATTGTATGATAAAATAAATAAGTTAACAATACATCACATTATCATAGCTTCAACATTCCAAACATTAACCAAAGTCTCTGACATTTTCCAGCCGAACCCTTTGGAGAAATGATCTTAACACATTTTAACATAAATCTTTCATACTTCTTGCTAATTGTAAATTTTGGAAATTTGAAAAATAATTCTTGAGCTTTTTGGATGTATCATTTGCTAATAAAAGTAAACAGTTTGCAATATGTCAATATTTTTGTAGCAGGATAAGCAATGCTTGCTAGAATTTTTTTCATACTTGATTCAATATCATTGGGATAATTTGAGATAACAATTTATGTCAAGTTTCCGAATTTTTGTGATCAATAATGGCGGAAATCTTCTGTATTACAATTACCATCAATATTGGTATGATTAAGATTGCAGCTATCAACTGACTTGGAAACATCACAGCATCACAGGTGCCAGTTATGCAAAATTTTCAGGTAACAGTCTCAGAAAAATGGGATATTACAATCTGCCTGTAAGGTTGTTCTTTGCAAATATCCTAAAGTAGATAAATAATACAACAAACGAAAAATTGTAATATTAAACTGAATTTTTACCTTGGCATTAGATGCCATTCCATACTGGGCAGTAATTTTCTTTTTTGAAAGTGCTGCTGATGCTTCTCCTTCTCCGTAAAATATCCATGGCAGTTGGTCTGAAGAAGCACTTGTTGGCTGGAAGGGTTGACAGGGATTTTGAGCTATAGGTGTTCGCTGTGATCCAAAAATTCTACGTCGAACATCAATTACAATGCTGGTGGTCATGTGGAAACCAGTAAGGGCGCACATGTTTGCTAATTCCTGACATGCTTTCTCCTCTGATTTTATCTAAATTCACAAAGTATTACAAATAAAAGAATAAAAAATCATACAATTAGAAAACTTTTTAAAAAACAAACATTGCTTGATGAAGACAGTGCTACTCCTAAATGTGCCAGTATTGGACTTTGTCAAACATTAAGAAAAATCAACTCTGCCCCTTGAATGCAACATCACTGTGCATTATCTTAATACAATCAACAAATTTTTTTTTTGCATTCTGTATTGTGTGCATCATTATTCATTTTCCTAAAAATAAATTGGAAGAGACGCAAGTGAAAATAAAGGACTGTAAAGTTTAAATTAAAAATAAATATGCACTCACAATAACAAAATTCCTTTTTAAAAGCAATCGCCATATTTACACAAATATCAGCTGACTTTTTTAGATATCTCACCGTATCAAAAATATCTCTTGACTTATACCTTGGGTCACTCAAACACTAAAACTCTAGCTGTAAATCAGGACAAGACTGACAAAATATGAAATAGAAAGACATTTTACAAAAAATGTGATATAACATTATAGTTTAACTATATAATTTAAAAGTTATACTAAACTAAGACCTCCACTCTTGTGTGGTTTACAAGTCAGTACATGTACTCCACTCATTCTGGTTTACTTGTGCCTCTAGGTCAGGGATGGCAAATGATTTTTGTCTCGCGCGCCGAGAAAATAATGTGAATCATCAGAATTTTTTTCGTGTGCCACTATTTTACTCCTTCTCTAAGAAACTTCATATCTTATACAGAAAATGCAAGCTTTCGCGTGCCAAATAAAATCACTTGCCACGTATTTGCCATCCCTGCTCTAGGTTATGGTATATTCCCTCTCTCTACTCCCTAACTGTAAATTCCTCAGCCTTTTCATGATTGGTTTGTTGAAGGAATGTGCTGCATTATTCATAGTGACAGCTTTTTGATTTATTATAGCCCCCAGTGTGGGAGAAACACATCATTCTGCAATTTTTAAGAAAAAAGTGATGCCTTATGCTGAAGAGTTGATTGTGAGACTTTGGAGAGAGCAAAGAGAGCAGATGCATGCATGCTCAAGCAATAAAAAATGCATTGGAAGAGATGCTAAAAAAATTTTAAAAGGATCAAGGCAATAAACATTTGTTAATGCCAAGGTTACTCAAACAATAGCTTGCAAAATCACTTGAGGTCTAAGAGTAAAACTGATTAAAGCCAGCCAGAATTGGGTACAGCTTTTTATGAAACACTGCCTATGATTTATTTGCTGGTGTACATCACTTGCACAAAAATTAATCAAGTAACATAATTGTTTATGCTTTTGAAATAGCTGCATTACCAATTTGCTAGATACCATGAAAGAAGATGATGATGCAGTATGGGAAGGATGGCAAAGAAAAGTCAATTCAAGATAAGGAATCTTCAGATGATGACACAGCTTGTCGATTTCCTAATTCTTTTTTTATTAATTACATTTCTAACAATTATGTTTATGTACATATGAAGTCACTGATATGACTAATTACAGTAATTGAATGATCGCGATTTTTTAGTGCTGATAAAAACAGTGGTCACCTTAAATTTGAGAATGGCTTATAATAAGATAAATAAAGTGAACGAGTGAATTTTTTTCAACAGTAAACATGCTCATGCACATAAGAACAATTTAATTGCATAGAAACTAAACAAGATTACACTTCAAGAATAAGCACTTAAAAGTATTGAAGTTCTTTTAGAATCTATTTTCAGTGAATTACCACTGAATCATTGTAGCTGAAATGCACATCTGGTTTTTCATAACCTTGTTGTGGTCAGTGGGGATACCTGGAATAAGTACTTCATAATTTTTTAAATTTTAAAGGGCTTATTCTTGATTTTTTTTAGCCATCAGATGAGCTTCATAATTCTCTCGAAGATTACACTTGCCATGCAAAGATAAGCTGTTGACCGAAGGTTATCTTGGAAGTAACGAGAAATCACACTTCCTCCAGACTCATATTTTATTGTGTAGGAAGATGTTTCATCTGGCCATTCCGTAAGGTCCTTGTGAGGAATGCAGAGTAACCTAGATGGGCCATGCCATAACAGTTCATGGGTGTCGCTTGGGCAGCTACAGTTAACAGCGAAACCCTGGTGGAAGTTATTGAAAGAGATATATAATAGAAGTTTTCATGCACACATTCCATACCATTCATTGACTATTTCTATAAATATGACCTGATAACTGAAATTTTATTTTATTAAAAGGAGTAACAGATTTTAGGCACAAAGAAGTTAGGCATGAAAATCAATTAAGATCTGTGAAAATGTTTTATGCATTATTACCTGTATTAGAATACATCCTATGTTAATGGCATATATTTAACGATCATCATAATACAAATTCAAATTCTACACATAAATTACTCCTATTAACTCACATTATCATCATTTCCATCTAAAGGTACTTCAAAAGGACAAGAAACACAACTTGATCGGTCCGAGGATGGCACTGTGTCAGCGCTGCACTCAATACACTTAGATTCCCTCAGCCATTCTCCATTTGAATCCCTATCCACTGGAAAAAATACATAAGATACAACTGATCCCTTCAAATGCATGAGTGTATATTATCAGACAATGAAGTACACTAATGAAAAAAATGGTTATGTACTAGTTAAAAGTCTCTAAAAAAAACCCTGACAGAGTTGACCACTTTGGTTAAAGTAGTAAGTTAATAGTAAAATTTTATCCTGGTTCATATGCACATTCCCATTCTTCAGTTTAGCCATTCACCAAAACTTTCTTGATTTAAATATAACAGAAATTAATAAAAAACATCTTTTTCCATTTCCTAAGTCACGCAAGCCAAAAATTTTCAATGTTATTCTGAAAGACAAGATGAATGTTGATTTTTACAATAGAAGCAATATAAGAGAACTTCTTGCGAAACCCTAGTCAGTAATTTCATTTGGAAAGGCAGGACTGTTTCCCTGTTCACATCACTTCCCACTTAAATTACTTATGGGGGAACATGAAGGATCATGTGTACTCAGTGAGGTTAAACAGTTTGGAAGAATCATGTGGATTGCACAGGCAATTAATTACCACTGTTGCTCCAGAAACACATGTTTGTAAAGCAACAATAAGCACTCATATAGAGGTCATTCACCCCAAAGATAAACTCTAGGTTTTTCCCTTTAATTAAAATTTAGTTCATTTAAAAAATATAGCCATTTAAATTTCAGAATCATTTTTGGACACCAAGCATATTGTTTGCCGGCTTGCAGTCTATCACCTGACAATGAGTCTATGAGTTGAAACCATGTAACTTTTTATGTAGTATGTATGTAGGACACAGCTGCATAAAATTTATTTATAAAGTATGCATTAAAGTTTTCTGAAAATGCAATTTCAAAAAGTTATAATTTTTTTGTCAGGAGTCACCAGGTGTCCAAATCTAGCCCTGTTAGTAAACAAGAGATTTCCAATGTTTTTAACAAATCACTAATGACATACAAGGCTTTTAAATATTGGATGGGCAAAAGACAGCAGTTCTTTGATTTGAAGATTAAGAAAAATTCTAATCATAGTATCATGCTACCATTATTTCAACTTCGTGCAGTTGATTATCTAATTTCCATAACACTGTTTTAAACAGGAAACTATTTTTATGTTGACAATAAGTGTGATATCCACCAACGTCATTTTCACTTTTTAAAAATTAAGTCTTGATCACCAAGTGTAATCTAAATATAACCAACAGCATATGATCTGATATACATAGAAAAACAAAGAATGACAGAATAGGTGTTTTTTCTTTAATAGATGAACATAGAAATATTTTTTTTCGTAAATGCATAAGCACGTATTTATTACCATCTCAATAATGTCACATACAACAAGGGATTCAAGAGTGTCAGAATACCATGAGATGAAATGTGTGAAATGCAAATAAATAATAAAAAAGGCAATTATATCGGCGCAAAGATATTTGCTAAATACACAAAATTGGGTGTTCTACACGACATCCAATCTCGAGGATTGAACTCGAGGCCGTCGGCCAATACGACTTCAATGTCGACTCGAAGGCATAAGATAAAAAACTACAAAGAGAAAAAATAAGACGACACATGGGGTTTATAGGATGGGTCGAAAACGCATTCACATCACGCTTCCGCAGAGCCCGACGGCAATAAAGATGCAGATGGCCGGGCATGCAACGACCATCGTCCCTTTCAAAGGACTCCGCACCCAGTAAGGCATACGTCACAGGAAGCGGCGGCACCTAAACCCATTCTGAAGTGATTGGGATGAGAGAGAGAGAGAGGCAACGGGAGGTGAAACGATTGCTTAATGCCGCGCCACTTGTCATCAATTTGGTGCAACTCCACCGGCAGACTCCTAAACTCGCAAGGATTCGCTCCCACAAACCACGACAGAATATCGCTTCGTCGGACGTCGATTTCGACACACAAGAGAGACCGCCGAGGGAGGAAGAAAGCGAAATGGGCGGGGGAGAAACTTCGAGATGTAGAGTTCCTTGAAAAAGATCGAGGGGAGAAGAGCGCGTGGCGGCGAGGAGGAGAGCGGAGGAGTGATGGAGGGCGACGCCAAATATCGCCAGAGATAATTCACATGTACACGTCACACGTCCTAGCGATTATACAAGCTGCATTAATTTTATTTACATTTCATTATTTTGTTCCTTTATGATTCGGTGACAAGTAATATGCCCAAGTCAAATAACGATAACGTTTGCCTAAAACAAAAAAATGTTTCCAACACGATTCCGCAAAAAAAAGCGTGAGAACGTGACAGGAGGAGATTCAAGCGAATATGTTAAAATAATCTGCCTCTGAAATCGAACTATAGTTTAAGGCAGTGCTTTTTTTGTGACGTTACGCGCCGGTACGGCGTACCGGCACCATTTTTCAGAGCGATGTTGACCCACGTCTACTTCCTGTACATTTTCATTTTTTTAATTATTTAAAACTTAAAGTAATAAAGGGCTTCTATAAATGTTAAACATTTTGACTTTTATTATCAAAGCACTTGTTTAAGGTAATATATTGAAAATCCACTTTACAAAAGGTATTACTCAAAAACTGAAAGCTGACACACTAAGATGGTGAGGCCTAGATATTTAGGACTCGGATACGGAGACATCAATTCCATCGATTGAAGACCATTGATTGATTTTCAAGTTTCTAAAGGCAATGGCAGAACTTACATTCTGATAAATTTGCACCACGCGGATATGATTTTGATATCGCTTCCGATAGCCATCACCTCTAACTTCCTTCTAAACGACGGTGTTTTTCGCGAAGGCCACATTTACTGCGATAAACTGAAGATATCTCGCTGAAATACTAAAAAATGTGACGGAATAAACTAACTTGTGGAACACCTACAAGTCTTTCACAGGGTCTGAGCATGTCCAGTAGACAGCTACTTTCTTTCCTCCATCTGAAATAACCCAACTCTTAACTTCTGGGTTAATACCCAACTTCCCTGCTCTGCGAGTAACTTATGTTTAGAGGCCTCATCAGAAGCATTCCTAAAAATCAATAAAAATGACTTATACTCGAGTACTTTTCTATCCATATCTCTAACAATCATTTAAAAAAGACCGAGCATAGTATAGCACACATTCGTTTGATAAGGCCGGCTATTTAGAAAGTGCGTAACAGAGTTGAAATAACATGTTAGGTACTGAAGTTTACGAAATCGGCCAGTAATTTTCGGAGTTTTCCTTATACCCAGCTTAGACGACAGCTTTCATTCTGCGAGATCTACTCCTTGCAGAATAGATTAACTCTATCTTCATGAGTTGCTGGCTTTGTCGAAGGAATACGAAAAAGTTACTGATTGCCTTTACCTTATGAGGGCATTTCTTTAGTTAATTGTATCACCTCCCCCACACGTAGGTGAGACGTATTTATGTAAGTACTTCTTATTTCTGATTTTGAGATCTGCAATGTCAGACGATTAGTCAGGCACTTTTTAAATATTTTGTAAATCATTTGAATGCAAATTTCTATACGTCTCCATTTGTAGAGTTTAAGTTAGTCAATATGATTAAAAGCATATTACAAATTAATTGAAGTTCTAATTACCACTAACTAAATATTAAAAGCATTGTTTTTTGAGACTTCCTTCCGGCTAGATCTAATGTTATTTTCGCTTTCGAGAGCTAACGAAGAACTTATACAATAGCACAGGCAATGGAAGCACAAACGGAGTGGATCCCTGAATAAACATCTCGGTCCAAAAGCCGAACGCCTGGAACTAACAGAACAGCTAATCGTTAATCGGAATGGCAACGCACGGCAATCGCACGCGAAACACGGACGCGCCCGTCGCCGTCTTCTCCAACAGGATACTCCGGAGGCGGGCACATGTACGAGTTCCCCTCAAAATCCTCTCATCGCCCTTCAAATCGATCGGAGACTCCGACATTCGATTCCCGCGCAAAATGCTCTCTGAGTCCCCTCGCTACGCGGCCCCGCGAAGAGGGGTCGATTGTGCGGAGGACCCATTCATCACGTCCTCGTTGGTCTCCCGTCCCGCGCTCACGAGGGGGCCGGCGCCGCCGTGGCGGCTGGAACGGTTCGGGCCGCCCCTCGGAAGCCCCTCTCACTGTCAGCCTCCTTCGCCACCTCCCCCACATCCCGCTCCGACACCGCCGTCCCCTCCGTCATGTCGCAAAGCAGGAAGCAGTCCGATTATTGAAACATCCCGACGCTTCGCTGTCGCCCTCCGGTACGAGTGCGTCTCGGGGAAGAGACGGGCGACGCCGCGACCTGAGACCAGGTGGTCGGACGGGGGCGAGGGAGCGTTGGACAAGATAGGGAGCCATCTGCACTGCAACGCATTTTGTGCTTAATATTTTCGGATGAACGAATGTATGCTCCATTTGGTCGCGGAAACGTCCCTTCAGCTACTATGTAGAAAAATACTATGGCTACAACATGATTATAACCCGACCCACTACTATGCGATGATGCAGTACTTAAGCTACAAAAGAGAGAGAGAGATGCATTAAATTGGCAAATATTAGCGGTGCCGTAGCTATTGTATGGCGATGGTGGCATTTGCCACAGGCGTCGTCTGCAAAGGGCGCAAAAGATTCCCGCAGAACATGCAAAAAGTTTATTTTCCCATAAATATTAATTTAACGCTTGATTGTTAAATTTATTTGTGATAAAATGCTACTATGTAAGTGTTTGAGAACTTACGTCTGAGGGCATTCCTGTAAAATTTTAACAGATAAGAAATACAGCAGGCAGATCTTTGATAAAGAGCTTAAGAAATGGCGACAGTTGCAGTAACATACAGTAAAAATAAATTTGATATGTTAGTCAATGATTCGGCAAAGGACTCGGCATGGAATTGAGGCAAGAGATGTGACAACGAACGTTCAAGATCGCGAACGCCCTCTTCGCATAGCAACGCGGAAGGTCAACCGCTGATCGGCGCCTCCTTATCGATCTTTGGAGACAATTTCTCAAAAAAGAACCAACTCATCCAAAATAATTGGATAAAAACGCGGCAAAATGACGCTTTATTGCAGCGCGCGCGTCAATAATTGAAGTTTATTGGCCTCGAAAACGGAAAAAATCACTATGATGAACAGTCGAGTGTTGTTTGGTAATGCCTAAAAATGTTTCAATTCTTCTATAAACAGTTATAAAAACAACATTATATTTGACACATCCTATTTCATATTAGAAACGAGCGATCAAATTATAAATAAATTTTTAAAACATTTGTGATGTTTCCCAAACTGTGTTCTGCAGAGTCTAAATGGGGTTCTGTGATAGACCAAGGAAGAGACCCGATATGTTCTTCCTTTTCTTATTTACATCAGGAAACATGATCTTCACTTGTAAGCTGCATACTGTTTGATACAAAAACTATGTAAATAAAAATTACAACGATTATAAAGTTAATTTTATTGCAATTTGGCTTGTCACCTCTTAGGGGTCCATGAGAAAAAATATTTGAATATAAGGGTTCCGTGGCTTCACAAAGGTTGGGAACTCCTGCCATAGAATAACAATTTACAATCGAGTTATTCAGAAAAGCCACCCCCAACTTCTCACTCAATGTCATGTTCCACTAAAATATCAGTTATTGCTTAACTGTTACTCAATTAGAAACATTACTTAATAAAATCATTCCAAAAGTCAACTGTACCGGTAAGTTTAGCTAATGATTTTTAAATACATTCAGGCACTATTTAACTAGCAAAACAATCACTCTAATTCTCAACTCATAAACTAACTGTCTGCATATTTTTATAATTATCAAAGTATTTTACATTAAAAATCACAAAAGACCTTACCATTCCATTTGCATATATTACTACATGTTAGTCACCGAGTCAGGAGAAGTTACTTAATTTCATAAAATTTGAATTAAATTCTTTCTTAAGAAAATAGCATTAAATTAATAGTTATGCAGCCAAACAGGAAATTCATATTTGTCACATATAATCCAAGTTAGTAAAAAAAGAAAAGGAAATGAATATAGTCAGTAGAAAGCCAAGCAATGGCTCTAAAATGCAACCTCACACTTAGCTTATAGCATGTTCTACACTCTGCCCTTCTAATAAATAGTTTCTTAGCTTTCCTTCAGCAATGGTTTTTTCCTGCCATGGATGCATAACAATACTAAATGGTTCCTACATTTATTTTATTTATTTTTCACAAGCTCATAAACAGAACTTTATGGCCTTTTGCAATGAGGGTAATAACAATAACAAAGACGGACACATATAACCATGCCCGCAGCAGGATTCAAACCAGTGACCCTAACATTGGGAGCTAGACATGCTAACCACCCCTCTACCAAGGTTGGCGTAGCATGGTTTCAAGAGAAAATATATCCTATCATAAAAAGATGATTTCTTCTACAAATATTATAATTATGAAATTTAATTCAACAATGCATGAGTTAACCCAGTTTGATTATTGAAGACAGACAGACTTTAATCTTATTCACCATTTGAAAACATCATCATAATTAAAGCTTTCACACTTTAGGTTACCACAGCATTTTGACATTTTTCTGGGCCAGTCAAATTTGCACATGGTTATTTTAGTGACATAATATTATTTATCATCCAACCAACAAGAAATATTTACTTTCAGCCAAAAATTTTAAAATTATAAATGATAGATACATGATATGAAAAAAAAATGAAATGGTATTTTGGACAAATAAACTGAGATTATCTATCACAAATCATAAGATTAATCGAAAAGATGTAACAAGAAAGATTAGCCTAAAAATACACAAATCAAAATCATCAACTTTATTAAATTTATCTATTTCAGTCTGATGAAATAAATATGAACACATCTGGATACTAAGTAAACAAAATATCTTTAAGCTCTGTAACACCCACATGAAAGTGAAGGCCAGGAGTGAGTGAATGTTGAGTGAAGAGGGGAAGCACATCTCTATGGTGAAAAGGAAAGTTAGAATGGGAAAGAAGGGGAGGGCAGGGAGTGGGGGGGGGGGGGAGGAAGGAAGAGTGGATCACATGGGGAGGAGAGATGTCAGCTACATCATGGAGAGTATGTTCAGTGATATACCAGGATAGGTCATTGTGCTTACGCTAAATATTCTTGTTTTCAAGAGCACAGGATAACTCTAGCTATCAACATTGTGAAAGGAGAACTGCTTTTTGGAGAAGGGAGTTTGGAGGTAAGTTGCTATAATACCACATTTTTCTCTTTAAGAAAAATATATAACATTTGTGGAGAGGTATAGGTAATGAAATTATTATAGTTATCGAACAAGCAAAACACAACAGCAGGAAAATTCAAATATGAGCATAGAATGTGCAAAAGATAAATTTTCATGAGAGAAAAAATCATTTACAGTAATTTAATAGGTATTTTGCACTTCATCTGCTTGAAAATACAATTAATGTCGGATTAACATCAAAAGCATGAATTCATTGTAGAATCGAGCTGAAAAATTAAAGAATAGGTGTATAAGTTTAAAAAATTGAAAAACGAAGTATTTAACCTGGCTAATGCCAATAGCCATAAAAAGTTTATGAAAAACCAGATGTGCAATTTGTTTACAATACAGTCATCTTTAGTGGTCACTTGCTGAACACTTACTCTAAGAAACAATCTGCTTTTGGTAGATGACCACTGAGAATGGCAGCATTGTAGCCAAAAAGCTATAACCTTGTTATAGCTACTGAATATAGCTAAGATAAGAACTTAGTTTTTCAATTTTTATACCACCATATTTATTATTGCATCAATATGATGGATTAAAATATGAAGGGGTCTAATGGGATAAAAATTGATTTTATATTTTGTAATGGTGTCACTTTTTATTCTTCAGGATAGAATTTATGCATGGATAATAAAATACTTTAAAAACTCTACCTTTGTAAATAGAAAATAATTCCTAATTATAAAATCAGAATGTTACATAATTATCAACCTAAAAGAAAGGTTTTAAATTGCATAGGGGATTCAGTTTGAAGTTTTCCATAAGTTATTCATTTATACATTGTCTTTTAAACAAATATTTTTTTATAAAAACTGATAATTCCTCAATATAAATTTTAAAGCAACCACCAGTTCACTTTCCCAATTAAAGGTCACCCAAATAATATTTCAATCAGTGCATTGATGTATTTTTGACATTCAATTACTCCTGATGATAATCTAATCATATTAATCTTATATGTTGTTAGTAGATTTTCTTCAAACTAAAACAATCTTACTTAATGTTTCCAAATAAAAGACTATGACAATTTACGAAGTTGCACAGAAATATCAGTAAATGGCGATAATAAAACGGTAATAACTAAGAATTCAAAAGAATTAATAGAAAAACAAGTTGAAATTACGCTGTGAAATCGGTCTTGCAGACAAATTCTGCACAACTATAATTATATTACTTATTAGTGTATTTAAATTAAATTAAAAACAGTAAATTTAATGCCACACAAAGCATAAGATTAGCACCATTTCGTAATGCATGCATGCATAACATTTCCCAATGCTTAAATTGAACGTATATATATATAATGCATTTATCATTAATTGCACAATTATTTAAATAGCTGCGTAAAATTTTTCTCATATGTCAATTAAAAACCTAACGGTATATCTTTGCATAAATAATGGTGCTTATTAATTCTAAACGAAAGATTGAGTTCGAAGTAACCTATATTATTAAACTTTAGTCATCAACACGCAATTTCATGCAAATGTACATCCTAATCGAAGCTGTATAAATCACACATTTAGACAAAGGAAATTGCATTAAACGTTTACCTTGAATTTCATTGACAGAACAATATTCACACACTTCCTCGCTTGACGAATTATATACACATGGTATGCATCTTTTTCTGTCCAAAGAAGGTCGGTGTTTAGGAGGACACGGTCGACATTTCGGGTATTCACCGACGTTTGATATTAAAATAGAATTTTCTTCGCATACACACGACAGTCCTAGAAATAAGTAAATTTAAATACCGTAGCAAATAAACACTTCAACTTAACATCCAAAGATATATTTCAGTTAGCTTACTATTATCGTTGGGTTGTAAGTAACCCTCTGAATCGCATTGAATGCATTGCAATTGGGTTATACTAAAATATTCCTGATCGTCACAACTATTCGGGTCAACATATTCAAATATTTCGCCAGCTAAACAATTTTGAAAAAAATAAACGAATGAAAGATACAAAAATACAAGCGATACATTTCTACAAACCATGTTTTCAAACAAGCAAGTTATATCGCGAGATCTATCTATCGATATGTATCGATCGGACCATTAAATGGAAAGGCGCGTCATTTCAAACAAATAATACTCTTGTCAGTGCTATATAGGTATTTACAAAATTAAGCTTTCAGAACTATCTAGCTAATTAAAATTTAACCAATAATTTTTAAAAATACGTTAAAAATCAGGTAATTTTTAATAATAATAATAAAGGATTTTCTCCAACCGTTTTATTTTATTTTTTAGCTAAGGCTGATTCTGAGTTGATGTAATTACAATGACTCAGTGTTTCCCAATCTTTTTAGAGTCGCGGCACCCTTAAGTGACTTTTCAGAATTTGGCGGCAACCCTCCCTATCCACCATCAGTAATAATCGTGGTGAAGTTGAACCCCTAACTCCAATCTCCATACCTCCTTTCATTTCGAAGTGCCTTTGCGACGAAATGAAGGTCGACTTAACACTGGTTTGCATTTTTAAAAGCTGACGATGCAAAATGAGTCTAAAAATGGGAAAACAGAATATTTTTTGCGGCACCCTTCATAACACTTCACGGACCCCGGTTGGGAAACACTGAATTACATAATTACCATGACGTTAACATTAAATGTTAACTTTTAAAGTGGAATTACTGGTCATATCTCCTACTTTATGAACGCAATTAAAATGCTATTATAATAAAATTGCAATTTTTATATGGATTAAATGTACCGGTGTTTTATCCTTATGCCTATGTTATACTTTAACACTTTTCAAGAATGTAGGGATGAATACGTATAATTCATATGTAAGATTTACCGTACCGAAAGTTTCTAAACAAAAGTGTGTAGAAAAGTTCCGACATATAACTTGGGGAAGTAATGTTAACTAACATAGGATGATTGTTAGTGACATGAAAGGCATAAAAATCAGTGCTAAATTTCTTATATGTAACTAGTTACTCTTGATTATAAATATTTAAGTACAGTATTTTTTTGTTAAAATGTACACAAAGAACGCCTTAATAATGAACCTTGATTAATTATAAAATGCAGATATCGAGCAATTCCGTAGGTAGTTAGCGACCAAAAGTTCATGTAGGAGTTGAATTTAATGGCAATAATATTAAGAGACTTTCATAAATTATTATTTAATTGATGATATTTAAAGAAAATATTACCTTAATTTATGCATATTTTAATTCCTTCCAACAAATGATTCAAATTTGAGCTTTTAAATTCAACAGAGTTTATGCATAAAAATAAGATTTATTTTCAGAAAATAATTACGCCCAGCGAAGAATAAGGGTGACCTAAGTTCCAGTAGTGACTGCTTGTCCAACCGTCTTGAAAGTCGGCCTCCTAAACAGTTCATGAAAAGTTTTTGAAATGAAGAGTAGTATTACCGAATACATTTGTGAAACGAAATAATACAAAAAAAATTGCGTCCTCTTCCTCTCGCTACACAAGGTAGCCAATATCTCAAAACGGTTTTTTATAAGAATCCTTCCAAAAAGAGATGCCTGCAAAACTTCGGCGGCACATAAAAAGAAATTCCATATTAGTCAAAGTATAGCAAGTTTTCGTAATGTTTCCAAACTACGATTAAAGGATTAATGTAGAAGTTTATGCGCCATATAGGGCGACACATAATGGCAGCATGACGATGAAAACGTCACGAATACCGCGGCGAACGAATGCCTCTCTTCTGAAACAGATGACGAATTCGATAATATCATTGTCTGATTACGACGAAAGCGGCATATTTAATTTTAGACTATTAAATATGGTTTATATAAATATATAAAGGGTGTGTGAGATCGATTTTCTATGCTCCTTTTATTAAAAATCTTATAAACCATTCCGCATAAAATTTTGATAAAGTTTAGAAACAATTTGTTTTCATTATTTAAAAATAAATTACTCGAATATTGTAGGTCTATTTTTTCATTTGGAGACTAGGGTTCGAGTGCCGGTCAAGTTCAGAATTTTTATCCTTCTCAATCTTCACATTTGTGATCAGTATTATGCACACTCATATAAGTTACATTTCCATCATTTCACTCTTGGTCTTTAACTGTATTTTCCACTGCCTGTGACACTCAATATTTGTGGAAGTGGGAAATGTGACCCTAGAGTAGGGTGACCAGATGCTTTTGGTAATAACCGGGACGAAACAAGTTTTGAAAGGGAAAAACCGGGACATTTTCTAAAAAAAACCGGGACAATGGGCATATTTGATTTTTTTTCTTGAATATTCTATTAATCCAGTAAATATGTTTATAAAAGAATATATAAACTATAATTTATTGAAATAACAATTAAATTACATATTTCGTGATTAATTAAGCAGTATTACAATAAAACATATTACGTAAAATTGGTGTTTTCAATCATATTTTAAAGCACTTCTGCCTGCCTTGATCAAATTTTCATCATTTTTAATCATGTCATAAAAACTTTTACAGGTCATATTAAAGTTGAATTTACACAGCATTATGGAATTGATGGTTTTTTTATCCAAGCGGTTTCGTTCATCAGACCATTGATTGTCTATTTTTGAAAATATTCTTTCCACACTTCCATTGTGTGCCGGAATGGCAAACAGAAAGTTACATAGTTTCTCCATTTCTGAGGTCTGTTCTAGAAATTCAAATTTTGAAAAAAAATATGAACACCTGCCGTAGCAAGATCTATTAAGCCACTCATCATTCCTTTCTTTCATCTCTTTTGAAATCAAATTTTTAAGCAATGAAAACTGATTAAATAATAAACTTTCGTCAACTTGAAAGCCCATGCCAATAACATTTTTACACATACTTTGCACTTCTTCCCAAAGTGGGGAACTTTTTAATAGCATCCATTCCATATACTTCAATTTCAGTAAGGGTTCAACCCATTTTTACTTTCTCATACGAAGTATCGAGAAAGTATTGTTATCGCGAAAAAATTCGACCTCGAGATTTTTACGGAAATATACGTTTTAGGTGTCGCTGAATCCGAAAAAGTGGTTTTCGCAATGCCGTCTGTCTGTCTGTTACTGGGCCTGGAGCCTAGACGGTAGAGCGAAAATGAATGAAATTTCGTACTTAGGCATTTTATCACACTGAGCAGAGTATACGTAGAAATGGTTGACATTGATCAATAATTAAGAGTAGTTTATTCTACGCATTTTTAACAACAATCCGATTTTCTCGAAAATGGCTCTAACGATTTTGATCAAATTTCGTACAGTTACTTGAGTTTACGTCTTCAATGATACTGTATAATTCATATTTCTCAAAAAATGAATATAAGGCTAGTTTATTCAAGGCAACTTTAACAATAATTCGATTTTCTCAAAAACAGCTCTAACGATTTTGATCAAATTTCGTACAGTTATTTGAGTATACATCTACAATAATACTAGATATTTTATTTTTCTCGATGAATGAATATAAGACTAGTTTATTCTTGGGCAACTTGAACAAACTGGATTTTCAACAAACAGGCTCATACGATTTTCATTTTCTAAAGATAACTAAACGACGCATTAGTACGTATATGAGAAATTTGTACAATATATGTGGTACCGGTTTTTTTTAAATAGTCAGAGGTTGTTATGTACATGTCGAATATTTCCTCTTTAAATGATTCTATTTCATCCTTCTGAATATTATTATAACTCTCTGAGGGTACTCAAAGGAACAAATTTTTCGTTAATGCCTAATGTAAGCATGCCAATCGTTTCATGCATGTAATTCATTACCTCTATTACGCAATTTCGTATCGTAAAAGAATACAATCGTCCTTATTGCCGTAAATTACGTATATTTTGAACGTTTACAGAATTCACCGCTACATGGTATTGGCAATGTATAGTACTCGAAATTAAGAAAAAGTTGAATATCTCCGAAATGGATGGCTCTACGAAAATTTGTTTCAAACAAAAGTTGGAAGAAATATTATTCTCTACAACTTTGGTCCTTACGAAGATTACAAATAACAAAGTTTTTAAGGAGATATTTGACGGAAACCGATTATTTATAAATAATTCCTAAACAATAACTGCTATTGAAAATTGTTTCAAATGAAAGGTGTAGGAAATTACATTCTCTTTTGCATAGAATTATATATACAGTAATGATGTTTTAACGGAGAAATATCGCAAAAACAGAATCGGGTTTCGAATAAACCTCGACTTCCGGTTAACCGATATTGTCAAAAAACTAATCATTTCTTTGTGCTCATGTTAAAGTGTTATATATGAAATTTGTTATTAATATGACAAGTACGTTTTGAGTTAGAGCGCCCACAATCACATACACACACGCACACACACACAGACATCATTCCGAAAATAGTCTAAACGTGTTCTAGGAACCTCAAAACGTGTATTTCCGATGAAATCTCGAAGTCGATTTTTTTCATGATTACAATAGGTACTTTCCCATTACTTCGTATGGAGAAAATAAAAACCGGGACATTGATGCGTCCCGAAAAAAAATCGGGACACCGGGACAAAATTCTGAAAACCGGGACAAATCCGAGGTCACCCTATCCTAGAGCCGAAAATGTTGAACGCCGCTGATTTAGACAATTCATAAAAACATGATGTGGGAATGTTTCATACGTTATAAAATATCCTGTCGTAAATTAATAACATGTGATTCGATTGTATTTCACATCTGTAAATATTATTTTAAAAGTACCCGGTAGCTTGAAACTCTCGGTATGAAAAATTTTATAATAATATCTTATATCAGCAATGATTTATTTAGAGCAAACAATTTTACCCGATTGTGTTGTAATATCATAGATCGTGACAAGCACATGCAAAAGTGCTCTTAGGCATGATTCGAACCCTAGACCCTTGTTTTAGACAAGCAAACACACTACCCTTCTTCCAAGAATTTCTGTTCCGTCTTACCTTTTCGTTCTCCCTTACCGAAATATTACCATATGTACTTCGGTTCTGGCGATGCATTCCATCAATAACAAGCCGGGTACCATGTGAAGGGAATAGCATTAGAAAATCACTGTACCTTTATTCACTCTGATATGTTGAATGAAGCTTTAAAAAAATCTGATGTGGCCAACACATGACTTAACGGTCTTACTAACGAGAAGTAACATGTCTCTTTGACTTTTTCCTCAGTTTTACCTACTATGAGTTTGATGAATCCTAGTTTCTGTTTAGCCTTCTTGCATATATTTCGTATGTGCATATCCCACGAGAGGTTGCTTGTTAAAGTAACGCCTAAGTATTTGACGGAATCAGAACTTGCTATTAGCTAATTACAGGTTTTTGGAAAGAGCAAATGATTTATTGCGTTAGCAATTCCATTTCTTGTTAATAATAAAATACAAACACCAAAAACAAACTAGAGAAATACGGCGAAAGTAGATATTATAAGAAATATAATAATATGTTATAAGAAATATTAGAAGAAATATTACTCTCTACAAATTTGGTCCTTACGAAGATTACTAATGACGACGTTTTTAAGGAGATGTTTGACGGAAACCGAAAAAAACCGATTATTTATAAATAATTTCTAAATAATAACAGCTATGGAAAATTGTTTCAACTGAAAGTTGTAGTAAATTACATTCTCTATAATCTTTGTATAGAATCGTATATACAATAATGATGTTTTAATGGAGGTTTCATGTAAACTGAATCGGGTTACGAATAAACCTCGACTTCAGGTTAACCGTTATTGTCCAGAAACTAATCAGCTCTTCGTACTCATACCAAAGTGTTATATATGTACTTTGATGTTAATATGGCAAGTAATTTTTGAGTTAGAGCGCCCATAATGGCATACATCCACACACACACACACACATCATTCCGAAAATAGTGTAAACGTGTACTAGGGAGCTCAAAACGTGTATTTCCGATGAAATCTCGAAGTCGATTTTTTTCGTGATCACAACAGTAAAAAATCTGATGTGGCCAACACATGACTTTCTCCATATTTGGGGTATAGATATTTAAATTGTTATGAATAATATTACGAGGCAAAATTATTATTTCGTATCGTTAAAGAAGACACGTCATTGTTGCCGTAAATTACGTATTTTTTGAATGTTTACAGAATTCACCGCTACATGGTGTTGGCGCTGTATACTGGTATTAAGATAAAGCGAAATATATCCGAAATGGATGGTTCTACGAAAATTAGTTTCAAACAAAACTTGGAAGAAATATTATTCTCTACAACTTTGGTCCTTACGAAGATTACCAATAACGATGTTTTTAAGGATAAAACCGAAAAACCGGTTATTTATATATCCCTCCTAAACAATAACTACAATAGAAAATTGTTTCAAATGAAAGTTGTAGGAAATTACATTCTCTATAACTTTTTTATAAAATTGTAAATACAATAATGATATTTTAACGAAGAAATATCGCAAAAACCGAATCGGGTTTCGAATAAACCTCGACCTACGGTTACCCGTTATTGTCGAAAAACTAATCAGTTCTTTATGCTAATGTTAAAGTGTTATAAATGAAGTTTGGTAACGATATGGCACGTACTTTTTGAGTTAGAGCGCCCACACTAACATACACACACACACACACAGACATCATTCCGAAAATAGTCTAAACGTGTTCTAGGGACCTCAAAACATGTATTTCCGTTGAAATCTCGAAGTCGATTTTTTTCATGAATACAATATTTTCCTATTACTACGTATGGAGAAAGTAAAAATGGGAAAACAGTATCACGCAAACTTTATCCCTTAAACCTCTTAGGCGCGTTGGGAAGAGCTCAGAAAACTATCGCATGAGCTCAAATTCGGGGATTGGTAGCGAAACCGCAAATGGCAAGGTCTCAGGAAAGAGGGAAAATCGTTAATATGGGCAAACTTCATATCTCTGTGACTCGATAGAAAGAACTCGAAATTCTGCGTCGAACGAGCCCAATAGCGATGAAGCTGTGGGGAGAAAAATGGAGGAAGGTAGTATACAACAAGCAAGACAAACTGTCTCCCGCGATACCGATTTTGTTACACAGATTTTAATGGAATCTTGATGTTAAACTCCAGAATGTTTGGAATGCACTTATTTAAAAATCAAAAATTTTATTCTCATTTGCGAATCGTTCTATTAAGTATTCTAGTTAAATATCGAGTCGTTATTTCACCAATTTATTATTTGGTGTTTATGCATATTAAAGGACAAAATATGAATGTTCGGAGTGGGATTAAGAGCAGCAGTTATCAACATATTTTAGAATAAATAATAGTTGAGACCACGGTGAAAATTATCTTAAAGTAAAATCCACTTCTTAATCGTAAGATAAAATATTTAGAGACAAACCGAGAAGGAAAGAAATAATAAAAGAAAACGTCAAAGTGGAGGGTTGAAAATAAATAAAAAATTAAAACAAAAACACAAACTTACAGGTTTAGAGGTTGTTAATATCTCGCTAGGGAATTGTTGTCACAAACACACGCGCGCGGGCTCATGCACTCACTCAACCACTCTTAACACAAATCCTAAAGATGGAATGGATAAAAATTGGGTTTGCGAGAGATTATTTTCAGGGGACCGAAAATAACACCGTTGATATAAGGTTTGCGTGTTTGTACGATCGCGACAGTGACCTGATAAGCAACCACACGCACACGCACAAGCACGCAACGACTTTTACGAAAAAAATAGAACTAATACTATTATAGCGAATTATGTAATTCAGAGTTAAATAAATTCATTAAATCTTTTGCTACAATCCAAAAAGAATATAAACAGAATTATAAATTAAACAAATCGATTGACTGCAGTTAATTACAGTGGCAGAACTACAAACTTTCTGTTCCCACGTGAAAATAATTTTTGAGCCCCTTCATAATTCGTTATATAATGTAACATATTACAGATATAGATAGAGGCAGGGCCCACTAAATCCATGCGATTGCCGACTCTGCCGTATATTATAATTCCGCTACTGTCATTAATCATTGTGCCAACTATGTCTCATCATTGAAATGTATCATCATCATTAGCACGTGTTCATATTTCCATATTTAAAAACTGAAATTTTGCCATCAAAACCTTTAGCACGAAATTCGGATAACGTGGAATGTTTTCCCCGGATCCTTAATTTTCATATTGGTCGGTTTCCACTGTGCCCTGTTTTAATAGTCGTTTCAGTACTAATACGTTAATCGTAACTGTTATATTTTTATTCACATTAGCATCCATAGGAAAGGTGCATTGAATCCCCTTTTCCATTAGTAAAATAGGAGAAGATAAGCTTTTATTGTTGAAGCAAACAACACTTCAGATACTGATCTTGGAAACTTCGAGTGTCTTAAATCGATCGGTAAAATAAATTCCTTATTGATAATCATGTTTATGAGCTAGTTACGTAAATTTAAATGAAATCCAATGGGTAAATGTCCAATATGCGTTATTCAGGAACATTCGTTTTTACTTTCTCCATATACCTAGTATAGAGAAAGTATAGTTTTCATGAAAAAAAATCGAATTAGAGATTTCAACGGAAATACACGTTTTGAGGTCCCCTGAACACGTTTTGACCGTTTTCTCGATTATGACTGCGTCCGTATGTGTGAGACAGAAATTTTGTGGACGCTCTAACCCAAAAACTATTAATCAGATCAGCATGAAATTCTATATTTGTAATTTTATATATATTCTTAAGATGAAAAGATTTTGATAACAATCGGTCAGCCGGAAGTAGCAGTTTACTCCTGGAAAATTTTAGTTTTTCTTAAATATTTCGCTTAAAACGGAATTTTTGTTAACACACACACACACAATCTGATGTGGGCAACACATGACTTTCTCCATATGTGGGGTATAGATATTTAAATTATTATGAATAGCATTATGAGGCAAAATTATTGTTTCGTATCGTAAAAGAATACAGTCGTCATTATTGCCATAAATTACGTATATTTTGAATGTTTCCAGAATTCACCGCTACGTGGTGCTGGCGCTGTATA
Source organism: Uropetala carovei (assembly GCA_036926305.1). NCBI lineage: Eukaryota > Metazoa > Arthropoda > Insecta > Odonata > Petaluridae > Uropetala > Uropetala carovei. The sequence goes on along the minus strand of JAXCHB010000143.1, from coordinate 8,432,638 downwards.
CTGGTATTATGAAAAAGCAAAATATCTCCGAAATGGATTGCTCTACGAAAATTTGTTTCAAACAAAACTTGGAAGAAATATTATTCTCTACAACTTTGGTCCTTACGAAGATTACCAATAACGATGTTTTAAAGGAGATATTTGGCGTAAACCGGAAAACCGGTTATTTATAAATAATTCCTAAAAAATAACTGCTACGGAAAATTGTTTCAAATGAAAGTTGTAGGAAATTACATTCTCTATAACATTTGTACAGAATTGTATATATATGTATATATATGAGGTTTTAACGGAGAAATATCGCAAAAACCGAATCGGGTTTCGAATAAACCTCGACTTTCGTTTAACCGTTATTGTCCAAAAACTAATAAGTTCTTTGTGTTCATGCTAAAGTGTTATATATGAAGTTTGGTAAGGATACGGTAAGTACTTTTTGAGTTAGAACGCCCACAATCATATACACGCGCGCGCGCACACACACGCACACACACACACACACACAGAGACATCATTCCGAAAATAGTCTAAACGTGTTCTAGGAACCTCAAAACGTGTATTTCCGATGAAATCTCGAAGTCGATTTTTTTCATGATCACAATAGGTACTTTCTAGGGCTGGAAAAAATATTCGGATTATGAATAATCCGGATTTTAGATTTTTGAACTATTTGGATTTTCGGATTTGGAATCCGGATTTTCGGATATTCGGTTTTAAACCAGTGCTGATTTGGATAGTCCGGATTTTGTGGATTTGCGGATAGTCTGTATTTTTCGGATTTGCGGATAGTCCGGGTTCCGGGGATTTGCGGATAGTCGGTGTCGACCGGATTCGAAGTGGAGTCAGAGCGAGTCTGAGAGCCGCATTGCACGGCTTTACTCGCTGCTCCGATTTGTACATACGTTGGTGGAGCGTGGAGCATCAAGTATAGACAGTGAAGTGGTCGAAAGGATAGGGCCATATCGCAGTGCCCGTAGTCACCATGACGTTAGCGCGATCTGCACTGCTGAGGGACAACTCGGGGCAGTCTGGGCCATGCTGTTATTGCTTTATTATTAAATTCAAATACTCCACTACACTGCGTTGGTCGCGTAGTGTGCATTTCGTTAAGTGTTACTTCGTATCGCATAAAAATCGTCTTCCTCTTTATTTACTTCAGAAAATATAATTCAGCGAACGGAAAGGTATTGATCTGGGGGCCGATAGCGGCCCACCAACCGGTGGTTTATAAACGCTGGTACAAAGCAGTAGTTCTCAAAAGAAAACTAATCGCGAACCTGGAAGTTCGTAGTGGGCTATTGGCACACAGAGATATGCTTCAAAATGAAACGTGAAAATCATAAATTCATAAATTTCTTTTATTTTGTCAAAAAATACAATTTTCTTAAAAGTGCAAACTTATATTTGGAAATGCGCTTGATTAATCAGCATCAAAACGATAACGCTCGGAAGAAGCAAATTCAGCTTCCTGTCATCCGTTCTTTATCTTGTCTACCACCGCGACACAAACTGAGCCTCACAACTTAACAAAAAATAAACTCTGCGGATAATAAACTCTAAAACTTTATAACAAATAATAAACTATGTGGAATAATAACAAACTACTAGTAGAAATGCCCGTTGAAATTCAACGGGGAAAATACAGGAATATTTGTATATTAAAGTCTTTTATATTACCCCCAAAATCTCAATGAAAAGATTTAATCTACTACATAGATAGCACCCGTCACAAATGACGGAAAAGTTTGAAAGAAAATAAGATTAATTCTGTTTATTATGTAATATAGAAATTATATAAACAATACATTATTTAAATCCAGCAATTTTTAAACGCAACTTTAAAATAATTTCCTTATACCACAATATTAGATGTTATATGTTTTGTCATGCACTCGTACCTTGATTTAAAATTAAACAAATTCTTGCAGTTTTTTATATAAACATATTTTAATCAAAAATTTCTTTATACACACAATTGTCAATTTCAGATTTCTTCGCAACTACAGTAATTGAATCGAACGATTTGACTCTTGATAGAGCAACATATAATTGTCCATGGCTAAAAATAGGCTTACAATTAGTTAAATACAGGTATATTTTATCGAACGTTAAGGACTAAATAAATTCTTCGCATACGGTATTCAATATAAACAAAGAAATACCTCATTGTAGGGTTACTATCAACAATCAGTAGATAGCAGTTGATAATCCGAATTTTGCGGATTTTCGGATAATCCGGATTTAGCGGATTTGAGGAAAGTCCGGATTTAGCGGATTTTAATTCTCGCGCACGACACTATCCGAACATCCGAATATTCGGATTATGAATATCCTTTTCATGAAAAATCCGGATACTCGGAGTTTTTAAATCCGGATAGTTCCAGGTCTAGTACTTTCCCATTACTTCGTATGGAGAAAGTAATAACACCTAGTTCCCCTAAATATCCTCATTTACCTTTCCTCTTCCGTAAGTTTTTATATATGTAAAGTTGTAGACATGATTTTTTTCTACAAATATTGTTTGAAATAAATTTTCATAGGAGGAATATTTCAGGAGTTATTAAATTTTCTTCGAAATTGACCTTGAGTGGGCAGCTCGCGAGCGTGGTAGTGACGGCAAAGATGAATTTACAATACAATTGAATCGCTAGCGCTGAAGCGTGTAAGTTGAACTGTTCCTATCGCCGTATTTATTTGATTTTAGTTGACTACCTACGTCTGGAGAAAGTCATGTGTTGGACACATCAATTTATTACCGAATGAAATTGGTTCCGATCCCTTCAGCAAAAGTGAGATTTGAATGCAAATTAGTATGTTGCAATAGAGGTCCCGGAACGGGGTTCCAGTGCGTTCCGGCAGAAAAAAGTAATGGTTTATAAACAATATCGCGAAATAGCTTCGTCCTTACGTTGGGTTAAATAAATTGAAGAAACTGTTTCCTTTAATCCAAGTTATTTATTAAATAATTTGGTGGGAAAAGATGGAAACAAGCGAAAGAATCTGCTATGGCTGGGATTCGAACCCGGGTCTTCCACTTGTCGGGGGGATTTTCTACCACTGAACTACCTTAGTAGACAAATTTTCTGGTTTCATGAACAGGAATATTTTTTTAGGTTGGGACTGGGCTAGCTATGCTAGTATTAACCAACCCCAACGGATGTCCTCAATGAGATACGTCGTAGAAAACCTCTACCCTCTCAAATGGTGAGAATGCCTATGTTATAAATTGATGGAGTGGATGAACCGAAGTTTCTTCTGCGACAGGCGTAAGCTGTATTGATGGGAAATGTGGAAACAATTTGGAAAAATATCTTATGTCATAACATGTTTTCTTCGTCAGATAAATATAAATATATAAATTAAAGCAAGTTTACTATCCTTTCATTCAATACTTTAATTAAATGTAATGCAAGCAAGAAATAAGATATGTTTGCGACAACGTCCGTAAACGACGAGCAGAGGAAACACATGAGTGTAGCTAATAAAATGGAAATTTTACTTAGGGAATTTTAAGAGTTGATATTAGACAAAGTTACCATACATAAGACTTTATTGAGTTTGGCTAAAATTAAGAAAACGACTCACAGGACAAATACTTGGCAATGAATTTTCTGGAGTATGGATTCTGGAGAGCAAAATCACATTAGTGGAAAGAATAAAACGATTTGGGTCATCAGTGAGAGAAATAATATGAATAAGGTGAAAGGCTGAAGACCAAAATAAGCGGTTTTCCTTTTCTCCCATCTAACACCCTGTAGCAACCAAGCGTTTCACCGTCCGCGCGCGCTCGCACACACACACTTACCAAGAGAATTATAGATGTTTTAATAATAATTCACTGCGAGAACGAAGATATGTACTTATAAAAGTTAGGCATTCGAGACAGCACGATTACATTCGTAAAACAGACGTTATCTCATCGTTAAAATCCTATCTCCTCAATTTAAAATAAAATCATGACTTTCTCCATATTTGGGGTATAGTTATTTAAATTATTATGAATTGCATTATGAAGCAAAAATTATCATTTCGTATCGTAAAAGAATACAGTCGTTCTTACTGCCTTAAATTACGTATATTTTGAACATGTTTACAGAATTCACCGCTACATGCTATTGGCGCTGTATAGTACTCGAAATTAAGAAAAAGTTGAATATCTCCGAAATGGATGGTTCTACGAAAATTTGTTTCAAACAAAACCTGGAAGAGATATTATTCTCCACAAATTTGGTCCTCACGAAGATTACCAATAAGGAAGTTTTTAAGTAGATATTTGACGGAAACAGAAAAAATCGATTATTTATAAATAATTCCTAAACAATAACTGCTATGGAAAATTGTTTCAAATGAAAGTTGTAGGAAATTACATTCTCTATAACGTTTGTATAGAATTGTATATAAAATAATGATGTTTTAACAGAGAAATATCGCAAAAACCGAATCGGGTTTCGAATAAACCTCGACTTCCGGTTAACCGATATTTTCAAAAAACTAACCAGTTCTTTGTGCTCATGCTAAAGTGTTATATATGAAATTTGGTATTAATATGACAAGTATTTTTTGAGTTAGAGCGCCCACAATCACATACACACACATCATTCCGAAAATAGTCTAAACGTGTTCTAGGGAACTCAAAACGTGTATTTTCGTTAAAATCTCGAAGTCGATTTTTTTCGTGATCACAATACTTTCCCATTACTTCGAATGGAGAAAGTAAAAACGCATTCAGGGGATTCAAACATTTGAAGTTAATCGAAGGATAGATCGTCGCTATTGAAAATAATTTCTCCCGAGAAGACGAGGATCAACAAAAGAGAATCGACACCAGCATCGGAACTGCGCTGAATTGGTGGAGGGATTCGCTTCGAGGAAAGAGTAGCACCAACAGGAGAGGGGGTTAGTGAATGGGGGAGAGGTACAAAGTTCTCATTCGGGATCCCTTGGATTTTTGTAGCGCCTCTCAGATTGTCTGCGGGACGACCTTTCACTCGACTACGTCCTTAAGCGCTGGGAAGATAGCAGTGGGAGTGGGGAATGTGCAGAGGAGAGAGAGAGAGAGAGATTGCCTCTCAACAGAAGATAACCCACACAGGGGTCGATCTCGAGGAAGAACGGAGGCACGCAGTTTATTGTAACGAGATAATAAATCAATGTTATCCATTTAATTTGAGTGTTTGAATGGTGAAAATGAGGACAAATTATAAATAACACTTGGTTAAATAGTAATAACATTTTAAATTTACTTAGGAGATTATAAAATCGAAGACGCACATAAAGGGGTAAACACTAAATGGGGTAAAATTTTATTTCTTTAATTTTCTGAAAACCTGGATATAATTCTGGAAAAATCGTCTAGAAATACTCATGCTGAAGGAAAAGCTCGCAAACTCTGGTGCGTCTTATGCATTCAACTTCTTATTGTTAATCGGGGGATATTTAATTAATACAAATATGACCTCAATTCATCTATAAATGTTTTAAGTATAAATTCTTTCAATATTATTCTGCCGTTGACACGAACAAAAAAATGCTTGTAATTTTTTCGGTTATCACTAGCATATGATTTCTTGGGACCTGTTTGAATCCCTACATTATTTCTGTTTATACGTTATCTTTATCGTTTCATTGCTGTTAACCTGGGTAAGGCTAATAAAATTTATCAAATCTAGAAACAAAATGAAGTGTTCGATTGTTCTAAGTGCCAAGAAGATCTACAAGGTTCTTATAAAGTTTGATATATGTTTTCATCGAAATGCTTATATATATATATGGAATTCTTGAGAGCAATTTAATTTTTTATCGAAGAGCGTACGTACCATATCATGCGCATCTTTGGAATTTGGAAGGGCTGATGCAATAAACGAATGCGCATATTCCTTGTTTATTTCATCGTTAGCTTTTATTTTCATATCTAACTTAAGGCTTACCACAATAACACTAGAAGCACGGATTCTTTTTTAACAAATAAATTGATGTGTCCAACACATGACTTTCTCCATACGTAAGTTGTCAACTTAAATCAAAAAAATACGGCGATAGGAACAGTTCAACTTACACACTTCAGTGCTAATGATTCAATTGTTTTCACTATCACGTGCGCGAGGTGCCCACTAAAGGTCAATTTCGAAGAAAATGGAATAACTCTTGAAATATTCCTCATATGAAATTCATTTCAAACAAGATTTGTAGAAAAAAATAATATCTACAACCTATATATATATATATATATATATATATATATATATATATATATATATATATGAAATTACATTCGCTATAACGTTTGCATAGAATTGTATATACAATAATGAGGTTTTAACGGAGAAATATCGCAAAAACCGAATCGGGTTTCGAATAAACCTCGACTTCCGGTTAACCGGTATTGTCCAAAAACTAATCAGTCCTTTATGCTCATACTAAAGTGTTATATATGAGGTTTAGTAACGATATGGCAGGTACTTTTTGAGTTAGAGCGCCCACAATCACATACACACACGCGCGCGCGCACACACACAGACATCATTCCGAAAATAGTCTAAACGTCTTCTAGGGACCTCAAAACGTGTTTTTCCGTTGAGATCTCGAAGTCGATTTTTTTCTTGATCACAATACTTTCCCATTACTACGTATGGAGAAAGTAATAAGAAATGAAGCTGGATTTGGCGAAAGTAATATGATAGGAAATAAAATTATCGTTATATTTGAATGCAATAGGCTCGGAAACGGATTGTTACAAGCAAATATGATTAATTGTTAAGAAAAGCAAATTGTAATTTAAAGAGTATCTACTATATATTTTAAAGAGTTTGTATGTTGTGCTGTAGTAGCTGCACTAAATCAGTTGAAATTCAATGGGAAATTCTGTTAGTGATATATACTAAAAATTTCATAAAAATGAGTGAAAAACATGAAGCATCTATAGCGGAGACATACATGAATTTGAATAAAATATTTTTTAGTTCATGCCCATGCTTTTGGCCAGAATGTCATAATTTCCCTTTATAATGTGTTGAATATTTAAATTTCGGAGCCGCTATATCTTAAATAATTAATATACTGTTATATTTAGGAAATTGGATGCTACATATTTCTAGGATGTATTGCTCGAAGAAGACTCTCCTAAACATCATATTTTATAATATGTACAATGCTCATAGCTGCTTTCGGTGACTACTTAAGTAGCATATAACGCATTTTTATTTATTTTAGCCTAACTGGAATGCTAATTTTTCTTAATTTATAAATGTCAAGCAGAAGGGATGCGAATATCGACGGGGGCCCAAAGATATTAATATTTATAATAATAAAGAACGATTTACGGGGTCTCAGTTAAATATTATTACTTTTTCAGTGTTTTTAATTGGAAATAAGTTTTGCAGGAGATTTTTAGGAAAGGTTTTTGCAAAATTTACTCTCGGTACTTGAATAATTGAGATCTCGAAACTTCGGGAGCCTCAGTTATTCGGGGGGTCCAGATGCTTCGGATTCACCGCAACTCCATTTTGGCCGACCCTGATGTCATGAAATAGAATTGTTAAAAATTCCGAAAGATATAAAGAGAGACATTTTATATTGCGGTTTTTTCGGTTTACATAATTCACTTCCTTAAAAATCGGTCAATAATAATTTTAAGGACACAAAAATAATGAAACTGTTAAAATGGAAAATTTTTAACTTTTACGTAACAAAAATAAATACACCATTCGAAATACAGTTAGATATAATATATAAGTGATGTGGAATTAAATAAATAACTAAATTTAAAAGAGCCATTAATAAAAATTACAGTTTAGAGTCGGCGATACAAACGTACGAATAAAAGAAAAAGTAAATTTCGAGTCCTATGGTTAAAAAAGTAAAATGAATAGAGAAACCTCCTAATAACCATAGAAAGGAAGTACAGGCGACTCCCGAGATTCGACAGGGATGCGGTCCTGAAAACGTGGTCGAATCTCGAACAGTCGAATGTCGAATCAGTACAAATTCAAACAATTACAGCTGATGTCTAGACTGAAACTAAACATCTCGTGGTCGGGCGGGCCGAAAATTACTTCGCGTAAAGTAGTTTGTAATTCGACCGATCGATAGGCTGGGTCGATTCGACCGGTCGAATTCTCAAGTTGGTCGAATCTCGGGAGTCGCCTGTACTCGTGTGATTTTTTGCTTGTGTGTATTTGTACGTGTGTGAACAAATGGGCCCCTGGCGTTGGAGTAATTCCTCCTAAACCCGGAGTGTGTGAGATTGCGTTTGGTCCCTGGCGTCGAGTAAATTCCTCTAACCAGTGTGTATGTGAGTGGTTTCCTTTTTAAAAACATTTATATGGTTATTAGCTTTCTCCATTCATCTTACATACGGATAAATTTCACGAAAGTAAATTATCGAGTATTTAATATAATTAACAAGTGAGAAATTTATTATATAAAGAGCATTCAAGTTTTAAAATAGGTTTTTTTATCCGAAATCGACTCATGTAAATGAACAAAGACTTGTTTGTTATTTGCGCGGAACTTCGCTTATGTATTCCGTATTGTAACGAAAAATAGAAGAGTATTACTGCTTCGTTAGAGAAACAACGGAAACAGAAAAACACAGGATTCTCTCGTTTCCTTTTTTGGATAAAATGTGAACAATAGAAATCAAAGTCTATTGACCTTTGAACTTCCAAAATAATATTTATAGTGGCTTCTTCTCAACATTCTTTTGATTCTTGATTTTTATTTCATTTCTACCTTTTCATTATGAAAATATTTTTACTTGATCAGAAATGCGTCCAAGCGTCCCTATTCTTAACTATTTTTCCTATTAATGTCAAAGAGCTCGGATTAGTTAAACGGGCAGTCATGTGAGGAATATTGTGAGTTATGAGTGCCTATGAGCCAAACCATGGAAAACAAAATGTATAAATTTTACATGCAGTTATCGGTGTTTACGCAATGCTCTGACTCGAATGCGGCAGAACTAAAGAAGTAATATTCAGGTACCGGAAGAAGATTAGTTCCGAAAATAGGATAAAATGGATCCCGATACCAAATCAATATAGAGAAAATGAGTGCGTGAAAACATTTTCATAGGGTGTACACTCTATTCGTTAGAATGGTGAAGTAACTATTGAGAGTAGGATGAGTAGAATTTGAGGAACCTAAACCGACACATATTATGCTTACAAGGTGCCATATAAGCTTACAAAATCACAAAATATGAGTACACAATAGAATATATCAGGAAATGAAAGAAAACAAAAATTTTAGTTCCATTTTACACGGCTTACCGAACTTTATGGTCAGTACAGAAAATTTTCAGAATTTAAATGTTTATGGATGATTATCACTTTTAAACGTATTTTCCATCAAATTTTCAAAATTTCCCGTCTCCAAAACATAGAGCCTTCGTTCAGGTGCCTGTTGTCAGTTCCAATGACATAACCGAAGAAGCCGAATCTCGTTTGCTCAGTGATGGCAGCAGGTATTAGTGCCTTCACATTTGGCTCCTTTTCGTAGTTTTTGTTCGCTTTCCGCGGATTTCAGAAAACCCTTTTACTGGTAGAGCGTAGTTCTATATTCCATTAGGTTTCGAAATTCCTGCGACTTTCTGCGAGGTTTCTGAGTCCCAGTGTCTCTATTAGGTGAAACCTGAGGATGATGGTAATTTAAAAATGCACACGCAAAAGCTGTTTCGCGCTTCAATGTAATATTTTCCCTTTTAGGAAAAATTTTTCTTACGACCAAAATTGAATGAAACGTTTAAAAAAATAACTTCAACGATAATAAGCGACATTTGTGTGTTCTACTCTTTATATATATATATATATATATATATATATATATATATATATATATACTACGGAAGAGGAAAGGTAAGTAAGGATATTTAGGGCAACTAGGTGTTGAAGGAAATCCAGTGAACACTTACCGGAAGTAGAACCTCTGGGGTGTTGGAGAGACACATTTGTAGAGGTTAGAACTTTCGGGATGATCTCTTCGTCAACACCTAGTTGCCCTATATATATATATATATATATATATATATATATCCTATGTCGAATCTGTAAGAGATTTAATTTGTAAGTATAAATCACAGGAATTCCGCCGCGCATAAAATTCGCTTCCATACGCTTTGGACTGGATAGGCGGTGCTAAGAAAATGACTCGCTAAACCTTTTGCGAGCCCCGCACCCTCACAGCGATCCATGGTAATCCCGCACCCAACCAAAATTTGTTCAGTGGTTATTAATTTGAATTTTTTTTATGTTTAACGAATTCTTAAACGTATAGTATTTAAAATAAAATATATTTATTACAAACTACATTTTAAACTCAACCTTTCCTCAATTCAAGACACAATAAGATTGTAATACAGGTGAGGCGATGGTTAGGCGCCTCACGAAAGTGGCTACAGCATTTAATTACAATGGAATCCTATTCAACAATTTCATAATAGTTTTCAAGATTGTTTCTTTTTAAACAATTTTTAATGCTGTATTCATCTTGAACTTCAAAATAACCTCTCTGTAGCGGATTATCTCAGCCTTCTCATGCAAAGTAGGACCGAGAGAATGACTTTGTCATAAGCGTAATTAAAGGCGGAAAAATATAGCGACAGTATGTCTGGGCACGGCAGTTTAAATCGCTTTGTAAACAGACCTCGAATATTGATTACGGTTTGTTATTTCAAGGAAACGAATGTTTTTCAGTATCTCGCTATATATCTAATAAGAAACGTGGACGCATGAATATACACGCTACGACGGCAGCTGGTTAGTAAGGGTGGTTCAAAATGTCTTATCTAAAAAAAAAAGTAAATAAAAAAGTCAAATTGCAAGATGTTCCCAACGCACACCCTGGACCCCTTCCCGCAGCCTCTGGACCATCTTCCCGCACCACCGGTTAAGAACCCCTGCGCTAAACCAATGACGCCATATGAATTTTATACGCAATTGAAATGGAGACGTGCATTTCCGGTTGCCTATACATATTCGAGGAGCAAATCTCACGTCTCCCCATTCCATGTGTTGACGTAGGATCCAGTAAACAAGTTAGCTGACCTTTGATTCGAAGACCACCCTGATTGCGCAAACATCCATTATTATGATATCGTCTGAAAAGCGGTTTAGTTTTGGTATTAATATTCCTTAAACGAGATTCATTAATGTTCAGTCATGGAAACGCGATGCTTACTGTTTTAATAATTAATTTATAAATTACAGCAGCAAATTAATCGAAATGTTATTGGATGCAGAAAATTTACGTAAATTAATATCCAAAGTAGTAATTCATAAACGTATTTTATCTTCATACTTGCTTTCCTTTTATCCTTTTAGTTTTGCGCGAAACGAATTTTTATTTTGAAAAACATTCATCAGCCGAAATAAAATCTTTTTATAGCCTGAATAAAAATTCAGTAATTGGGAGAGATAAAATAAAAATATATTGGGATAAATGTCATTATTTCCTGGATTAAGCTTTCAAAGGAATGGATACAGCCGAAACACATTCAACGAGAAACATTCCTCCGGTTAACATAATATTATTTCTAATTGACAGTGTTAAAAGAACTCTATGGAGCTAAATGAATGTCTACCTTCTGAGGGAGTAAATAGAATATCATACAAAAGATATTCAAACAAGTAAATTCAAAAAAGACTAAAAAGAGTTCAGAATGGATTTATAGAAATTTAGTACTTGAAGGAGTTTATTAACAGACCTAATTCAAATAATGCAAATAAATAAATAAAGCAAACAATGAGTATTTAAAATCGAAAGTTTGCTTGGTGAACGAAGAATCCATAAAATACAATTCGCAAAAGTGGAAAGGAATATATTTTGTCGAAGTAGTATTCATGTGAATTATCTACGATATACATTTTTCATCAATTTCTATAGAGCGGTTAAAACTGCAATAAAAACTATATGGTATAAAATGTACATTATTTTCAGATGTACAATTTTTTTGTAAACATAATTTATCGACTCTGCGTATGGTTAACGATATACGGGCAAAGGTTTATTCAAGTCCCAAGGAAAGATCATTGGCCAATACGAGCAAAAATGAATTCTGTTCTGCCACTAATAGCGTAGATGTCTCAATTCAAATCCTGTAAAAATTATCCAAATGGTTTTTGAAGTGAAAGATACGGACGGGCGGACACAACCTGCCGCACATTAGGTCATTTAATGAAAAGAACGCATAACATAGTATTTTTTTCTGTGAAATAATCATCTATTCTAAGATATAACTGGCGGAATAAATAATGAGGAGGGAGTACTATTCTTTCTCAATCCTGGACGTTGCATGCAATTCAGAAATTAACTGAACCATCGAGGTTAACTTATGGTTGAAATCGAATTGATGATCTTAATCTTTGATAGTTGTTTAGAATCGGAGAGCGGCAAAACTACCATAATAGAAGGCTTCTTAGTAGATAAATTGCGCAAAGAAAGTTTCGTATCTCATGAAAGATGATGCAATACCTTAGGTTTACGATCTTCGTTTGTGCATATTTAAATTATTAACCTCCAAGTCGCCAATAGGGATTGGCAGGGGGTACAATTTCACCAAACATACATTATAGGTTCTATTGGCCTGTCTAATCGCGTCCGGGAAAATGATCTGTAGTGTTTCTCGATTATAACGACTATTTCGGCGAATTTTCTGGTACAATGTGATCTAGCTTTACGCTCTTTAGAAACAGTAGGCACAACTATGTCGCGCACATCAATAAATTCACGTCTATTAAAATTCCCGAATAGTTTCAACTTGTAATCCTACACTCATATTATTCAAAAACTCTGATACGTTTTCGTCGTAATAGATACGAATCGAACTGCTCTACGCTGAACCATTTAGATGTAAATAGATAGACTTTCCTCGTAAGGTACCCAGATTGCGCAACAGTATTTAGCGATAGGACGGATTATTGAATGGTAAAATGTTATATATATATATATATATATCGAAGTCAAGATGTCAATCCTTGCACCGGTTCTCCTTGGAGCGAAGATCGCCTTGCAGGACTGTCTGGACTTTTCTTGAATTGATTTATCTATACACAAGGGTACCGCCCGCGTAGTCTCGCCTTAGTATTTATGTTATATATCAAATATACTCGGAATAACAGCGGCCCAATCACACCCTTGTAGCACTCAACAAGCCATTTTAATTACTCCGTCAAGAAATATCTCTGGGTTCTATCTGAGAGGAACTGAGTTTACAATTATCTCGTCAATTGAGTATACTATAAATTTTTTAAATATTTCCGCATGGGAAATGATGTCCAGACTTTCCTAAAATCCAAAAATACTCTTTTCCGTCATATGCTGCTCTCAAAATATCGCGACTGAGTAGAGCTGAGTCTTGTGTGACCTACCTCTACATACTCCATAATCTGACTACAGTAGGACATCGATAACCGTCGTTAATTGGTTCCTGGAAACTCCGACGATTAGCGAAACGACGGTAGTGGAAACAGATTTTACCATAGGAACAATGCCATAGGTCGATAATTCGTTCAAAAATATCTTACTCGCATCATATAAAACTGAATTTTTAGCCCTCAGTTTGCTGGAAATTTTAGACTCTGCGTCATTTTCATTCATTCACTTCTAGTTTTATTTGAAGGAATGTCACATTTATGGACCTTTAAGCAGAATTGCCACTATCACTGCGTTTTAGAACCATTTTTATCACTTGAGGTTTAATAAGATACAAAATATTTAAGAAATATGTTAACTGTTAACAAATGAGTTGGCAGTTGTACTGCAGCAATCCGCAAAGGAATGTTTTGCTGTTTGATTCTTATATTTGAAGGCAAGGTTCTAAATTCTATAGTGTTTGTTTAACAGTTAACACGAAATTTTTTCACTCTAACACGATCGACTAAATGTTCTCCGAGAACAGCCGCAGCGCACCGATTCATAGTTTTCAAAACTTTTTTCATTTATTTTAATTAACCATAAAATATTATTTTCCATGTAGTTCTTTTTAACGCTGTTTTTGATATTTTTCTCAAAGATATTTCTATGATTGAATTCCAACGTGATTTTTAATATTAAAATGTTAACCCTAAAAAGATAATTCTAACTTGACTTCCACGCATATGGCGCCTAATAATCTCAAAATAACTTACGGTTTAACTATAATCCATTGGCCATTTCCGATGCGACTCACCGAAGAGTTCACTGCCACCAATGCGGCCCACCAAGCAGAAAAGGTTGCCCACCACTGTGATAGCAATCTTTCTATCTCAGTCACAGTGCAACCGTCATCTTATTCGTTTGTCTGCTTCATTCAAAAATGGCGACGGAACTTTTTCTTTTTTTTTGTATTATTTGGCGACAAACGACGGTTGATAGAAACAACGATTATCGATGGCGACGGTTATCGAGATCCTACTGTAATTAAATTTTAAGTAAAATTAAAAATGAACACAGTGATAGTTGTTAGCAAGGCACTAGTTTAACAAAAGTAAAAATAGACTGAGGGTTTCAACAAATGATCGTCGTTGTCAGGTGCCAAGTATTCATGTAACAGAATTAAATATTCGTCGGGAAGAGGCGAAGTGAAGAAGGGTGATTTGAATTTGAGCTATTTATACACAGTAGCACTACTGTTACAATATAGTGAACGTTGAGGAGGGTAATTATCGGTACGGAAGATTTGAAGGGCTAAGGGGGAAGGGTATAGGGCAAGGGTCAGAAGCGTTTTTTCGTTGGGTGCCACTCATTATCAATATTCATAATCCGTGACATTCCGCGCGTGCCACCTCTAAATTATTTTTTCGTAACGCTCGTAAAAAGAGATTATTATATTATAAGGCATCCTTAATATAATTAGCTATAATTGAAATTTTTACGTATTTTAAAAGATTCTTCTCTGAAATATCGTGTCATGTGGAATCTCTGCACTTGCCACATTTTGGCGCACGTGGCATAGTTTGCCGGCACCTGGTGTAGGATATCGGTAACGGTAAGTGGAATAGGTCCAAAGAAGGAGGGGTTCAGAAAAGGGGTAAGAAATGAATTCAACTTTAAAAGTCTGGAGATAAACTACGAAATTAAAACGAAGGAGCCATCGCTTGCAGCATTGACCCAATCTCCTGCGAGAACTGAAGTTCGTTTTACAATATATGCACTGAAACCATTGCATTCCAATTGTTATATGTACTATGGATTTACAATTAGACTATTTGTCCGTTTTATCTTTATCATTGCGAAGTAACGTGCGTAAATTAATTTTATTATGCTCCAAAAGCGATTCCACTTTAATACACACGCACGTGTAAACACATGTATGGCGAGGCATGTATAATATGTTTTTCGCATAGGCTTTTGCCCCAAAGTAAATACCTCTCGTTAACTAAAATATAAATAAACAAGAAGTCCAGGCCAGGAGTAATACAGGCTAGTTTCCCAACGTTCTTTCTTTTAGCTTTATAATTTTTTACGTCATAAAATACTATTCATGCACTCGGATCAAAAGTCCATGGTTGAATTGTAGTCGAGTGATAAATCCCACAGACCCATTTGTGCGCTCGTCTATGCTCAAACCGACTTCGTCAATGATCGTCTCCATGGTAACAATTCAATAAAATGCGATTTAAAAAGACCAACAACTCTATAGTTTACTAGAGATTCAAGGAAAGATGATCGATTATCAAAGTTTTGTGAAAAGTATTATAAACTACATTATTTTTCTCTAAGAACAGTACAAATCCTGCTCCGATATCACAATTCTAATATATTTTAAAGTAGATACCAAAGAAAAAACTCTACACGTTCTTATATAAAGTCCTGGAATCGAACTCGAGGCATCAATTTTCACTAAATAAGATATGGCCACGAGGTCGGCCCTGATAGCACGAGACTCATACTGAGTTTCTTGAACATCGGCCCATCGATGCAAAAGTTGTTAGTGGCGGATGACATGACCATTTCATAAAGCTATGTATCTTTCGGAAACCAGCCTAAAAATTGGCCATAGTGACATTCCGAATCAAAATTCTCCTCTAATTAATAAACCGAGACTTCACTTTGTGGTATTTCCTCATGACACAGATAAAAGTTAACTATGTAAATTCCACGAACATTTTCGTGGAAGATACATAGTTTATTTATATTTGTGTCAAATTTCTCCTGTTGCAATTTAAAAGTCTATCGAAAACTTTTGATTTACTTAAATTTTCCCTAAACTCACTAAATGGGTATGGTGCATTAATTAATGTTAATTATTTGTAGTTAATTAAATAAAATTGAGAATGTACAGTCGATTAAAATGATCCATTTCTAATATCTTTATATTGAAATCGCTTCCGATAAATTCACGACTGATGACGCACGTTAAAAAACATATGGCGCTCGGTTCGAGGGCAGTTTCCATGAAAAAGTATCGTTCAAGGAAGAGAAGTTCAAAGTTCGCCAAGAAAAATCCAATGAACAAATTAAATGAACATTTTCTCATGTTAGTTTCTTCCGAGAGGCTTTTATCTAACAATAAGAGAGAGCGAGAGAAAGTTTACTTCCATAATTGGTGAATAGGATTGATCCCTCATGCAAATACCAAAGTCCAGCAAATCGTATTAAAATATGTGAATTCGAAGACCAGCAAAATTTTTAAAAATTACTGGCATCACTCGTCGGACAAACAAACGGCAGGTTACCAATAATATCCCTTGTAAAATTATAAAAACAAAAGAATGAGTTCTAAACTGCAATTGCCGACATCAAGTTATGTGATTAGTCCAACCACAGAAAAGGAAAATGAAATCCCGAAATTATTATACGTTGTGAGGGAAATAAATCTCTAGCAATAATATCAGCGTTAAGGGGACAGTGACATATGTGGAAATTTCTCCCGTCTCCTCTTTCAGCCGCTTCGTCTTAATCTCTTTCGAATTCCCCATTCAAGTCTCCACCCCAGATTCTTCCCCCATCCGCGACGTACCACCTTTGACATGCCCTTCCAGAACCCTCCCCCCCCCCTCCCCACTCCCCTCCTCATCCTCTGTCCGGCTCCCCCAAACACGCTGCTCCACATGAACTCTGCACTAGAGTCCATTTTCCCCACCAATGACTCAATCACTCTATCCAACTTGTGCGCAATCTACTCGTAGCATCTTTCTTAATGTTGACTGCGTCTTTTCAAACGCCCTGCCGTGCCAGACTATGGAGTCCGACTGCACCGGTAAACATCCTCCGGCGCTGTTCTATTCTGCACCCTATCTCTCGGAGAGATTCTCGTACATTGGAATGATCGACTTCTCGTCTTTCACAAAACAATACGATAAAAAATGCGCCAATTAATAAAATGGGCGAACACTGTCTATCTAACTGGTAATCTAGACAGCTCCCATTACTACAAGAAGATTGGTAAAAGGAATTACGCATTTCGGCCAGGCGCGCACCCAGGATTTTCTCTTGGTGGGGGGCCTCAACTATAGGATTATTCCAACCCAATCCAACCCTACCCTACCCCCACCTCCTGGCAGCGGTCCCGAGTGCGGCCGAAATCTCACTCGCCAAGTCATTTGAAAACGGGCACAATCCTCAAAAATTCTTTCTTTCCTCAAAAGGGCTTTTAAATTTCTTAGAATTATCTTTCTTCAAAATTCCCTCTTCGCGTCGTTCCCAGGCGATTTGTCCCCTCCATCTGGAAACTACGGATCCAAGATTGTTTCGTTTTACCCCTTAACATGGAGAACAAAGGAAGATTGAAGTGACCTTTTTCTTATTCAGTGCAGGGTGCCTTCCGGTTACTATTTCGTTGGTTTACGGGACGACTGTAGTGAAGTGAGAATAAGGGGAGTGCAAGGAGAGAAAATAGAAAGACAAAAAAGTCATACTTCGACAATGTGCAAAAGGAAAACGGATGAAAAACATTTACTCGATCACCGGCATTTATGACCGCCTTTCTGCCGTGATTCTCACGCACGCGCTTGCAGTGTCCACAACGAATTGGTTCCATGGAATAGGTGGCCTATGTTGAGCTCACTGTGGGCTTCTAAAATACACGGGGAGATCGCTTGTTGCTAGAGCCCGCCTTGATTCGCGTGAAGTAAACGCGCGCAATTCAAGAAATATCCTTATAATGGTTATAAAGTATTTGCTGAGAGAAATATTACAAAATTTACGAAATAAAAAAGCATATTTGCTGAGTACCAAGGCATTTGGTTAATTCACACTCCCGAGATTAAGGTTCTTATGGAAGAACCTGTAGAGCTTTAGGGGGGGGGGGCTAAAGCCCGTCAGCCCCCCCCCCCCCCTCCCCCTGGGTGCGCGCCTGATTTCGGCTAAAAAAAGTAATTTATTGGCGGCAAACCTCAGATATGAAATTGTAAAAAATATTTCTTTTTTAGAATCTAGCGCCGCTGAACCTGAGGACGACTGATTTTCAGCAGAAATGCGCATTGATTTTTTTCAAACTTCTTCTGTCTATTGGAGATGCCTAACTATCAACTGGGTTCTAGTCTTAAGCCTAGCTCAAGAATAAGTTTTAAGCATTCCGCATTATAAAGGAATTAATTCTAAACAGCTTTAATTTACATTTTGTTTTTATTTTCTCCTTATGTTGTATAAGAGAAAGTACTGTTTTCGTGAAAGTAATCGATTTCGAGATTTCAACGAAAAACAGGTTTTGACTAACGTATTTTCTCGATGATGTCTGTGTCTGTACATGAATTTTGTGGGCCCTCTAACTCTAAATGTATTTGCCAATTTAGTACTAAATTTCAAATACAGTATTGTCATCATAGGGGCAAGAGTTGATTAGTTTTTAAACAATATAGATCAACCGGAAGTGAAGGTTTAAATCTGTCGTTTTTCCTTTGGCCATCATTTTTAAACAAAGATGAAATTATAAAGTATACAATTCATTACGTCAGCATAGATTTACAGAATTTTACATCCTATTTAGTAAATTTCAAATTTATATACAGGTAGTTACAAAAATTCGTCCCATCCCAAAATCCTGTAACCATCATAATAGTGTTTCTAAACATTTAAGATTGAGAAAATGGTAAGAATTAATTCTTGCGCCTCAGAGCCTCGGCGCCTCATTCAACTTCCCTTATTTATATATCTACTACTATATATATTATAGATATAATCATTATATGATAAATTATATTAGTTGAAATTGAAATCTTCCATTCGTATTTGTCTGAAAGCCCATATTATATTATAAAACCGTAATGGTCATCATGATGCATAACGCTCTAATTTCGTGAATAACTCGATTAGAAATAAACTTAGAAGCCTGAAATTTCTCAGGATGTCAATGTTGATGAATCTTTACGTTATGACTCAAAAATTTCGAAAAATGTCAAGGGTTCGACTCCAGACGATGAATGTCGTTTCCCATAAGATAACACGTAAAAATCACATTTTTGGTTTGAAGGCTTTCATTATTTTACTTTTTAAATATCTTTAACCTAGCAGAAATACCCGGCGTTGCCCGGGGAAATTTGATTCAAATCTGATCGGAATTCTAGATGATACATGGCATTTAAGAATTCACTCGGCCGCCGTTTTGAATAAAAGGGGAAGAGAGAATCAAAAACCACGTATGAATTATTTCTGGGAGCCCTCCACAATCGTACCAAATTTGATTCATATCAATAGTAGGACTTGGGAAAATACGCGTAGTTTAATGTTTATATCGACCGCCATTTTGAATGAAGCGGACAGACAAACACTAAAACCCCGCGTCGACCTTCCCCTTAGTACCCCATACTATCCTGCCAAATTTTGTTGGAATGGGTTGATTATGGGCGTACATAAAGGAGCAGACAGAAAATGGGCTGCCATTAGCATTAGCATATGAAGTTATTTTGCTTTTTGTACAATTAATATAAAATATTTGTGATTAAAAAGTAGCCTACGGCCTTCCTATTTGTGAAGAAAGTATCTGTTGAAAGTTTGTTTACTCTAGCTTTAACGGTGTGGAAATGTATAGATACACAAATAAACAAACAAAGAAACTTTCATAAATATATAGGAGATTAAGTTATCGACACGAAATTTGCGCTAAAACACGCCAAAATGAATGAGGATTCTTATTCTTACCGTCGAATACTCAGTCTCATTCGAATTCGCTCAAATTTTGAATTTATACTCGAGTTTCGGTAATTTTTTAACATTTCAATAATAGGATTCCATGGTTACCAGTATTGTTGTCCTCGGTAATTTCCGTGCATCTCACTAGATATTAATTTTACGTTGACGTCTGTCAGTATTTGCGTCTCCCCCCTCCCCCTGTATCTCGAGAACCGTTTGTCATAGAGATATGGGGTAAACTGCGTGTTGTTTCTACAAACTAGGAGGTCCATATAAAAATATTTTCATTTTCATAAAGCCCAGGATTCGAATCCAGGAGACAATTATATTTCCCCATACGTTTACACGGGATTTTTCGATTTTTCAGAGTGCAAGGTTTTTTTCCTTCATTCACCAAAATACGTAAATATACTTTGTATTTTAAGTCAATGTCTTCTATTTGAATGTCAGCGTCCATATCATTAATACTTTCTTCTGATATTAGAGACGGGTTCGTAAAAAGTGCAATATTACTTTCCTTCCTCGCAAACTCGTTGAAATGGGATTCAAAGACGTCCTTAAAGTATACTTGAATTTTTTCAATGTATTTGTCATAGCCAGCTTGAATTATCTCACTATGCATTTTTAAGTGTTCAAAGTTATCCTATCTCTTCTGTCGTAGTTGCGAGGCCAACATATGAAGTTTAATTTTAAGCAAAATAATATATTTTTAAAGATGGGCAGATAATTTACCTTTACCTTGAAATTTCATATTTAAGATATTAAGAAGTCTATAAATATCCGCTAAAAAAGCTAAATAACTTAATCACTCGCTATATTGGAGATTTCGTCTTTCCTCAGAGAGTTCATCCTGCGTATTAAGCAAGCAAAAGCGGTATAACACCTTCCCTCTGGAGAGCCAACGTACCTTAGCATGGAGATCGCTATACTCTTCTTCTAACTTTTCGCATTTTCCCTTAAATTGGCGATGATACACTCCTTTTGCTCTAACTTTACTCACGCACTTTACCACGGTGAACATGGCGCTTGTATATTATACAAGTTTTCTAGAATGCATAATGAGTTAAGCTGAGAGTGATAGTAGCTGAGACAGATAAAATAAGCATCATCATAAGTAAAACAGCGCTGTCGATTCGACGGCAAGGCACGCGAAGGCAACTCCATCGATTTGACGGTTAGGTAAGTCGATAGGTTAATAAAACTAAAAAATGAAAATTGTTTGAACGCTCCGCGGACTACCTGAAATCGAATCGCTGGCCACAGGCTGCGCACCACTGGTTTAGGAGTTAGCGCGTCAGACAGACAAACTAGCGGACCTCCACAAGAAAACGTGCACAACGAGAAATAATACTAAATCTAATGGTGGGGAAAATAAGTCTATATCTGCTTTTAGGAAGCGTTAGCGCATCAGACCGACAGACGGACAAACTTAACGCACAAGAGAATATTATATATTATTTTAAAAAAGCTAAAAATTATTAAATAAGGATTTTTAGTCCAATTTGTTAAAATTAAAAAGGTATCGTATTACTCATCATCCAATCTATAGCTCTGATAAGCACTATAAAGAAAACTCTAACGTTTAATTATGCTCAACTCACGCTTCAGTCTTTAAGCTCTTTTTTTTTAAATCGTTGATCTACGGTACGCATTAATAAAAAAGTGATAATACATATTTTTGTTCAGTATAAAAAAAAATAAAAATCAGCAAAACCAATAATCACCCGTACATTATAGTCGGCAGCTTGGTCTATATCCTACAGAACTACAACACAGCGATGGATCGAAAGTGGTGACAAAATTATTTAAGAAGATTTACACCACGGGAAAGTGACCTCGGGATTTCCTAGAAGATGAAACCGAAGGTATTCAGGAGAATACAGAACGATAAGCCTATTGCTACACACGCCTAAGATCAGCGCAAGAACTATTGTTAAGTTTTACACAGGAGATTTAAAGATTGGAGGAATGATTGTTAGAATAGTAAAATATGCCGATGATCAACTGCCTCTGGCAAGAATGGAAATGGAACTCCAGAATATGATAAATAGACTAACAATAACAGGTAGAAAATACGGAATGTAAATAAATAAATAAATCCAAGGTCATGCGAATATCGGGAAAAGAAGAAAACCAAACATTAGAACAAGTTTCAGTCTATAGATACTTTGGAAGCATCATAACAAGAGATACAAAATGTACCGAGGAAGTATGGACAGTAATAACGAATAAAAGCGGCCTTAAAAAAATAAACCTCTACTAAAGGGGAATATGAAGAAAGAAATGCATAAGAAATTGATAAAATTCTATTTATGGGGTATAGATTTGTATGAGACAGAAGCATGGACAATAGGGTTGCCACCTCTCCCGGAACTCCGGAAGTCTCCCGGAATCAAGCCTATGTAGATACGTTTCTCCAGACGGACTTTGCCCGGGAGGCTGAAAACTCCCGGAAATTAGTAATCTGCAGATTCATTGCTCTAGTTACGTAATTAAAGTTTCAAAATTTGATATGGCCTTCAGATTTGATTGAAATGAATGGAAACTTAATGTAAAAATGCATACTTTTACACAGCATTGTACCGGATTAAAGGCCGATTCACACTGGACGGTGAGGGCGCGGTGAGGGCACGGTGAGGGCACGGTGAGGGCACGGTGAGGGCAGGGGCAATTCTGTAGCGAGTATTCACACCAGGCGGTGAGGGCACGGGCAATGCGAGGGCCCACTGCTGGCTGTCAGCTAGAAATGCCATAGTATTTCCAGTTGCTTTCCTGCAGGCGTCCACATAACATGCTCAGGGACCGCTAAGAGAGCGTCGTAGTGATCAGCACTATGTCGGACAGTTCGGACACCGAAATTTTTATTGTCGCTGCCTTGTTGGAACAAGGAGAAAAACAGAGAAGGAAGAGAAGAAGACATATCTGGGTAAACAAGATATTCGTAAGAAGACACTGCTAAAATCAGCCTTTCATCGTCCATGGTGACACCGGTCACCTCAGCCATCACGTATCTACACCGTCTTCACTGATCGAATGCTCCACGTGGTCGAAAAAATATTCCCTCGCCCAATCAGCAGCGGAGGGGAAGCGACGGGCACCGACGGGCAAGCGGGCAAAATATTCTCGGGCGGGTGACTGCGCCCGCCCGTCACCTGCCCTCACCGTCACCGTATCCTCTGGTGTGAATATAACCTGTGATACCAATGTAATGTATTTCGGGCGGGCATGCCTGCGTCTGCCCTCACCGCGCCATCACCGTCCAGTGTGAATCGGCCTTTAAACCTGACAACACACATTTACTTATTTTATCTCTTGATCCTTCTTAAACAATGTTAAAGAGAACTTTATTTTAAATCTTTATTCTGAGTTATCATTGTGATAGGAGTACCGCCTTTGTAGGGGAAATTTTCAGGTTGCTTATGAAAAGCGAGGGGGAGATATATTTGTAAATTAAAGTCGCGATTTATCTCGCGTCAGGCGACAGGATGTGTTTGGAATTTCTTGCTTATACAGATCTAGCAAAAAATGCAATTAACCTAGATGTACCTACTTTTAATACTTTGGGTTCCTTTACGCTGCAGGGGTAGCCACCAGAAGTTTTCCGTGAGAAATCACCGTACAAGGTTGTACTCCTCGATCCAGTGTCATAAATCGAGTCAATATATATTTTAGCGCAAATTAAAAGTTATGCAGAAAATATTCCGTGTAGCTACTATTGACGAATTTTTATTATTATTAGATTAGATACAGTGGATGTATCCATGAATCATCAATTCCTGAGGTGGCAACCTTAGTTGTGCAGTTAGTAGGGTGTCCATACGTCCCGGTTTTCCGGGATTTATCCCGGATTTTACTCATCTGTCCCGGTGTCCCGAAAAATGTTTTCGGGACGCCCAATTGTCCCGGTTTATAGGAGCATTCTCCGTACTTGTTTTCAATGATCGAGATTTCCAATGCATTCTTTTTCTTATTAATTAATTACGTGTTCGCCGATAAACATTGCAGTATGGGCGCTAGCGTTGCTCCCTTCGCCGCATAAAGGCCTACTCGCACATGACCGGCAATGGCACGGCATGGCGACGGGACGGCCCGGTAAAAATGTTGTTCAATTCATTCATTCATTCATTCGTTGGTTGTCCGGCTCACATTCTTCACAGTACTGCTCAAACTGCAGCAGGGAGATTAGATTTAGACGTGGAATTGATAGCGATTAAAATATTTTCTTATTTTCACACGTTCACTGTTCGAACGGAACGTTTAAAGGAGTTCTGTGATTTTGTTGATGTAGAATATGGTAAGTTTCTATCCCATTCGAAAACTCGTTGGTTATCGCTATGTACTGCAATTGAACGAATTTAAAAAATTTTTGAAGGCTTAAAATATTATTTCATGTCCGATGAAAAGGCTCCTATTTTCATTTGAATTTTTTAAATAATGCTTTGGGAGAAGCATATTTGTGTACCGTACATAACTTCCTGCAATTCATGAATGGCTAGATATTAAAGATTGAAAAAACAAACATCACTATTATAGAGGTAAAAAACATTGTTGAAATGATTGCTAGTAGAATCTATCTATATCTATAATAGCTGACCGTCCGTCCGTCCCACCCTGTATCTCAAACGTCGTTCGTCGTAGAGATATGCGGTAAACTGCGTTTTGTTTCTACAAGCTAAAAAGACCCCTAGATACCATTCTCATTTTCATAAAGTTCCGGGTTCGAATCCAGGAGACAGTTATATTTTCCCATAAGTTTACACGGGATTTTCGATTTTTCAGAGGGCAAGGTTTTTTTCCTTCATTCATTAAAACACGTAAATATGGACTGATTTTCTTCGTTTTTGCTTTATTCTACGGCTAAAACTCTACACACTCTTATTCTTGCGATGTTTACATGTTACACGGTCGAATAATTCGGAAATACGCAATTGTTTTCAAAATTTTACGGATCTCTTTCCGGACGTTGTCAAGGCGACCGTAATTGCTGCCTCTGATTCAATTAATGCCAATTAAACCTTCAAATAGGTGAAAGAATAGCGTTATTCGCTTCGCACTTTATTTAAGCATCGAAATTATTTCTATAGCAATGTCAACATTTATACATAGCAACATAAATATTTACGGATAAATATTTCGTTAACTGCGTATGGGAAGCGTTTCTAACGATTCAATCAAAGCAGTTGAATCTTCCTATCATCGTTTGAATGCAGAAATCTTATCTATTTGTAAGTAGAACCGTTATATTATACATCCATAATGTTAATTAACGCAAATAGGCTCACGCATAAATTTAAAATTAAATGAGAATAGGGACACACGTTATTTTTTTAAATACATTAGATGTTTATCTTCTCTTCATTGATAACCTATATAAACGGTTGCATTGATTATTATATAAAAAAGAAAGGACATGTATTTAAATAAAAAGAAAAATATAAAAGTTCGCGATCAATTACTGTATAAGGAAATGCATTTTTAGAGTTAAATATGAATTATTGAGATCAACTTATTTCACATACTTCATCATTTTTTATAAATCAGTTTTAAAATTCACCGCGCAATTTTTGCGCGGGATCAGCTAGTAACTGATAAATTTTTAGCTATTAAAATTAAAGAAATATTGTATCTATGTAAAGATGAAGAAAAAAATAAATTTAGCAATGAAGTCATGGAATTTTATTCAACAGCAAGGGAGTATTTACCAAATTGGACTGAACCATTAAAGCAGTATACATTTTTGAAATGGTTGACTATAAAATCTATTCCAAAGTGGAATGATGTTGCATATTCTTGTGTATCGCTTGAAAGAAATGGAATTAAATTTACGGAAAATATTCTGTAGGAACAATTTGTACTTTTGAAGAAAGTGATTAGCAATGAAATAGAAAGCAATGTAAATTGGAAAACGATGAATTGCAACGAGAAGTGGATAACTATATTTATGAAAATCGAATTTATCGAGTAAAAAAAGTGAAATCATTAGAATTTGTTCATATCTATTTGCAATTCCGGGTCACAATGCAGGCTGCGATAGAATTTTTTCTTTATTAGACGCTCAATGGACTGATGAACGGAACAGATTAGAAATCAGTACAGTTAACGCAATATTCATATGTGTCTGCAATTTAAAAGATCTAAGTTGTGAAGATTTTATGAATTCCGTAAAAGAAAATGAAGAAAAATTAAAAGCTGCGCAAGGATCAGCCAAATATAAATGTAAAATTACATTTTAAGATTTTCATTTGATGAATAGAATTTTTTGTTTTAAAAATTCATAACTCATTAATTAATTCTTCTTCATTTAATAATGAATGTTTTCTTAGATGATAATGGTTCACATATATAACTAGTATTTGATTTTTTGTTGATTTTGTAATAAAGATTTTAATTTTTGAAATTTCATTCGTCCATGTAACTTTAAATAGATTTTTTAAAGTGATAAACGCGATTTTTCATGCTTAATGACTTACAATTCACATATCTCTTGTAATTTTGAGTTTATAATGTAATAGTGATCAATATTTTTATGTTAATACGATGCATCCATTACAGTTTGGGTACTTTTCTATTAACGGGGAGCCCAAATTCTCTACGCTTATTATATCTCGTTTGACTGTTGCTAACCCATGACTGATTGGCCGGTCTCGACATTTACAAAATCAATCTCCGGACAACGTGGAGGGTTGAACAAACACACAAATACACAAACACACAAACCAACAAATACATAAACACACTTCAAAATATATTATCTATTATAATATACTTTGAAGCGTGTATTTTTTGGTTTGTGTGTTTGTTCATGGAAATCCTCCTAAACGGTAAAAGCTAGAATAACCAAATTTGGTACGACTCTTCCTTACATCATAACTTAGTGAATGGTCAAGGTTTGGTCAACCGGAATTAATCAACGCTGCCAATATAGGGGATTAACATTTTTCCATAAGATAACACGTATGAATCCATTTCTTGACTTGCAAGATATTCTTCCTTCAAGCATTAAAATACGTAAATATGGACCGATGTTTTTCATCTTTGCTTTATTCGACGAATAAAACCCTATACTATCTTATTCCTGCAAATTTTTCACGTTACACGGTCGAAGTTTTCAGAAATACGCTATTTGATTCGAAATTTTGTGGATTTTTCGTACTCTTTCCGGGCGTTGCCAAGGCGGCCGTCATTGTTACCTCCGATTCAATTAGCTTCAATGAAGCTTACAAATAGACGAAAGTTTAGCGTTATTCGCTTTGTACTTTTGTTTAAGCAACGAAACGATCGATGTTTATGGATAGAAACGTAAGTAGATACTGATTATTTTTCAGGAAGCGTTTATTGATGAAAGTAATCGAACCTTCTTTCGTCTATTGAATACTGGAATCTTACATTTTTTGTAAGTAAAATCATTATATTCTAAATTATAATGTTTATTAAGGTAAATAGGCTCACGTATCTGGTGTACATTTACCAGTCAGTGTTCAATCATGGACAGCTGTTTCTTGCTTACAAGACATAAAAGTAAATATTTCAGCGAGGCATAATTACACAGGAAATGAAGCTGGATTTGGCGAAAGTGATATATATGATAGGAAATACAATTATCGTTATATATGAATGCAATACGTTCGGAAACGGATTGTTACAAGCAAATATGATTAATTGTTAAGAAAAGCCAATTGTAATTTTAAAAGTATCTACTATCTATTTTAAAGAGTTTGTATGTTGTGCTGTGGTAGATTCACTAAATCCGTTGAAATTCAACTGGAAATTCTGCTAGTACTGTATAAATCAATGTTTCTCAACCGAAAATCTGCCGTGGACCGGTAATGTTGTGAACGTTCCACCAAGGACCGGTAAAATTTAGCAAACTACATAATTTTTATTTGTTTTCTTCAATGAAATTTATTAAAAGATAAGAATGATGTAAAGTCAAATAACTTTTTAAACGTTTAACTGTCAAAATAAGAATAAATTTATCTTAAACTTTCCACCGAAGTTTCGCGGACCGACGGTTGAAACACACTGCTATAAATCGCAATTCATGTGTAATTTTTATGTTCCATTCTTATCTATAATTAATATTTTTTATGTCGTAGCCACTCATTCTGAACAACCTGTTAGATAATTGACTTCTTTATGTGATCATGATTTTAATTTCCTTACGTGTAAAATGCAGTATGTTATGTATTTAATTTCAAGTGTATAAATAAAAATTGCAAAACTTTATAACAGAAAAAAGTTTTCACTCATCCTATTTTCTTATTAATAGAGTAACAGAAGCAAAAAATACATTAAAACAACATTTTAATACCTCGAACTACAGAAAATGACTAAAAATGCATTTGTCCAGGTTATGTCCCGGTAATTTCCCGGTTATGACCCGATTGTCCCGGATTTTAAATCCTCGAAATAGGAAATGTCCCGGTTTTGCACCCTCGGCCTCTGGACATCCTAGCAGTTAGCCCTCTCTCGTTTTGGTGATTATAAGCGGAGTCAATTTCTATTCTATTATCACAATATTCAGGTGGAATCTTCATTATATGTTTACTAATAAATAAATAACCAAGTTTTATTGCTCAGATTAGTTGTTTTTTATCCCCAAAAAAATTCCTCAGAATGGACTCCTCCTAAGGTAGAAATCTCTCGGAATTAACCCCTTATAAAGTGGCAACCCTATGAACAATCAGGAAGACTTACAGAAAAACACTAGGAAATCTTTGAAATGTGGGCATTTAGAAGATAAATGGACAGGATTAAAAACGAGGAAGTGATAAGAAGAATAGGAGAGAAGATAATGATTAGAATGACTATAAGAAAGAGGAAGGTGAATTGGATTGGACACTACCTGAGGAGAGAGAGCATGATTAAAGACGTGTTAGAAGGAAAACTGAAAAGAAAAAAAAGAAGGAGGAAGGAAAATGTATCAGCTGATAGACGAATTGAAAGGGAAACAAAGCTCTCAAGACATGAAGAAGATTGCGGAAATCAGGGATATATGGAGAGCCAGGACCAAGAATAATCACGGATCTGTCAACGGGCAGATTAACTATGATGATGATGCCCATAGCTAAGTTCCTCGTAAGGTATGTTTACAGTAATAAATAATTAGTAAACAGTTTACTAATTATGTAACGAATAAAAAATCTCAAAAATAACCTATCCTCAGTAGGGCGTGGTTTTTATTAATCAGTCAGCCGGTTAGTTATTATTTAGAATTTAATTATTAAATGTAATAATTTTCTTACAAAATGCACGGATCTTTGAACGAGTAAACTGTTTTTATTTCCTGAGTCTTATCTCATGCAGTGCAAACATATCAAACCTGTAATCAATGTAAATGAGTTAGTCATGGATCACTTATAAAGCATCACCATTAATTAATTTTTCTAAGAAATGATTAACTATGCTTCCCTACATTTAATAACTTCCATAATCCGACCCGTCGTTTTTCTGTCCCTATGTATGTGTAGTCTGGCGAATAAGCCTCTTGGACCATTATCTTTCCGTCTCCACGTTATCAAAAGAGCCCTTTCTTACGCTCTATTCATATGGCAACGTTAAATATCTTTCCTTGCATTTTCTACACCCAGGACTCAGTCTGGCAGCGACCATTCAAGAAGACCAGAGAGAGAAGGGGAGAAGAGCAAACGCCGGCGGTACAGGAGGAGCGGAGTGGAGCAGCGTGTGAGGGGGAGCGGGGCGGTGGGAGGAGGACGAGGGTGCGCCATCTCCCGGAGATCGCTCCTATAAAGATAGGAGAGTCATTCCCCTCGCAGACAGAGCACTCGTTACGTCTACGCTCCGTGCTGAACTTCGGTGGACTCGATATTTCCTCTGACTCCACAGAACCCTCGACCGACGGATGGTTTTTTTGTCTCGCGAGTGTGTCTCCGTAACCAGATACGTAAGGGTTCGACACCAGAAGTGAACTGGAATGAACGGTGGTGGGAGGAGGGAAGAGAAGGTTGGATAGCGAGTGCCGGATATAGCGAAGTGCTTGAGGGAAAGGGACTGAAAGCATGGAGGGCCCGAATCGGGCCGGGGGAGACCTTCTGCGGCTGGCGGTCGCGTTGGCGGTCCTTGCCGTTGGGACCAATGGGGGTGAGTGTGATATTTTTTTATTCTCGAATGAGTGGCAATTGTTCGAATCGTTGGAAATGATGGGCTCGAGCAGCCTTCGTCACAATCAAAAAAGAGTAAGGGAAAGATAGATTGGGAAATGCTAGTGATTCCATGAATGAGTCGTGGTCCTCCGAAGAGCCATTTGTGCGGACTTATGGAGAATGACAACGAAATTAACCGATAGAGAGAGGGCGAGAGTGACGTGTTAGTTATTTTGAAGAATGAAAACTTAGGAGATGCCCAAATGGGGTCGGTTTGCAGACGGTAGATTAAGTCAAGACTTGAGAAAAGTAGCACATTGAAACGTTTGCATCAACTTCTGCGTTCGGGTGTAATTTGACACGACACACGAAAAATGAAAGTACTTATACTTCAATAACAAGTTTTATACAGAAAATGTTCATTTTATTCAAGGATAAAACATTCCTAACTCTATTGTTTGCTTCATACTTGTCACATTCGAGGGTTTTATAAAATTTGAAAAAACTGATAAAAAATCAGATTAAAAAAAATGTTTTCTATGAAGCGTAATTTAAATGTATATAAACAACAGGACATTTATTTTCTGAACGTTTGAATGAAATTTCAATTCCTTCTTATTATTTTTTCACCGTTGATTTTCTCCTTCTAACGTTACATTTTGAATACATATAAATATTTAAATTTTGTAGAAGATTAATGTGAGTGAAACCCAACATTATTGCTCAGAAGAAGAGTGATATTTCCTCATTGTTTCTTGGATTAAGTTCAAGTATCATCGTCGGTAGTGAATTAGTTAGACGATATTGTAAATAAATGATTCATTCAATAAAATTTATAATTATAAACGGAGAATCCGCAAAAAAATTAGTGAAGTCTGAAGTTGGATCTACTTAATTTGGTACATCTGAATAATTTAATTTAATTATTAAAGCGATGAACAGAAATTCGCAGTCAATTCTAGATCTCTTAGGTCAATAATCATACAAAAATTCCCTGAAAGTAATGTAAGAATCGCTGCTTCAATCGCGCAATGTGATTAAGTAAATATGAGGGGTTTTCTTGGCAAAACAGTTACTATAATTAAATTTAGAAAATTACTGGAAAGATGAATATGAAAAATAAAGGGAGAATTTTATCAACGCAAAATAGAAATCAAACTGTCAATATCATTCAACCAAAAATTGTGGAAATTTTCTCAAAGAACAGTTAACATTAATTAATTACTTACTAAGACTCTTTGCCTTTCTTTCTCTTTGTCCGAAATTTATTACTAGAATGATTCACCGATTTAAAGTGTTTTACCTCATCCGAAAGCTAAGAACAAGAAAATCATAGTGGACTTCACAGTTTGCATCTAGTGCAGCGGTTCTCAACCTAATGAACCAACTATTTCGTCACCATGACACTACCTTTTTCCAAGAAGTGGATTTTACGTTAAATTCATTTTAGTATTACATTAATCATCAATGGATAAAGTTTTAAAGTAATCATTTCCTAAAAATCGCGTCTCACCTAAGACTTTCAATTTGAGATAAATACAATACACTGATCTAGAGCAGTGTTTCTCAACCGATAGCCTCAAAAGGAGTTGAAGAGGGCCGCAAAAGTTTTAAAAAACTTTATATCGGTTAACAATATTTTTAAAAACTGCCGAAAAATTATAACGGAAACTTAATATTTTGTCAAATTCAAGCAAATACTGAAATTTTTGATTAATTGCTTTCTGATTTTTAAATTTATTCAATAATATATAACTTTCCCCAGCCTATTATTCACTTATTGGCACATAGGTGGGTCGTGAAAACTTTCTTGTAGTATATGTGAACTACATATAATTTCATGTAGCTTATGTGGAGTTAAGTTTGAATGTATGCCTTTTTTCATATTTATTTTAATAAAACGATAATTGTATATGTCCATGGAAATTTGAAAATTTTCATTTAAAAAGATTTTGTTTAGAAGGAAAAATGAATGCCTTTATTTAATTTTAGAAAAAAATGTTTAACCATATCTGCATTATGACAAATCATATCACGCTAATTTCAATGATTGGATTCGGATTCGAATTAATCTTTAAAACTGTGAAGAACTTTAACTATTTCAGCAAAACACGTTTAATTTTATTCTATTTGTTTAGTAATTGACTGTTGAATAATTGTCTGATTATGTATGACATTCAAAGTAAGTTCGGCCAAATGATTTTCAAAAACATCTTTTACGGCTTTTGGGCATTTATTTAAACTAAAAAACTATGACCTTAAAGGTTCAAACAATCGAATAAAACGTTCAGTGGCCGGCATTAATGCCAATCACCTCTTTTTGAAAAACTCAGTAATATCTTATATTCAATTGATGTTCCATCGCAAAATTTTGCAAGGATTTCCAATCTCACTAACTAACGAAGTGAGCATCAGAAGTACAAATGGTTACACATCCATAAGCCATATTCTCTCTAATATTTTTTCATCCATGGGCGGAATGAATATCGCTATGCGCGCCTACACGACGCTAATGCGCGGATGTGCGTCCGGGTTGGCGCGGCCCTGTTCGGATATATCCTAAGATAAACACAGTCGTGCGCACTTGAAAAATTTAGTGCGCGACACTTCAAAAACTACTGCGCGGCGGCGCAGTCGCGCAGCTTATTGTCAGAGGGAACCATGCTCCCCGCCTTACACAACACCAGGTAACACAATGTAGTTAGTGCGTGCAGATACAGCCAATCTAGTAAAATTACATGGCATTTGCATTCATTGGAAAAATTATGGAGGAAAACGGGAAAATGTTCAAAAAGAAGGACATGAAAGAGCAAAACGTTTTAAGGGAGAACCGTTTAAAAAAGTACTATCCTTCCCAAAGGAGGACATCTGGTGACCTTAATATATGCATCTCCCATATGATGCAATGCTTTGTCAGTAATTTCGCTAAATCGGCATAAATAAATATCCCTTGACGATAATAGCTATTCACAAAAAAACGTAAAATTTTCATGCTGAAAACAAATTCGCAAATTTGACGCGTATTTGAAAATCGACGGCGGTAAAATGAATTTTTATTTCTTTAGGCATTATTTGGCTCCCATTCCAAGGTTGTACGATTTCTTAAAGTAATTTAAAATGCAAATTTAAAATACGCTGCACGAATTCCCATGTTATTCAATAGGTGGACCGAAACTGTTCTGGAATCGAACTCGGGCCATTATATTGCATGTTAATTACCTGAAGGTCTCTTTAGGCGTCGTTCTTTTTGAATCTGGAAGATAGATTAGAATAGATTCAACCTTTTCAAATAATTCGACATTAAATGAATTTAACAATGCGAAATTATTTTTTAATCGTCTCCATTAATTTCAGCGTGGGTGTGTTAATATTTTTATAAAAGATAAGCGTTTTGCTTCAGAATTCAAGAAATGAATCACTTGTGCCTGTAACGTTAACGGATACCTAATGTGTTATCTCAATGAAATTAATTTTATTTTTTGACATAATTTAATACTGGTTATTGTTGGAATATTGTTTTTAATTTAAAAATTTCAAAACCTACACCACAAAATCCCCTAAGGTTACAAGTTAATAGATGTGTATATATATCATTGCAATGATAATCTACTTTTTACACCTTAATAATATTGAGAAAATCGCAACCTATAACATATATTTGCAATTTTTTCTTTACAATTGGCATTGGATTTATAACATGTTAGATTTAGGTTATATTTTATCGCTAAGAATGAAAGTTTTAGTTCATTTAACTGAGAATTTATTAAAATTTGATTAAGAAGAAATATATAACTTGCTACATAGGATGACACAATTTGACGTGGCATTTGAAATTTTGAAATTATTCGCTGTCAGTTACTGTCGCTAGTAAGTAGTAAGCTTAAAATATCAAAATTGAGTGTGTCTGCAACATAGTTTCGTGAAATTAATTTAATTTTTATCCATCCCTTTAGTGTTGAAACATTCCAATTTTACCTCACATTTTAGAAATTAACAAGTCTTCGTTGAAAAAAGCGAAAACTACCTATATTTTTATTATTCTATGTCCGGGTTATAAAACTTCGGTACTAAGCCTCACAATTAAATTTTAAATGAGAAAACTTAAATATGCATTCATCGAGCGATTTATAATCACGTTCAAGGATAATAAACATAGATGTAACAAACTAGATATTAAATGTAAAAATAAACGCCAACATTCTGTGCCACTTTCAAATTCCAAATTAGGGCATTAAAGAGAGAAAAGGAGATATCTCATTAACGCAGTAACTTCTTTTTGAGTGTATGAATTGTGAATTAAGGGTTGTCATAATAAAAACAAAGCAAGGACTGTTTTGTAAAGATGGACTCATCGGCTACGAAGCAACATTACAATATCGATTCTTATAATTGCCTTGGTAGATTTGTGAATATATGCATCTGTTTAAATACATCGAAATTTTGTGATTTGTTCTCATGGTATTTTAATGCGTTATTATGGAAATATAAAGCACAAATACAAAAACAGTCATTGACAAGAAAATATTACTTGTATATAGAATAAATCAGTATAAATTATTGATTTACATTATTTATGGAAAAATATTGTAGGGCTGAGAAATATTAACACTGTTAATTTTTATATAAATAAAATAGTATTTTATGAATATCTGTAATATTAACGTTAAATTCGTTTTATTAATAATTTCTTCTTTATAAAACTACAATCATCCCTGGAAATACTATTAAAGCATTGTAAATATCTGATAATTAGAATGTTTTAAATTAATAGGAAATATGTATGTTAGTTGATTTGTAACATTTAGAAAATATTATAATTTAAAATACTATATGTTGTGGAATATAGGAATGTCTAGTGCTTTCATACAAATAGAACTTCATTACATTTTTGTTATATTAATAATAAATAATCTTTCCTTTTTATAATTCAGGATACACGGTGCAAAAATCAATGAACCAGTGCGCAGGATACTGCAAAGGTGGGTATTTTTC